>OY757943.1:5981278-6133911 GCA_963585895.1 Sepioteuthis lessoniana
AACAGACTAGACAGATAGATAGATAAGAATAGACTGAGATAGATAGATAGATAGATAGATAGATAGATAGATATAAACAGACTTGTATAGATAGATAGATAGATAGATAGATAGATAGATAGATAGATATAAACAGACTGGATAGATAGATAGATAGATAGATAGATAGATATGAACAGACTAGATAGATAGATAGATATGAACAGACTGAGATAGATAGATAGATAGATAGATAGATAGATAGATAGATATAAACAGACTTGTATAGATAGATAGATAGATAGATAGATATAAACAGACTGGATAGATAGATAGATAGATATGAACAGACTGAGATAGATAGATAGATAGATAGGTAGATAGATAGATATGAACAGACTGAATAGATAGATAGATAGATAGATATGAACAGACTTGTATAGATAGATAGATAGATAGATATGAACAGAATGAGATAGATAGATAGATAGATAGATAGATATGAACAGACTAGACAGATAGATAGATATGAACAGACTGAGATAGATAGATAGATAGATATGAACAGACTAACAGAAAACCTGAGAACTCATTTGGGAGACTCTGAATAATTCTATCAGAAACATTTATTTTCAAATTAAACACACACACACACGCACACAAAACATCCTGACCTTTAATTCAGGATTCCATTTTTACATAAGTGAATTTTGTTACTTTGTATTTTTTTTGTTCAACTTTATTCATTCCCCTTATTTTCTTAATTTTCTAATTGAAAATTCCTATTGTCTCAGATAAATGCCTGTTCACATCAAATTCACCAGTCAGCAAATGTGTAATTTCCAAGAGGGGTCAAGCCATTTACTTGGCCTAGAGTTGTAGAATCCATGGCTCAAATAGAACTGTTTGACATTAAAACTGAGTGCAAAGAAATAACTTATGCACAATTGAATTGATTGAAAAAGAACTGTTTATCATTTAATTGTGTGTAAATAAATGATTGATGTTCAATTGAATTGTTTGTGAAACATAGTATAACACGAAGGCAAATAATGTTACCATTTATACAAAAATGGTAATTAAGGTTGATGAGTTCTGTTGCCCTTGTTATATCAAAAGAAAGAAAACAAATGAGACGACAAGAATATTGATAAGTTTCAAAAGAGAAGCTTTAATGACAGCTTGAGATGAAATTTTCCCTGTGCTGTGAGTAATAATGGAAGAAGGACAGTCATAAATAGTCGAGTAGGAATTTAGTTGCTGAAGACAGAGCAAGAATTGAGTTGGTGCTGAGGTCAAAGCAGGAATAAAACATCAAATTTGAAGCTTTGAGGATCCGATGGTCTGGGAGGAGAGAACAAATGATGAAGGAATGATTTCCTAGAAAACAACGGCTCATAAATTGGATGTGCTCTCCTCATGGTCAGCTGCTGGAGAAAAGGAGGATCAGTCTGTCCTGCTTAAAAAATATGTGAGAAGAGAATGAGCATGCATTTTCACCACCTTTTATATTGCCTGGGAAAGTCATCCGAGCAGAATGGGAAAAATTATCCTTATTGGATGAAAATATGAGACTGCGACCACAACGGTCAAAATAATTAACGCGCTAAATAATAATTTGAAATTCTTTCTGCTACAATAGTAATACTTGGAACCATTTAACTTTCGCTTGTGTTAAATTGAATTGTTTGAAATAGAACTGTTTGATCATTTAACGACGTGTAAACAAATTAAAGATGATGCTATGAATTTATTGGAATAAAAAGCTTATGTCAAAAAACTGCTGGAAACTTTTGTATCACCTTAATATAATAATCAGTGTGCTAACAGCACAGATCACTTTGATTCTCTCTGACCATCCCCCCCTATTGTCCATTGCTTTTGGAAAATCCTCTAGACAGCATCCAGTGTCCACACACAACTGATGAATGTAATTTCTTGCTGGTCAGCCACGACTGGTATGCCCATAGGAGAATGTTTCTTATGCGTTTGTCTTTCCTTCTTCAACTCTTATTCATTTTACTTGAATGGTTTGTGTGATGGGAGGTAAGTCGCTGTACAACTGATGTTTTGTGGGGTACTAACGCCAGGATTTGTTCAAAACTGCATGCAGCATCCTTGTACAGTTTCCGTGCATCTTTTTTCCCCAAGCATTTTATTAGAGCCCAAATAGTGCAACTATACAGTAGTAAAGACTTAGCTACAGCTTCAACGAATTCCCATCGTATTTTAACAAAAAGATTAAATTTCCCGGTCAGTATTAGTCCATGTTTTATGAAGGCAATATGTTGACATTGCTTTCAGTAGATGAGATTTTGCTACCGAAGTATATGAACTGGTCTACTAATGTTTAAAAAAGCAGGGAAATATTTTAAAGACTGAATAATGAGGCTACGAATTTATATGAATCAAAGATTATGTTTAAAAAAAATTGCAAGGAACTTTTACATTAGCCTAATATAAAAGAAAACACCATTTAATTGAAAAGTCACGTAAGATCAAAAAGGATAATTTTCTGACGACTAAATAATGAAGACTTTTAACATCAGGATTAGCCAGGGGATCAAAGGGAGGTAACTCTTATTTCATAGGACATAGAAATCGCCAACAATAAAAAATAAATAAAAATTTCTTTATTTGGATTTTTTTTACAATAAATAATGCATGGGAAATCTTTTTTGAGAAGTGGGTTGCATGAGTTAAGGGTCATCATCAGGCTGGACACACCACTCAAAAAAAAAAAAATTTCAAAGTAATTTTTACGTTGACGATATCTCAACATAAAAGACGATACGCGTAAAGATATTTCTTAATAATAGGGAAAAGTTGATTTTTTTTTTTTAACTCTTTTTGAAAAAGATTTTTTCTTTAAATTCAGAAAGCCCCATGGGACACATGTGAACAGAAAAACGCTATTTGTTCATGACTACAATAAATATAAATACACACTTTTGAAAATTCTTCAAGATGTATTTTTAAAATGTAAAGTAAAGTAAAGTTGTCTCCCTTTAGTCGAGAGTGACCCGAAGGCTCCCTTTTCAATACCTACTACATCGGGGTGTAGGGGAGGGCGCTACTTCTTTCCCTAGATTGCTCCACTTCACCCTTGATCTTTACTTTATAATGCTGAGAGTTAAGCAAGGCAGCATAAAGTACCATTCTTTGAGTCTTTGGTAAGACTCGATCTGGGATTAAACCCCAGTCTCCAGAGCCATTGGCGAACACTCTAACCGCTAAATGAAATTTATTTTTTTTGTTTTGTTTTGCTAGAAATAGATAATAGCCGAAATTTTCACCAAAAATTTTTATAAATGAAGTTGCTTGGTTTTTACTGGGTTATATAATGAGAAGTCAGTTTTTTTTTCTTTTCTTTTTATGTTTTTGTTTAAATAGTAGAGTCCTCCCCTAACCTCAGTGTAGTAGCTAATGAAACGGAAGCTTTCGGGTCTCCTTCAACTGCGGGCACTTACTTTATTTATTGTTTAAAAAAAAAACTTATTATATTTGTAAATAATTATAGCTTCCAGTAATTATTTTTTACATAAATAATTTGCGCAGTTATACGCTCTAAAGTATCTCCAAATAATATAAAACTCAAGTGTAGCGTTCTATATGTCTGTATACAAATATTTAAAAAAGGAAAGAAGTAAAAATGTTGTGATGTGCTAGTTTAGCACCAGTCAGTTGCTAATCAAGCTTATATTTGTCTCTGCTTTCCACCAGACAGGACTTGACTCAAGGTCAATGACCTGAAGGTCGATTAATGTGGGGATTTAGGGGAAGGCTCGAGCCCTGCTTGACTATGCTCGTCATCGGCCCACGTAGTGCAATATGCCAGACGTAGTGCACGGATGCCCGACAATCCGCTAAAAAGCATCAGCGTCAAGCATATTTGCTAATCCAGCGATATTTGACGAACGTCCCACCAGACAGACGAGTGTAGCACAAGGCCTTTTCTTAGATGAGTCCGGGGGCAGGGCCGTAGCTCAGATGCGCCCGGCGGCTCCAAAAATGCCTCGATCCCCGTCTGCATTCCCACAAAGAGGGACGTCTCAGGCGCCAGTCGATAAACCTAACCACTCCAAGGAGGGTTAAAGCCTTGGAGGACGACCCCCTGAGGCTCGAGGAAATCAACGGTCCGGCACGAATGCCAGACAGTTCGTTGAAAAGCCGATATTTGTCTCTGCCTCCCATGAGACAGGACTTGACACAAGGTCAATGACCTGAAGGTCGGTTATAGGGAGGATTTAGGGGAGGGGAATGTCGAGCACGAACTGAGGCTCGAGCTCTGCTATGCTGGTCATCGGCCCACTTAGTGCAATGTGGGCCTGATGAGCCTAGCTGGACATGGACCCAAATCTGGGTCCAAGCATGTATGCCTGATTATAGCCTAAAGTGGACAGCAAGGTCCAGTGATATACAAAGGTGACAAAGGTGTCAGTGTTGCAGCTCACCCACACAAAGATGGCCCAGCCGAAGCCTTTCGGCCTCAAGTCTGCCATGGAGCATTGACCGTCCGCCACAGATACCAGACAGTCCGCTGAAAAGCCTCTGTGCGAAGCAGGAGCTGATCAAGCTTCCCAGTTATTCTGTGAGAGACTTATATTGGCTCTCTCTTACACTCATGCAAGTTAGATTGATTAATTTGCCTGTATCGCTACATCTCCCTGAGGCGTATGGGTCTTATACCCTACGTAGATCTTGTACTTTTACTAGTGGTTGTTTCATTTTTGGGGATTACTTTGCTCTCTTTGTCTCTCTTCTGTATTTCTTTCTCTGGAAGATCTAGATCTGTCCCGCACTGAACTGTAATCAGGGTCGTCTTCTTCCATTATTTGATCTTCATCCGAGTTTTCAAACTCACTCTGGGCCACCTGATTATGCATTATTTCGTCTTCTGACGTTTCGTTCTGTAAAGGTTGTTCTAATAAATCATTAACGGAAGGAATCGTAGAGATTTATTCCTCATTTTCATCTTCATATTTGCCCTGAAGCCTTATTTGATATTCATGGGCTAATATACTGTTTGCCTTTTCTCTATTTATTATAGGTGTATTGTGGCCTTTTTGCATTATAAATTCTGCTCTTTCTGGATTTCATTCTTTGTTCTTTTTGTACCACACTTTTTCATTTGTGGAATACGACATCGTTAGCGGAGCTCTAATTTGCCTTCCCATAAAAGCTGATGGGCTTTCTCGTCTTCCGGCGTGGGGTATTGAGCGATAGCCTAAAAGCAGCCTTGGTAGAAAAACTTTTTTTCTTTTTGCTGAGAACCTGCTTTCAGTCCGATTCTTTCTGCCAACCCATTCGATTGAGGGTGATCTTTCCAACCATGAATGAACCTCTTCATCATAAAATTCTGTTGCATTGTCAGATACCAGGGTTTTTGGTATGCCGTTTCTGGAAAATATGAACCTTAGAATCTGTTTTATCGTAGAAATTTTCTTGTCTGGCACACGGATTACTTCAGCCCAGCCTGAAAAAGGGTCTACTAGTATTTATAAGAGTCCCACTCCAGTAAAGTATGCCTGATCCATATATACACACGTCTTCATGGCTCCACTTCCCTGGGCCATGAATGTGAAGAAATCTGTGTAAAACTTCTTAATTCTTTACTTTTTTTGCATCTTTTTATGTATTCTTCAACATCCCGTGAATATCCCGGCCACCATGCTTCTAATATTATCCTTTTTTGTGTAGCCGCTACTCCACAGTGGATATCATCATATACACTTTTTATCGTCAATTTTTTGTGAGTGTTTCTGGAGGAATTATCAAATCCCCATTACAAATGATTGCATGTTCTATCGTTAACTTATGTCATTTCTTTGTAGGGTCTTTCCGCCCAGGAACATTTTCCCCTTACGATTTTTCTTATTCTCGATGTCATCCATCTTAGTACTGGATCATGTTTAGTTTCCGCAGCCATTTTATCTAAAGAGAAAACATCAGTCTCTACCAAATGTAAAAATGTATCTTTAAATTCTGTTTTATCTTTTAACTCCATGCAAAATCGCAATCCTCATAGAGAATCTTCGAGTGGAATTGAATTTCCTTTGACATATTCTATATCAAAGTCAAATGCCATTAATCTTATTGCCCATCTTAGTATTCTCGATATCGTGACTTTGGGTAATTCTTTCTTGGATTGAATATAAACTCTAATGGTTTATGGTCACTTCTCAAAAGAAATCTTTTTTCAATTAAAAACTGTCGGGCTCTTGTGGTTGTCCACAAAATGGCCAAGGCTTCTTTCTCTTTATTTGAATAATTAAATTCAATCTTCGTTAGTCTTCTTGATTATAACATTATCGGATGTCCTTGTGATAATATTCCAAATATTGAATGTTCTCTTGCATCTGTGGTTAACGTAATGTCCTTTTTCGGATAAAAAAAAAGTCACTACTGGTTTCTTTGTCATAATTACTTTTAATCTATCAAAAGCTTTTTATTGTTTCTCTGA
Organism: Sepioteuthis lessoniana; assembly: GCA_963585895.1. NCBI lineage: Eukaryota > Metazoa > Mollusca > Cephalopoda > Myopsida > Loliginidae > Sepioteuthis > Sepioteuthis lessoniana. The sequence continues at coordinate 5,987,721 of OY757943.1, forward strand.
CCAGATCAATTCAACATTCTTTTTTCTTAAATTTGCAAACGGCTCATTCAAGTTTGTATCTTTTGGTACATATAGAGAGGAATAGTAATTCCCGAGGTTCCACGAAAAGTAAAACTTCGGGTGTTTGTTCCACAATAATACAACACAAATTTGCACAAGAAACGTAGATACAAAAAATTTGACAACAAACAAGGACTTTAAAGAAAAACATTTTTATATTAAATCAACTCGACTATGGCCATGATTATACAAAAGGTGTTCATATGTGTGTGTGTGTGTGTAAAACACGAATGTTCTCAGTCAAATTGAATGTGTGTATATGTGTATGTCTGAATTAAAAGGAGAAGATAGGTTTGTACTTACATACATGTGTATGTGTATGTGTATGCGTGTGTCCTGGTATGTATGAGTTTTTTGGCCACTCTCCAAACTGTCGTGTATATTAGCAGTTCAACTAGCGTCAATCTATCGTGCCGATGTGCCTGTCTGCTGATCTGTCGGTCTCTCTGCTTTGAACTAAAAAAACCTCCGTATTTATACTTTTGGGTGAAATAAGTGAAGTTAGCGACCACAGTCGAGGGTGACCCGAAGGCTCCCTTTTCGATAGCTACTACACCAAGGTGTAGGGGAGGGCACTACTCCATTCCCAGGATTGCTCCACTTTACCCTTGAACCGTACCTTATAATGCTGAGTGTTAAGCAAGGTGGTATCAAGTACCATTTTTAAAGTCTTTGGTATGACTTGACCTGGGATTGAATCCAGGTCTCCTGGACCTTTGGCAAACACTCTACCCAATGTAATAAAATTATATTAGAAAGATGACTGTAACTAAGGAAGTATGCATATAAAAAAAGAATTATTTTTTTATTTTCTTTTAATTGATTTAATTTCTATATAAAATTATACATAGAATTGCTTTTACTGTTTGAGAATAAAATATATTAGAAATTAACAGCACCAAGTAATTATTTAACCCTGTTTTATTAAAACCAGTATGCAAATTATCCGCTTAATATAAATCTTTATTTCTTAGCAATATATATGACACATTGCAGGATTTTAAACACGTTAATGATATGGACTGTTTTGAATCTAATCTAACTGACTCGACCTGGGATTGAACCCAGGTCTCCCGGGCCATTGGCGAACACTCTAACCGCTGGGCCAAGTGGATCAAAGTAAAATATTTCAACTTTATTACCGGTCAAATAAACTTCAAATGTGCGGACGTCGACAAAAACGCAACCCGTGACCTGTATTAACCTATCAGATTCACAGAAATTAATTACTTATATTGGAACCTAACTATTTTTGTTTCTGTGATACATTTTTCTACAAGTTAGTTTTTGATCCGCTTTTTATAGAATATTCTAGTCTATGTGTCCTTCGCTGATTGGTTTAAAAATATAAGAGTATAAATACTATGTAAGTGAGATTTTGATCCTTTTTTTTCTGGAATGTTCCTATCTACGAGTTCTGAGTTGATGTATCTGAAACTAATGAACTGTGTATCCCATACTTATCACCTGTTGAAATTTTCCAATTCCAAAAAAGATTAAAGTTCTTTTTAAGTATTTTTTGAAAAATCAAGGCTATACCTTCTTTTGATATGGAATCACCTAAAAATGATATTTTGCTGCTATTGTTTACGCATTTCTTTTCATTTATTGTCATTCCGGCATTTTTTAATCTATTCAAGACGATATCAGTTTTCTTTTTCAATTCATTTTCATTAGTAGCTTCTCTGCATATATCATCTTGGTAACAAACCATGTTTTTTTTTTTTTATATCTTCTCCTGAAATCTGTTCGACGGCCCTATGAAATCTGTCACTTGCTGTTTTTATTCTCTACGGCATTTTCCCAGTCGGCTGGGGCTGTAGAATACACTGACTGCACCTCTGCAGAGGGGTAAGACCCCCCCTAACGAGTGTCCTGGATATGACACTAAACAATCTGATGGTGAGGTTCCAGCAATGCTGGAGCTTTGGGGAATGCGGAGTACCCCTTCATTGCCATTGCTCCCAGGTCCACTCTGGCCCGGAGTGGTAGCACCTGATAAGGGTCCTATCTATAGGTTAAATAGAATTAACAGCATACTTATGCTAAAATGAATTGTTTGAGTAAAACTGAATAGTTTGAAATAGAAATGACTTTTACAATTAAACCGTACTTACATTTAAACTGCGTGCTTATGCTTAACTGAATTATTTCAAATAGAACTGTTTTTCGACATTAAAACTATATTTACACTTAACCGAATTGTTACATACAACTGCTTGAATAGTTAGAAATGGAAATGTTTTTGACCATTAAACTGTGTACTTATGCTAAACTGAATTGTTTTAAATAGAACAGATTATTTACATAAAAATGGATTTGGCGTTAAATAACCTACAAAGGAAGATATGCCATAAAACCCAACCAACCAACCATCTATACGGCATCCTTCTCCATTTCAGTAACCCTATTGACGTATTTATCGTCGTTACTTCTTTGAAGTTATTGTCTATTGGTATTTGGTGCTATGCCGTTTCAAATCTATTTTTGTAAAAACGCTCATACCTTCTAGTGCATGAATTGTAACTTCAATATTAGGTATAGGATATGAATCCGAGCAAACTTTGTAATTTACGCCTATTTTATAATCTCCACATATACATATGTCTCCATCTGACTTTCTTAAAATTACAATAGGTGATGCCCACGTGCTACCCTCAGAGGGCACCTGTTCAAGAAGGTCCAGTTCGATTAATTTTCGTAGTTTTGCTACTACTAATGGCAATAAATGTACTGGTAATTTTCGTGCCTCAGTATATAATGGGTTAACATTTTCTTCTGATTTTAAACTTGCTTTATAGTTTTTTAACTTTACAATTTTTTCCATTCTTATCTTATGAATTAATTTGGTGTAATTTATGTTAAGCACATCATTTCCAAGAAATCCGTGGTTCTTTTTACAAGTTGGGACAATTATAGGTATTACATCAAATTTATCTTCTAACTCCAAGGAACCTTCAAAGTACCCTAAAGTTTTTATGATCGACCCATCAAATTGGCTTGGTAGTAATTTGCTCATTCGTAAAGTTGGCTTTCCAATGCGTTCCCAGAAATTTTTGGGTATAAGTATTACTTCACTGCCGGTATCCATTTGCATATCCAAATCGAAGTTGTTGACTTTAACCTTTATTTTTAGGTGCCCGTGGTGTAATGATTATCGTCATAGGAAATGGACACGGTGATACGAGTTCAAATCCTGGATGAGACCGATTGCATTTCACATCGTACTAATACCCTTGGGAAAGGTATGAATCCAATTATTCTCCCTCCAGCTATGGGTAAATAGCAGGACAGACTGGGTTCTTCAGCCTTGGTGAGGCAACTAGACTAGGAGAAGGAAAACTCTGAATTCAAACCTGTTAAACTCCGCTTAAAAAAATTGACCGTGTGTCATATCCTGCCCGAGCGGAGGGGTTGGGTAAATATGATTATTATGTCTTTTTTCTTCTGTTCAGTGTTTCCTACATTCATGTTTTTTTTGTTTTTCACTGAAAAGACTTTCATATTGGTTTCGTTTTCTTCAACTCTTACAACGTTTTTCTTTTTGTATTTGCATACTGCTTGAAAATGATTCTTTTTTTAAGTAATTTGTACAAGTCTGAGCTTTTTCCTTCTCATTTCATATTCACATCCACAATACGAACATTTTAAAAAATCTTTTTTAACATGTAAATATCGGCGCATATTTGTTCGCTCGGTTGATTTTTATCATGGTTGTATTTCTGTATTAATTCTTGTTGCTGTATAAAGTCAATGCAGGAATTTAAAGACATATTTCCTATTTGTAGTTGTTCCATTATTTTATATCGGTGTGATGCATTGTACATACTTTCAATTAACCTTAATTGAATTAAGTCCTCTTCAACCATTTGTTCTTCTTGTCAAAGTTTTTCAAACTCGCAGTATCTACTCGCATTTTGTAGACGGTGTAAATATTTTATGATTGGTTCGTCAATTTCTTGTTTCATCGACATGAACTTCGTTTTTTCTGTCACGACCAACCGTTTTCTTGGGCCTCATATTTCTTCCTATGATCTGACTTATTTTTTCAAAAGGTCAGGTCTTCCAGGTTTGTGGGATACGCCATGGTTGAGACTTTCATTATCGCCTCGCATCCAGCTGGAGCCAAAAAGAGATCTGTAATCTCATTTTCTCTTCCCTTTTCCTTGTCGTCTTTCAGCTTTTTAGTTCTTGCGCTCGCAGCAAAACATCGTAGCCACGTAACGACAAAATCGGGATCTCCTCGAGGGACAATTGGTATCCTATCGGCGACACAATTGTTGCGATATGCAAGATTCGGCTTGTCAATCGCTAATCAAGTTTTTCAGTTATTCTCAGGGAGAGACTTATATCAGCTCTCTCTTATATTCATGCAAATTTGACAGATTAATTTGCCAGTATTACTACAGAAAGAAAGAAAGAAAGAAAGGTGAGATCTTTGACGTTTTTGTTGTAATCTTTAAAGAAAGAAAAAATGAAAATGAAAAAGAAAGAACGAAATAAAAGAAAGAACTGAATAAAGAAAGAAAGAACAGAAGATGAGATCTCTGACGTTTTCTGTTGTAATTTTCAAAGAAAGAAAAAATTAAAGAAAGAAATAAAGAAAGAAAGAATCATGTAATTTGTGGCTTGCCACATCGAAAGAGAAAGAAAAAGAAAGCAGACAAGTTATCGGGAAAGCAGGCTGACGTCACAACGGACCGGTTTCTTCAGATTTTGAGTTCGTCTCCTTTGCTATGTATCTTTTGAATCTACAATGACATCAACAAAGAGGAGAGAGAAAGTGAGACAAAGTGAGTGTCTCCATTTGTAAAATTATATAAAATTCAACCGTCATTATTAACGGGTGTATTCTAGTTACTATATAATACTAATCATTTATACGCAATTATATGGCTTTAAATAATGATCGTTTATTTGAACAGAGTTCTATCATCATCATCATCATATCGTGCTGGTAGCACGGATATCCCTGACCCTCTCTCGCCACTCCTCCCTATCGTTCATCGCCCTAGGTAGGTCTTCAGGACAACATCCTGTATCCTCACATAGCTGCTGAATGTACGTTCGAGCTGGTCACCCTGCTTTTGCGCGGCCATGTGTGGGGATCCATAAGAGTACATCTCTTATGAGTTCATCTCTGCTTCTCCAGCAGTGTCCTGCATGTCTGGTTCGTCTAACTTGAATAGTTTTCGTGATAGGGGGCAGGTGGCCGTACAGTTGGTGTCTTGTGGGTTGTTGCTGCCAGGATTTGAGAAACTACTTTTGTTATATAATTAAAGTAATGCCTTTTTTATATTAAACATTTTTCGTTAATCATATCTTATTGTTTAGTTTGGTAAGGCTTTGAACTACTCGGGTCTCTTAGTCCAGGGGCATAGTCAGATGGTGCAGTCTTACGTCCGTGCGGAAAGGATACGACAATCATGCTATGTCATAATAAACCTCCAGACATGAAATGGGGCTGGAGTATGGATGACGTCATGCCCAGAAGAGATGGTCCTGAGAATTTGAGAATTTTGAAAAGATAGTAGGTAAGTTTTCTGCTGTTGAGGTGCGCTGTTGAGTTTTTCGGATTTCTACTGGCAGAAATCTAAAACACCACAAGATGCGCCGCGCGTGGGGGTGGGGTTAGCATAGCATGGTTAGCATAGAATTTTAAGAATTGTGTCTCTCTCCTCGTGTCGAAGGACCAAAGCTAGAAATCAATCAACCTGTTCGTATCTGAAACGACGGAGTCCGCCTGTATTTGTGTATGTAATTGTATAAGTATCTGCATGACTGTTATTATTGATATCTTTATGAGTACACAACACTTTTAATATAAATAATTTGCACACTATTATATGGTATGGAAGTTAGACCTGACCGATAAAATAAAACGCAGTTTCTTCCAAGCAGCGGTCGTGTCGATACTGCTATATAGATGCACTACATAGACGCTAACTAAACGTATGGAGAAAAGGCTTGACGACAACTACACAAGAATGCTGCGAGCAATATTGAACAAGTCCTGGAGGCAACACCCCACAAAGCAGCAGCTGTACGGCCACCTACCAACCATCACGAAAACTATCAAAATTTGACGAACCAGACATGCTGGACACAGCTGGAGAAGTAGGGACGAGCTCATAAGTGATGAACTCCCGTGGACCCTTCACATGGACGAGCAAAGGCAGGACGACCAGCTCGAACGTACATACAGCAGCTATGTGCCAATACGGGATGTAGCCCTGAAGATCTGCCGGAAGCAATGGACGATAGGGAGGGGTAGTGAGAGAGGGTCAGGTATATTCGTACTGATTGAGCGACATGATGATGATATGATATTAGTTTGTATGGAAAATACTGTCCGATTTTAATTTAATTTATTTAAATTTTGTTCTAGAATATTATTTTAATAGAAATTTTATTAAAAAATCGCATTTCTACTGCTTTAAATTGTCCTCTTTGTTAATTCTTTCTTTTTTTAATCATTTCTTTTTTTATTCATTTCTTTTTTTAATCATTTCTTTCAGAATTTGATTTTGAAGGTTATGTGCCTCTAATAATGAACATCAAAAAATAAATGATGCGTTTCCTTTTTTTTTTTTGCGTCAGGTCAAGTTTGATCATAATTTAGTTTCATGACAATAGTTAGCCACATATTGTCAGGATGACACTGCAGAATTTCACTGACTTGGAATATGAGACTTTGCCACATCCATCATATTCTCTTGATTTCTAAGCTACTGATTACCATTTTTTCAAGAAACTGAACACTTTTTTATGCCAAAAAATTCTTGGTTCTAAAGAAGAAGTTGGAACTGCATTTAGAGATTTCTTGGCATCAAAACCTTTAAAGTTTTATCGTACAGGTGGAAATAAACTTATTAATCAATGACAGAAATGCGTAGATGTTCAGGTTTGGTTGATTGGGTTTTATGGCATATCAACCTCTTATGGGTTATTTCATGCCAAATCCTGTTCACGTATATATATAAAATATGTATGAATCTTAAGCATATATTTTGACTGATTAAAATACAGTTTAAATACATTAATTTAGGAGTAAAAATTCTTCTAAAATCAGAAATTATTTTCCAAGTAATTCTATTTAATACAAATAATTTTCACACGTCGCTTAAATGTTTTTTCTCTTTTAATCTTAAGTTCCCTATCATCAAATATAGCGCATTTGACTTTTCAATGCCAAAAACGCTAACATTTTAAAATTCCACTAAAAAATAAATTTATGACTGAATTTTAATAAAAAATTTGCATACTTTCTTCCAAGTAATCTTTTTAATGATATAAATTTTATAAAAATTTATTAAAAAATTGATTGTGAAAAATATGATTTTTATCGATGGGTAGCAATTTTGCAACAAGGGGGATTCCATTTTTATCCCACAAGCAAACAAAAAAGGTTAACTTTTGAAAAGGTGGCATTATTTAAAAAATGCCCCCCCCCAGAGAAAGCGACAGCTCCACCTGATTCTCCCTTAAATACATCACTGGTATCAAGTATCCGTGGGTCTCTTGTCTTGGTTTTATATATATTGCATTTTTCCCCATTACATTTGGGTCTAGGGTGTCTCTGTTTGATTAGGGTTTTATGGTATATCAACCTTTTTTGGTTATTTAATGCCAAATCCAATTATCAGTTCTATTTCAAACAATTCAGTTTAGCATCAGTACACAGTTTGTTAAAAACATTTCTATTTCAAACAATTCATTTTAGTCAAGCAGTTCTATTTCAAACAATTCAGTTTTGCATAAGTTCCCAGTTTACATGTCAAAACAGTTCTATTTCAAGCAGTTTAGTTTAAGTACACAGTTTAAATGTCAAAACAGTTTTAGTTTTAACAATTCAGTTTAGCATAAATACGCAGTTTAAATGCAAAAACAGTAAACTCTGGAAACCATGGTTTAGTTCTGTTAGACTCTTAAATAGAACCCTTATCAGGTGCTACAACTCCGTGCTGGAGTGAACCTGGGAGCAATGGCAATGAAGGGGTACTCTGCATTCCCCAAAGCTCCAACATTACTAGGACCTCACCATCAGATAGTTTAGTGTCATATCCAGGACACTCATTGGTGGTGGTGGGGTCTTACCCCTCGGCAGAGATGCAGTCGGTGTAATCTACAGCCCCAGCCAACTGGGCAAGGTGTTTCGGTGGCTTAGTAGCAAATGTGATATCGTTGTAATTGAGTTCGAACTCCAGTCACAATATTGTGTTCACTTTTGGACTATGAACTCCATTGTTCCCATAGTTATGGATTAAATGTACCACTACTGTCGTTCTACAAAGATTGCCTTGTTATCAAATAACCCAAGAAGGTTGATATGCCATTAAACATAGAAACCAAACCGAATATTTAGGTTGCTATTTGCCTATGCTTCCCACCAGACAAGGCTTGACACAAGGTCAATGGCCCGAAGGCCGATTAAAGTGGGGATAAGGAGGAGGGGAAGGTCGGGAACGATCCGAGGCTTGAACCCTTTTGGTCTATGCAGCTCATCGGCTCACTTAGTTCAATGTGAGCCTGATGAGCCTAGCTTGTCACAAGGAATCAATTATGCAGCTCACCCATCCAGAGGTAGCCAAGCCAAAACCGGGAGTTTTACGGCTTCAAGTCTGCCATTGTTCCTTTTAAGAGCCTCGCTCTGAATCAAAGTCGAGTGCGGGCTCCGGAACTGCGAAGATTTAGGTCGGACTAAACAAAATACGTGAAAGAGTTATCTCCCTTGGACTATTTGATCTTCCCGAAGGATTAAACACAAGACACTTTAACTGGGCCGGATTGAGACTTAATTAATATCAAATATTAGTTTTTACTCACCAAACATTTTCCACAACTCACGTTTCACAAATATTCATTATCAAGAAGACAATAAAATAAATGGAATTACATTCATTTTGTTATTTCAATATTCGTGCAACTTAAGTAAGTTGGCGACTTTAGTCGAGAGCGACCAGAAGACTCTCTTTTCAATATCTACCACAAAGATGTGTTGGAAAGGGCGCTACTCCTTTCTCATATATATATATATATATATATATATATATATATAGTCATCCACAGGCAGACTGTTTCGTTTTATCACAACTCTTCAATGTGACTAGACAGGCCAGATTCCAGAATTGAAACCCGGCTGACTCAAACGCCAATCCAAGATTCTACCACTCAGCCACGTGGAAACTAACAACTTAAGTAGTTGGAATTTTTTTTGTGAATTTTAACATTTTATATTATTCGCTTATTTCCTTACTTATTAATTGTTGGGCACATTTTTTAGTCTTCTTTGGTGGGGTAAATGTAGCTTAAAATCCGCACACACAAACACAAACCCACACACATACCCCCCCCCCACACACAAGTATACCATCATCAACATCATCAAATCATGCTGATAGCATGGATTCCCTAGATTCTCTCCCACCATTCGCACCTATCATCCATCACCTTTGACAAGTTTTCTCGACAGTATCCGGTGTCTGCACAGAGATGATGAATGTAAGCCCTTGCTATTTGACCAACACTGGTGTGTCCATGCATGGGAGTCCACCAGATAACTTTGCTTATGAGTTGTTTCTCTAGCAGTGCTCAGCATGTCTTGTTCATCTCACTAAGATGGATCGTATGATTAGAGGCAAGTGGCCGTACAATTGTCAGGGGGTATTTCTAGGATTAATTCAAAACTGCCTGCAGCATCATAGCATTGTTTCAAGTGCTTCATTAATTGGTTGGTTGGTTGGTTGGTTGGTTGGTTGGTTGGTTGAGTTTTTATGGCTCATCAATCCTTGTAAGTTATCTAATGCCAAATCCATTTCTATACAAATAATCGGTTCTATTTCAAATAATTCAGTTTAGCATGAGTACACAGTTTAATTGTCAAAAACATTTCTATTTCTAACTATTCAATTTAGTCAAATAGTTCTAATTCAACCAATTCAGTTTAGTATAAGTATAGATTTTATTTACACACAGTTAAGTGTCAAAACAGTTCATTCTATTTTTAAAAAATCAGTTTAGCATAAGTACGGTTTCAATGTCAAAAATAGTTGCATTTCAAACAATTCAGTTTAGCATAAGTACACAGTTTAAATGTAAGTACACAGTCAAAATCATTTCTATTTCAAGCTATTCAGTTAAGTCAGACAGTTCTAATTCAAACAATTCAATTTAGCATAAGTAGTTTCTAGGTAAAAAACAGTTCATGTAAATACAGTTTCAATGTTAAAAACAGTTCTATTTCAAACAATTCAGTTTAGCATAAGTACGCAGTTTAAATATCAAAACAATTCTATTCCAAGTAATTTAGTTTTGCATAAGTACACAGATTAGTTCTATCCAACCCATAAAAAGGGCCCTATCAGGTGCTACTACTCCAGGCCAGAGTGAATCAGGGAGTGATGGCAATGAAGGGGTGCTACACATTCCCTAAAATTCCAGTATCACTGGAACCTCACCATCAGATTGTTTAGTGTCATATCCAGGACACTCATGTTTTTTTTTACCCATCTGCAGAGGTGCAGTCGGTGTATTCTACAGCCCCAGCCGATTGGGCAATGCTTCATTAAAATTTTAGTGGTGCAAACATACAATAGTACTGACACGGTCACAGCTGAAAAGATTTCCTGTTTTATTTTATCAGAAAGATGATTTTTTATAGTTAATAACCTGTCCATATCATTTCAAGCCTTTTCTATACATATGGTGAAGTCCCTTTCAGTAGATGAGATATTGCTACCTCTTGTTGGCTAGGCAGCAGATATTCGGTTTGTGCTGCTACATTAGCTAGAAGCACTAGATAATCTGCATAAATGATAGTTTCCGCGGAATATTGTTTATTTCTCACCTTTTAATATGATGTCCCTGTCTCAAATTTCTGAAATATTCCGAGGCCTCAGCAAATTGTCGCACCTTAAATCGTAGCTTGTTTTGTTTACATAACAATTCAACGGACACCTAAATTTGCTGAGCGTTTTTGAATCAGATCAAATAGTCCAAGGGAGATAACTCTTAAACGAATTTTGATGAGGATTAAACAAAATGGATGTAAAACAAAAACAGCAGATGTTGACTTAAGTGCAAAGCAAAGAGCTGGTCTGAACACCATCCATTGAAGTCACCGCACACACACACACACATATACACACATATGCGCAGAAACACACACACACAAACACACACACATACAAGTAATGATAGAACAACGACGGATATCTAATGCCTTTTTTAGTGTGAGATTATTTTCTTTCAGTAGATCTATTGAAATTTGAAGTATATATATATATATATATATATTGTCTTCCACAGACAGACTGTTTCGTTGTATCACAACTCTTCAGTGTGGCTAGATATGTAGGACTCTTGAAGCTGGGATCGAAACCTGCCCAACTTTACGTTAGACTTAGTATCAGACCGCTTGGCCAACAAGCGTACCACGTCAGCTAGGGAATTATAAGGTATTAAGTAGGTCTGAACACCATCAATTGAAGTCACCGCACACACACACACACACACACACACACACACATACACATGCACAGAAACACACACACACACATACATGCACAGAAACACACACACACACACACACACACACACACAGAGACACACACATGCACAGAAACACACACACACACATGCACAGAAACACACACACACACACACACACACATGCACAGAAACACACACACACACACACACATGCACAGAAACACACACACACACACACACATGCACAGAAACACACACACACACACACACATGCACAGAAACACACACACACACACACACACACACATGCACATGCACAGAAACACACACACACACATGCACATGCACAGAAACACACACACACACACACACACACACATGTGTACACACACAAGTATTGATAGCAGAACGATGGATATTTAATGTTCTATCACCACTTGTTTCACCATCGACTTTCCTTCGGAATAAATTTAGCACTTTTGGATTACAATTTACTCCATACTGTCGGATTCGTTTCCATTATTTACTTCTATATATATATATATATATATATATATATATCTGTGTGTGTGTGTGAAATAGTCTCTCTGTGGAGGGCATATATATCAGTAATATCCAGTCAGCATCCGAAGACAGTGGGTGTGGATTATTCGCTTATAGAATATATGAGGAATATCATATAAATCTGAGTGCTCGATGTATGGCTATTGTTACTTCTCTTTTTCCTTCCAGGTTTATATAACAAAACTTACTTTTAGAGCGTATACAGTGAAATTAGACGGAAACTCAAACCTGGTTAAATTGTCATTATAAATTTATTTCACTAGAGTATATAATTATACTCTCCGTCTCCTCAGATGACTATACGTTTGATTTGAGGTTGAAAAAATGTATAGCCATCAGAGAAGACGGAGAGTATAATGATATTCTCCAGTGAAATAAATTTTGAGCTGGTCGTCCTGTTTTTGCTCGACCATATGTGGGGGTCCATAAGAGTACATCACTTATGAGTTCGCCCCTCTTTCTCCAACAGGGTCCTGCATTTCTGGTTCGTCTAACTTGGATAGTTTTCATGATGGGAGGCAGGTGGCCATAAAGTTGGTGCCTTGTGGGGTGTTGCCACCAGGACTTGTTCAATATTGCTCGCAACATTCTTCTGTAATTGCCATCTAGCTTCTTCTCCAGCTGTTTTGTTAGCGTCCAAGTAGTGCATCCATACAGCAGTATCGATATGACTGCTGCCAGGAAGAAATTGCGTTTCATTTTATCGGTCAGGTCTGATTTCCATATGATCGATAGCCTATCGATAGCGGTCCATGCCTTCGTTAGCCGTGTGTCGATGTCAGCTTAAAAGGGTCAATGTATACTCTGCCATTTAGGATTTAGTTTGGTTAGTTTGATTTTATGACATATCAACCATTGTTGGTTATTTTATGCCAAATCCTCTTTTTATTTATGTTGCGTTCTGGTTAGTGAACACTTGTAATATTAAATAAAGGACAAACCATGATATGAGAGGAAATACAGATATATTCTCAGGAAAAAAGGATATACAATAGAGAGACTATTAGTAGACAAGAACATAAGATTAGTGAATACAGAATAAAGATATAGTCCAACGATAGTATTGGCTTCCATTATTACGGTAGCAAGTAAAGTAATCTAGCGCGATCTCCAGTCTCCAACGCTCTAATACTATTCCAATAAGAAGCTGCTCTTCACCATCTAGTCTGCTCTGGTATTAGTAGCTACTGCTATATATGGCAGATGGACTTGTTCACTCTGTGGAGAAAGGTGGGTGATACCCAACAATTTACATATGAATCAAAATTTTAAAGTATTTCAACTAAAGTTATACAAAAATATTTACCATGTTCCAGACACTGTACTTCTCCTAACCCTAATGAAAACACATTTACCAAATTCACTCACCAAAAGGAAGCAGATATATATATATAAATATATATATATATATATATATATATATATATATATATATATATATACAAAAGACGAATTAAAGACACTTGAATCAGGAAATGTTCTTAATTAGATCAGTGGATATGCTATTCCAACATCTTACATCTTATTGTATGGTATGTCAACTTCATAAAAGAAAATGAACACTTTTCATACACACTGATATAAATAACATTATTGTTAATATACCAGTCATAAATAGTATTTGTGTACATAATATAAGCTTTGAAGTAAATACCTGTAAAAAATTACTTTTGAAATACACCTATATATATAATCATAATATCATCAACATAATGATGTCATATACGGTCTTCAGAAATAAGAAAAAAATCTTTAGAAAAAAAAGTTAAGTCTATCTATCTATCTATCTATCTATCTATCCAAGTCTGTTCCTATCTATCTATCTATCTATCTATCTATCTATCTATCTATCCAAGTCTGTTCCTATCTATCTATCTATCTATCTATCAAGATGAACATAAGACAAATATTACTGCTTTTATGTTGTTTATTTTTCAGTTCTTCTCAACTAGACGTCATCAGGAGAAAAAAGATTTTTGGCAAAAAAAAAAGTTTTTTTTCAAGTTTTAAAGATTAAAATTTTTTAAGAAGTTGACATGCCATAAAAAAAGTGTTCAGTTGGAATAACATATCCGTTGATTCAATTTTTTTTCACCCCAGTTTTAACTGGTGATCTTTCACTGAAATCTGAGTGACAGCAAGTCTGTTCTGGTCTCCAGGACTTTTCTAAGTATTCTAGCAAATTTTATCAGTGCTGTGGTCTATAGAGTCTCAATTCTTCCTCTGATCTCCAGTTCCTCCCACCTTTTTTCCAGGCGAGTCAGGACAGTTCCAAGTGAACCAATTACAATTGGTGTGATACCTTCACATTTTCTGTTTCTTCAGCCCTCAGGCAAGATCTAAGTATTTGTCTATATTTTCACTTTCTTTAATTTTTTTCTCTATGGTCAGCTGTAATGGCAAAATCTACTAGTTAACAAGTTCATTTATTTCTAGCTGGGCATTACCAAGTCTGTTCTTTTAGTTGGGATTGTGTGATCCATTTATATCTAAAGTCCTGAGGAATTTTATGCACCTTATTTTCTTGGACAGCTTCTGGTTTGAGCTTATACTATTTGTCAGCATGATCAAATTTTAATCTTTTGCACAATTCCCAGTGGTTCCTCCTTCCTATTCAGTCATGTCTACTCATGTATTCTTTTTGTGCCAGTTTGCTCCATTCACTTATATGATTAACCATTTTATTTCTGTCACCACATAGCCTACACGTACAATTATATTACAGATTATCTATTTTGGTTTTAAACTAAATTGGTCCTAATGGCATTATTTTAGGTTGCTATTAAAAGAGATTCAATTTCCTTCTTCAGGTGTCCTTTTCTTAGCAACATCCAGGTCATCTTGTATATAATTTTCTCAGTTTGTCATTTGAAGTATCTATCTAGTTGATTTTCTTCCTATTTTTGTTTTCAAAGATTTTGTTGTTTTAATCTTTGTTCTCAAGTTATTTTGGTTGATAATACAATTCATTTATGACAATGGTTGGTTGGTTGGATTTTTTTATGGCATATCAACCTTTGTAGGTTATTTAATGCCAAATCTATTTTTATGTAAATTGTTCTATTTCAAAAAATTCAGTTTAATATGAGTACACAGTTTAATTGTCAAAAACAATTCTATTTCAAGTTATTCAAATTATTCAAACAGTTCTAATTCAGCTAATTGAATTTAGTATAAGTACAGATTTTGTTCACACATAGTTAAATGTCAAAAACAGTTCTATATTAAACAATTCAGTTTAGTATAAGAACAGTGTCAATGTCAAAAGCAGTTCCATTTCAAACAATTCAGTTTAGCATAAGGACGCAGTTTAAATGTAAGTACAGTTTAATTGTCAAAAGCATTTCTATTCCAAGCTATTTAGTTTAGTCAAACAATTCTAATTCAAACAATTCAGTTTAGCGAAAATATGCAGTTAGTTCTATTTAACCCATAGATAGGTCCCTATCACGTGCTACTATTCCGGGTCAGAGTGGACCTGGGAGTAATCTCAATGAAAGGATGCTCCACATTCCCAAAACTCCAGCATCACTGGAACCTCAGCATCAGATTATTTAGTATCATGTCCAGGATACTCATTGGGTGGGTGGGTCTTACCCCTCGGCAGAGGTGCAGTTGGTATATTCTACAACCCCAGCCAACTGGGCAATTTACAACAATGCTATTAATTCATGTTGATATATCTATATATTTATGTTGATAATTACTGGATGTTATAATTAGGTTTCCTTTGTTCTGATGGAAGATATTTTTGAAAAAATCACTTTGAATTGCAAGAAAAGTTCACATTTATCTTGGTGGAGGGGGTGTCCTCGTGGGGGGGGGTTAAAGTAATGGACTGCTATAACGTTCACTTTCGGGCAAATACTCTTGAGAAAGGTATGAACCCCCTTATCCTCCCTGCTATTGGTTAAATGGTACCACTACTGTTCTTCTAGGAGAATGACTTTGGCATTAAATAACCTGCAAAGGTTGATATGCCATTAAACAAAGACACCAAACCAAACCTTGATATGTCACAATCACTTTCAGACTAATACCCTTGGGAAAGGTATGAACCCCCTTATCCTCCCAGCTATGGGTTAAATAAAGAGTTGATATGCCATTAAACAAAGAAACCAAACCAAACCTTGATATGTCACAATCACTTTCAGACTAATACCCTTGGGAAAGGTATGAACCCCCTTATCCTCCCAGCTATGGGTTAAATAAAGAGTTGATATGCCATTAAACAAAGAAACCAAACCAAACCTTGATATGTCACAATCACTTTCAGACTAATACCCTTGGGAAAGGTATGAACCCCCTTATCCTCCCAGCTATGGGTTAAATAAAGAGTTGATATGCCATTAAACAAAGAAACCAAACCAAACCTTGATATGTCACAATCACTTTCAGACTAATACCCTTGGGAAAGGTATGAACCCCCTTATCCTCCCAGCTATGGGTTAAATAAAGAGTTGATATGCCATTAAACAAAGAAACCAAACCAAACCTTGATATGTCACAATCACTTTCAGACTAATACCCTTGGGAAAGGTATGAACCCCCTTATCCTCCCAGCTATGGGTTAAATAAAGAGTTGATATGCCATTAAACAAAGAAACCAAACCAAACCTTGATATGTCACAATCACTTTCAGACTAATACCCTTGGGAAAGGTATGAACCACCTTATCCTCCCAGCTATGGGTTAAATAGTACCACTACTGTTCTTCTAGGAGAATGGCTTTGGCATTAAATAACCTACAAAGAGTTGATATGCGATTAAACAAAGAAACCAAACCAACAAATCACATTTATCTTAAGAGTTACATATTTGGCTTTTTTCTGAGATAAAATGCATTTATGGTCAAAGGTCTTAATTTACGTACGTTGCAATTATTTAACATTAATGTTTTCTTGCGGTTATGATGAACCTACAAATGTCAAGGTTATCAATTTGTAACGAATGCCAATTCCTCTTCAGAATGGATTTTAAAACAATATGTTAAAAATTTCTATTTAATGTGTAAACTATGTCAGGAAGAGTTTGGTTTGGTTTATATATTTAATGGCATATCAACTCCTTATGGGTTATTCAATACTGAATTTGATTCATTCATAATGATTAAGTTTGGTTTATTTATTTAATGGCATATCAACTCCATATGGGTTATTTAATGCTGAAATATGATTTATCTATAAAGGTTTGATTCAGCTTATTTAACACGATATCAACTCCTTAGGGATTATTTCATTTAAAAGACATGGACAGCAGAATGACAATAGTCTACCCTGGTGGATTAAATAAAGGGTTTGGTTCAAAATTAGGTGAACATAACCAACTATGATACAAGATACCAGAAGGTCAGCTGCAATATGAGTATAAACAACCAAGATAAGGATAATAGTCCAAATGTTGTAAATAGTATAGATAATAAAAACTCCTCGTCTCTGAAATTTAGACGGGGATTGTTTTTGATCTTATGTAAGCCTTAGTTTCTACATTTATCAAAATCTCTTCTTCTTTATCAGTTTGATCCGTTGGCTTGGGTAGTAAAATATACTGACTGCACCTCAGTTGAGGGATGAGTTCCCTGAGAATTAAATTAAACAATCTGATAGTGAGGCTCCAGTCTTGGAGCTTTGGGGGAATGTGGAGAACTCCTTCATTGCCATTACTCTCAGGTCCATTTCGATCCAGAGTGATAGTTGGTTGGTGGGTTGTTTTGTTTTATGGTGTTTCAACTGTTTTGGGGTTATTTAATGGCAAATTAAATTTCAAACAATTCAGTTTAGTATAAGTATAGTTTTTTATTTACAAACAAATGTCAAAAACAATTCTATTTTAAACAATTCAGTTTAGCATAAGTACACAGTTTAGTTCTATTTCAAAACAGTTCAGTTTAGCATAAGTACACAGTTTCAGTGTCAAAAACAGTTCTATTTCAAACAATTCAGTTTAACATAACTACACAGCTTAAATGTCAAAACAGTCCAATTTCAAGCAATTCAGTTGAACAAAAGTTCATAGTTTAATTCTATTTGACCCATATCAAGTGTTACTTTTCTGGGACAGAGTGGACCTGGGAGTGATTGCAATAAAGGGGTACTCTGCATTCCCCAAAGCTCCAGCATTACTAGAGTCTTACCATCAGATTGTTTAGTGTCATAATCAGGACACTCACTCATTAGGAGGGATCTTACCTCTCTACAGAGATGCAGTCAGTGTATTCTACAGCCCCTCCCGCCAGCCGACCAGGCAACAGAGTGATAGTGCCTGTTATCATATTTACCAACCCCTCCGCTCAGGCAGGATATGACACAAGGTCAATTTTTAAGCGGGAGTTTAACAGGTTTGAATTCAGAGTTTTCCTTTACCTAGATAGTGCCTGTTATAGGTCTCCTATAATACCCTTGGGGAAGGTATGAATCCAATTATTCTCCCTCCAGTTATGGCTAAATAGTAGGACAGACTGGTCCCTCAGCCTTGGTGAGGCAACTAGTCTAGGAGAAGAAAAACTCTGAATTCAAACCTGTTAAACTCTGCTTAAAATTGACCTTGTATCATATCCTGCTTGAGTGGAGGGGTTGGGTAAATATGGTTATAGGTCTCCTCTGATAGAACTATTGAGTCATTTAATCAAAACCATTTAACTTAACCCAGACTGGTAGTGCCTGTTAGAGTCCCATCTGTGGTTCAAATAGATCTGTTTAAAAAATTATTCATATTCAATAGAACTGTGTGCAAAAAAAAAAAAATTCTTAAGAAACCACAATACAAAAAATCCAAATATGAACGTACAATGAATATGTTTCCCAAACTGTTGTATACTGAAATAACAAACAACAGCTCCTATGCATAAAAATGTAATCTGCTTCTTTTCTTTTTCTTTCATTATGAAATGCCTGAAATAGTGGAGTGAAGAAGAGATTTGAGGAACAGCTAAAATATATATACAGAGGGAGCTATAGAATCTTTTGTGAACTGCTTCTTCATTCTGCTTTGACTAGACTGGTCCCGGGGCTACTCAAAACATCTACTCATCTCAGCTTCTATAGGTTTTTCAAGTTCAGGGCCTTCACAAGGCACCTCTATCTTCTGGGATCATACTGTTGCATATTGACTCCGGCCAAACTGTCAAAAGAAGAAATGCACCTGTGTAAATAACAGGTGCATCCGGTCGAAGATATCAGGAGATCAGGGGTGACCTTGACTGTCGAGGGGTTGACTTGAGTGTGAAATTGTGACACTCGCAGGAAGTAGGAGGGCGTCAAATTATTATATGACCCTGGCGACAGGAAGTTCAGATCAGTTGGAGAGAAGATGCTGGAATGAGAACCATGTCCCAGCAGAGGCTGGGCTCCCAGACCCCCAGTTGAGCAGCCCAGGAGAACGGGAAAGAAATACTGTTATAGCTGGAAGAGTGGGGGTCAATATGTTGCAGTCTTTGTTCGGTCTCCGACTCCCTCTCACACACAACCCTTTCAATAAAGTGAGAGGTATATTTTTCTAAAGAACTGTGTCCGCTCGTTGTTATTGTGTTGAATATGATTCTGCATGCATATGTGTATGTATAGTTGTTCATGGTCATAGCAATACAACGATACCTGCTTTTGGCTTTAGTGAGCCTGTTTCTTCATATCTCTTCTGCATTCACGAGCCTATTTCTTCACACTTCTCTGCTTCATGCATCTGGCATTATCTCAAGACATTTAATCATCTTAGCTTCCTCATTTTAGCGAGTCTCATACAGCCAAGACTTCTCTCTACCTCTTAATCTTGGCTGTCTGGCACAAGGTCAACTCCCAGAGTGGCATGACATCTAGCAGCTCTTCTGTTGGCTCCTTTGTTTTCACATGAGTTGAAAATCTACTGTGGTTATATAAATTTTCAGATGCCCATGCAATCTTCATAATCACATTTCCTTTCAGCATACCTCCCATGCAATTCATACAGCATTTCTACCATGTTTTGTTTAACTTAACATACAGGTGCACATCCTGTTCACTGTACACATAACTTTTGCGGCCTGTCAAAGAAATCTGCTTTCTGTCATTATTAAACATAATCTTAATGTTACAAGTATATATTTACTTGACCCCACTACCACTAGGTAAATTTTCAAGTGGAGTACAGATGGTTTGAAATCAGAGTTTTCCTTCTCCGAAATCCGTTGCCATACAAAGGTAAATGAGCCTAGTCTGCCCACTATTTTCCCGACAGCTGTTTGACCCATAGATGGGACCCTAACAAATATTACCACTCTGGGTCAAAGTGGATCTGGGAGTAATGGCAATTTTACACATGTGTTGAGTATAAATTTTTTTTTTTATCAACACCTCGAAATCGTTAGAAAAATGCTGAAATATCTAATGAGGCTAGAGTTTATTTTCTGTCATCGGCCAGTGTTATTTCTTTGATATATTAGGTGAGCAGTAAACAAACTACTTTAAATTCAACATATAGTCGCCCTTTCTATCAAATAAATTTCGCATTCCAAACACTATATTTATAGGCATAATGGCCAGGGAGACCTGGGTTCAATCCCAGCTCGAGTCATACCAAAGACTCAAAAAATGGTCCTTGATACCTCCTTGCTCAACACTCAGCAACATAAGGTAGGGATCAAGGGTAAAGTGGAGCAATCCAGGGAAAGGAGTAGCACCCCTGATGTTGTAGCTATCAAAAAGGGAGCCTTTGGGTCACCCTCGACTAAGGTCGCCAACTTTTACAAAAAACACAAACTTTTTATCGGCAATGTTATGATTTATTCCTGACTAGCCATGCTCCTTTTCTTTGAAAGGATAGATGATCAAAGTATTATAGTTTTTGCTTTTTATGTAAATAAATTCCTGAAAAACTTTTATTTTCCTTAAGTGATGTTTTTATATTAGTTCTCTTACAGTTCTTCATAGAAAAAAATGTCAAATGAAAAATAATGCTACCCACCCACACGACTAAAAAAGAAAAATATTTTTTGTAATTATGCATTTTTTAAAGTTATTCACTCAATGTGAAATGCAAACAGCTTTGACCAAGATTTGAACCTGGATTGGCAAGTCTGTTTCCTACAATGATAACCATTATGCCATGAGTGCTGGTGGGTCAGTTTTGTTTCCTTGAAGGGGTGAGGTCAGTATATTCCTCTGTTAAGAAACGGAGTTACATTTTATTGTTAGTCTTCAAAGAAAAAAGAAAAAAGAAAATGTCCAACACCTTTTTATGCCACAAGGTGGCCTTGTGCCGTTGCAATGGCTTTTTTAGCCGGGCTGTCTGGCATTCGTGCCAGATGGTGCTCAAGGTCAATGATAGATTTTATGCTGGATGGCTCTTGGCTTCGGCTGGGCCATCTTTGGGTGGGTTATGAAATCAATGGCAGCATAGTATAGCACTAGACCTTTAGGTCTAGTTCAAGCTATGAGCATACGTGCCGGACACATGTTATATTTAGTGAGTCCAAGTCCCGCAAGGTCATCTGGTCCACATTTCACCGAGTGGGCTTATGATCAGCATATTCCAGCAGGGTATGAGCCGAAACTCAAGCCCGAACTCCTTTTTTCTTAAAACCCCCACCATAAAATAGACCTTGTGTCAAGTCCTGTCTGGTGGGAGGCAGAGATAAATAACACCACAAGGTATACATCTGCAACTAGTCCTTTTTGTGTTATGGTAAGGTACTGGTTTTATTTAGTTTGGTTTATTTGTTTAATGGCATATCAACTCTTTGTGGGTTATTTAATGTCAAAATTTGATTCATTTAAAATGCTTTGATTTGGTTTATTTGTTTAAAGGTATATCAACTCTTATGGGTTATTTAATGTCAAAATCTGATTCATTTAAAAAGCTTTGATTTGGTTTATTTGTTTAAAGGCATATCAACTCTTATGGGTTATTCAATGTCAAAATCTGATTCATTTAAAAAGCTTTGATTTGGTTTATTTGTTTAAATGCATATCAACTCTTATGGGTTATTTAATGTCAAAATTTGATTCCTTTAAAAGGCTTTGATTTGGTTTATTTGTTTAAAGGCATATCAACTCTTATGGGTTATTCAATGTCAAAATTTGATTCATTTAAAAAACTTTGATTTGGTTTGTTTAACAGCATATCAGTTCCTAATGGATCATTTAATATTCAAATTTAATAAATTTGTAAAAGTTTCATTTGGTTCATTTATTGGCATATCAATTCCTCCACTTTACCCTTGATATGTACTTTCTATTGCCGAGTGTTAAGCAAGGAAGTATCAAGTACCATTTTTAAAGTCTTTGGTATGACACGACCTGGGATTGAAACTAGGTCTCCCTGACCATTGGCGAACACTCTACCCATTAGGCCAATGAGCTGGTATGGTAATAATAATATATATTAATAAATATATAATAATATATATAAGTAACTACTCTTATTTAATATTCTTATCTTATACCAGTAATTTGAAAGCAATTATAATTGTTTCAACTGGATCATTTGTCTAATGAGTAGAGTGTTCACCAATGGTCTGGGAGACCAGGGTTCAATCCCAGGTTGAGTCATACCAAAGACTCAAAAAATGGTACTTGATGCCACCTTGCTTAACACTCAGCACTATAAGGTGTGGATCAAAAGTAAAGTGGTGCAATCCTGGGAATGGAGTAGTGCCCTCCCCTACACCTTGGTGTAGTAGCTATTGAAAAGGGAGTTTTCGTGTCCCCCTTGACTAAAGTCACTAACTTTACTTACTCATACTGTTCTGATAATAGAGTTCTGATAACAAAGATTTAGAAATAAATTAAATTTTGGCATTGAATAACCCATAAGGAATTGATATGCCAATAAATGAACCAAATGAAACTTTTACAAATTTATTAAATTTGAATTTTAAATGATCCATTAGGAACTTACTCATACTGTTTCAATTAATAACTAATAATCCTTAGTTTGGTTTGGTTTTATGGCATATCAACCATTGTTGGTTATTTAATGTCAAATCCTGTTTTTACATATACATTAAGTATATGATTTGTAAACACATTTTGTAGATACACACAGTTAAATGATCAAACAGTTCTATTGCGAACAATTCAATTTAGCATGAGTTAACTAAGTTAAAAGGTTCCAAGTATTGCGATATATCACTAACTGTTCAATTAGATATCCGTCATTTGTTCACACAAAGTTAAATGATCAAACTGTTCTATTTCTAACAATTCAATTTAGCGTAAGTCATTTTTTTGCACACAGTTTAAATGTTAAACAGTTCTATTTGACCTATAGGTAGGACCCTATCAGGTGCTACCAATCTGGACCAGAGTGGATCTAGGAGTGATGCCAATGAAAGGGTTGTCTGCATTCCTCAAAGCTCCAGCATTACTAGAGCCTCACTGTCAGATTGTTCAGTGTCATATAGAGGACACACATTAAAGGAATCTTAACACTCTGCAGAGATGCAGTTGGTATATTCTACAGCCCCAACTCTCTGGCCTGAATAATCCTAAGTAAACAATTATAGTTTCCAGTAAATAATCTTTATACAAAAAATGTGCATACATTTATATGGTATCAAGTATTCCTATCTAATACAGATAATTTTTAAGCAGATTTCTTTGACTCATAGATTGCACCCTAACAAGTACTCCAGGTCAGAGTGGATTTGAGAGTCATGGTAATAAAGAAGTACTCCATACTTCCCACTGCTCCAAAGTGGAGCCTCACCAACTGATACAATTCAGTATCATACCCAGAGGTGAGAGGTGAGTCTTACCCCATTACAGAATATACAGTTGGTACATTCTAAGCCTCTATCAGCTGGGCATAGGAATACTTGATATAATATGTGTACAAACAAATGATTATTGTCGATAAATAAAAATAAGGGAAATTTAAAAAATGATTGTAATGGATTATTGAAAATATTCATGATTATAAGTCAACATTTACAAATTAATCAAAATTTGTGTTCAATCTGGGAGTAATGGTAATGAAAGGGTACTCCATACAACAGAACTGGAGCCTCATTTCTAGATACAGATTAATGTCACTCCGCAGACATAATAGTAAGGTTCTGTGTGGGGAGGTCATGCAGGAAGAGATCCCTAGTTAGATCATTTTGTTTTAGCATGCTTTACTCAGGAATATAGATGAGCCCTTGGTCACATCTCTCAATCTGTTTTAGTTATTTATGACCCTTAGTTAAGTTGTGGCTCAAGGCCAGAAGTATTGAGTTCGTTGTAATTGTATGCTAGCCTAGCTTATTAATAATTTACATCTGAGGTGTACGTCGTCATCAATTTTGTTAGTTATTAAATGTAGCATAAGGCGATGGGGGGCGCAATGAGAAGGGCACTCATGAGTAACGTTTCAGGTTTACAAGCGTAGCTTCCTAACAGCCATTATACAACCCGAGACGACCTTCGTCAGTTTGTTTTTACCTTTCTAGGGTGAATGAAACAAGAAATTATTTTCACGTAAAATAAATAGATAAATAAATAAATAAATAAATAAATAAATAAATTCATGATTTTAAAAAAAGTGCTTTAAACCAGCGTATCAACCTCAACTTCCCGCTATAAATAAAACAACTAATCAGAAAATCTCAAATTTTGACCAATCAGAAAACGCGTTACAAACCGCCGTCACATGGTAACCCCGAAGTGGAATGTTATTAAAGTCTTTTAATTTCCCTTTTTTAATTTTTTTTTAAATAGTTAATGTTTGTATTATTGCTAATGAAATAAAAATCGACAAAAGAAAATCTAATGCTGTGTTATTAATTCTTAAAATAACTAGTTTAATCTAATTTATTATTTTTTATTATTATTTTTGTGAGCTACATAACATGACACACGTGATGGTGGTGTACAAGGTGCTTGTAGTGTTAATAAGTTTAGTAATAGTAGTAGTTTGTATTTAGTAGCACAAGAAGAGGCTGGTAGCAACTGCTGTTTCTGGAGTTCTGTTACTGCTACTAAAACCGTTATATATATATATACACACACACACACAAACTACAACAAAACACGACTTCGTCGGCTTGGGCTCTAAATATGAGTCTCTCTAAAGCTACCATAGAGATTACTGCACACGCAATAACTGGATAATCGTCGTCTCTCTTTTTTTTTCATTTTTAAAAAGAAAAAAACCCAACAAAACAAGGAAGACCATACCACAGGTTGCTTCTGTTTTCTTCACGTGTTTTTTGGGGGGCTGTATTTTTGTGTTGTTTAAAAAATATTCATACGAAGACAACAGAAAGAATGAATATATATTTTATTTGTTCTCTTTTTCGTGCTAAGCTTTAGCTTGGACTTGATCTTATGAGGTAATTTTCTTTTAGTGTTATCAAACTACTAACTTGGAAAAAAATAAATTGATAAATAACAAAAAAAAAAAAAAAAAAAAGACAAAAAAAACAAAACAAAACAGAAAACACTTATGGATGTCTTCGTTTCTTTTTTATCTCAGACAATATTGGATCTTCGAATTAAGTTTACAACTTCTGATTTTGATTGGAGATGATTTTTTTTTTTTAGTTACCCTAACAACAACAATGTGGTTCCCTTTTTTTTTCCTCGACGTTAAAAAAAGAAATACCCACTGTTGAACTCGAGACCAAAGTAAATAAAATGTAAAAATGCTTCAATGAACCCTAAGACACTCAGGAAGTCAAAATTTGGGGGTTGAATTTAATTTTGTTGGAGGATTAAAGAAAGAAAGGACTGTTTAACTCATCGAAATCTATGTTGCGTAGTTGTAAAATTAAAAAAAAAAATGAATAACTAAAACGTTAAACCTTTATAGAAAGAGAACAGTGTTGGATCCTCTAAGAATAAAAACTACCAAATATCTATTGCTAATATTTGATTCAAGGGACCAAATCAACAAACATTGATCTAATATTGGTGATTGGATTTCTTGAGTGTATACATAATTTGATGTCTCTGCTGTTTTGGGGTCGCACTTATTTCACTCTGTAACATAGAAGGACCTTTCTTGCAAGACTCTTTAAAGACTCTTCTTTGATTTTATATGACAAACGAAAGCAGAATTTCTTCAAACTACTTGTCGTTTTTGACATGGTCTCTATAAATAAACAAGTGCTCTTTGGCAACTGAAGCCCCCTATTAAAAGAAAGAAAAAAAAAAGCAAAAACGCAAATTATTCTGCTACGAACTAAACTGATTTGTTTAATTGCTACCCTTGTTGTCTCTCTGTTTTCTTAAAAGAATCTAGTCTACCCTGGAATGATACAACCTTTTTGTTTGTTCTCCAGAAGATAAATCCAGAAATATCTTGTTAAAAAAAAAAAATTCGTTTGGTTTTAGCAAGGTGCGAACCAGCAACCTTTTGGTGTTTCAGTTTTGAAATGACCAGGGTTGAAAAAGAAACATCATATGTCTATTTCTTAAATTTGTTATCAATAATCAGCTGATTAGTGATTACAAACCGAATCATTTTTTAAAGCTTAATTCTTGTGGACACTTGATTTTTTTTTTTTTTTTTTTTACATCATTATCGACTTTTTTCTATATTGTGATTTACAAGCTTCACCCTCTGTCATTTATTTACGATGCCAGCCAAAGTTACACCCCACGGGGTGTGGGATTTGTACCTTCGCACCCCAGAAACACAGGTAAGTTTTCAAATGATATTTGTACCCACAAGTGATTTTTCTTTTTTTTTTCTTCTTCCCCTCATTTCATTATTTACGTTGTGAATAATTTAAACTTGAAATGGTAACAGACACCTTGATTAAGAAAATAGAAATCTACCCATTTTTCCCGCTGGGGTGGGGTATTTTTGTGTCTTTGACAAGCGTTTGTTGTCAAATATGACCACTCCTTCCTAAGGAAATAATGAAACAACTTTTACCAGTTCATAATAATAATAATTATTATCGGCGTATCCTTACTATTTATTTATTTATTTATTTATTTATTTTTTTTAAATCTATTTTATCTTTTTGACAAAAATAAAAAAAAAGTTTTTTGTTTAAAAAAAGTTAAACTAATAATTAAAATAAAAATAACTTTGAAAATAATCTTTAAAATAACAGAAAAAAAAACAACAAACGAAGCAGTATATTTGTCTTCCGTTACGATTTTATAATGATTGAAAAAAATAATGAAGACTTGAAAAATGAAATTAAAATAATGAATTATTAATTAAAAATAAATAAAAATAAATAAAAACAAACGTAAATTGCAATTTTTGTTTTCAATTTATATTACTTTAAATTTACCAATATTTTTATTTTTATTTGAAACATGAAGAATAGATTTGATCTTTTAAAAAATCTAAATAAATCCCACCGTATTCGTTATTTATTATTTAAAAAAAATCTTTTTTCTTAGGCATCGTTGATATACAATCAGCTAAGTTCGTTATTGAACTGCATATCGATTTTAAATTTAGAAATGTACGAGAAATAAAATCAAGGTTATCAGGTATTACCCGGGCTAAAAGAGAGCTTTAAAAATTTACTTATTTTTTAAAAATTTTTTTATATTACATTAAGTTATTTGTTTTTACAATAATAATAATAATAAAAAATTTCGAATTTAAATGAAGTAGATACATGATCTTAGTGCAAGATATTTTATTTATTTATTTAAAACTTAATTTTTTTTTTTCCGGGAATCAAAATCGACTTTTTGGCGTCAAAAGATTTTCAAAAATGGATTTGTATGAAAATGATTGCTTTTAGATTATATTTTATCTTTATTTATGTAGTAGGAAGTAGCTAATGTTTATTTTTCACGTTTCGTTCTGTAAATTGGGATTAAGGATTTTTTGTTGTTGAATTTACTACTAATATCTTAAAGAAAACTTGAATTCCTCTCGTAAAACGATTTATTTATTTTAGATATTTCTTAAACAAAACAACCTGTTTGATAGGTCTTGTTCAGGGGTTAGATCCATAAAAATGGTGACACACAGATAGAAAGGACACCTGTTCTTTATTATATATATATATATATATATATATATATATATATATATATATATATATATATATATATGCACACTTTTCTGAAATTGTCTTTTATTCCGTGTTTTCATTGTACTACACTCTAGTCCCACTTGTAGGATTGAGGTTTGCTGATACTTATAAAAACGCGAAGCTTAGCAATATATATTGCTTTATTTTATTTCTTTGTTAGTATTATTAAATCCACAAAGTCACAATTGATTTCTGGTGAAGTTTTATAGACAAATGTTTTTAATTCGAGAGGTAAGGTATTTATCAAGAATCATTTTTGTTTTAAGATCCGTTTTTTCCTCAGGACATGTATTTTTTTTTTTTTTTTTTTTTTAAATCTAAATTCAAATTTATAAACAAATTGCTAATCTGATTTCTCAGTGATAATCTTGAAGAAAAATCGTAAATATAATATTTGTTTTAATAAAAGGATTTTTTTGGTGTGTGATTTGACAGTTTTGTCATCTAAAATTTAATGTTTGTATTATTTATTCACTAATGACAACTGATTGAATATTTTTTCTTTCAAAAGTTGATTGAGAAACGCTTTAATAATCTGAATAGGTCTTTATTTAAGCAAAATAAAAGTTTTTCTTAGGTAAAATGAATTAATCAAATCGCACCTCTCCAATTTAGTTAAGACTTTTATCT
Source organism: Sepioteuthis lessoniana (assembly GCA_963585895.1). Lineage (NCBI taxonomy): Eukaryota > Metazoa > Mollusca > Cephalopoda > Myopsida > Loliginidae > Sepioteuthis > Sepioteuthis lessoniana. The sequence continues at coordinate 6,016,432 of OY757943.1, forward strand.
CTTTGTATAAATACTTCTATTTGTGAAAGTAATTATCTTAAATAGTCTGAAATAAAGACCTTCACCACCCGAAAAAAAAAAAAAAAAAAAAAAAAATAATGAAGTTTCAATTGAATTGCGGTACTTTTTACGTCAGTCACTTTGGAGAAGAACATTCTCGTTTTTGTGTACTTTGTGTTCTACTTGGTGATTGTTTTACCATAAAGTAGTTCAGTTGAAAAGCTGTCTATCGAGAAATCTGCGTTGGAGAATTTACGTTATTTGCACATTTTTATAAGACGAACAAAGGACAATCTTGTTCGTCTTGTGGGGGGGGGGTCTTGAAATCAGTCATTTTTTTCTTTACTACTAAAGAAATATTGTCTTTTTTTTAAATTTTCGTTTCATTTATTTTTAACTAGAAATTTAAAAATAAATATATATAAATGAGAAAGATTTTAAAATCTTCAAAAACAAAAAAAAGTGGACTAAAAGTTGGAACATTTTTTTAAAAATAGTTCAATGAATACTGATTTAAAATTTTGTGGTCGAAACCTGTTACGTTTCATTTGGATTGTATTTATAACCATTTTATTTTTGAAAATAAGGTTTGGATTATCGCATAATACACGAGACAAATACGTTTAATGCTGATTTCAAAGGCTGGTAATCTTTGCACAATATACTTTCTTAGAAATAGGAACTGAAATCGGTGACCCCAGTTCAAGTCTTGGATGAGGTTGTTACCGTTTTACTTCGCGCTAATGTTTTTGGAAAAGGCATGAATCCATCTCTTTTCCTCTCAGCGATAAGTAAATTGTAGGGCAGATTGGGCTCTTTAGACTTGGTTTTGCAACTAGTTTAGAAGAAGGAAAACTGAATTCAAACCAGCTGTGCCTTGCTTTAATACTATCCGTTGGGTAAATACATGAATCACGATTGTTCTTAGCTTTTTTGGCCGTAGTCGTGTTCGTCAGAAAACAACTAATCTTTTACTTTAAACGTTTTAAAATGAACAATGCACGCACACACACACCCTTCATCAGTGGTAATTTTCTAAGCTTTTTGCTTAGATGTGGCACAAGGCCAATATGAAGGAGACACCTTATGAGACTTGAACTCACTCGTGTAGGTTTGCTTGTCGAGCTTGCTAACCATTATACAACCAGACGCCCCTCCCTCTTCATCAGTGATTTAGTTTTCTCATATCATATAGTGTCGGGGTGGGAATTTAATTATAGTTATAAATCGCCTCAGGCGTGACGCGAACTTGTATAACCTCTTTTTACTTGTCATCAAAAGACCGACTTTAAGTCAATTAAGCATGTTTTTTTTTCTTCTGTGGCACTCGTCCCTGGTCATGCCCCCAGGACAGAAGAGCCATGCAAACAAAAAAATTAAATTTGATTTTTAACCCTCTTACATGATCAGTTATTAAGCTTAGTTGTGGCTCAAAGGCGGAACTATAGGGGACACCCAGTGAGAATTGAACTTAACACTGGTCTGCCGATCCAGCTTGCTAACCATTAAACTACGTCCGGTGCCCACCAATAACACATGGTTTAACTCGGTTGTGCCACAAAACTGGAAGTACAGAGGCTACTCAGTGAGAATCGAACTTGCTAACAGTTGACTGCTTATCCAGCTTGCATTACACTACATGAGGTGCCCTAATGTTCTTGCATAAGTGCTTACGTAGCCAAGCATTATTTGGGCAAGAGTCCCCATGTTATAATAGCTAAAGTGTTGGACTGTGACTTAATGTAAACCAGTTTGAACTAAAGTCACACCTTTATATTCACTCTCCAATACCCTTGGGAAAGATATTGAACCTCCTTATCTCTAGCCATAGATTAAATACTACTACTACTACTACTGTTCTTCTACAAGAATAGCTTTGGCAATAGATAACCCACAAAGGTTTGCCCAGTCAGCTGGGACTGTAGAATTCACTGACTGCATCTCTGCAGAGGGGTAAGAACCCCCTACTCCGAGTGTCCTGGATGTGACACTAAACAATCTGATGGTGAGGCTCCAGTAATGCTGGAGCTCTGGGAAATGCGGAGTACCCCTTCATTGCCATCACTCCCAGGTTCACTCAGGCCACTCTTGGTCAAATAGAACTGTTTGACATTTAAACTGTGCAAACGAATGATTTAAGTTAAATTGAATTATTAGAAATAGAATTGTTTGATCATTTAACTATGTGTAGACAAATGACTCTTGTTTAATTGAATTGTTAGTGATACGTAACAATACTTGAAACCATTTAACTGTGTGGAAACAATAGCAATACTTTGTGCAAACAAATTAGTTGTAACTCATTTAAAAATGAAATTACCAACAAACTAATCTCTTACAGATCATGTATACCTATTTAAATGTGTGCAAACAAATGACTAATACTAAATTATTACTGGTACTTTAGAGGCTGATCGACACGAGGTTAACGAAAGCATGGACAGCTATCAATAGGCTATCGATTATATGGAAATCAGACCTAACCGATAAAATGAAACGCAGTTTCTTCCAGGCAGCGGTCACATCGATACTGCTATATGGGTGCACTACATGGACTCTAACAAAACGGCTGGAGAAGAAGCTAGACGGCAATTACACAAGAATGCTGCGAGCAATCTTGAACAAGTCCTGGCAGCAACACCCCACAAGACACCAACTGTACGGCCACCTGCCTCCTATCACGAAAACTATTCAAGTTAGACGAACCAGACATGCAGGACACTGCTGGAGAAGCAGGGACGAACTCATAAGAGATGTACTCTTATGGACCCCCACACATGGCCATGCAAAAGCAGGACAACCAGCACGAACATACATTCAGTAGCTATGTGAGGATACAGGATGTTGTCCTGAAGACCTGCCTGGGGTGATGAACGATAGGGAGGAGTGGCGAGAGAGGGTCAGGGATATCTGTGCTACCAGCACGACATGATGATGATGATTACTGGTACATAGCAACACTTGAAATTATTTTTTTTGCAGACAGGGCAAAAAAAAATGAGCTCAGGTTCGTTTAAAAATGTTATCAACAAAATGTTTACAAATCATATATTTAATATATATGTGTTTTGAGGATTTGGCCACCCACAAAGGTTGATATGCCATTAAACAAAAAAACAAAGTATTATTTTTACTTTTGTTAAAATTTGATTTGTTCAGGTTTGTCCAGTGGTAAAATTGATTTAAAAAAAGAAAAAGAAAAGCCAATTGCAGAGAGAAATTCTCTCGCCCACCCATGCCTTGAAGACCCTATACCTCCGGCCTTGATGGCCCAATTTTTTTACTCTTGCCTTGAAGAGCCTATTTTTGCCTGAAATAAGTCTTCAAAATTTATCCTGTGTCCTTCAATCTGAAAGTTACTTTTTTTTTTTTTTTTTTTTTTTTTTAAAAGATAAAAATTATTTCTTCCAAATTAAAATTGGAGTGTATCCTTAACCCCTGAAATCCGCTTCAGCGAATGATGACTATTTTACTTATCTTCTTTCTCTACCATTGGTAGGAATTGATACAAGTTTTTTTTTTTTTTTTTTTTTTTTTTTTTTTAAGTGCTAATCTCCTGTGTACAGCTATGTATTTATCCAACCTCTCCACTCTGGAGAGGATGTGACACAAGGTCAGTTTTTAAGTGGAGTATCAATAGTTTGAATTTAGAATTCTCCTTATTTTAGGCTGGTTGCCTAACCAAGGCGAAAGAACCTCTTCTGTTCTGCTATTTATGCATCTCTGGGCATTAACCCAAAGTGAAATGCAAACTGCCTTGTTCAGGATTTGAACTTGAATTGCTTGTTTTATTTCCTACAATAACTGTTACACTGAGCATGGCTTAAGTGGGTTGGTGGTGTCAAAAATTGCTTGCTTCCATTGGAAATTCCCCCTTTAAGGATTCCTCAGACATCAGGCGATGAACTTGACTCTACTCCTATTAGACAAGAGTGTAGATGCTAGTTGAAGTGGGTGACTCCTTAAAGTCAAATTCACTTAATTTATACCAGGAAGTAATTCATTCATGAAAAAAAATTTGACTTATTCTTATTTGTTAATTCATTCAATTACTTGGTTGTCTTTTCATTTAATGCTTGGCTAAAAGTGTTGGGAGCTCTCTTAGTGAGAATTGAACTTGATCACATTGGTCTGCTTGCTGAGATTGTGAACCATTACACCACACAATGTGTGTCCAGATGATGTGGTTGCTTCATCACTTGTTTTGGGTCTTCTAACATCAGATGACCTCTGCCAGTGACCTTACTTGTATCCAAACAACATGGCCCTCCTCCTTAATTGCAATGAGCTACGCTCATTAATGACATGCTCTGTGTTGATGTTATTATTTGCCATATGTGTATGTGTGTGCCTGTGGTATAATGGTTATCGTCATAGGAAATGGACATGGCGACGTGAGTTCAATCCTGGACTAGACTGATTGGATTCACATAGCACTAATACCCTTGGGAAAGGTATGAATCCAATTATTTCCCCTCCAGCTATGGGTAAATAGTAGGACAGACGAGTTTCTTCAGCCTTGGTGAGGCAACTAGTCTAGGAGAAAGAAAACTCTGAATTCAAACCTGTAAACTCCGCTTAAAAATTGACCTTGTGTCATATCCTGCCCGAGCGGAGGGGTTGGTGTGTGTGTATATATATATATATATATATATATATATATATATATAATCTTCTGAATAGGAAGAATGCTGGTGCAAATGACATAATTCTCCTATCAGAGAATGTAAACCAAATGATGGTGTTATAAATCTGGATTACACCCACAGCATTCAGGATCCCATTGTTGAGCGACAGCATCCTGAAGAAATTCTAAGCAAGCCAAGAATTCAGTGGTACCCAGAAAGCTATTTGAACAAATTGACAAAACTTTTATTTATCTTTACAACCAATCTTAAGGGTCCCATTAGACAGCAGATCAGTTCTTAAATTATATATGACGTTTGCTTTGAGCGGTTTAGTCCAGTAATGGGGAAGAGGAAAAACGACCGAACTGACAACAGAAAATAAAATGCATGTGACACCACAGCCAGACAAGTGCAAGGAAAATGTACACTTCATATGAATGATTGTTAATAACGTTTTTTTTACGAACATGTCATTAATATCTGAAAGCAAACGCCTTTAACACCATTATGAACTTAAGCCATGAAGTGGAACGTTCACTTTGTCTTCATACCTTTTTTGGTGGCAAAAGCTGCTGGTGGTGCCAGGGGTGGCAGTACTGCTTTACCCACTGAAACTGTGGTATCACCCCTTTGTCGGTGGGTGATGAGGACAGGGTATCACATATACTTTCACATGTATGATAAATTTTTTTTAAAAAACATATTCTGGACAGAGGCATCTTGTGATTAGGAAGCTAGTTTTGTAGATGAATTATTACTTAATCATAAGTTCAGTCCTCACTCAGAACCCTAATTCTGAACAAACTTTGAACAAACTGACTTTATCCCCTGTAGTGGGGTAAGACCCACCCACTCCGGCTGAAAAAAAAAAAATGGGTTATCTGGGTTTGATACTAAATTGCGTCTGATAGTTAGGATCCAGTTCTGGAGATCTGGGGAGTCACTATTACTCCAAAACCTGCACGAGTGAGTTTGAATCTCAATGGGTGCCCCATTCATATGGCCTTGTGCCACATCTAAGCAAAAAAGTTTTGTAAATTACCACTATTACTCCAAAGTCCACTCTAATCTGGAGTAGAAGTATCTGTTACGGTTCCATCTATGGGTCAAATAGATCTATTTAAAAATTATTCTTATTTGATGGAAAAACTCAAACAACGATACAAAAAATATAAATATTCAATGAATGGTATTCTCTAACCTCTTGGTATAAAATAACATAAGACAGGTTGACATGCTATTAAAATCACAGTGGCAAATCTAAGCTCCGCTTGGATTTTTAAGGACACCTCTGATGATGTAATGGTTAGCAATCAAGTTGAACAGACTACTCACTGAGTAACTTTTACTTCTTGCCTTGTGTTAAACTAAGCTTAGAAAATGATCCCATTCTAAAAAGGGTTGCCCAGTCGGCTGGGGCTGTAGAATACACCAACTGCATCTCTGCAAAGGAGTGAGACTCTCCCCCCCACCAAACGAGTATCCTGGATATGACACTAAGCAATCTGATGGTGAGGTTCCAGTAATGCTGAAGTTTTGGGAAATGTGGAGTATACCTTTATTGCCGTTACTCCCTAGTCCACTCTGGCTCAAAGTGTTAGCACCTGATAGGGTTTTATCTATGGGTCAGTAAGTAAAGTTGGTGACTGTAGTTGAGGGCAACCAGAAGGCTCCCTTTTCAAAAGCTACTACACCGAATTGTTTGAAATAGAACTGTTTTGACATTTAACTGTTTGTAAACAAAGAAAAAACTATACTTATACTAAACTGAATTGTCTGAAATTTAATTGAGTATTTTAGTTGGCGACTGTAGTCGAGGGTGACTAGAAGGCTCTGTTTTTCAATAGCTACTACACCAAGGTGTAGAGGAGGGCGCTACTCCTTTCCTTGGATTGCTCCACTTTACCCTTGATATGTACCTTATATTGCTGAGTGTTAAGCAAGGAAGTATCAAGTACCATTTTTAAAGTCTTTGGTATGACTTGACCTGGGATTGAATCCAGGTCTCCTGGACCTTTGGCAAACACTCTACCCAATGTAATAAAATTATATTAGAAAGATGACTGTAACTAAGGAAGTATGCATATAAAAAAAATAATTATTTTTTTATTTTCTTTTAATTGATTTAATTTCTATATAAAATTATACATAGAATTGCTTTTACTGTTTGAGAATAAAGTATATTAGAAATCAACAGCACCAAGTAATTATTTAACCCTGTTTTATTAAAACCAGTATGCAAATTATCCACTTAATATAAATCTTTATTTCTTAGCAATATATATAAGACACATTGCAGGATTTTAAACACGTTAATGATATGGACTGTTTTGAATCTAATCTAACTTAGCAAGATTTTGAGACATTATAACTAAGATGATAATTAAGATTAGATAATAATTATTTGATATCATTGAGAATAAAATGTAAATCACTTAGGGAATTTTGACATTGGTGGTGATGTAGTTTTGGTTACAGACTCACATAATCTCCATTATGATAAAAACCTGCTTAGTTGGAAAGGGGGACAATTAATTTAAGTCTTTTCTAATAATTATAGCGATTATTCTTTTGTAATATGGTATAAATTTTAAAAATAAGTTTCAAATGCTGTTTGTAATGTGGAATCTGAAGTGAATGTTTTATGTTCTTCTTATAGTCCTCCTTATGTTATGTAATTAAGGAATGATATTTTTTTATTTTTTTAAAATTTTTTTTTTTAAATCATTTTTCATTATTTATATTTTATCATTCAGTTTGGGCTTTGAACTATTCGGGTTAAGAATTCAGGTGTATAGTCAATTGGTGCAGTTTACACTTGCGCCCAAAGGATGTGACAATCACCATTTGTTATAATAAACTCCAGACAGGAAATGGGGCTGGAGTGTGGATGACGTCATGCCCAGAAGAGATGGGCTGAGAATTTGGAAGATTTTGAAAAAGATTTAGTTGAGTTCTGACCGTAGTGTTGAAAAGTTGAGTGCTGACCTTAGTGTTGAGAAATTGAGATTTGACCACGAGATGTGCTGAACGTTGGGGGTGTTGTCAGCATAGTATGATTACAAAAGACTAAGAATTGTCTCTCTCCTCGTGTCGAAAAACTGAAGTCAAGAAATTAATAAATGTGTTCGTACCTGAACAACGGAGTCTGCCTGTGATTTTGCATATGTATATGTACTGTTGTTATTGATATCACCAAATTATATAACACTTACTTGGTGCTTTTGTGTTTGTAATCTTGTCTCAAATTGAAATTTTTTTAACTGGCATGGTGTAAGAGTTTGTAAGCAAGTCTAGCTGACCATTGCAATGAGTTTACTTCTCACAGGGTGCTTTATGCTTTTGACCTTGTGCCAAACTAAGCAGAAACTTAATAAATGACCCCATTCTAAAAGGTTGAGGGGGAAAAAAAATAGAAATTCAGTAGAACTGACCATATTTTTTCCTTAGTTTTTGCAAATAAATTTGTAGCCTCACTATTACGATCATTAGTTTTTAATGTGATGTGTATTAAAAAAAATCTTACTTTGTTGGAAAGGAAACAATTGTTAAGTCTTATCTTATAATCATAAATATTGATCTTGTATAGTATTCTAGACTTTTAAATGTGACTTTTAAAAGATGGTTAATTTTACTGCATGTTAACCCTTGTTGGCTTATTTAATGCCAAAGCCATTTTTTTCTTTTTCTTGAAAGCATTTTCATGGTTTCAAGTATCTCTTCCCATGCAATAATAATTTGCAATCAATAACTTAGTCAGAATTCTTAATACAGATAATTATTATTAGTACTAATAATTTGCATATATTTGAATAGCTTCCACTCTTTCTGACTCTGTCGTCACCTCACTAAAAAAAAGTGACCAACCCCCAATAAACCAAATTATTTAAATAGAATGAACTTTATATCTAACGAAACACACATCTTCTGTTGGATCCCTTTATAAAGCAGCAAAAAAAAAAAACTCCTTAAAAGTAAACATTTCAAATTTAAGAGTACGTTATACAGACTTTAAAGCAGCCATCGGCAGATACATTCTAAACAAATGGTAAGATTCTTGGTATTCTTTCCCAAATAACAAACTAAACCAAATAAAAACCAATCCCCTGGGAATGGCATCAAAATATCAGACTCTCTCAGAAATAAGTTGTCATAGAATCAAGAATTAGAACAGGCCACACCCACATCACCCATTTCATTCCTCTGAAAAAAAATGAAGATCTTCCTGAATGCATGTTTTGTCAGAGGGCATATACAGTGAAACATTTCTTTATAGACTGCTCAGCCCAGTTGGCTGGGGCTGTAGAATACGCTGACTGCCGAAGGGTAATGTTTCCCCCCGCCCCATGAGTGTCCTGGATAGAAGACTTACTAGGAGCAATGGATAATTGGGACAGATGGTGAGAGGGTCAGGGAACTCCATGCTGTTGGAGCAACTTGATGTGCAAACAAATGATTATAGCCCCCCCCCCCCACCAAAAAAAATTCCAATCAAACATTGAAAATATAGTTATGATTATTCATTTAGAAATTAATAAAATTTTGGTTTTAAGTGATCCAGGAGGAGTTAATGCCTTTTAAACAAATGACCAAACAAATCAAATTTCAGCATTACATAACCCAGGAGGAGTTGATATGCCTTTAAACAAACTTGTCCAACTGTGACCTAGAATTGAAGCAGTAATGATTGGAAGGAAAAAAATTAAAAGCAACAAATGGGTTTTCTGGGCCAACAGGTTTTTATAATGAGTGTTACTAATAGAAAAATAAACAAATTATTTGGCCTAATTTACCACTGAAAAGTCACATCTCCAGCCAAGAATTTATCTCTCGTGTGTGTGTGTATATATATATATATATATATATATACACACACACATGTGTGTGTGTGTGTGTGTGTGTGTATATATATATATATATATATATATATATTAGTTGTTACATTTCTAGATATCTTATACACTAAATATAACTACTATGTGACAGTGGGTGGTTAATATTCATTTCATTTTGAGAATTTTGGTTAGAAATGCAAAACTTGTCGGGTTTTTTGCCAAGACTGTTCAGAATGCATGTTCCTAGCAGGAGAAATAATTTTGGCAAATCTCTGAACTCTCTAAAGACAGAGGCCGCAAAACACTAAAGACGAAAAAGATTTTTCACAGTCGGCAGACACAGAAGGTGGATATCAGCAGACATAAATGATCTTGATTTATCTCAAAAAAGATTTAAAAATTTCATTTCATTTCGTGGCAACAGAAGAAAAATTACTTGTAGAATCCGGTATTGGGTTTGTGTGTGTCTCACTCTCTTTATTTATAAGGTGTTTCAGAAAAATTGATATCATTTGAGATGTTCAGGGTGTTTCAGAAAAATTGGTATCATTCTTAAATCTAATAACTTCACCAATTCTTAGTTGTCTAAATTTCGGAGATGAAGCTTGATGATTTTTTATCATTAAGGGTTTTTAGACTATTGTCTTCATCTTTATTATTTCCACAACATTTCAGCCGATATGTCCTTTAGCTTTCTTCAGGCATTTGTTGAACTCGGGAACCTACATGGAACTTTGAACTATGTCCTTCATGGAATCCACGGGGGTCGCCTGTTCTGATTCCATTAGCCATAACTGGGTACAAGTGTTAAGTATTGCTACTTGCCTGCAGTCAGGATTGAACCTACAACCACTAGATGATTGTCTCCTTAGAAGCTTAGAGAACCAATGCCTATAACATGGATTCAATAAAGGACGAAGTTCAAAGTAGGTTCCTGAGTTCAACAAACACCTGAAGAAGGGCGGAGGACATATCGGCCAAAACGTTGTGGAAATAACAATAGTCTAAAATCCCTTAGTGATAAAATTCACCAATTCTTGTTCAAATGATCTTAAATTTTAACATGATATGGACTTTTCTGAAACACCCTGTATACCTGAAATAGTGAGAATTTCTTAAAGAACATTGTGCGCACACACACACACACACACACATATATATATATTTTACCCACAGACAGTTTTCAGTATGGCTAGACACATGAGATGCTTCTACTTGGGACTGAAACCCAGCTGACTTTACATCAGTCGGATATCTTATCCCTGAGCTATCATCCTTCTCAGTGTAAGCGAAGGAATCTTTTTAGGTATATATTCACATATACGCTGAAACTCTACAACTGAGCTGCAGTCCACATTGCACACAAGTGATGCCAAATTACCTAGTCATTACCATGACTGCAATCTGTGGTCACTGGTTCAATTTCAAGTGGTGGAGATCATGGTATACACTGCTGATCAGACCTAATAAGGTCGAAAGAGCTGTCCAGTGTTTCCGTATGTCATCCGTAAGTGTTTGCCGGATTTTCTGGTTGTGGTAATTCAATTGTTGCCATCTACAGAACTAAATTTAAAAAAAAAAAAAAAAAAAAAAAAATACACTACAACATTACAGCAGTATAAATAGAACACTTGACTTACTAAGTTGTATTCTACTTGCAAAGATTGTATTGCTTTTGCATTATACACACTCCTGGATATTATAACATCCATACGGTGACTTGAATGGATCAAAATAAAATGTAGACAAAAGTCGTCTGTACTATTTAATCAAATATGTCTTAATGAATAAATTCTGCTCAACTATATACACACACACACACACACACACACACACACACACACACACACACACATGCGTTATATAATAAAAGTAATTTATATTTACCAACCCTTCCACTCGGGCAAGATATGACACAAGGTCAATTTTTAAGCGAAGTTTAACAGGTTTGAATTTAGTTTTCCTTCTCCTAGACTAGTTGCCTGACCAAGGCTGAAGAACCTAGTCTGCCCTACTATTTACCCATAGCTGGAGGGAGAATAATTGGATTCATACCTTTCCCAAGGGTATTAGTGCTATGTGAAATGCAATCGGTCTTGTCCAGAATTTGAACTTGTGTCGCTGAGTCCATTTCCTACAACGATGACCATTACACCATGGGCACCTCCTATATATAATAAGTTATATAATAAAAGTAATTGTCTATTTGAATCAAGACAGAATTGCATGCAATCAAATATTAAGTGTGCTCAATATTTGCATAAAGTTGGTTAGCAGAACCCAATAAAATAGTTGAAGTTTCCTATCAAGAGTTTACTGGAATGTTCTTCTGGAATACTTTATTTTTGCTCAAGGTACAAACAAATCTATAGCTAACTCATCATAAAGTCACTTTATATAAAATCTAGGTAATATAACATAAAATTAAGTCAGTTTCTGAGCAGCCATTTCCTCTTACTCCTATTCAACATAGATACATATATATATATATATATATATATATTAGGTGGTGCTCTTGGTGTAATGGTTATCATCATAGGTAATGGACATAGTGATCCAAGTTAAAGTCCTGGATGAGGCTGTTTGCATTTTATATAGCACTAATACCCTTGGAAAATGTGTGAATCTATTTTCCTTCAAGCTATGGGTAAATAGTAGGACTGACTAGGCTCTTTAACCTTGGTAAGGCAACCATTCTAGGAGAAGGAAAACTGAATTGAAACCTATTGAACTCTGCTTAAAAATTGACCTTGTATTACATCCTGTTTATATATATATATATATATATATATATATATATATATATATATATATAGCATGTTTTGTTAAAGAAAAATTAATTCTGTTTATTTTCTGCTTGAACAAGTCCCATCTAAATTTTCTTCTAAATTGTCCCAGTTCCCCCCCCCCTCACCTTGAGGAATGCTGAAGTAGTTTATTGATATAAAAATATGAACATAAATACAGTGGAAAGTTCTGTTTGTTTGTTGTTGTGTGTTTGTTTTTTTTGTTTTTTTTTGTTTATTTTTTTAACAAAAAAAAGGAAAAAATTCTTTGAGAACCCCTTTATCTACAATGTTCCTTGTTTTTTTTTTTTTTTTGTTTTTTTTTTTTACATCTTTTGTAAAAACATGGACTCTTATTGACATACAAAGGGTACAACAGTTCAGATGTGAATCACTGAACTATCTAAACAAGTGATTTATTTATTACGGTGAAGGCTTGTGTAAGAAAGGGATTGTCAGTGGTCAGGAATTAGAAGTATTATTGATAGAATGGGGCTATTATATGTTCTAGCGAACTTGTTGTGTGGCTTGGTGACAGGCTCACTATTCTCACACCCTTGGCTAATTTGCAAAGGGCTCAATTTACTTGCAACCTCACAATACAGTATCTAAAATATTGTCATGTAATCTTGGAGACATTGTCTCCATACAAAATGTGGAAAGGCATACTTGTTATCTTTGGCCTCAAAAAATTGAATTTTTTTCTTTTCTATATTAAAAGCTGAGATAAATACTATAAAATTGACTTTTATCTGTAACCTGTTATTCTTCTTTTACCAGAGATCACTTAGATCTTGCATGTTTCTTTCTGCCAAAAGCATATTTATAATTACATTATTAGAGATTCACGTCATATATCGTATAATATATATTACCTATTATAACCCTTACCTATTATTATTATTATTATTATTATTAACTACTTTTGACCTGGTATTTCATACCTTTTACACACCTTTTACTTATTTATCTTATATGTAGATGACTGGGCCATTACGAGAAAAAGTTAAAAAATTTCCCCTGATGGAATAAGCCACTTTATATATTGATAATGAAGATGAATCACTAATGATTTTGGTATAGGAATGCATTGAAAAGGATTGTTATTGATCAGGATTTATTATTCGGCTATACAAAATTCCCAAAGCAGCAGTGGGTGGATTTATTTATTTTTTTAAAGTTGTTAGTTTGGCCAACCATAGTCGAGGGTGACCCAAAGGCTCCCTTTTCAATAGCAACTATTGTGAGGTATCCAGGAGGGTGCTACTCCTTTCTCTGGATTGCTCTACTTACCTTTGATCCATATCTTATGCTGAGTGTTAAGCAAGGAGGCATCAAGTACCATTTTTTTGAGTCTTTAGTATAACATGACCTGGGATTGAACCTCTGTCTCCTGGGCCATTGGTGAATGCTATAACCATTATACTCATGGCCTGGATAATAAATTTTTTATTGTAAGTAAAATAGATTAAATCTAGAGTAAAAGAAAGTAAAGAAAGATAAAAACCTTGCAGGAAGACGAAGGATGAAATAGGGAAAAAGGAAAATCTTAATTAGATTTTTTTAATCATTTTTAATTGGAAACATTTTAAGATGAGGCTTCTTAATCTGAGAATTAATTTTTATTTATTGCGGACTTTTTGTCCTCATCTTGGTAGGTTTTTTTTTTTTTTTTTTTTTTTTTTTGTGTTGTTTCTTCTTTCACTATGTTTCAGCCAAATTTCACCTCGGTTACAAGACTCAGCATTCCTATCCAAGGTCGCGGTAAATCACCTGAAGAAGGCCAGAGGTGAAATTTGGCCGAAACGTAGTGAAAGAAGAAACAACACAAAAAAGACTACCAAGATGAGGACAAAAAGTCTGCAATAAAGATTTTTAAAAATCTTACAAATACATTTTTAAAAGCCAGCAGATTTATCACTTCAAACATAATCGGTGACCCCAGTCGAGGGTGATCCGAAGGCTCCCCTTTCAATAGCTACTAATCTGTATGAAATCTTAGCAGAGTAAGTAAAATTGGCGACCCCAAGGCTCCCCTTTCAATAACTAGGGGAGGGCGCTACTCCTTTCCCTGGATTGCTCCACTTTATCCTTGATCCTTACCTTATAATGCTGAGTGTTAAGCAAGGTGGCATCAACTACCATATTTTGAGTCTTTGGTATGACTTGACCTGGGATTGAACCCCGGTCTCCTGGACCATTGGCGAACACTACTGATTAGGCCTGGTAAGTACAGTAAGCATCGTAAATTATTTGACTTTGGGTTTTACTACAAAAAACCCCCAAAATCTCCTCAATCTTTTAATTTATAAGTGAATATAAAGATCACACGCTTATCATTAAGGCATGCCTACAGCATGGATTGCTTTGACTCTCTCTTGCTATCTGTACCTATCAGGCATTGCTCTTGGTAAATCCTCTTGATGGCATCCAGTTTCTGCACAGAGCTGATGAAAAATTTTGCTGGTCAGCTAATGTTGGTGTGTCCATGTGAAGAAGTCCCTTAGAGAACATATCTCCCTACTACTTCAGCAGTGCCCAATATATCTTACATGGATGGTTTGTGAGATGGGAGGTAAGTGGCCGTACAGCTGCTGTAGAGAGAGGAAGAAAGTGAAATGTAGACAGCCAGAGATAGATCTGAACAGGGTAAAATAGATAGATATGAATAAATATTTTTCTCTCTCTCATATATATATATATATATATATATATATATATACATACACACACACACACACACATACTTGGTCTATTGCCCTGTGGGCTGGGGCTGTAGAATACACCAACTGCTTTTCTACAGAGAGGTTAGAGCCCCACCACCCATGAGTGTCCTGGACATGATACTAAGCAATCTAATGGTGAGCTTCCAGTAATGTTGGAGCTTTGGGGAATGTGGAGTATCCCTTCATTGCTATCACTCCCAGGTCCACTCTGGCCTGGAGTGGTAGCATCCAATAGGGTCTGATCTATGGGTCAAATAGAAATAAACTGTGTACTTATGCTAAACTGAATTGTTTGAAATAGAACTGCTTTGTCATTTAACTGAGTGTAAAGAAAAACTATACTTATACACAATAGAATTTCTTGAAATAGAACTGTTTATTGGCATAAAAATGGATTTGGCATTGAATAACCTACAATGGTTGATGTGCCATTAAGCCAAAAACTTGGTCTAAATTTAATTAAAATAAGTAAAAAGTAAAGTTGGCGACCATAGTTGAGGCTGACCTGAAGGTCCCTTTTACAATAGCTACTACACCAAGGTGTAGGGGAAGGCATCACTCATTTCCCGGGATTGCTCCACTTTACCCTTGATCCGTACGTAATAATGCTGAGTGTTAAGCAAGAAAGGATCAAGTACAATTTTTGGAGTCTTTGGTATGACTCGACCTGGGATTGAACCCCAGTCTCCCGGACCATTGGCGAACACTCTACTCTGTGACTTAAAAAGAAATGAAAAATGACTTTTATTAGACTGCCTTGTTTTAATTTTTTTTGAGAGAGAGTATTTGGATATCATGTTCTAAAGTATAGATGCAGAATTTTAAAAATTATCGTTTGACAAGGCCATAAAAGACTGCAATTGATTGTTCAAAAGGCTGAATGCAGCCTTAAAGCCATAGGTTGCCTCCACCCCCAACCAGTCGAGATTATCACTTTAAAATCCTAAAATCTTTTATGTAACCCAGTTCATTTTTTATCTTTATCTATCACCACAAAGAGATTATCTATTTTCTTTGTAACAAAGAAAAAAAAAATTAACAGATAGCTAAGATTATCTCCTATGGGTTGTTTTTTTTACCCTCCTCCCACACACATGTATGAGTTAGGTCAGTGATAAACATTAATCTCAAAATGTTTTTGTTTTCATGAGTTCGCTGATAAAGATTTGGTTGGTTGGCATATCAACTCTTGTAGATTATTTAAAGCCAAATCCTGTTTATACATGTATGATGTGTAAATAAATAGTTTGTAGGTACGAGGATCATTAAATAAGTTTCCAGGCTTTTTTCATATGGGCACTTTTATTGATAGTACACACATGAAACTCTAGTCCCCTTCGAAGTAATCTCCTCCAGCTGCAATGCACTTGTTGTACTGTTCCAACAACTTCTGGAAGGCCCCATGGAAGTCCTCTTGTGTGAGCGTGTCAATGACCTTCGTCACAGCCTCATTCATCTCCTCAATTGTCTCATAACAACAGCCTCTAAGTTTTTCCTTGAGCTTAGGGAATAAGCAAAAGTATTAGGGAGCAAGGTCTGGGCTATAGGGAGGGTGAGGAACTGTCTTGATACCCATCTTGCTCAAATAGTCTGTGACAAGGATGGAGTTGTGGACTGGTGCATTGTCCTGCTGGAAATGCCACTGACCCAATTTGAAGAGTGCTGGCCTCTTCCAACGGAATCTCTTCCTGAACTCCCTTAAAACCTCAACATAGTATTCCTTGTTGACTGTCTGTCCAGTGGGAACCCAGTGCATGTAGATCATGCCAGTGCTGTCAAAAAAAAGGATCATCAAAAGTTTATGGGTGGATTTGTTCTGTCTGGCCTTCTTGGGTCTGGGAGAGCCAGCATGCTTTGACTGAGGACTCTGTCTCTTGGTCTCTGGGTCATAGCAGTAGATCCAGCTTTCATCGCATGGCATTTTTTCCAAGTTTAAAACAGAATTTTATTGCATATCATTCTTCTAAAGTGTCCTCACATCCAGATTGCATTTTTGAAATTCACCAGCTGTGACAATCAGGCTTTAGTAGGGTGTATTTCAATTGCTGTTGTAGCTGTTCATTTGAACCTGAAATAATAAAAATTGGTCAGTCATTTCATAAGATGTATAGCAATAACTGAATTTTCAAGAGTCTACGACAATTTTAAATGCCTGTACAAAAAAGTCGGGAAACTTATTGAATTCACCACGTAACATTTTTAACAAACCAGTGTTCATTTGTGTGCACACAGATGTTTTAAGTATTCCTATCTAACACTAATAATTCCATTTAATATTAACAATATTAATCATTTGTTTGTACACAGTTAAATGATTTCAAGTATTGCTATGCAACACTAACAATTCAATTTAACATCAGTCATTTGTTTGCACACAGTTAAATGATTAAAAAGTTCTATTTGATCCATCGATAGGATCCTAATAGGTACTACCACTCTTGTTCAGAGTGGACCTGGGCGTAATAGCAATAAAAGAGGTTCTCTACATTCTCCAAAGCTCCAGGACTGAAGCCTCACCATCAGGACATTTGTTGGTGGGGAGAGATATAATCAGCATATTCTACAACCCCAGCTGACTGGGCTATGAAGATTTGGTTTGCTTTGTTTAATGACATATCAACCTTTGTGGGTTATTTAATGCCAAAGCAATCCTTGTAGAAGAACAGCTATGATAATATAGCTGGGTGGATAATGGGCTTCAAATTTTTCCTCAAGGGAATTAGTCCAAAAGTAAATGTTATAGTTTACCTGGAGTTTGAACTTGTCTACTTTAAGGCTACAGTCTAAAATATTAACCACTATGCCACAGGGACCCCCCCCCACTGTTGATGATGAATTTTCGGTTTGTAATTTTGACTAGTATTTTTTTAATCTTTTAATAGAAACTTTTTTTTTCCTTGGCAGAAAGAGCTGCGAGTTTCTCACCTAGAGCTCGTTTTTTATCGCTATCGCTGTTCTGTCATAGACATAACGACTCGAGTGAGTTTTGACTTAAAAAATGAATCAGTAAATAATTAAAAAAAAAAAAAAAAAAAAAGCAACTATTCTTAAATTACTATTATTATGATTATCATTCTTTCCTATGCACCAGTGATTTTTTGTTTGGTTTATTTAATGGTATATCAATTTCTTATGGGTTATTTAATGCCAAAATTTGATTTTTATCTAAATGATTGTTTGCAATCTTAACTATATATCATTTTATCATAATTCTCTACCGACAGTGCACAGCATCCTATTTGCTGGTAATATAAGTTGGGTTTTTTTTATTTTTATCATGAAGGGTTTTCTGACTATTTTCTTCATCTTCATCTTTATTGTTATTTCCACAACGTTTAAGCCATTATGTCCTCCGGCCTTCTTCAGATGTTTGTCGAACTCGGGAACCTACACTTGAAATTTGAACTATGTCCGTTATTGAATCCATGGGTGTCGCCTGTTCTGATTCCGTTAGCCATAACCGGGTACAAGTGTTAAGTATTGTTTGTGGTTTTAGAAGTCTAGTGGAAGTGGAATCAACCTATTGGGGGGGTAGTTAAATTATTTAACACGCAAAATAAACTGATGGATGTTCACCAATCAGACATAAACAAAATATAGCTCTCCTTTTTCCACCTCAAGCTTAGTTTCTTATATGCTCATTAAATCTCGCCACTTCACGTGGGCTTATCACATTCTCCTCCATAAAATAAGTCACACCTTTTGTGTCCTTTTCTTCTTCTGGTTTCTGCGGGCCGGTAGCAGAGAGAGCACACCTTCTGTCTCTTCGAGGTAAGATTGTTTGTGGCATTATTACTACAAGTATTTATGTATTGTTACTCACCTGCAGTCAGGACTGAACCCTGCAACCTCCTGATGATTGTCTCCTTAGAAGCTTAGGGAACCAACTCCATATAACCGTTACAGTATGCGTCCTGCTGGGTAAAAATCATCAAGCTTCGTCTCATAAATTCAGACAGCTGAGTTTAAGGTTATCTGCTGAAATTTGAAATTGGTACCGATAAATAGACCTTGGTGGCTTTAAAGTGTCAAGTACCCCTCCCAACACCTCTTATAAACCATTTGGTTGGTTTGTTTGTTTAATGGCATATCAACTCTTTTATTTGATCTATTTGTAAATGTTTGATTACAATCCTCTCTATATTTTCAATGAGTAGCAATTTAAATAGTTACCGTTGACAGAAGGGGTTGTCTTGTTATTGAGGATTTTCAGTTTTTATTTGTTCGGCTAATTTATAGTTTCAATTGACTGTATTGTATTACTATATGGTCTCATTGGAGTAGTTTTACTTTTAAATAAAATTCCTTTGACATGACTGTAGCCATTGTAACCATTATGCAAGAAATAAGAACTTGTTATTATTGTTATTTTTTTTAACATCAAGTCTATCTGGATGGTCTTGCTTGCTAAAATTTACTCTGTCATCTCCATTTTATATATATATTGTAGCAAAATTCTGTTTTCACAAGGTGCCTATATATAAAACCAGACTTATCTTAAATAAAGGATTTTGTAACATTTTAACCCTAGTTTGACTAAATAAGGAGATAAGTTGAAAAAGCCAGATCTTTGTTTAATAATATTGTGGTTAGAAATTGATAAATTTATCAGAAAATTCCAGAAGATTGTTAAATCTAGCATTTCTAACTACAATACTATTAAATAAAGACTTGGCCTTTTCAACTTGTCTTTTATATATATATATATATATATATATATATATATATATGACTTAAACAGAATGATCCAAAGGGAGTGCTCAATGCATTTCTGACTGATATATGTAAAAATATATAAAGAAAACAATGCAGACCAAAATATCATTAAGTTCTTGAGATATATATACACACACACACACTTAAAAGGAGTGACTTCCTTATCCTCCCAGCTATGGATTAAGTAGTACCAGTACTGTTTTGCCCAGGGAACTGGAGCTGTAGAATACACTGACTGCTTCTCTGCAGAGGGGTAAGACCCCCCCCCACCAATGAGTATCCTGGATAGGATACTAAACTATGTGATGGTGAGGTTCCAGTAATGTTGGAGCTTTGGGGAATGCGGAGTACCTATTCATTGCCATTGCTCCCAGGTCTACTCTGGCCTGGAGTGGGAGTATCTGATAGGGTCAAATAGAACTAAACTGAATTGCTTCAAAGAGAACTTTTTTTACATTTAACTGTTTGTAAACCAAAACTATATTTCTACTAAACTGAATTGTTTGAAATTTAATTTGACTTTAAATGACCCAAAAAGGTTTGATACACCATAAACCAAAACAACCAACCAACCTGTATTGTTCTTTTACAAGGATGGGTTTGGCATTAAATAACCCATGAAGATTGATATGCCATTAAACAAAGCAAGCAAATCTGTGTGGAAATTATTTTTTTATGACCATTGTATAGTTGTCCATGAACTGTAAACCCCTCTCTCTTCATCCCGATATTTCTCAGCTTCCCATCAGACAGGACTTGACACAAGATCAATGACCTGAAGTGGGGGTTAGGAGAGGGGAAGGTCAGGCATGAGCAAAGGCTTGAGCCCGACTTGACTATACTGGTCATCGACCCACTAAAAACAATGTGGGCCTGATGAGGCTAACTGAACATGGACCCAAATCTGGGTCCAGGCACATAGTCCTGATTATAGCTTAAACTAGACAGAAGGGTCCAGTGCTATACAAGGGTGACAAAGGTGTCAATGATGCAGCTCACCCACCCGAAGGTGGCCCAGCCAAAGCCAGGGAGCCTTTCAGCCTCAAGTCTGCCATGGAGCATTGACCGTCCATCTCTTTTCAACTCCTTCCATTCTGTTACTTCATTTGATTTCAGTTTCGGTGATGCAAAAGCAACCCAGGAGGAGTCCTCATGGTATAGGGACTAATATGTTAGAGTACAATATCAAAGTAAGTGAGTCTGAATTCTCGTCATGCTATTAGATCCAATTTCAAACTTTTACCCTTGGGAAAGTTATGAACTCCCATATCTCCCCAGCTTTAGTTTAAATAGTGCCGCTACTGTTCTTTGGTATCAAATGATCCGCAAAGGTTGATGCCATTAAACAAAGAAACCAAACCAAACCAAATGTGTCCCTAAACCATTTTTAGCACAATGTTAGAGAAATCTAGAATTGTCTTTCAAGTTGACTCTATTCTCTACTACTCATCAGTTTTAGCAAGTCCCCATGGCATCGTGGCTAAAACTCTTGGACGAATACCTTTTGTAAAGGTATGAACCTTTTTATGCCCCCACTCCCAGCTACAGGTTAAACGGTACCACTACTATTCTTCTACAAAGATAGCTTTGGCATTATATAACCTACGAAGGTTGACATGCCATAAAATAGAGAAACCAAAAATCAACCAATCAGTTATTCACTAAGTATTCTATTTTCATTTTCTTTCTTTTTTTATTCTTTTTTTTTTTTTTTTTTTTTTTTTTTAATTAAATTTTTTTTCCTGTTTTTAATTTTTTTTCTTTTTAAAAATATTTCTAGTTCTTTTTTATACGCTCTTCAATAGTCATGAAATTTATAAATATGTGTTCTAAAAATCCCCACCCCCATTATCAACTTCCTCGTACTGTTGGTGGTCTTGTGTGGTTTAGGTACAATTTAAGTAACTAAATTTTTTTTTTTTTTTTTTTTTTTTTTTTTTTAAACCTAAACAAAGAGGATAACTGATAAAAAAGAATTGACCTACTGAACTCTGACCCCCCCCCTGCATTGCAATGAAAAAAAAAAAATCCTTTGGCTTCTGAATAGATTGTAAAGTTTTATGTGTTTACATTTTGTCTATCTGTCATGAATAGCATGACTTTTCTCTTTGTCTGCCCAGTCCAGTTGGCTGGGGGGGCCGTAAGATACACAGACTGCGTCTCTGCAGAGGGGTAAGACTCCCCCCCCCTAACAAGTGTCCTGGATATGATACTAAACAATCTGATGGTGAGACATCAGTCATACTGGAGCTTTGGGAAATGCAGTGTGCCCCTTTTATTGCCATTGTTCCCAGTTCCACCCTAGTCTGGAGTGGTAGCATCTGATTGGGTCCTATTTATGGGTCAAATGAGACTGACATTTTAACTCTGTGCAAACAAATGACATGCTAAATTGAATTGTTTGAAATAGAACTGTTGGGTAATTTTAACCGACTGGTGTTAAATTGAATTGTTAGTGATATATTGCAATACTTGGAACTACTTAACTTTGTCAACTTTTGGTAAACTGAATTGTTAGAAATATAATGTAGATTATTTAACTGTGTGTATCAACAAAATGTGTTTACAAATCATATATTTAATATATATGTAAAAATAGGATTTGGCATTAAATAACCAACAATGGTTGATATGCCATAAAACCAAACCAAATTAAATCATATCTATGTATAAAGAAGATTTAGCATTAAATAACCAACAGTGGTTGATATGCCATAAAACCCAACCAAACTAAATCATATATTTAATGTATATATGAAAACAGGATTTGGCATTAAATAACCTACAATGGTTGATATGCCATAAAGCCAACCTTTGTCTGCCCATAATATTTGCCATGATGGTGGTTTTGAATTCTTTGTTTAATACTAAAGCCATTCTTGAAGAAGTGATACTATTTAACCCATTGCTTTTTGTAGAAAAACTTCTGAATGAGAGGGGGGAAATGTTAGACTACCCCCAAAATGGCTGAACATAAGTACAAAATATGTTTAGATATGGAAATGACTCCAATGGGGCCATTGTTTCATCTGTAAAAAACGCAACGTAAAATATCCACTGATAAGTTGGTGATTAAAAGAAATTTATAATAGTTTAAGTAGATGAAGATTTTTACCCAATACCATATTATCAGTGTTTCATTGGGTTTTTTTTTTTTTTTTATATAGCTATAAACATTTGTTTGTATACAGTTACAGTATCGAGTATTCCTAAAACAAATTATTTTCAAATGGATCTATTTGACCCATAGACAAACCCTGCCACAATTCCAATAAAAGAATCTGGGTTTTTCAAATAGGCTTCTTTTCATTTGCCTAGTGGGTAGAGTGTTCGCCAATGGTCTGGGAGACCTCGGTTTGATCCCAGGTTGCGTCATACCAAAGACTTTAAAAATGGTACTTGATACCTCCTTGCTTAACGCTCAGCAATATAAGGTACATATCAAGGGTAAAGTGGAGCAATTCTAGGAAAGGAGTAGCACCCTTCCCTATACCTTGGTGTAGTAGCTATTGAAAAGGGAGCCTTCTGGTTGCCCTCGACTATGGTCACCAATTTTACTTTACATGGTTGGGACAATTTGTAGCGTAGAACTAAGAGAGAAAAGCTAGTTCCTACTAGAATAAAGAATCTACCTGACACATTGTATCCATTATCTGTTTCCACATATTTCCCCGGCCCCAGAAACTGAATGAAATGAATAAATAGAAGATCCTAGATTTGAAGTGAGTTTTGTTTTCATTTCTTTTCACACTTTAGATGATTGTAATCACCGACATAGCTTTCATCCGTGACTTTGCTACAGTAGGGGTGTCTTACCCCTCTGCAGGGGATACAGTTAACATATTCTAAGCCCCACTGACAAGGGTCTTCTGAGGAGTCACTCAATAAGGGTCACTCAATAAATGAGTGGCTTTTTTTCTTTGTAAAAGCAAAATACATTTTTATTTATTTATTTTTTTCATAATTGTGAACGCTACCTTGTTAGGAATTGGTTCATAGTAAAAGTTATTTTAAAAGTTGGCGACTGTAGTTGAGGGTGACCCGAAGGCTCCCTTTTTGATAGCTACTACACCGAGGTGTAGGGGAGGCAATACTCCTTTCCCTGGATCCCTCCACTTTACCCTTGATCCGTACCTTATAATGCTGAGTGTTAAGCAAGGCAGCATCAAGTACCATTTTTTTTTTTTGAGTCTTTGGTATGACTTGACCTAGGATTGAACCCCGGTTTCCTGGGCCATTGGCGAACACTCTAACCATTATGCCAATTTCTGGTTAAAGTCATTTCAATCACCCAAAAATTTTTGTTTTGAGTTTATTCAAAATGACAGCAAGTCAGAGTGCTCCTGACTTGTACAGAGGTCTGTTACCAGATTTTTGGTGGCTGAGAACTACAAACTATGTAAAATTTACCGAAGAATGTGTGATATGTATGAAGAACGTTTTAATAAAAAAATGTTTACAAATGGACTAAACTTGGGTTTACTATGATGAACCTGAGTCAAAAAATCAGTTCATGGATTGGAAACACACTGACTCTCCAGTCAAGAAAAAGTTTTGGGTGCAGCCATCAGAAAAGAAGGTCATGCTGACATGAAAGGACTGATCACTATTGATTTCCTTGAAAAAGTTGCAACTCTAAACATAGCTTCCTTTTGCCAACTACTTTGGCAAAATTCAACTTAGTCATTGAGTGACCCTTATAAAGTAAAGTTGGCGACTGTAGTTGAGGGCGACCAGAAGGCTCCCTTTTCCATAGCTACTACACCAAGGTGTAGAGAAGGGCGCTACTCCTTTCCCTGCATTGCTCCACTTTAATCTTGATACGTACCTTATATTGCTGAGTGTTAAGCTAGGAGGTATCAAGTACCATTTTTAAAGTCTTTGGTATGATGTGACCTGGGATTGAATCCAGGTCTCCCGGATCATTGGCGAACACTCTACCCACTGGGCCAATGGGCCGGTGACCCTTATATAACAATTTTAAAAAAGAAAAAAAATCAAATTTCTTCATTATCTAGAAGCAATTGCTATCTCTTTTCTTAGTAACGTAAAAAAAGTTTAAAAAAAAAAAAAATAATTCAAATTATTTCATGTCCTAGAAGACTTGGCGGTGGTCATCCCTTCTCAAAATATCCGTTACCTCGTAGATCATTGAAATATCAGGCTAAGTTATCTATGACCTTTCATGGAGTAATAGGATTTATTTGGCAGTGCCTGTTTCCTCACAATCTCATTTAACAAGTTTTACAGGGTTACATGGTACCACTGATGTGGCCTATTAAGAGAGGCTAACTTGTGATTTTCTCAAGGGAGTTATATAAACTACTTCAGCCAGAACTTGAATGCAATTTCCCTATTCTATTCTTCATGTTTCATATGTCCAAATAGCATAGATAGTTACTAATCTTACTGGGGTACCCAGTGAGGATCATATGTTTTAGAGTAGTAATGCCTTGTGAGATAAACTTGATAACAAAGTAAGTGCACTATAAAGTTATTTTCGGTTATTCTTAAAACCATTGGGTCTGTGTTGTAACAGTAGTCCATGACGATATTTATGCTTCTATATTGTTATTTGGTAATGTGGTTCTCTTTATATTGTTATTTGGTGATGTGGTTTGATTGATATGGTTATCTGGGGACATTTACGTCTTTACAGTAAATTGCTGTGTATAAGTCAATCTTTTGAAGCCTGAAAAACTAGGAGTAAATTTATATGTCAGTAGTTTTGTAGAGATGGGTTTTTTTCAGCTTTAAAAGGAGGATTTATACGCCACTATAAGTTATGTGATGATATGTGTCTATGTAGTATTTTAGTTATCTTGATTACATTGAGAATTTGAGTGATTTAAAAAAAATAATTTTCATAGCAAAAGCACACCCCACAAAATTATCATTCATTTGGAAATTGAACTGGAAATTACTTTATTCTTTAAGCTGAAGCATTCAAAGATAAATCTAAATGGAATATCTATATAATACTATATGTATTTCATCAGACACAAGGCTATCAATGGAGGAAGTGTCCTATTTTGTTTGTTTTGAAATCACTTGATGAACTTGGAAACTTTTTCTCTTAAATATTAAGCTTCATTATTCCTCTGTCTTTTCTGCCCTCCCCATTCTTAAAATATCTAAGCTTATCTTCTGTCACAGGTTGTATAGGAACAGGCATACATTTTTTTGTTTTTTCTTTAGTGAATTTTTGTATGTAAGAGTAAGATAGCAATTTTCTGAAGTGTATATTGATTGACATGTTGGAGCATGTCTGCTGCTTCTTTCATTTTTTTCTTTTTCATCTTGGTTTTTATTGTCCAAACTTTTACTCATAAGGCAGGCATTATGCCATGGCTGTATAATTACAGGAATTACTTCAGGCAGACTGACTCGTTTTTTTGTTTTTTGTTTTCTTTTGCTTTTTTTTTTTTTTTTTGTTTCTTTTTAATCTTTTTATCTTTTCTTTTTCTTTTCTTTTTAGTAATAATAGTAAGACATTAAAAGACTGAAAACAGGATGGAGTTAAGAGAGCTCTTCAGCTTTAGAGGAAGAGATCAGAGTTGAAACTGGAGATTTCCTTAACAAAAGCTATAACAATAAAAGAAAAAAAAAAAAGATTAGATAAAGAAACAGACCAAACACAAAGGAATAATGTTAGTTATTACTATTATTTTGATCTAATTTTAAATTCTTTTTTCACTTTTTCCTTTTAAGAAAAATGTATATAAAAAAAGAAAAACCTGTTCAAGTAAACAAATTTATTTTGTGTGTCCTGGGTATGACAGTAAACTGCATCTGATGGTGAAGATCCAGTTTGGAGCCCTGAGGAATGTGGAGCACTCCTTTGTTGTCATTTGCTCCGAAGTTCATTTTGACCGGTAGCGGTAGTATCTGTTAGAGTCCCATCTATTGGTCAAATAGCTCTGTTTGAAAATTATTTGCATTAGATAGGAATACTTGATACCATGTGACTGAATGTAAACAAGTGACTATTATTAAATAGAATTAATTACTTGAAACCATCTAATTATTTGTATTAGATCAGAATACTTGAAACCATCCAACTGTGTGCAAATTATTTGTATTAGATAGGAATACTTAGACATATAACTATACAAAAAAAACCCCTGAAGGAACAACTACACAAAAATATAAGTGTACAATGAATGTAATTCCTTAACCCCTTAGTATAAAATAAACCAAGCTGGGTTGACATGCCATTAAAAAAAAGTCTATAAGAAAGATAAACTGAACAAAGTCTGTTCATAAATTATAGTTGTTATGAAAGAACTATATTTTTATTTATTTTTTGTTTGGTTTGGTTTTATGGCATATCAACCATGGTAGGTTATTTAATGCCAAATTCAATTTATTCATAAATATTAAATATGCATGATTTGTAAACATTAGTCCACAAAGTTAAATAGTTCCAAGTATTGGTATGTATCATGAACAAGTCAGTTAAACATCTGTTATTTGTTTACACACAGTTAAATGATCAAACAGTTCTATTACAAACAATTCAATTTAGCATAAGTCATTTGTTTGCATACAGTTTAAATGTCAAACAGTTCTATTTGACCTATAGATAGGACTCTATCAGGTGCTACCACCCCAGGTCAGAGTGGACCTGGGAGTGATGGCAACAAAGGGGTACTCCACATTCCCCAAAGCTCTTGCATCACTCGGGCCTAATGTTGATAATATGAACAGACTATTGAGAACAATAGACCCGAAGCAGAAAAGAATTGGCCTCCTATCAAAAATGTAGACTGATGTATCTTCCATTCTCGCAATCACACAACTGTAGAAACAAAATACTAACATTAGATAGAAGTACTGGTGTTAGCTTAAATAGCTCCAAGTATTACTGCGTGCAAACAAGTGACCTCTGGTTTGTCTAAAAATATTAAACTACAAATTATGCGCTTACAATTCATATATACTTGATATATATATCAACAGGATTTGGCATGAAATAACCCATAAAAGGTCGATATGCCATAAAACCCAACTAACCCTTAACCAACAGATTGTTTAGTGTCATATCCAGGACACACGTTGATGGTGGGGGTCTTACCCCCTTTAGCAGAGATGTTGTTAGTGTATTCTACAGCCCATCAAACTGAGCTGTTATTTTTTGTGGGTGAAAAATTCAACTACTTGTTCATGGTTGAATTTGTATTTAACTTCCGATAAACAAACTAAAGAAATTCTAAGATATTTGCCTTAATCCATGAGGATTTTGGAAATGAAAATAAGTGATTTGTTTAACTGTGTACAATGTCATCAACATTATTATTATTATTTACTTAGTTTTTCATGTCAGCGTCAGCTGATAGTCTTTCACTGGAGTTTGAGTAACAGCAAGCCTCCAGGACTCTTTCCAGTGTTGTGGCCATTCTCAATAATGCTGTAGTTTGGATGGTCTCCACTCGTCTGCTAACTTTCAAGTCCTCCAGTCCTTTTAATAATCCTTTAGTTACTGTACCAAAAGCACCAATCACAATTGGTATAATTGTCACTTTCATGTTCCATAGTTTTTTCAATTCCATAGCAAGGTTGAGGTACTTATCCTTCTTTTCACATTCTTTCAGTTTTATTCTGTGGTCAGCTGGGATAGCAAAGTCTACAATTTTGCAAATTTTCTCTCTTTTTTTTATTTATTTATTTTTTTATTATTAGATCTGGTCTTCTGACTGAGATTAGGTGATCCGTTTGTATGTCAAAGTCCCACAGGAGTTTATGTGTGTCATTTTCTAGGACAGATGCTGGGTTGTGCATATACCATTTGTTCATAGGGTCGAATTTAAATTTGCACATCTCTCAGTTGATCACCTTGCCGACCCAGTCTTGTCCGGTCTTATACTCCTTCTGTGCTAATTTGCTGCATTTGCATATGTGATTGATGGTTTCATTTTTGTCACTGCATAGCCTACATTTGCTAGCTTGTTGCGTCTTATCTATTCTCACTTTGATATGATTGGTTCTTATGGCATTATTTTGTACTACTATTAGGAGAGAATCTGTTTCTTTCTTAAGGTTTCCTTTTCTTAGCTCGGTCCAGGTTTTCTCATTTGAGATGTCTTTTTATTAGTCATTATAATTATCATATTTACCAACCCCTCTGCTTGGGCAGGATATGACACAAGGTCAATTTTTTTTAAGTCGAGTTTAACAGGTTTGAATTCAGAGTTTTCCTTCTCCTAGACTAGTTGCCTCGCCAAGGCTGAAGAACCTAGTCTGCCCTATTTACCCATAGCTAGAGGGAGAATAATTGGATTCATACCTTTCCCAAGGGTATTAGTGCTATGTGAAATGCAATCAGTCTCATCCAGGATTTGAACTCGTGTCGCCGTGTCCATTTCCCACGACAATAACCTTTTTTTTTTTTTCATTAGTCATTACTATTATAGTTATTATTTAACTCCATGCAAGATTTTCACATGAGCTCTAACGGTAGTTTTTCCATGATGGCAAGTTCCTTCAGGTCTCTAAGACTCTTTATTATCCCAGCTGATTTTAACACTGCTGGGCTCTGGATGGTCTCTTATCCAAGTGCACCAACTATAATCTGTATCACTGTCCCTTTCATGTTCCATAGCTTTTTGAGTTCTCTAGCTAGGTCCCAGTATTTGTCCAGGTTTTGCCTTCTTTCACTGTGTAGCCTTCTGGCATAGCAAGATCCACTAGATAACAAGTCATTTTCTTCTTATTAATCAACACCTAGTCTGATCTTCTGGTCTGGATTGGATGATCCATTCATATCTCAAATTCCAGAGGATTATGTGTCTCATTTTCTAGAACAGATTCTGGTTTGTGCACATAACATTTGTCAGTTGGGTGAAACTTCAGTTTTTTGCACGATTCCCAGTGGATCACCTTCCCCATTCAGATATACCCGTCCTAGTATTTCTTTTTGGTAGTTTGCTGCATTCACCTATTATGTGATTAACCGTTTCATCTCTATCACCACTCGCCTCTATTTGATATTCTTTTGTGTGTTATCAATTTTTGCTTTGACACAATTAGTTCTTTTGGTATTGTGCTGTTATTAAATAAAGGTTCAATTTCTTTCTTCAAGTTTTTCCTTTTTAACCATGTCCGTCCAAGTTAACTCTTGTACGATGTTTCTAGTTTGTAGCTTAAAGTGTTCTTATAGTTTTTTTGTTTTTTTTTCTTAATTTTTTTCTCGATTTTTTTTGTATGATTTTTGTTATTGGTGTTACAAGCTCTTCTGTAATTAATTCTCTTTGGTCATGTTTATGTATTCCTAGAGTTCTTGTATTGCTTCACCCACGCAGCAGCAGCAGTAATTATTATTATTATTATTATTATCATCATATAGAAAAAGTGATAAAAATTTGAATAGTATTCATTACTTAGAATATTTGGACTATGGGTCTCATCTTAATTATTATATTGACAATGTTTTCGGCCGATATGTCCTTCGGCCTTCCTCAGGTGTTTTATGTTGAACCTTGGAGCCTACACAGAATCTCGGACTGAACTCTTTTTTTTAAACCACAGGAGTAAAGTGTTCTAATTCTATTAACCGTCACCAGATAAAAGGGTTAAGTTTTAGTAAGTATTCCTTGTTATTCTTACCTATAGCTGGGATTGAACCTGCAACCTCCAAATGATTTCACTCAGAATCACTTTCTGACCAAGCACTTTATCCACTATGCAATAAGTCCTTGCCAGACAATTGTATAGTATTTAATTAATTCTCTTTCCGAGATAAGAGTTTTATGTTCTTTTCAATAATTGGATGCTTGGAATAAAATAAGTTGATGATCAAGATAGCTGACACTTTTGACTAATTTGCATAATCATTATCGGGCTGAGCAACTGACCAATCATAACTAATTTGCAGTAAAGACCATAGGTTATATTCGTTTCATACTTCAAAGTGTGGATTTATCTTGTTCAGCTGAAGACAGCAAATTTTAAAACTTGATTAGAAATTTCACCAGTTTTGATATTTCGTTTTTATCTATAAAATAATTGTGCTGATAAGTAAATGCTCTATCATACTTTACTGGAAGAAAAGAGTTAATCTTATTTTGAGACTGGGCTCAAGATTAATAATGTCATGTTTTTTCAGGGACACCCCACAGGACAGACAATTTAAAAAAAAATATTAAAATATCTATAACTGACTATTAAAGGATGAAAAATCTTTGTTTTTTTAATATCTGAGGATCCCATTCTTTTAAATTTTTTAATTCATTCAAATCTGGAAAAGTTTTATTTTTTGATTTATGTATTTTTTACAATGGTTTAAGGAATAGAAGCAGTGTATTTTATTTATTTTTTGTTTTTATTTAATATCTATTTTGGTTTGGACTAAAAAAAAACAACAAATTATTTCAGTTCGGACAGTTGTTAAACTTTGATATCAACTCGTATAAAACCATAATAATCTGGTTTCATTTTATTTCTTGCCCTTTACTTTTTGTATCACCAATTAAAAATGTAATTTTCTACTTTTTTCTGTGAATTGAAACTTTTCCTATATTTCACCCTGGCTAAATTTGCTTTCCTCAGGCTATTCTTATTTCTTCTTGTTTTGTTCTGGATTACCTCCCTTTGAGGTGTTAAGCTTTTTATATGAAATTTTTTTTATTTTGATTAGATTTTTGAGATTTTTTGTTGTCTACCTCAACAAGTCGATTGCCACTTCTTATTTTCTTCTCAGTTCAAGGATTTTCTCTGCTGGAGATTATTTTTTTAATCAAGAAAGGGACAGTTTGGCTAAAGGAGTTTCTTCGACTGATTCGATTACAATAAATCTTGGGAATTCTGTTATTTCATTTTCTAAATCGGATTCAGAGAGGTTTCATTTGAGTTTTTTGTTTCTATTTGCCATATGTGGTTTTATTTATTTTTTCACTGGTCTTGTGTTCCACTGCAGAGTCTAACTTTTGTTGGAAATTTTCTGTTTGGGGATTGTCTCTGTGGTGTAATGGCTAAAGTTTTGAACTGCAGCCTCAAAGTTAGCAAATCTGACCTCCAGTCATGCTATAGTATTCACTTTCAGGCTAATTTACTTGGGAAAGATAGGAACCTTCTTGTCCCACCCAGCTATGGTTTAAATAGTATCACTGCTGTTCTTCTACTAGGATGGCATTAAATAATGTAAAGAGTTTGATATGCCATTAAACAAAGAAATCAAACCAAACTAAGGGTTGCCCAGTTGGCTGGGGCTGTAGAATACACTGCATCTCTGCGGAAGGGTAAGACCCCCCTCCAACGAGTGTCCTAGATATGACACTAAACAATCTGATGGTGAGGTTCCAGTAATGTTTTGGGGAATGCAGAGTACCCCTTTATTGCTTTTGCTCCCAGGTCCACTCTGGCTTGGAGTGGTAGCACCTGATAGGGTCCTATCTATGGGTCAAATAGAAATAAACTGTGTACTTATGCTAAACTGAATTGTTTGAAATGCAACTGTTTTTGATATTTAACTGTGTGTAAACAAAAGCAATACTTATACTAAACTAAATTGTTTGAATTAGAACTGTTTGACTAAACTGAAAAGCTTGATATAGAAATGTTTTTGACAATTAAACACTCAAAAAATGGTACTTGACGCCTCCTTGCTTACCCCTCACCCTTGATCCGTACCTTATAATGCTAATTGGAGCAATTCAGGGAAAGAAGTAACGCTCTCTCCTATGCTTTGGTGTAGTAACTATTAAAAAGGAACCTTCAGGTTGCCCTCTTATAGAAGCCAAATGATTTCTACTCTATTGACAAGGCTTAGAATATGCCGACTGTATCTTCTACAGTGGAGTAAGACCCTTCCCCTTCTACCGTTTTAAAAAATAAAAGTGACACTAACAAGGTTCTAGTCTTGGAGATCTAAAGAGTGTGAAGTACCCCTTCATTTTCATTACTCCCAAGTCCACTCTGACGCAGAGAAGTAGTACTTGTTAGGGTCCCGTTTATGGGTCGAATAGATCAGTCTGAATATTGTATAAGATAACAATATTTGTTATCATCGCTATGTGAAAACAAATGATTATAAAGAGATTTTTTTTAAACATGCCAGGAAACATAGAAAATATAATTATGATTTTCATCAAACATTTACAATTGTATCAGATTTTGGCATTAAATAACCCATAAGGAGTTGATATGACATTAAACAAATAAGCCAACTCAAATAAATGGTTTACAAAGGTATTTGAGAAACTACCACTCAATGACCTCTTCCGAGCTCCGTAGCCTCAGTAGACAACTTTCTTGTCATAATGCTGTCAAATAAGATACTGTGCGATGTTATCTTGCAATTAAATGTGCAATTTATGTTGTGAAATATGGTACTGTAAAACTTATTTATTTTTAAGCAACTAAATGACATATTTGCGTGTATTTATTGAAGGAATTGTTTTTTTTTTTTGTTTTTAGGGTAATGCAACCTCGTCTTATCCTTTGAGTAGTGTTGAACATGTGTTTCCGTCTCAGTGGGTTTTTTTTTCATTCAAATTGTCCATCTCTTTGTAATGGAATATTCTGCTAATGTTGAAAAGTGTTATGCCCACCCACACAGTATTTTATATATGTGAATGATCATTGAATATTTGGGTGAGTTAAAACATTCTAAAAAGATGGTTTTGGGAGTTATAAAAAGAATGATGCCATGGTTTGCTATTATGGGAATGGAGATTAAAAAATAAAGCTTATTAAAAAAGGCAGTTTTTACTCATGAGACCCAGATAATTTGTGATAGAACCTGATTTGGCAAAAGAGGTGCCCGTGGTGTAATGGTTATCGTCGTAGGAAATGGACACGGCGACATGAGTTCAAATCCTGGACGAGGCTGATTGCATTTCACATAGTACTAATACACTTGGGAAAGGTATGAATCCAATTATTCCCCCTCCAGCTATGGGCAAATAGTAGGGCAGACCGGGTTCTTCAGCCTTGGTGAGGCAACTAGTCTAGGAGAAGGAAAACTCTGAATTCAAACCTGTTAAACTCCACTTAAAAATTGATCTTGTGTCATATCCTGCCCAAGTGGAGGGGTTGGTAAATATGATTTGGCAAAAGAGAGGGAGGGTTTATTCTCTGTGTGTGTGTGTCGTCATCAAGTCAGGTTGACAGCATCAAGTTCCATGACTCTCTCTTGCCATGCATCCCTATCATTCATCGTTACTGGCAGGTCTTCTAAGTTGCATACTGTGTCTGTAGAGAACACGTAGGTCAGTCTTTGCTAGTCTGTTAACACTGGCATGTCCCTGTGTAGAAGTCCATAAAAAAATGTTGCTGTGTGTGTGTGTGTGTGTGTATATATATATATATATATATATATATATAGTCATCCACAGACAAACTGTTTTGTTCTATCAGAACTCTTCAGTGTGGCTCGACATGTAGGACTGCTCAAAGCCGGGATTGAAACCTGTCCAACTTTACGTTAGACTAAATATGTAGAAAAAAAAAGTCTTTTATATTAAATCAAATATGTTTTAATGAAGAAATGCTGCCAATATATATATATATATATATATATATATATATATATATACACACACACACACACACTCTATAGATGGTGCCCAGTTGGCTGGGGCTGTAGAATATGCCGACTGAACCTCTGCAGAGGGGGTAAGCCCCCTCCCAACGAGTGTCCCGGATATGAACCTAAACAATCTGATGGTGAGGTTCCAGTAATGCTGGAATTTTGAGGAATATGGAGTACCCTTTCATTGCCATTGCTTCCAGGTCCACTCTGACCCAGATTGGTAGCACCTGATAGGGTCCTAACTGTGGGTGAAATAGAACTGTTTATATGTATAAAAATGGATTTGGCATTAAATAACCTACAGTAGTTGATATGCCATAAAACCAACCTAAACCAAACCTGGCCTGGAGTGGTAGTACATGATAGCGTCCTATCTACGGTTCAAATCAAACTAAATTGCATACTTATGAATTGTTTGAATTAGAACTGTTTTACTAAACTAAATAGTTTGACATAGTTTAGTTGTCAAAAACATTTCTATGTACTTATGTTAAACTGAATTATTTGAAACAGAACTTTTATTTCAATAAAAATGGATTTGACATTAAATAACCTACAAAGGTTGATATGCCATAAAACCCAAACAAATAAACAGTAGATGGCCAAAGTATTTAATGTAGAACTACCAAATTCCTAATGCATTTTTATAGTAAAAATTGTTTCCAGATAGAATACTTAGTCCTCGAGAAGGAAATAATAAAGAGAGAGTAGTAGGAGAGGAAAAAGGTTGAGAAGTAGAAAGAGTAAGACTTGTAGAGAGAGGAGTCTCTTTTGTAGAAAGTGGGAGTAGATACACAAAGAGAAAGAAATAAAAAAAGGAGTAGGTGGAAAGGAAGAAAGAGTAAGACTGATCGAAAGAGGAGCAGATACACAAAGAGAAGGAAATAGTAGAAAAAAGAGTTGGCGGAGAGGAAGAAAGAGTACCACTGCTAGAGAGCAGAGTCTCTTTTGTAGAAAGTGGGAGTAGATACACAAAGAGAAGGAAATAATAAAAAGAGTAAGACTTATAGAGAGGAGACAGAATAACATATATTTAATACTTATAACAATATTTTGTATCCCTTTTTTTGAAGTTAATGAATTTAAGTATGATCCAAATTGGGTTTTTACAACTTTTTCACAAGATATTCTATGATTTGAAAGTTCTTTCTTGGGAGTAAGTTTAAGGTTTGCTATATAAGTGACAACAAATCTCCTCAGATTTTTTCTGCTGATCTCTTATTATTTCACTCCTTGCAAGTTTTTCACTGAAATCCTTGACAGCAAGTCTTCTTAGCACTCCAGGACTCGCCTAAGTATTCTAGCTGATTTTTATAGTGCTGTGGTTTGGATGGTCTCAATTCCTCCTCTGATCTCTGTAGAAGTCAAATGACTCACCTTCTAACATGGCTGCCTTCTTGAATCTTCATGGTAAAAGCAAGCTAGCTAAGCTTACCTCATTTTATAGGAGAGCTCCTTGGGCACCTCTGGTGGTATAATGGTTAGCAAGCTAGACTAGCAAACCTACACAAGTGAGTTCAAGTCTCATTGGGTGCTCCATTCATTCGGCCTTGTGCCACATTGAAACAAAGAGCTTTGTAAATTACTATAGGAGGGCACCTAATGCAGCAGGTGGGTTGTATCTGAGGTGCCAGGATGACATGCCCAACACATTTGCATGAGTGATGACTATTCACCCATATATTCATCCAGTGAATGCAATGTGGATCTTTGGGCTACTTGTGTGTCAGACCACTCTCAAGTCAACCAATATTCTTCAATCTCCAGTTCATCCAGTCTCTTTTTCCATGTTGTTGGAGACTGTTCCTAGTGTTCCAACTACAATTGGTATCACTGTCACCTTTATATGTTTCACAGCTTTCTCAGTTCTCTGGCAAGATTCGTGTATTTGTCTCTCTTTTCGCTTTCTTTGAGTTTTTCACACCAGTTTTAATTGGTGTTTTTTTTTTTTTTTTTTAGTCTAAGTGACTGCAAGTTTTCTCTGATTTGATTTTTTTTTTTCTCCCTCTTATCATTATTGCTATTATTATTCAAAATTAAATCCTTTTCTAATATTGATATTAGACCTATTTTTCAGATTAATACTTATACAAAAGCTATGTTCATGCAATTAAAAAAGAATATCTGCATATCATATTCGAAATTTGTAACATCTTGAATATCTTCTTTCAAAAAAAAAAAAAAAAAAAATCAAAATATGAGCTCTGGTAAAAATCATTGTAGTAGTAATCATAATGATGCAAGAACATTAAGTTTAAAAAAGTCCCCAAAATTCACTCTAAACTGTCCAGCAGGACACACTGCATAACGGTTATAGGCGTTGGTTCCCTTGTCTTCTAAAGAGACAATCATTCGTAGGTTGCAGGTTCAATCCTGACTGTAGGCAAGTAACAATATAGGAATACTTAGCACTTATATCATAACTTATACCCAGTTATAGTTAATGGAATCAGAACCAGCGACCCCCCCCTATATGAATTAAATAAGATGTGGTTCGAAGTTCTGTGTAGGCTCCTGAGTTTGACAAACACCTGATGAAGGGTGGAGGACATATTAGCCAAAACATTGTGAATATAACAATAAAGATGAAAGCAACAGTGGGGGTGTCGTCGTGGTGTAATGGTTAAAGCGATAGACTGCGGAATCGTAAGCGAGTTCGTACTCCAGTCGCTCTATTACGTTCACTTTCAAGCAAACACCTTTGGGAAAGGTATGAAGCCCCTTATCCTCCCAGCTATGGTTTAAATAGTACCACTACTGTTCTTCTGGGAGAATAGTTTTGGCATTAAATAACCTACAAAGGTTGATATGCCATTAAACAAAGAAACCAAACCAAACCTTGATATGTCACAATCACTTTTAGACTAATACCTTTGGGAAAGGTATGAACCCCCTTATCCTCCCAGCTATGGGTTAAATAGTACCACTACTGTTCTTCTAGGAGAATAGCTTTGGCATTAAATAACCTACAAAGGTTGATATGCCATTAAACAAAGAAACCAAACCGAAAGCAACAGTCCCAAAACCCTGAATGATAAAAATCTTCTTTCAAGTTATTAAGTTTGTTTATCTTTTTTTTTTTTTTTTTTTTTTTAAATGAAAGTTAATAGCAAAAAGTTTCTAAATATATTTGAATCTGAGTTTTTAAAACTTTGTTGTGAAACAGGTTGTATGGTCTCAAAATTCCACGAATGAAAACCCATTCTAGTTCTGCGTAAATGTGACATAACTTAAGCAGTGCTGGGACAGGTAAGATAATGAACACCCCCAGAATTTTTTTCTTTTTTTCTTTTTCTTTTTTTTATCATTCTAATAGAAAGAAGATAAATATTTCAGTGTTAATTTCACCTGTGCATCTCATTTGACATACCAGATGCAATGCATGTGTCAGTTAGCTTGCAAATTGAGATCTGCAACCTGCCTGTTATGAAATGCAAGCAAAGACATGAGTGTCATATCTTATTACATCAGAGAAATGTTACTAAATCTATATTATAATGATCAACTTTCTGTATACGTATATTTATCTCAACCCTTCATCACAAGATCAATTTTTAAGCCAAGTAAAGCTGGTTTGAATTCAGTTTTCTTGTTCTGGGTATAACACTGAGTTAGGTCTGATGGTGAGCCTTGACTTTTGGGGATTGTGGAGTATCCCTTTCATTGTCATTATTCCAAGTAGTATTTGTGCCTTTTAGGATCTTGTCCAAAGGTCAAATAGATCCATTTGAAAATTTAATATTGGATAGAAATACATGAAACCGTAGAATTGCGTGCAAATTATTTGTATTTATGGTTGTTTGGTTTTTATAGCATATCATGTGGGTTATTCAGTGCCAAATCCATATATATTGTGGGTCGCCTGATAGCTGAGCGGTATGATACTAATGTAAAGTTGGGCAGGTTTCAATCCCGGCTTGAAGCATCCTATGTGTCTAGCCACACTAAAGAGTTGTGATACGATGAAACAGTCTGTCTGTGATATATATATATATATATATATATATATGATTTGTAAGTGAATAGTTTGTAGGTAATTTTATTTTTAAATGAATTGTTAGAGTGCATTTGTTTGCACACAGTTAAATGACTTCAAGTATTGCTTTTTAATGTAAGTAATTCTTTTAATCAGGTATTCCAATGTAATATAAATAATTTGCATATGGGAGAGTCTCACCCCCTGGCACAATGACTCAAGTGCAGAACTGTAGCCCTTGTAGACAGCAAGTTCGAATTCTAGTTAACTTTCAGACAAATACTCTTAGGAAAGATATTGAACCTTCTTTTTGCCAATGGTCCGGGAGACTGGGGTTCAATCTCTGGTCGAGTCATACCAAATACTCAAAAGGTGGTACTTGATACCTCCTTGCTTAACCCTCAGCATTGTAAGGTATATTTCAAGGATAAAGTGGAGCAATCCAGGGAAAGAAGTAGCGCCCTCCCTTAAACTTCGGTGTAGTAGCTATTGAAAAGGGAGCTTTCGGGTTGCCCTTGACTAGTATCAACTTACTTACTATTCCTTTAGCTATGGGTTAGATAATATCATTGCTGTTCTTCTACAAGATATGCCATTAAACAAAGAAACCAAATTTGCATACAGCTATATGGTTTCAAATAATAATAATAATCTTTAGTAAATTGAACAGTTCTATTTGACCCATAAATATGACCCTAACAGGTACTACCAGTCTGGGTCAGATTGGGCCTGGGAATAGTAATTAAGTAAAGTTGACCCTAGGCGAGGGCCAACTAAAGGGTCCCTTTTCTATAGCTACTACACCAAGTTGTAGGGGAGGGCACAACTCCTTTTCTTGGATTGTTCCACTTTACCCTTGATCTGTATCTTATAATGCTGAGTGTTAAGCAAGGTGGCATCAAGTACCATTATTTTTTAGTTATTTATTTTTTTAAGTCTTTGGAATAATAGTAAGTTGGCAACCATAGTTGAGGGCGACCTGGAGGCTCCCTTTTAAATAGCTACTACATCGAGGTGTAGGGGAGAGCGCTACTCCTTTCCCTGGATTGCTACACTTAACCCTTGATACGTACCTTATAATGCTGAGTGTTAAGCAAAAAGGTATCAAGTACCATTTTTAAAGTCTTTGGTATGACCCAACCTGGAATTGAACCCAGGTTTCTTGGACCATTGGTGAACACTCTACCCACTAAGCCAATGAGCTAGAATAATAGTAGTGAATAGGTATTCCACATTCTCTAAATCTTCACCATCAGATGCAGTTTAGTGTCATACACAGGACATTCATGGGAGTCGTCTCATCCCTCTGCAGAGATGCAGTCAACATATTCTACAGCACCAGTTGATCGGCTGGTATTTCTATTAAATCGGTTGATTTGATACAATATAACTAGGGGGTGTCCTCGTGGTGTAATCGTTAAAGTGATGGACTGCGGAATCGTAGTAAGTGAGTTCGAACTCTAGTCGCGCTATTACGTTCACTTTCGGGCAAATACCCTTGGGAAAGGTACGAACCCCCTTATCCTCCCAGCTATGGGTTAAATAGTACCACTACTGTTCTTCTAGGAGAATAGCTTTGGCATTAAATAACCTACAAAGGTTGATATGCCATTAAACAAAGAAACCAAATCAAACTAAACAATATAACTGTATGCAAACAGTTATAGATAAATTAAAAAAGTTCAATTTAAAAATAAAAAATTGCAATGGTTATAATTATAATCGAATATTTATGAATAAATCATCTGTATTGAATTAACTAAACCCTAATTTTTTTATTTTCTTTTTTTTGTAAAAGATGCTTATCTGGTAAAGTTTGTTGTCCTTGTGCATTGTTTAGTCATCCCAAAACAAACTTGATCAAGAAACTGTTTCTGTTTCATGTGAAAGAGAAACAGTTTGATACTGGAATCCAATTATTCTCCCTCCTGCTATGGGTAAATAGTAGGACAGACTAGTTTCTTCAGCCTTGGTGAAGCAACTAGTCTAGGAGAAGGAAAACTCAAACCTGTTTAACTCAGCTTAAAAATTGACCTTGTGTCATATACTGCCCAAGCGGAGGGGTTGGTAAATATGGATACCGGGAACCATGGGACCGATACACTTGCCCCAAAAACCAGTCTGAACCAGATCCTCTGAGATAGTTTAAAACTTTTCCTGGGATGACCCTCACCCCACCAATAATTTCTGAAATTGGGCCAAAAATGGCTGGGCTTTAACTGTACAGTCAGTCATTTGGTGAATTATAATAAGATTATAGAAATACATTTTATATGTATAGTAAGTTTAAAATTATTCTTGAAACATAGTTTGGATTATTTTGAATTTTTATTTTGACTGAATTTACTTTTGGATCATTGTAGAGGTCAGTTTTTTGGTTGAGTTTTATTAACTCAACCAAAAAACTGACCTCCACAATGATCTGAGCCAGATCTTCAAACATAGTTTAAAACCTTTTCTGTGATGACCCCCTGATAATTTCTAAAAGTCTAATTTAAATTAAGCCAATAATGACAGAACGTTAGCTTTACAGGCAGTCAGATATTTGGTGAATTTTTCAGATTATAGAAGAGCATTGTTAATAGAAGTACATTGTTGTTTTCTTTATAAAAGTAGAATGTTAATATTTTATTATAGAAATGCATTGTAAGTTTACAACTATTCTTGAGATATATTGATTGTGTGAATGATTTTAAATGTTCACTTTGACTATTTAGTTCTGCAATTGCTACCCACCACCAAAAAAAAAAAAAATCGAACATCTCTTCCCCACTCCCCCTGCCTCTTCTAAACCAAAATACAAATAATCAAACAAGCAGAAGACTGTGGCTGTTTATTTTAGGACTGGATCTTTTTTAAAGCAAATAAATCTGGATTTCACAGTCAGAAAAAGCTCGTCACGTATTTTGCGAAAGCCTCGCATTGATTATTTCTCATCTGCCAATGCAGACGCTTGGCAAAGTTTCTTCTGTCGCAGACTCCCTCCCTACCCTCCCCCTTTCCTCTCCTCTTCCGTATTGAACCGGCAACAAAAATACAGAATGTCTGCTTGCCTGGTTTTAGTTGGTTTACTGTTTCCGTGTCTCTCAGAGAGCATTGCTCTTTATCAATGCAGACTGGAACTGGCCAATTCCTCAAATGGTGAGGAATTGTAAGCATCAGAGGTTTCCATCATAACCAGAAATAATGTATAGAATTTTGTTTCCTCAACTTTGCAAGACTACAATATGCATAACAAAGAAAGCAAAGATAGGTATTTAGATCTTTGTTTAATCTGGCCGACATCTATACGTCTGCACGCTTGTGAAAAAGTTTTGTTTATTGGTTAGATCTGTATCGGTTTTTATTTTACAGTACACTTAATCTTTCACATCGTATATTTTAATGAACAATTTCTTGATTGGATGTTTTTCTTAATGCACAATATTTTTCTTTTATAACATTATACAATCAAAATGGATATCATTAGGTATTATTTATTACCAAACTCTACAGCACTGAAATTCTAACCAAAACTATGTATACTATATATCTATCCAATTTTCTGTTGGGTTACAGAGGTTTTGCAACTTTATTTTTGGTTAGTTTTGATAATGTAGAGTTTGGTAATAAATAATACCTAATCATATCAGCTTCATTTTTGCTGTTCCTGTAGAAATAATAAAATTCTGCTCAAGAAGAAAATTAATTTTTATAAAATATTAGTTGTAATGCACTAATTTATGGGTGATACACACATATTTACTAAGCTTTGATGTGGCACAAGGCTAGAAGTATAGGGCACCTAGTGACACTTACATACTAATAATGGTCTGCTCATCTAGCTTGCTGCCCATTACATCCTCATAAGGTGTATCTATTTATCTATCATATATATATATATATATATATATATATATATATATATATAAAGTAGTTTGCCAATGGTCCGAGAGACTAGGGTTCAATCCCAGGTTGAGTCATACCAAAGACTCAAAAATGGTACTTGATATCTCCTTGCTTAACATGAGGTAACCATCAAGGGTAAAGTGGAGCAATCCAGAGAATGGAGTAGTGTTCTCCCCTGTACCTCAGTGTAGTAGCTATTGAAAAAGGGAGCCTTTGGGTCAATTATATATATATATATATATATATATAAACAAACAAGGTAACCCAAGTAGGAGAGATTTATTGAGAAGCAAAGTCGACACTATAATGTTTCGGTTCTAATGAACCATCATCAGGATTATGAGGGATGATATTAGTGATGTTAAATCAACAATGGATGTATAAAAAGTGTCTGACGTAATTTAAAACAACAAATGCTGATTCATTAATCAAACTGCCCACTTTTTCTTATCATAAACGGCCAACTTTTTTCTTGTTATACAAATTTTCCCGAGGTTTTTATATTTTACTCTTTTTACACATCCATCATTGATTTAACATCACTAATATAATCCCACATAGTGCTGATAATGGTTTATTAGAACCAAAATGCTATAGTTTCGACTTTGCTTCTCAATAAATCTCTCCTTCTACTTGGATTCCCCTGTTATCAATTTTTCTTTACAAATTGTTGGATTACAATCCATTATTTACTTCCATATATATATATATATATATATATATATATTCCTTCTTTCTCACTGAAATTAATCCATTGCTATCTGGTCAAATCTCTGATGAAACCTGATACACTTAGTGCCACTTAACCATGACCATCTATCCAGTCAAAACCAAATTAACACCAACCACCATCACTTAAACCTATATCCATTTCCTTCCTT
The DNA here is from genome assembly GCA_963585895.1 of Sepioteuthis lessoniana. Taxonomy (NCBI): domain Eukaryota; kingdom Metazoa; phylum Mollusca; class Cephalopoda; order Myopsida; family Loliginidae; genus Sepioteuthis; species Sepioteuthis lessoniana. The sequence goes on from OY757943.1 coordinate 6,059,398, forward strand.
GTTCTTCCCTTATCTATCTCTTGTCTTTAGACCCTTTCCTTCCCATTATACCTTTTCACAATCTCCATTAGTTTAACTATTTCCCAAATTACTAAAATGTAGAAAAACGCAAAAAATGTTTAGTCTGATGAAGTTCTTCTTTTAATAAAGAAAGAAATATTACTACTAAACCCATTGTAAGTGTTTGATTTATCCATTTTTCCACTTATTTTTATCATATATATAAATAAAATATCAGGGCTCTAGATTAGCTTTTTTACCACTATTCCAAAATCAAAATTAAAAATTTTTTTTTTTTTATTTTGATTGAGAGTTAGTTGGATAATTAAAATCTCTGAGAGAATATTTATTTTGGTTTTCTTAGTCTTGAAATTGAGCAAAAAGGGTGAAAAATAAAGTTCACTTCCTTTTAAGTCTATTTGTTTATAGATCTGAGGTTGTCTTTAAAAATTTACTAGTTGAGCTGAGCTCAGAGCTACTGATTTGCCATCTTTGTTTGAAGTTTTTTTCTTTGACAAGTTTTAATACAAGAAAAATGGTTGGTAATTGATAGGTCCCTTCCTTCTTTTTGAGAAAGGATTCAAATTGGATTTTTATTGATATATAAATTTTGTGGAAAAAAAGTCAAAGTTTACAATATTTTCTTTGACTTACTTGTGTGATTGTTCTATTTTCATGCCAAGTTGAGTTTTTTTTTGTATCTTTCTGCAAAATATCAAAGAGGCATCAATTTTTAGAGTCATAAGGAAACAAACACTTATGAATTGAAATTTGATTCTAGAGTTCTATTTAAAAAACAAAACAAAAAAATTAAAACAGGAAAATTAAGTTGCACATATTGTATGAATAAAATAAAAATTGAGCTAGTCTAACTTTAGGGGAATTTGTCTAATTTAAAACTTAAACTTTCGCACAATACTCTAAAAAATTTAAACCATTTTTTATTCACTATAATATACATTTATGAGGACTCATTACTTTTTCTAAAAAAAAATATTTAAGTGAAATAAAATATCAGGGAGCAATTCTCAAAATATCAATTTTAATCTGTGATAATCCAAGCTATGAAATAAGTAGCCCAAACCTTCATCTCTGACTTCTGAAATTTTAGATGGTATGATTCTGACTCCTGCTGTGACTCAAGCCACAGAAATATTCTTTATATCTATTAACTATTTATAGGGTTTTGATTTTTAAAGGGAAGGAACATGATTTTCAAGATGCTGAATTTAATCTTTCTTTTTAGTCCCCCCTCCTTTTTTTTTTTTTTTTTTTAAATGAAAAAAAAAATCTAAAGAATTCAGTTAAAAAAATATCAAATACTCAAAATAACTTCAGGAAAGTGAATTTTTATGGCAAAAACAAAAAATAAGCTCAACTTGGTTTTGTATTTTCTATGTTTTTGAAACTTTTGTTTGTGAATAAACAAAATTTTTAGTTCTAAACAAAATGAAATATAAAGCTTGAAGACCCTTGAAGGGAACAGAGAGAGATATAAAAATAATCTGTGGATATTGTAATATGAAATGTGCAGAAAAGGGGAAAAGGTGTGATTTAAACCAAAAATATAAATAGGTTTTTTATTTTTATTTTATTTTTTTTTGTAGGCCTTTTTTCTTTCAATGATGTTATTTTAGTCTAAAACACTTTTCTTTAAATTCTATATTTTTGTGAATATTTGAATTAGTATTTAAAAAAAAAAAATTCCCCAAAATAATGTAACAGTTCAGAAATTTTTCATCCTTTTATTGTTTTTTAAACTTATCTTAATATAAAAATTGACTTTCCTGTGGGATTTCCCTAGTGTGGGGGCTCATTGTCTGCAACAAATATGTCTCTGAGAATCTCAAGCTTATGTGTGTGTGTATGTATGTTGGCAACCATAGTCGAGGGCGACCAGAAGGCTCCCTTTTCTATAGCTACTACACCAAGGTGTAGGGGAGGGTGCTTCTCCTTTCCCTGGATTGCTCCACTTTACCCTTGATACGTACCTTATATTGCTGAGTGTTAAGCAAAGAGGTATCAAGTACCATCTTTAAAGTCTTTGGTATGATGCGACCTGTGATTGAACCCAGGTCTCCTGGACCATTGACGAACACTCTACATACTAGTAGTGTCTGTGACCTTAGGTTTCATGCTTTACACATCCTATTTATATATTTCTCTTTTTTTCTCTCATCTCCTCCCATATTCTTCAAGATTATCACCCGCTTGACTTACCCATGTATAACATTAAATTCTTGCCATCTACTTTTTTTATGGAACGGAAAAACTAATTTGTATGAAAAAAATTCAAAGAAAAAAATGTAAAAATTTCTTTAAGTTTTTCATCTCTTTTTTTTTTTTTTTTTTTTTTTTTTATACATACATAGAAATCTAGGATTTATTTTAAGTTTTAAAAAAATTCTGTAATCAGAACAGTAACTTGAGTTTTGTTAAAATCATTTTTGTCTCAGAATTTGTTTACAATTGGCAGAAAACTTAAGTATACTGATCCAAAAGCCTAATCTGTGTTGTTTTTTTTTTTTTTATGTCAATACATTTTTTCTAAATTGAAATACTTTTTAAAAAAAATTCTTAATAGTTATTTCAATATATTTTATAAATCCTAAAAGATCTGTCTATATGAATGTAAGTTTTTCATATTAAGATTATTCATCTGGAATCTGAGATCAATAATTGGTTACTTAAAATTTTAAAACTGTTAATAGAATTAAACCTTTTTTTGAAAACAAAACCTATCACTACACAAATATACCTTATTTTTTGTTATTCAAGAAATAATGAATAGAATTGATATTTTTCATTTTGAAATTCATATTGTTCTTGAAAATATTTTTCATTCACACATTGACATATGGCAATAATGAAAAAAAGAGTAAACAAACAACGTTGTAAATTTAATTGATGAGCTTAAATTAAATTTTGTAATTTAAAATAAAATGATTTTTATTTTGTAAATATTTTGGTAGTTTTTAAAGTAAGCTTTTACAACAAACATATTTCACACATTGTGAAATAAAAATAAATCTTGAAAACTTTTAACTGTCGTGTATAAGTATCTTCTGAATTCAAGAAAGAAGGAAAATATTCTTTACTAAAGAAATAAGACAAATGTACACAACACTATTTTACAGAAGAAACATTCTTAAGAGATTAATTCTTGGAAAAGGTTTATCTCTTATGTGACGTGTTTTGAATTGTTTCATTTGCAGGCTTCCATTAAAAAAAAACACCATAATTCAGTGAAAAACCATGCTAAAAAAACAAACAAACAAACAAAAAGTTATTTAAATTGAATATTTTTTTATCTGATGAAATTCATTTGAGTTTTTTTTAAATATTGATTAAACTAATACCAGTCACAGGCAGTAAATGGAAAAGTTTAATTTATAGATGTCAATTTTAAACCTCTAAGAAAAAAAAAAAGGTTGAACATGATTTTTTAAAAATTTGTGATTCAATAACAAGGGTCTTTCTATCTCAGCTATCAAATACTCCACTGTTAACACCTCCCCAGGCAAATGACTCTTTGATTATTTATCATACGTCCCACCAACGCACGAATATGGCACAAGGCCATTTTTAAGGTCGGAGCAAATGATTCTTTGAGTGCTGACCAAATTTGTGTGTGTCTTAAGTAGAGCCTGCTACAAGCCTGCCTCTGATTGGCTGAAACAGTCTTATTTAAATTAAACAAACCTACAATTTGTTATAAGGTCTCAGGTTCAATTCCTGATAAGTCACAAGTTTTCTTCCCTTTTCCTATCCGATCCCGTCACCTGACAGGCCAAACAGATGCACGGTTGTTTGCGTGAGTGATAATTTCTATTACATTATTTTATTTTTCAACCACATCCTTAAAAGATTAACCTGCAAAATCAAAGTAAAAGAAAAAATACCCAAAAGAACAATATTTAACCTTTTTTTTTAACCATTTTTTGAACTTCAAAAATAATGCATTTGTACAAACAAATAAACAGTTATAAAAAAAAATGTAAACAAAATGTAACTTTCTGTGGAATTATCTAAAAAAAAAATGTAAAAATTATTCACATCATCTTCATTAAATGAGTCAAATTAACAAAATCATTGAGGTTGGGTGGGGGTTTGACACCTGACAACAAAACAAAACCTTCAAAATTTTGAGGAAAAAGAAGTCTTTTAAAAGAAACCTCATCTTCAGTTTGTTTAAATACTAAAGATTTGTTTGCATGTGTTGGACTTCCAAACTAAACTGCATCTGGAGGTTGTGGGGGGGGGGTCACTTGTGGAGTCACTTCTTTCTTGCCATTACTCCCTGGCCCTGGTGCACTCTGACCCAGTGTGATGGTATTTGATAGGGCCCTATCTATGGGTTGAAAAGACAATGTTTGAAATGTTTGAACTTTAACTTATACGCTATTGAAACACTTGTAACTAAATCCATCCATTGGGTGGGGGCTGTGGAATACACTGACTACATCTCTGCAGAGGGGTAAGACCTACCCCCTCCACCTGTGTCCTGGATATGATAGTAAATAATCTGATGGGGAGGTTTCAAAAATACTGGAATTTTGAGGAATGCAGAGTATCCCTTTAGTGCTATAGTGCCTGGAGTGGTAGCACCTGATTAAGGTCTATTCTATGGGTCTAAATAAAACTGTTTGACATTTAAACTGAGTGCAAACAAATGGCATGCTAAACTGAATTGTTTGAAATAGAACTGAATGATTATTTAACTGTGTGTAAACAAATAACTGATGTTTAATTGAATTGTTAGTCATACATAGCAATACTTGGAAATATTTAACGGTTTAAAAAAAGAATGACCTTAGATTCGTTTAAAAACATTATATCAACAAAATGTTTACAAATCATTCAATATCTATGTATAAAGAGGAGTTGGCATTAAATAACCTAAAATGGTTGATATGCCATAAAATAAAACAAAACTCACCTAACCTTGAAATTATATAATTGTATGTAAAGAAATTGTTATTAAATAGGGATAATTTGAAAAATAAAGTGGATTTGGCATTAAATAATCTAACATGGTTGATATGCCAAAAACAAAACAAAACTCACCTAACCTTGAAATTATATAATTGTGAATGAGGATGGGCTGAAAAGTTTGTATGATGATGTCATATCTGGTGTTGGTGGCTTCGTTTTTTTTCTTTTTTTTTCACGACTTGGATCCAAGCAATTGCAACATTGATAAAAGTGTGTGGACTGTAAGGGAGACTGTTGAAAAATAAACATCATTTGGTCACTTTCCCTAAGACTATCTTGGTCAGCCAATGAACTTTTCCACTGATCCTTGTACAATGAATAATTCATTGATTTGAATGACACATCAACTTGTGTAGGGTTATTTTATGCCTAGAGGTTAAGGAATTGCAATCATTGTTCATTCATATTTAAATATTTTGTATAGTTTTTTCTTTTTTTTTTTTACAAATGGTTCTGATATTAAGTATTCCAAATTGGAATAATTTTTGAACAGTTCTCTCTGACCTGTACATAGGATGCTAACAGGTATTGTCATTTCAGGTCAGAGTGGACCTGGGAGTAATGGCAATGAAGGGGTACTCCCTACTTCCAAAATTTGTAACTTAATCCTAGGATGCTGTTTTGTGCCATACTAAGGATACCATTTTTTTTTTTTTTTTTTCTTAAAGCAGGGTTTTGGGGGGAAGATACAGGGAGTGTATTCTAAGCTTCATCAGCAGGATTTAATTCTGTACAAATTACTTGCATTAAGAATAGTTACTTAAAGCTAATTATTGTCAAATGATTACCGTAATTGCATATAATATGAACTAATTTATTTTTAACCAGATTTCTACAGTCCGGTCAATTGGAGCTGTAGAATACATAGACTGCATCTCTGCTGAGGGGTTACACCCCCTCTCGACAAGTGTCCTGAATATCATATAAAACAATCTGATGTTGAGGCTCCAATAATTCTGGAGGTTTGGGGAATATGGAGTACCCCTTCGTTGCCATTGCTCCCAGGTCCAAATTAGTAAATTAATTCTAACTCATTTTAAAATAAGATAACCACAAATTATTGACTTTGAATATAATAAATTTTTAAACCATTCAACTGTGCGCAGACAAATGCTAACAGGTATTGTCATTTCAGGTCAGAGTGGACCTGGGAGTAATGGCAACTAAGGGGTACTCCCTACTTCCAAAATTTTAGAAACTGTTTGAAAGTAAGTATTAGATAGGAATATTTGAAACCATATAACTGTGTGCAAGCAAATAATTACACTCACTTGAAATTTATCCTAGTAAGCTGGGACTGTAGAATACACTGACTGCATCTCTGCAGAGGAGAAAGACGCCCCCCCCAACAAGTGTCCTGGATATTACACTAAGCAATCTGATAGATTTGGGGAATATAAAGTAGAAATTTGTGACATTTAAACCGTGCAAAGAAATGACATATTACATCGATCTCTTTGACCATTGAATTGTGTGTAAACAAATAACTGAATTGTTAGTGATATATAGCAATACTTGAAACCATTTAACTGTCTGCAAATAAAACTATTTCTGTGGAATACTTCAAACTGTTTACCTGTATGCAAAATAGAATTATTAGTATTACATAGCAATACTTGAAACCATTTAACTGCAAATAAATGAATAGCATTGAATAGAATAATTAGTGTGAAATAGCATTACATGACACTGTTATGGTACCCAACCTGCGGAACGTAATGAACTCTTCCTGTTGCGTAAGCGAGTTTGTACTCCAGTCACGCTATTATGTTCACTTTCTGGCAAATACCCTTGGGAAAGGTATGAACCCCCTTATCCTCCCAGCTATGGGTTAAATAGTACCACTACTGTTCTTCTAGGAGATTGGCATTAAATAACCTAAAAAGGTTGATATGCCATTAAACAAAGAAACCAAATCAAACCATCTTCCTGTTGCTATTAATACCAGGAGAATATTTGTCTCAGTACTAAGTTCTCCCCAGCCTAACACTTCGACAGTCAGACTGATGTTCAACATCTTTTTATTGACGTATTATACTTTTGTTAATATACTTTGTTCCATGTAAGCCCGAGTTCGTGTCTTTCTTCCAGACCCTTTACTGGTCCACAACAGATACTAATTCACTGTGTGCAAACAAATGATTACCATTAAATTGAAATATTAGTGTTGGATCACAATAATTGAAACTATTTAACTGTGTAGAAACAATAGTAAAACTTATTGGCAAAAAAATTAATTCTAACTCATTTAAAAAAAAAATTACCAAGAACCAATATATGTATAACCATTTAACAGTGTGCAAACAAATAACTGATGTTAAATTAAATTGTTAGTATTACATAGCAATACTTGAAACCATTTAACTGTGTGCAAACAAATGATTAATTAATAATAGTAAATAGAATTATTCATGTTAGAAATACTTGAAACCAAATAACCATGTCCCCAAAAAATCAGCTCTGGCTCATTTAGAAATGTTATCTACAAAATATGTTTACAAATCATATACGTTTAATATATATGTATAAAGAGGATTTGGTATTAATTAACCTACAATGGTTGATATGCCTTAAAACCAAACCTAGTCATATATATTGAATATATATGTATAAAGAGGATTTGGCATTAAATAACCTACAATGGTTGATATGCCCTAAAACACAACCAAACCAAATCATATATTTAATATATATATATAAAGAGGATTTTGCATTAAATAACCCACAAGAGTTATGCTATTAATCCAAGCAAACATACATGAAACCATATAATTGTTTGGGTTTTATGGCATATCAATCATTGTAGGTTATTTAATACTAAAATCCTTTTTTATGCAAGTAGTCAGTTCTATTTCAAACAATTCAGTTTAGCACATGTATACTGTTTAATTGTCAAAAACATTTCTATTTCAAGCTATTCAGTTTATTCAAACAGTTCTAATTCAGCCAATTCAGTTTAGTATCAATACAGATTTTGTTTACACACAGTTAAATGTCAAAACAGTTCCATATTAAACAATTCAGTTTAGTGTAAGTACAGTTTCAATGTCAAAAACAGTTCCACCTCAAACATTTCAGCCCAGTATAAGTATGCAGTTCAAATGTAGGTACAGTTTAATTGTCAAGAACATTTCTATTTCACACTATTCAGTTTAGTCAAACAGTTCAGTTTAGCATAAGTATGCAGTTCTATTTAATCCATAGATAGAGCCCCATCAGGTGCTACAATTTCTGGTCAGAGTGGACCTGGAAACAATGGTAATGAAGGGGTGCTCCGCATTCCTCAAAACTCCAGAATCACTGGAACCTCACCATTAGATTGTTTAGTGTCATAAACAGGACACTGGTTGGGGGGTCTTACCCCTTTGCAGAGGTGCAGTCGGTATATTCTACAGCCCCAGCTGATGGGACAATATATAATTGTGTATAATTTATTTATAATTAGATGGGAACTCTTGAAGCCATAAAAACTGAGCATGCAAATAATTTTTTATTATATATATATATATATATATATATATATATATATATATATATATATATATAAGAAAAAAAAGTTAAAAAAACTGACAGCAAAAGTTAACATGCCATAAAACTTATCAGCCATTTCTCATTTTGTAATAAATATATGGGATTTTATATCGATTCTTGTCCCATTTTTCTGCTAAAAAATCAGACTAGTACTCATAAAAATGGTTATTATTTATGTATGGATCATAGTACTTTATCTTAAGATCCGAGTGTTCATTCTGCTTAGGTTCAAAGTGGCACCTCTTCTCAAGATGAAAAAAAAATATTGTCTTTTCTCTCTCCTTTTCTTTTTTTTTGGGGGGGGAGAGCCTCCCTGCGGCATGGTGACTAAACATGCTGGACTGTGACATCATAGTAAGTAAGCAAGATTGAAGTCCAATCACACTATTACATTTACTTTTGGACTAATACCCTTGGGAAAGATATGAACCTCCTCACCCCCCCCCCCCGCTTGAATAGTATCACAGCTGTTCTTCTATATAGATGGCTTTGGCATGAAATTACCTATTGATATGCCATTAAAACAAAGAAATCCAACTTTTACTTTTTCTTTTCCTTTCTCTTTTTTCTTCTCTTCTTTTTTTTTTAATGTTTTTTTTATTATTACTTTTTCTCTGTCATTCCTTTGATCTTTCTTTCTTCACCTTTTCTTTCTTTTCTCTCCTTGACCTCTTCCTCCTCTTACTCTTGCCTGTATTTCTTCTCTCTCTCTGTCATATTGTAAAATGCAGTAATGAAAGGGTTAAGAAATGTGCTCAAAGTTAAATTGAGTGAAAAAGTTTCATGAATGGCATTTAGTTCTTTAAATAATAAAGAATTTCAGATAATTAACTATTATGTCCCTTTTCCCTCAAGGTCAAATATTTTGTCAAAACTTGAGCTGTTCTGGAAAATCTACTTAAATTCAGCCAATAATTAAACACTTTCTTTTTATAGATGGAGTAAAAGAGTAACAAGTGCTTTGTTTTTCTATCTTAATATCAAAGTGAGTTGGAATATATGTAGTGTGTTCTAGAAGTATCAAAAATTAACTTTATTAGAAATGAATGAAATATTTCCTACTCATATTAATGCCAGTGAGTTTTCATTCACTTCTGAAACTTTGTTAGAAATAAATATTCCTTCAATATAATTTTGCAATATAAAACAAAACTAATGATAAAATTTAAATAAATAATAATCATATTTACCAACCCCTCCGCTCGGGCAGGATATGACACAAGGTCAATTTTTAAGCGGAGTTTAACAGGTTTGAATTCAGAGTTTTCCTTTTCCTAGACTAGTTGCCTTACCAAGGCTGAAGAACCCAGTCTGCCCTACTATTTACCCATAGCTGGAGGGAGAATAATTGGATTCATATCTTTCCCAAGGGTATTAGTGCTATGTGAAATGCAATCAGTCTCGTCCAGGATTTAAACTTGTATCACCGTGTCCATTTCCTAAATAAATAACAAATAATAAATAAATAAAACTTCTTGCAAGTCTTAATTTTTATGAATAATTAAAAAACGTTTTTTATTGCTTGAGAATAAAAAGCTGTCTCTGTGTATATATTAATTTTATGAATAAATAAGCAGACGTTCTTTAAAAGACACAGTCAATAAAAATTTTTCAACATGGAAAGACAGCGCTTTTAAAGGACATTGCTTCAAATAACCAATGTTCTAAGAAAAGAATAAAACTTTGAAGTCAACTATTCTTCGAAAAGAGATCATCAACATCAAAGCTAAGTGTTAATTTAATTGTGCTTTTGTTTGGGTTTATATATGTATATAAATACTTGAATATGTGCAATTGAAAATTGACTTTGCTACGTGTTCTTCTTTTCTCCTAAAAGGTTTTCATAAAAGTAAGTATTAGGTTGGATGTATAATTAGAACTGAATTAAAACTGTTTGAATAAACTGAGTTGCTTGAAATAGAAATGTTTTTGACAATTAAACTGTGTACTTATGCTAAACTGAATTGTTTGAAATAGAACTGATTATTTCTATGAAAATAGATTTGACATAAAATAACCTACAAAGGTTGATATGCTATAAAACCCAAACCAAACCATATTGAAACTGTACATATGTTAAACTGAATTTTTTGAAATTGAACTGTTTTGACATCTGTGTGCAAACAAAATCTATAATTACACTAAACTAATTGTTTGCATTAGACCTGTTTGATTAAACTGAATAACTTGAAATAGAAAGGTTTTCGACAATTAAACTGTGTACTTATGCTAAACTGAATTGTTTGAAATGGAACTGTTTTTGACATTGAAACTACTTATGCTAAACTGAATTGTTCGAAATGGAACTGATTATTTATATAAAATAGATATGGCATTAAATAACCTACAAAGGTTGGTATGCCATAAAACCTAAACAACCAACCAACCAAGAAATAATACACACACACACACACACACAACTCCCAAGAAGATGTGTTGGGAGTGATTTTATCAGAGAATATGTGAGTGGATTCTTATAAATCTCCAGGAGTGCTCAATGTCCTGTATAATTGAAAAATCCTCGCCAAACCATCATTTGGCTATTATAAATTTATTTCAGCTGCCCACTTTATAAGAGAAGCAGCTTCATCAGATAGCCATCACACAATGGAGAGAAAAAAATTTAAATTAAATTTAAATAAAAAAAAATGGTGGGGAGGCAAAGGAAACATTGCCTAGTGTCAAAAACGGATGTAATTTCATTTTCTGGTGTTGTGTATCCTTATGGATCTAAAACGTTTTCTTCATTACACCAGACAATGACAATGCATCTGTTTTTAACTCGAACTTTTAGCCTCTGTCTTTTTCTACATATCTTTTTTTTTTTTTTTAAATGTGTAAGAGTCCTTTGAAAAAATATAGATTTAAAAAAAAAATCTCCATTGTGTGATGTCTATCTGATGAAGCTCTTTCTCTTATAGAGTGTGCAGCTGAAATAAATTTATAATAGCCATTTTTTTTTTCCCAATCATATGGAAATTTTCTCTGTAAGAAATTTATATATTAATTATCACACATTAAGCCCTCCTGGAGATTTAAAAGAATCCTCTTACATATTCTCTAATAGAATCACTCCCAACTCATCTTTTTATATATATATATATATATATATATATATATAATTTTTTTTTTTTTTTTTTTTTTTTTTTTTTTTTTGTTAAACTTCTGTTAAAAAATGTATTGGAGATGATTTTTGCTATGAGAATATATTGCAAATGATTTTTACCATATGAATGTACTGAAAAATTGACAGGACCACATAATCGTTTGGCTGTAAATATAAGACCCAAAAAAACTCTTTGTAATTATTAATACAAATTTATTTTAGGAATATTTAGCGCTGAAATAAAAATTTTTTTAAAAAAAGCCGCTAAGAGGTAACCTTCTGTTACATAAAAAAGTTAATTTTAGAAGTTTGAATGTATGGATTTTGAAATAATGTTAGTAACAATGTCCTTATTATTATATAAATCATATGGTTTTTGCTTCCTGTTTTGGTTCACATAAAGAAGGAAGTCAAAAGTTCTTTGCACATTGTTTTTATCCGATTTATAATCCCATTAATTTAGTTTGAATAATGACACAAACAAGAACTTTGAATTTTTTTGTACAGAATTTGAAGTACTTTGTCTAACGCTTTATCTACTGAAACACAATGATTTTTAAAATTAACATAGATGAGGACAGATCAATAAATTTGTAGCCAACGCCCAGTTACTAGCTAAATTTATATCTGAAATTTAGTCAATCTTTTGGAATAATAACAATGACTCATCTTAGAAATTCAGACCACAAAGAAGGCCAAAGAACATATTTGCTAGTCCAAACAACAAGGATGATCCAAATATTTTGTCTGTCCAATTGGTAGGACTTACTGTATCCCCTGCAGAAGGGTAAACCCCACCAAAATAGAGTGCTCTAGATATGACATGAAACAGTATCTGATTGTGAGGCTTCAGTTCTGGAAATCTGGTGAATGTAGAGTATTCTTTCATTGCTATTACTCCCAGGTCCACTTTGACTTGAAGTGGTAGTACTTTTTAGGGTACTATCTATGGGTAAAATAAATTTGTTTAAAGATCAATAGTATTCAATAAGAATACTTGAAACGATATATCTGTAAACTATTTGTATTGATAAAAGTTACTTGAAGCCACAATTGTTTAAAGATTATTATTAGTTACTTGAAAGTATATAACTGTGAACAAATAAATGACTATTATTAAATTGAAATATTCACTTAAAACCATATAATCATTAGTATTTGATAGAAATACTTGAAACCATATAATTGATAATATTAGATAGAAATACTTGAAACCACATAATTAATAGTAAGTAAGTAAAGTTGGCGACTGTAGTCGAGGGGGACCAAAAGGGTCCCTTAAATACTTGAAACTATATAATTATTAGTATTAGATAGAAATACTTGAAACCATACAACAGTGGGCAAATTGTCTTGATATCATAACACTCTTTAAAAAAAGAAACAAAAAAAAACTGTTAATATGAAGGTACAATTAAGGCAATTCCCTAACCAGTCATTAAGATCAATCTATCATCTCAGAAGTTCATGTAATACTAAAAACAAGATGTGGATACCAGTCCAAATGGCTTGTGGAATAATGACTATGACCTTTTGTAGTTTGAGAGGAGTCAAAGAACAGAAAGCCAAAATGTGCTAAAAACGAGGATTAGGATATTAATATGAATTATAAAGGGAAGAATGTTACTTGTTAGAAATATGGATGGTTTGGTTTGGTTTGGTTTCTTTGTTTAATGGCATATCAACCTTTATAGGTTATTTAATGCCAATGCTATTCTCCTAGAAGAACAGTAGTGGTACTATTTAACCCATAGCTGGGAGGATAAGGGGGTTCATACCTTTCCCAAGGGTATTTGCCCGAAAGTGAACGTAATAGCGCAACTGGAGTACGAACTCGCGTACTACGATTCCGTAGTCATCGCTTTAACCATTACACCATGAGGACCCCCCCTAGAAATATGGAGGTACATCTAATAGGTAAGTTTGTTGCAATGCAACATATCTTCAGACGCCGGTGTTTATTGTATCCCTCATAAGAATTGTAAACTAAAATATATTGGTGAAATATCTTGGAACCTTCACGTTCGTTTGAAAAAACACAAAAGAGACATAAGAATTGGTAACTTAAACAATGCACTATTTCAACACATTTCTCAATCTAATTACAACTTTGATTTCAATTCTGCAAAGATGCTCATTTACATTCATAACAAAAGACTAAGACGAATTTTCGAAGCTGCTGCTATTTTACTCTTTAATTCCCTAAATACTCGTCCTGGCTTTTATGATATTTCTCCTTTCTTGAGCAAATCCATTTTAAATAGCTACAATATATTTCATCTTTAGTTAATATATTCCACATATATCACAATTTTATGCTTTCTCTTTTTCTTTTTGTCTTTCTTTTTCTTCCTCCTTTTGATTTGAAATCTTTTTCGATAAACAAACGGAACATAAATTCTTCACAATATTTCTAATAAATCAAATAACGTAATTTAAAACAAAGAAATGCTTATTCACTAATTAAACAGCCAACATTTCTTGTTATACAAAAATTTCCCTAGGTTTTTGTATTTTGTATTTTTAAACATCCATCGTTGATTTAACATCACCCATATCATCCCTCATAGTTATGATGATGGTTCATTAGAACTGAAACGCTATAGTGTCAACTTTGCTTCTCAATAAATCTTTCCTTCAACTTGGATTACTTTGTTATCAATTTTTCTCTACATGTAATAGGTAAGTAGCCAAATGACAAAGTACATGTTTTACACATTGATTTTATGATATAATGTACTTCTTTGTCAAAGTTTGGCTGGATCTGTAGAATACACTGACTGCATCTCAGTAGAGGGGTAAGACTCCTTTAATGAGTGTCCTGATTATGACATTAAACCATCTGATGGTGAGGCTCCAGCCTTGGAGATTTAGGGATTGCAGATTACTCCTTCATTGTCATTGCTCCCAGGTCTACTGTGACCTGGAGTGGTAGCACCTGATAGGGTCCTATCTATGGGTCAAATAGATCAAACTGTGTGCAAACAAATGACTGATGTGAAATTGTGACTGTTATATACAGCAATACTTGAAACCATTTAACTGTGTGCAAAGAAAAGCTCAGGTTCATTTAAGGATGTTATCTACAAAATGTTTACAAATTATATATATTTGATATATAGGTATAAAGAGGATTTGGCATTAAATAACCTACAATGGTTGATATGCCATAAAACCCAACCTAACCAAATCATATATATTTAATATATATATATACATAAAGAGAATTTGGCATTAAATAACCTACAATGGCTGATATGCCATTAAACCCTACCAAACAAACTAAAAGCACTTAGTGTTGTATATTAATTATATAGATCAATCAGTATTCAGTGAAACTTAATGAACTAGACTTAGAATATCCTTTGCAGAGTACTTTTTCATTACAATTACTCCCAGGTCCACTCTGACCCAAAGTGGTAATACCTGTTCGGATCCTGTTTATAGTCAAATAGAAATATTTAATCATTTTCTTGAAACCATTTAACTGTGTGCAAACAAATGAGCTCTGGCTCATTTTAAAATGATACCAGCAAACTATTCATTTACAAATCATATATATATATATATATATATATATATATATATATATATATAACAAGATTTGGCATTAAGTAACTTACAAAATTTGATATGCCATAAAAACCGACCATTAGAATATCCTTCATAGATAAGTAACCATGTTTCAGGAATCTCTAACAAAGGAAAAACCCCAGATCACGAATCCACCCATCAATTCCCAACATAAATCGAGAACCAAATACCAAAGCAAAATGCTTTCTCATTACCCCAACCAAACTCCAACCCTTTCCCCAAATTCAAGATAAATCATATCCAACTGAACAAAAAAAACCTGAAAATATCAAACCCCCTCATCTTGATCCAGACATCATTTAACAGCAAGAACAAAATAAGAAAATCAAAAAGGAAAAAAAAAGAAGAAACTAATGTGAAACCACATATTAAACAAGATGAACAAGCAATCAAAGGGGGGTGTCCTCGTGGTGTAATGGTTAAAGCAATGGACTGCGGAATCGTAGTAAGCGAGTTCATACTCCAGTCTCGCTATTACATTCACTTTCGGCCAAATACCCTTTGATATGCCATTAAACAAAGAAACCAAACCAAACTACTGCGTGTGTCAATTAGCAAAAGTTTGATTTTTGTTTTTATATTGCATCCACCTTTGAGAATAAGAAAAAAATGGATAGTTTGGGAGATTGATAGATAGGTTGAGAGATTTGAGAAAAAAAAAAAAGGATGGAGAAAGAAAGGTTGACAGAATAAGAAAACAGAAAGAGATAGTTAAGTTGAGAGATAATAGAGAGAGAGAGAGAGAGAGAGAGAGAGAGAGAGAGAGTTAGGTTGACAGAATAAGAAAACAAAGAGATAGTTAAGTTGAGAGATAAGAGAAGAGAGAGAGAGTTAGGTTGACAGAATAAGAAAACAAAGAGATAGTTAAGTCGAGAGTTAAAAGAGAATATATATATATATATATATATATATATATATATATATATATATATATATAGAGAGAGAGAGAGGTTGACAGAATGAGAAAACAGAAAGAGATAGTTAAGTTGAGTGATAGAAGAGAGAGAGTTAGGTAGACAGAATAAGAAAAAAAGCAGTAAGACAGGTTAGTAGAAATATAAAAAAGAATGGGGGAAGAGTAGATAAAAAAAAAAGAAATAATAGAGAGAGAGAGAGAGAAAAGAATGGAAAGAGGTAGGTTAATAGAATAAAGACGATTTAGTAGATTGATAGATTTTGGTTTTGTTTCTTTAATAACATATCAACCTTTTGTGGGTAATTTAAAGCCAAAACAATCCTTGTAGACAAACGGTACTAGTACTACAGTTGGGTAGAGGGATAAGGGGGTATATACCTTTCCCAATGATATTAGTTTGAAAGTGGATGTAATAGTGCGATTGGTGTTTGAACTTGCTTTCTATGTTGTTGCAGTCCAGCACATTAGCCGCTACACGACAGAGACTGCCCCACGAGGAGAAGTAGGTTGAAAAAAAAATCAACTAATCCTCTACTTCTCTCTTTATCCCTCTATTTACCTACCAATCTCTCTCTCTCTCTCTTTTCTCTTTTTCTCTCTCTCTTTTCTCTCTCGGCTAACCTATCTCTATGTTTTTATCATTCTTTTTACGTACATTTCCCCATTCACTCCCAACCCAACTATCAATCTACCTATTTTTTTTTCTCTCTACTACTCTTTTTGTTTTTCTTTTTTGTTTTTTTCCAAGGTATCATTTATATAAGTTTTTGCACGTGACTGACCCACAGGAAAAAATGTTGAAATTAATAAAGAAGCCACTAATTACCAACCTGATTTGTTTAAAGTTTTTTTTTTTCTTTTTTTTTTTTTTATCTAGCTTCACTTAAGAGATTTGGTGATTATACTCACTATCAATGGTTTTTAGAGATAATCTCTTATCAATTATAATTTGTTGTTGCCTTCTGTGTCTGTTTTGTGGTGATGTTAAAAGTATATTGACTGCATTTTTTGTAGGGGTATAAGACCCCCTTCCCCCCAAAAATGGGTGTTCTGGGAAGTGTGGAGTAACCTCCTTTGTTACTATTCCTCCCAGGTACACTGACCCAAAATGGTGGTACCTGTTAAGGTCCCATCTATAGGTCAAATAGATCTGTTTGAAAATCATTAGTATTGGATAGGAATACTTGAAACCATACAACTGTGTGAAAATTATTTGTTTTCAATAGGAATATTCTATATTCTATAACTGTACAAAAACTCTTGGGAGTGTCCTCGTGGTGTAATGGTTAAAGCGATGGACTGTGGAATCATAGTAAGCGAGTCTGTACTCGAGTTGTGCTATTACGTTCACTTTCGTACAAATACTCTTGGGAAAGGTATGAACCCCCTTATCCTCCCGGCTATGGGTTAAATAGTACCACTATTGTTCTTCTAGGAGAATGGCTTTGGCATTAAATAACCTACACAGGTTGATATGCCATTAAACAAAGAACCCAAACAAAAACTCTAAAAAAAAGCAACCACTCAAAGATTTAAATATAAATGTAAAATATACAATAATTCCCTAACTTCTAGGCAGCATAAAATGACCCTAGACAGATGGGTATGCTATCAAAAATAGTGCGTTTGCTGTTGAAACATTTTTTTAAGACTTGTGATTTGTAATCACTACACACAGAAAGCTATACACAATATTGATTTTCTATCCACAACAGCATCATTCTGATGTAATATGAAATGAGCACAAAAACTCTCTGGTGAGTCTATAATTGTTACACAGTCTTAAAAAAAAGCATTTAAAACCTTGATTGTAACTGAGGTAAAAGCAAAGAAGCTAAGATATTAGCTTGATGGTGCAACCATTGACACTTGCCTAAGTTTCCTCGAAACGTACAGGTGAGTTGAAAATGTGAGAGTTATTTCTGCTACACCTTTTAGTTGGATTTCTTTTAAAAAATAAATCGGAACTTAATGTTATTGACTGCCCTATTACTTTTACGCCATGTTGTATATGTATAAGAAAGGATAGAGAGACAGGCATGGATAGAGAGTGGTGGATAAGTATGTATTTACCCACCCCCAGTCATGAGCAGGATGTGACAGTAATTTTTAAGCTGAGTACAACTGGTTTGTCTAATGGCATATCAAACTTTGGTGGCTATTTAATGCCAAAGCCATCCTTGTAGAACGTAGGTAGTGGTACTATTAACTCGTAGTTGAGGGATAAGGGACTTCATACCTTTCCCAAGGGTATTAGTTTGAAAGGGAATGTAATAGTGTGAATGGAGTTTGAACTAGCTTTCTATGATGTCAGTCACATTACCTATTATACTATGATGATGAGGGGCACCTCTGTTGGTGTAACGGTTAGCAAGCTAGACTAGCAAACCTACACGAGTGAGTTCGAGTCTCATTGGGCGCCCCATTCATTCGGCCTTGTGCCATATCAAAGCAAAGAGCTTTGTAAATTAATATTATACTATGATGATTTTATGGCCCATCAACCTTTGTAGGTTATTTAATGCCAAATCCATTTATATATATATATATTGTCATCCACAGTCAGATCTGTTTTGTTCTATCAGAACTCATCAGTGTGGCTAGACATATTAGCTTCCCGCAGCTGGGATCGAAACCCGGTTGACTCAAACGCCAATCCAAGCTTCTAACCCTTCTGCCACGAGGAGCTAGTATCATCGAAGTAAATTTTAAACGGTTATGAATCACAATTACTATTGTTTACATACATTCGTTTAACGGCTACCGAGACCTCAATTCATATATGAAGAGGCTTGCAATAAACGCTAATGGCAACACGATTACTTCATTCGCCGGAGAACTTAACTCTACAGGGGTAGGGGAGTATATATCTCTATAGTCATCCACATTTCTCTCTCTCTCTCTCTCTCTCTCTCTCTCTCTCTATATATATATATATATATATATATATATATATATATATATATAGTCTTATTTTAAACAACTCAGTTTAGCATAAGTACAATTTAGTTCTATTTGACTGACAGGTAGGACCCTTTCAAGTGCTACCACTCCAGGTCACAGTTGATCTGGGAGCAATAACAATGAAGGGGTACTCTGTAATCTCAAAGTGCCAGCATTACTGAAGCCTTAACATTAAATTATCTAGTGTCATATCCAGGACACTCATTAGGAGGATCTTACTCCTCTGCAGAGAAGCAGTTGGTGTATTCTACAGCCTCAGCTGACAGGGCAATTATGTAGGGAGAACTGGACATTGGCATAATGGTTAGAGTGTTTGCCAATGATCTGGGAGACCTGGGTTCAATTCCAGGTCAAATCATACTAAACACTCAAAAAAATAGTATTTGATGCCTCCTTGCTTAATACTCAGCATTATAAGGGTAAAGTAGACAAATCCAGGGAAAGGAGTTGCACCCTTTCCTGCACATTGGTGTTGTAGCTATTGAAAAGGGAGCCTTTGAGACACTCGATTACGGTCGCCGACTTTACTTTTACTTATATATAGTAGATGTAGAGAATGGGGAGAGAGGGAGAGAAAGGTTGGTTTAGATCTATGTAGGATAATTAAATAGGATTTGTTTAATTCGATAAGTCAGCATTGTATTTGTTATTCATTGCCCTATTATTTTTGCCCTCCTGTATATGTATAGGAACGGGCATTGATAGAGGTAGACAAAATAAGAAATAAGAGAGAAATAAAAGTAAATTGATAGGTTTAGAGAGTGGGAGAAAAATGAGAAGAGAGAGAGATAGACAAAAAAAAGAAAAATAGGTCAAAAGAGAATGGAGAGAGGTAGATTGATACGGTTTAGTTTTGTTAATGGGTTATTCATGGGTTATTTAAAGCTAAAGCCATCTTTATAGAAGGATAGTAGGGGTACTATTTAACCCATAGCTGGGAGGGGATAAGAGAGTTCATGCCTTTCCCCAGGATATTCATCCAGAAATGAATGTAATGGCACAACTGGAGTTTGAACTCACTTACTATGATGTTAGTGTCCAGCACATTAGCCACGATGCCACTTTGACTTTGAGCCTTGTAGATTGTTATGGAGATATAAAAAAAAAAAAAAGTGAGAGAATGGGGAGAGGTAGATAGAATAATAGAAAAAATAGGTAGTTTAGGAGAGAAAGAGATAAAAAGAAAAAAGATGTTGAGAGATTAAAAGGATAAACAGAGAAGTAGTTGATTAGTCGGTAGGTTGAGAGAAAGACAGACAGGTTGGTACATGAAGAAATAGTTACAAAGAAACGAAATAATGTAAAAAGAAAGAGGTAAATGAAAAAGGCCAGAGAAACAAAAGCCCCCCCCCCCAAAAAAAAAACTTAACGAAAAGAATTCGGTCAATAGTGAAGAAATCACATTGCTGATAAACGAACATAATTAATGACAAGGAAGTCGTTAATCAATGAACAGACAGTAACGCTAATGGTGTGTGTTACAGGGTATTGATGGCTGCTTTTCCAGAGCAGATAAAAGCTGGAATGTGTTTGTGTTAAGTTCTTGAGAATTTGTATTTTAATAGGTGGAAGTTATTTCATCAATGTGCATCCATACATTTTTGGAGTGTAAAAATTTGCAAGTTTGTAATCAATCAAGTGAAATGTTATGGATGGGCATACGAGAAACAATTGTCTTGAATAAAGCTTATGTACCTTGCAAAGAGAAATTAAAAGTGTATGGGTAAGATAAGATACCAAGAATCAAAAGTGGAGAGGAAGGAATAGAAAAAAGAGGAATTGAGAGGGAGAGTGTAAAGAAAGAGGAGAGAAAGAAAGAGCCATAGTGTGGTGGAGAACAGAAAAATTAACTGAAACTTAAGAACAGAGAAAGAAAGAGATGGAAAATAAGTGTTGATGTGTGAGAGTAGGATAGAGAAAGAGAGAAATACTGAGAATGTAGATGTGAGGAAGAGAAAAAAAAAAATCATAGAATATGAGACGTACGACAAAAAGAGATAAGAGTTGAATAGAACATAAGGGAGAGATGAGGATGGATAGGAAGAGACGAGGAATGATAGAAAGGGATGACAATAGGAAGAGACTGAAGAGATGAGGATGGATAGGAAGAGACGAGGAATGATCGAAAGGGATGACAATAGGAAGTGACTGAAGAGATGAGGATGGATAGGAAGAGACGAGGAATGATCGAAAGGGATGACAATAGGAAAAGAGTGAAGAGATGAGGATGGATAGGAAGAGACGAGGAATGATCGAAAGGGATGACAATAGGAAGAGACTGAAGAGATGAGGATGGATAGGAAGAGACGAGGAATGATCGAAAGGGATGACAATAGGAAAAGAGTGAAGAGATGAGGATGGATAGGAAGAGACGAGGAATGATCGAAAGGGATGACAATAGGAAGAGACTGAAGAGAGGAAGATACATTGGAAGAGACCTCTAAGGAAATGGAGAATGATTCAAAGACATTAAGATAGACAGAAAGAGACCCATGTAGAAACCTGGAATAATATGAAGAGAGCTATAATGGTACTGAGAGACAGAGATAGATATAAAGAGACTGGGATGGTATTTGTCCTCCATCCCATCAACTGGACAAGTATGGCATAATTCCTTTTTTTTAAGGTGGGTCCAGGCACAGGGCCAGAGCCCACACGCGCCCTACATTTCCAAAAATGCCTTGGACCCCTTTGGCATTACTCTAAAAGGAGTGCATCTGTTACCGGGTGATAAACCGACCTCTCCGAAGAGGGTTAAAGCCTAAGTGTATGGCCCCCTGAGGCCAGAGGTATATCCAGTGACAAGACACACCCGACCTGAACTGCCCATCACATCATGGCCGAGATATAAAGAAGGTAAGATTGATATAAAGAGACTGAAAATGATTCAAAAACTCTGGGTTAGATAGAAAAAGAGAGAGATGTAGGTAAAAATAGACTAAGAAAGAGTGAAACAATGATATAAAGAGGTGGAAAAATGATACCAAGGGACACGGATAACTTAGAAGGGATCTACACCAAGATGGATATGAAGAGACTGAGAATGAAAGAAAGAGACCAAGATAGATAGGAAGAGACATGCTGAGACTGATGGAAATTTAAAACTGAGGGGTGAGAGAAAAAGTTTTGGAGAAAGAAATAAAAGAAAACAAAATGCTTGCAGATGTTTTCAGATTTGTTTATGTTTGGAGTTCATTTTTCTGAAATCTTTAATACAATGAGGACAATATTGATTCAGACGAACAATCTTCCCAGCAAACAAAGATGGAAGAGGAGTGGGGAGAAAAAGACAATGCAATCAGTAGCAACTTAAAATGAAATTCCCAATCTAAAATTTTAACATTTCTAACACACTACTTATAAACAACAGGTACGTAATCTCTTATCCAAAATTCTTTGGACCAATCACTTTTCAGAATCTTTTTTGATTTTGGAATGGTAGTAGAGGTTTTGTATTGGGTAGACAAGGTGATTTTTCAGGCAAGGTGGTTCTAGTAAAAATTTGAGGTCCGTATTATTATGTGGATGACATACTTTCCACAACCAATGTCAACATGTGCATAGGTAAAGCATGATCTGCTATTAACGGGAGGTGCCCGTGGTGTAGTCGTTATCGTCGTAGGAAATGAACACAGCGACTCGAGTTCAAATCCTGGACGAGACTGATTACATTTCACATAGCACTAATACCCTTGGGAAAGGTATGAATCCAAAATATTCTCCCTCCAGCTATGGGTAAATAGTAGGACAGACTAGGTTCTTCAGCCATGGTGAGGCAACTAGTCTAGGAGAAGGAAAACTCTGAATTCAAACCTGTTAAACTCCGCTTCAAAATTGACCTTGTGTCATATCCTGCCCGAGCGGAGGGGTTGGGTAAATAGTATCTGCTATTAACGGGTTAACAACCCTATGGAAACCATCTCTCTGATAAAGTAAAATGTGAATTCTTCAAAGTTGTAGCCATGTTGGTACTACTGTGTGATTGCACTACTTGGACTTTAATAAAACAGTTGAAGAAAAAACTAGATAAGAACTATACAAAGATTCTGGGTGCTGTTTTGAAGAAATCCTGGAAGCAGCACCTTACAAAACAGTCTCTGTACAGCTACTTACCTCTTATCTCACTAACCATCCAAGTAAAATGAGCAAGATATACTAGGTACTGTTGCAGAAATAAGGACAAACCTCAAAGCAATGTTCCACAATGGACTCCTACAAATGGACACACCAGTGTTGGCTGACTAGCAAAAACTTACATTCATTAGTTCTGTGGAGACACTGGATACCATCTAGAGGATTTATCAAGAGCAATAGCTGATAGAAAAATGATGAGTCAAGAGAATCTATGAATCTTTTATAGAGTCCTATAAGTGGACATACCAATATTGGCTGACTATCGACAACTCTCCGAGAGAATCAATGAATCACTATGATTGGACACACCAATGTGGGATGATACTGGATGCCTTCTAGAGGACTTACCAAGAGTGATGGCCAGTAGGAACTGATGATGAGAGAGAGTCTAGGGAATCCATGCTGTTGGCATGCCTTGATGATGTGTAATTTAAAGGGTAAATTTTATAAATTTGATAAATTTCTTTTTGTAAATTTTAAAATCAAAATAAGAAAAACGAAATATATAAAAAGAAGAATTTCCAGTTAGACTGAAAGGATTGATAATAAACAAATATGGAGGTGAAGAATGAAAGCCGTATGGTCAGATATAAGTTTCTTTAACTGGTCAGTTCCTGTGGCTTAATTAGTAAGAGGGCTGCCCTGGACAAACAGTTTTGGTGAGAAGACATGAGCTTGAATCCCTTTTAAAGTGTTTTATTTCCAATGCAAACACTTTAGATATGACAATGAAATAAGACATTCCTAATTACATTGCCATATCAGCCTTATAGAAAGTAGTAATAAGTAAAAAAAAGTCAAGTTGGTGACTGTAGTTGAGCGTGACCCGAAGGCTCCCTTTTCAATAGCTACTACATGGGTGCTACTCCTTTCCCTGGATTGCTCCACTTTACCCTTGATATGTACCTTATAATGCTAAGCATTAAGCAAGGAAGTATCAAGTACCATTTTTTTAAAGTCTTTGATATGACTCAACCTGGGATTGAACCCCAGTCTCCCAGACCATTGGTGAACACTCTACCCACTAGGGCAATGAGCCAGTTTACAGTTGTAATATTCTCAACTATTTTCTTTCAAATTGAATTTTTTAAAAAAATTGTCATCTGATCAAAGCTCATATAGAGTGGAAATTTACTAAGCTTTTTACTTAGATGTGGCACAAGGCCATATGAAAGGGGCACCCAAAGAGATAAAGCTCATATAGAGTGGAACATTATATTAAATGTATAATCACTCCAGAAATTTATTTTAATTTTTTTTTTCCTTATAATTTTTTCTCATTTCTCTTCAGTTCTGTTTGGAATTCTCTCCTCCTCCCTCCCTCCCTCTCTCTCTCTTTCTTTATATATATATATATATAATATCTGAATTGGTAACTCCACCAAGTTTGACTGGTGAGGAGGGTGGCTAGACACCCTATAGATTGAAAAAGAAGACCTGTCAAAATGCGGAGGAAGCTTTTTTTTAAAAAATTTTTTTATTTGGTCCATCTAATCCATTATTTCTGGGAGTGTTAGATCTCTTATTCTTATGTTATTCAACAAGGAGAGGGACAACTATAACATTTGCCATTAACATGATTACTAGTTATCTTGGTTTGGCTTGTCGTTGGATAATAACCATGAAGATCTACAGAGTGGTATTTGTATTGTACAAGCATTGATGTACGAGGATCATTAAATAAGTTTTTGTTTTCCTGAGTTCGCTGATAAAGATTTGGTTGGTTGGCATATCAACTCTTGTTGATTATTTAAAGCCAAATCCTTTTTATACATGTATGATGTGTAAATAAATAGTTTGTAGGTACGAGGATCATTAAATAAGTTTCCAGGCTTTTTTCATATGGGCACTTTCATTGATAGTACACACATGAAACTCTAGTCCCCTTCGAAGTAATCTCCTCCAGCTGCAATGCACTTGTACTGTTCCGTTCCAACAACTTCTAGAAGTCCCCATGGAAGTCCTCTTGTGTGAGCGTGTCAGTGACCTTCGTCACAGCCTCTTTCATCTCCTCAATTGTCTCATAACGACAGCCTCTGAGCTTATAGGGAGGCTGAGGAACTGTCTTGATGCCCATCTTGCTCAAATAGTCTGTGACAATGATGGAGTTATGGACTGGTGTATTGTCCTGCTGGAAATGCCACTGACCCGATCTGAAGAGTGCTGGCCTCTTCCGACGGAATCTCTTGCTGAACTCCCTTAAAACCTCAACATAGTAACCCTAATGCTAACCTTAACCATTTGGCCAATCAACTCTGGTGTATTGACTTCCTTACTCCTCCCACACCTCTCATCATCCCTCACAGACTCCCTGCTTTCCTTGAATCTTTTATGCCACTCAAAAACTGCTGCTCGATTCATGCAAGATGCTCCAAAAGCAGCCTTCTAAAGTATCCTCATGTCCAGATTGCATTTTTGAAATTCACCATCCGTGACAATCAGGTTTTAGTAGGGTGTATTCCAATTGAAATTATGAGGATTGGTCAGTCATCTCATAAGATGTATAGCAATAACAAAGTGAATTTTCAAGAGTCTACGGCAATTTTAAATGCCTGTACAAAAAAAAAAGTCTGGAAACTTTTTGAAGGCACCACGTATATCAAGTATTCCTATCTAATACAAATAATTTGCACACAGTTGTATGGTTTCAAATGTTCCTGTCTAATATTAATATTTCATACAATTTATATGGTTTCAAGTAATTATTTCTATTTATTAATGGAAATTTGTTTGCGCACTGTTATATGGTTTCAAGTAACTAAAAGAAAAATCCTTAGTAAATAATTATGACTTCAAGTAACTAAATACAAATAATTTAGTTATATAGTATCAGGTATTCCTATCAAATACAAATGATTTTCAAACAAATCTTTTTAACTCACAGATGGGACCCTAATATGTAGTTCCACTCTGGGTCAGAGTGGACTTGGGAGTAATGGCAACGAAAAGATACTTTGCACTCAGATGTATGGAACTGGAGCTTTACAATTAAATGCATTTTAGTGACATGTCTAGAATACCCCCCTTTTTCTGCTGGGGGGCTTACTGCAAGGGATACTTTTAGCGTAGTCTAACCCACCACTGACAGGGCAATACTTACTGTTATGTGTTGTTATTCTGTCTACCAGGCAATGCCAGGTAGCCCTTCTTGTATATAATTATATATTCTCATAAAAATACAGAATATGAATTCTTCTAAGCCTTGCTGGGTTATTTTCTTTCATTGTAACTGTATGTATTTCCTTTAAAAAAAAAAAATACAATGCTATCTTTTTCTCTCTCTCTCTCTCTTTCCGAAATAGAAAGGCCTTCCTCTTTTCTTATGGAATATATCAGCTGAAATGTTATTGTAACAATCCGAAGAAAAAGTTCAATTATTCAAACGAAGCGTAGAATGCTAATGACCTTTGTCAAAGTTATAGACAATGACAGCATATTATGTTATAAGAATGTTGCTGTTCAATCTATCCACCATCTTTTTAAAATTGGAACTTAATGTTTTTTTTTGGTAATTGAGTAAATGTAGTCAACAGTTATTTGCTAAGGTTTGTAAAGTTGAGCACATCGACTTTGTCTTACCTCTTGTACCTACTTTTACTAAATGGTCGCCCACTCAAATATTGAATAGGCTCATTGATGCTTTACTTAGGCGATCTGGCAGGACCCAATGCATTCAGTGTATCTTGACTAACATTCACATCTGTAGTAATATAGGAGCACCTTCAGTTGCTTTGTAACAATGATTTGTTTATCATGAGGCAGTCAAATCGAGTACTCCTTCCTTTAGATATATAACTACAAGTTGTTTAAGAGAAATTGATTTAATTTCATTTTAAATGGCTGCCATGTTCACCTAATCTGACTGTTTGGGATTTTTTTCTCTGGGGTTATATGAAGGAGCTGCTCTGTATATATTGGTGGAATTTTCTCTTAAACATTTTTGATTAAATAGGTCAAATACTTTATGTCTACCTAATTTGTCTTTGATCTGTTTAAGTTTTTGTATAAATTGTTTGCCTTTTGATGGATGGAATGAATTTAAGGAGCCATATTACACATGAAAAACCAACACCCACACAAAACTGAAAGTTCTTGAAGCTCTATATGTTAAATAATACCTTTTACTGTTCTATAAAGATGGCTTTGGTATTAAATAGCCCATGAAGGGTTATATGCCATTAAACAAACCAAACCCTCCTTAAACAAGATCAGGTTGAAATATAGCAGCCTGATTCTAAAATGCCTATAGCACATTTCCTGCCAATTCTTCCTTTTATTTCATTATAATAATTATTATGAAGGCACAAGGCCTTGGAGTTTTTTGGGGGGGAGGGGAAGGAGCGGTCTTTGCTTTAAACTAAAATTTCAAAGGGGAACCTAGCTAGCCACATTCGCTGACCCATTCAACAATACAATATATAACCATTCATCCATCGCCATGCGCGCTGCTACCACCAAAATACCACATTTGTTCTATGAATAAGGACCTACTTAAAACCCCGAAAGTGATGTAGGATTTTATTTACAATTTTGTGATATTTTTACAATAAATTAAAGTTGTAATTTACTAAGCATTTTACTTAGATGTGGCACAAGGCCATATGAAAGGGGCACCCAATGAGACTCGAACTCACTCATGTAGGTTTGCTAGTTGAGCTTGCTAACCATTACACCACCAGAGGCGTCTTCCTGCCAATTCTTCCTATTAACTTGAGTAAAATTCCTATTTTCTGTAAATTCTCCTTCCACTTGTTCTTCCTTCTACTTTTTTTTTTATGTATATGACTTATGTTTATCATTCCATTATTCACTCGCCTGAAGATCACCCTAGTTGGGGCTGAAAGTACTTGGAAGACATATGGTGCCTTCCTAGATTCATTTCATACAAAAGTCAAACAACTTGTATTAAGACTTGTATTGATCAATTATAAAAAAAAGACAAAAGGGAAGTGTCTGTCATGTTTAATCATAAATGTAACGTGTGTGTGTGTGTGTGTGTATGTATATATATATATATATATATATATATATATCAATGGCGACTCTAGCCTATTTTTGCTACTCGTGCCCCCCCCGCCCTCTGTCAACTTCAGTTCCCAACCCGTGGTCCGTGAATCCTAAGTAAGTCATCATAGTTGCTATTGCGTGATTCTCCATTGTATAGCACAGATTGACTAACATACCTTGCATGGTGGTTTTTTTGTAAACAATCAAGATACTATATAATTTGTAGTCTTGTTAATACAGTAGGTAAGATAATTTTTTTTCCTTTCAAAAGTATAGAAGAAAAGAGATGTTCATTACTATGATGAGAAAAATATGTTTATTAGAATAAAGAAATTGATGACAAAGATTATTTGTTGAAAATGTATTCAAATAAACAAATTTTAGTGACAGAATGTAATATATGCAACATTCATTAAAGAAATAGAGATCTGTTAGTGAAAAAACGAATTAAAACACACCATTTAACCAACATTTACCATAGTGATGATGATGACGTCGGCGACGGCTATAATCTGCTATCCCCCCCTCTCTCTCTGTCCCTCTCCCTCTTCCCAAGACAGCTGTCAGTAGTCACATTGTGCTAATTTTTTTGAGCACGGTGTTTTGAGTTGCTCTTGCTATTGGCTACAGCCAAAAGCGGATTTCTCTAACATTACTGTTATTATAAGGGTCTTGTGCTGGGCACGGATTACGCGTGTTCAACATTATAGCTGATTTTATGGGATGTTCAATGGATCTGATGGTGGCCGGACAAAGACCATCCGTTCAAAACAGCATCGTTGTATTATTCCCAGATATATTTATGAACTTTTGGCTACTTAGTTATCGAAACTTGAATAGATACATAATTTAATTGAGATCAGACTAAGTATGTTTGCTTGAAATTAATGGATGATTTTTAATCCATTTTGAATAACATTGACCGAGTTATTGGTCGTGCCGGGCACGAGTAGCACTAGTCCCATCTCCGCCCCTGATATATATGGAAGGGAATGTAAAAACGAAAGAAAAATGTTTTGTGGTTTGTTTATTATGCTGACACATCTAGACTTAAAGGTTTTGTCTGAATACGAAAATCTTGAAGTTGAAACGCGTTGGCGCAATAAACGAACCACCAAACATATCTTTCTTCTGTGTTTACCTTTTTTCTACATACATTCTTTCACATTCAATTCACTTCTCACACACACACACACACATATATATAATCATGTACCTATTTATATGGTAGGGTTTTTGACCCTGGATTTCATGCTTTATACATTCATCAGACAGAGCATGAAACCAATGGTCACAGACACTTCCACATAATATAGATATTTCTATATGTACTTATCTGTGTGTGTGTGTGCTTGCTTTCTTTGTTTAATGGCATATCATCCTTTATAGATAATCTTAGGCCAAATTCATCCTTGGAGAACAACAACAGTTATACTGTTTAACCCATAGTTCTGTGGTTAAGGGGGTTCATACCTTTCCAAAGGGTATTAGAACTGACTGGAGTTTGAACTTGCTTACTTCATGGTTGCAGTCTAATACTTCAGCTATTTTGCCATGGCGACTCTCTCATGTATGCATGTGTGTTTATATGAAAGTAATGAATAAATTTTATTTCTCTAGACGTTAAGCCTGTTTAGTTTCACTTGCCTCAACTATGTACTTACTCAGATGATTGCCAGCCATTTCAAAATAAAATAATATCATTAATTCTGAATCAGCCTGTATAATAGAACATTCTTATGTAATGTTTACCATCATAGGAAATGGAGACAGCGAGCCAAGTTCAATTCTATTCTCCGTTCAGCTATGGGTAAATAGTAGGGGCGACTGGTCTCTTCAACTTTGGTATGGCATCCAGTCTTGGAGAAGGAAAATTCTTAATTCAAACCCTATTTAAAAATTGCCCTTGATTTGTATGCATGTGTGTTGAAATTGATTATGGTATTCGCCTTCCCTAAAAAATGTTTGTTTCTGGTGGGGGAGGGGTCGATAATACTAGTTCGCCGCTTTACAGACAGAGAGAGGTCCCCGTGGACATTCTCGAAACCTATGTATGGCACTAGAACTTACTGTCTAGTTCAAGCCATAACCCGGCATACGTGCCCGGACCCACATTTGGGTTCGTGAAACTGCTTGCCTCATCAGGCCCACATTGCGCCAAGTGAGCCGATGAGCAGCATAGACCAGCAGGGTTCGAGTCTTGGCTTGTTCCCGACCTTCCCCTCCCCTTCATCCCCACTTTAATTGGCCTTCAGGCTTTTGACTTTGTGTCAAGTCCTGTTTGGTGGGAGGCAGCGACAAATAAACAGTGTTTTATCTTCCAGCTTTGCTTCTCGTTCGTCCGGTCCGTTCTTTCTCTCTTCTTCTCTCCAATTCATCGCTTCCTCCTCGTGTTCATCTCTGAGCCTACTTTTATGCAACAAAAATTTGTATATGATGTAGGCCAAGTCTCTACATATTCCGCTCACTAACATTCTACATTTTCTTGACGCCGACATCGAATTTAAGGCAAGTCTTCTTATTTCTCTACTCTACACGCCAAACAAAGTCTTGCCCTCTTTCTGTTGGAATGTCCATTTGATTCTCATTCACTGTCACAGCATGGGCGCATTAGTCCTTAATATTACTATCACATCAAGATGATAAACTGTAGTTTTGGCAGAACGACCGTGACATTTGGGTCAAGTGCCAAGAACAGACCTTTTGTGAGAGATTGATGAAATGAATATTGTCATTGAGGGAACCAGACTTTGTTATGAAGAAATAAAACTAGTTCCATCTGCCTCTGTTAATTAGAGGACACAAGAAATAAGTCTGGCAGCATTGTGTATTAAAAAGTTATTCGTCTTCTGGCAGTGTTCACTACACAAAGCTTAATAACTCCCACAAAAGGCACCTGAAGGAGGCTGAGAGCACATTGACCGTATCATTGTGTGTCTAACAACCAAGATGAAAATAGTCCGAGATGTTTAAATAATAACAATTTCTCATTTCAGAAAGGGGTGTCCTCATGGTGTAATGGTTAAAGCAATGGTCTGCAGAATCGTAGTAAGCGAGTTCGAACTCCAGTCGCACCATTACATTCACTTTCGGGCAAATACCCTTGGGAAAGGTATGAACCCCCTTATTCTCCCAGCTATGGGTTAAATAGTACCACTACTGTTCTTCTAGAAGAATATCTTTGGCATTAAATAACGTACAAAGGTTGATATGCCATTAAACAAAGAAACTAACTCATTTCAGAAATTTGGACAGTTAAAAAAAAACTTTAAAAGATCTTTTATTTTTTTGTCATTTGGGTTTTCTTGGTGTGTTTTTAGCATCTTATGAAACTCGGTTTATACAAATGCTAGAGGAATGATTTTTAGTTGTGATCTCTTACTTTAAGCTCTTCTGCTCCTGGTGAGACATGGTTAGGTGCAACAATACATATACATGTAGATGCAAACATTAGTATATATATGTATAAGTGTAAAAAAATATGCACGTGTGGGTAAATGTAGGTTGTGTATGTGTGTTTGAAAATAGTATCAAGATAGCTAAGTAAGTTAGGGAAGTTGGCAGATTTTAATAGATGATAAAACAGAAAGAGAAGGATTTTTTGATCGGGATGAAAGGGTTACTTTTCAATGTTCATCTTTAACAGTTTTTTGTTGCTTGTATAGTTAGAGGTCAGTAGATAAGTGTATAACTTAAAAGATTTTGGGCGCCTCGGCTAGTGCAAGCTTGACTAGCAAACCTGCAAGAGTGAGTTTGAGTCTCATTGGGTGCCCCATTCATTCGGCCATGTGCCACATCTAAGCAAAAAGCTTAGTAAATTACTATTTTTTTCTAAGTACAGTGGAATCTCGGTTGTCAGATTTGATTCGTTCCAAAATTACATTTGACTACCGATTTGTTTAAAAACTGAAATAATGCTGCTCGGGTAGACTCAGCCAGCCATTCAGTCATATTTTGTTTTACCTCAAGTCATTTGTGTGCATTCCATTTTCATTGGCTCTCCTCGTGTTCAAAATCTAAACATTTATTTGATCACTGAGGCATCTTTTACTAAAATTTTTTGACCTGAGAGTCGTTCGATATCTGAGTTTACACTGCACTTCAGTTGGGTGATCTGTGCAGGTTGGGGGGGAACAGTTTCGGTACTTATGCATCTATGTTACCACAAAAAAGCCGAAATTTCCTGACCGTTCCGGAAAGAATCGGAATATACCGAAACGCCTTGCTAATCAAATTTAAGATAAAATAATTCAATCAATTTGTTTACTAAGTTACAAACAAGTGTAAACATGAATTTATCGCAGCTCAGCAAAAATCTACCATGTGCAGAAATGGTGATCCAATTCTGCCAAGAAAAAACCTTATTGGCAAAATTAAAAGTTGCCGGGCATGTGAACATCCTTGCCACCTTAAAAAGAAAATAAGGAAAAGTCATGCCTGGAGATGCCATAACACCAAATGCAGGACCTGGATTATCATTAAATTGTTAGGTGAAAGTACAGAATAGTTACAACCCCCTCCCCCATGGTAAAAATGGATTTCTAAATTAACGTTATTACTTCTGCACGGTACAATAAGTGCATAAATACGAAAAAAATTTAAAAAGACAAAAAAGTGATACACAACCCCACCCCAAAAAAGCAGATAAAATAAAAATTCAAACTATTTTTTCATATTGAAAATTACCATACATTGACTGTTGATTTATTCTTTTTTCTCCTGAAAAGGTTAGTAACATTATCCGTTAAAAATTGTCTTTTTCTCTTTCTTTTTTTTTTTACTTTTGGTCTTCATGCGTTTGGTCAACAAATTGGTTGATTTACTTTATTGTCTGGTTGCTTAAATTTTGTTCCGGAATATTCCGATTTTTTCCGTTATCAGCCCGGAAACGCTCGTGAAAGTTCGGCTTTTTTTGCGGTAACGTAGATGCATAAGTACCACAGTTTCTTTTTCTGGAAGCCTGGACCGCATATATTTAAAAAAGCAATCAGGAGATAGGCCAACAAGTTGCGGCCCAGAGCAGTGATAGGTTATGCTGCCTCCTCCCTTGTTAAAGAGGGATCAGTCCAAATTGTGAAGTGTCATATGTACCCACTGACCAAGATAAACCAGAAAAAAATTATCATCAATGTTGTGGACCAGTAAAAGGTCCAGAAGAATAACACAACTCTGGTTTGCGCGGAACAAAGTATATTAATGAAGTATAAGACAACATATGTACAAAGTGTTAGAAGTCAGTGCGACTGCCAAGTTTTCGCCGGGAATAAGTACAGAGCCCGGTATTAATAGTCATGGAAGAGTTCATTACTGACCGAAGGTTGGGTACCATAACAATCAATAAAGATGTATAGGACTTGCACTCCTATAATTTGAATTGGGCAGTATGCCACTTGTTCCAACAACAAAGATGGCGGACGCACGTAAATATTCAGTCGCGGGAAACCATTGGTCAGGAGAACCACGTGATCAATGTTTAAAACTACGTCCTCATCTGAATTTTGTCCCGCGTTTTTTGAAGCCGATTCCAAGACACGTATTTTCTATAAATACTTCGTCTTAAAACACTCCTCTTTTTCTCAATTTCTATTGCAGCGCTAACACACCCTCTCCAGTGTGACTCTCTTATTCACCAACAGACGTCAAAAGCCACAAAATGGATAAACCACGCAAAATTTCTTTTCCTCAATATTCCTTGTCTGTGAGACTTTTTCCAGCCTCGAAAACTGCAATTGTTTTGAACCACAGAAAGAAACGAACATTTAGAAATACATAGTCAACACGAATAGGACACTTTTATTATTTAACCCTTTCTGTAGTTTTAGTTGTGTTAGCCACATACTCTACACACAGGACTATTTTACTAACAATATAAAACCATAGCAATATTTTAAATGTATCATGGCATGTTTTGTTATGAATATAAATTTGTTTTGTTTGTCGTCTTGTTTTGAATGTTCCTTTTGTCCGCACCGTTTCATATCTTTACTCATTTACTTCATTTACCACATTTGTTTCCATGTGCCTTTTTCCAAACATAACATACCACTAGCAGCGTCACATCAACCCAAAAGGACATCGACATGAGGTTAACGAAAGCATGGACAGCTATCAATTGGCTATCGATTATATGGAAATCAGACCTAGCCGATAAAATGAAACGCAGTTTCTTCCAGGCAGCGGTCGCATCAATACTGCTATATGGATGCACTACATGGACTCTAACAAAACGACTGGAGAAGAAGCTAGACGGCAATTACACCAGAATGCTGCGAGCAATCTTGAACAAGTCCTGGCGGCAACACCCCACAAGACACCAACTGTACGGCCACCTGCCTCCTATCACGAAAACTATTCAAGTTAGATGAACCAGACATGCAGGACACTGCTGGAGAAGCAGGGATGAACTCATAAGTGATGTACTCTTATGGACCCCCACACATGGCCGTGCAAAAGCAGGACGACCAGCCTGAACATGCATTCAGCAACTATGTGAGGATACAGGATGTTGTCCAGAAGACCTGCCTGAGGTGATGAACGATAGGGAAAAGTGGCGAGAGAGGGTCAGGGATATCCGTGCTACCAGCGCGACATGATGATGATGAAACTAAACATATACTAAACCACAACATTAAATTTTGGGGGACTAAACATATCTACCAAATAACATGTCCCCCTACGGATGGCTATGCTCGGATATTTTCGGAATTCGTTACATATTTATTTTTTTAAAAAAATTTTTTTCAATTTTTATTTATTTTTTTTTTTTTGTTACAGTTATATGATATCAAGTATTTTTACCTAATACAAATAATTTGCAGACATATGCATGGTTTCAAGGATTCCTATCTAATACTAATAATTACTTGAAACGCTATAAAAAGTTTCCAGTAATTATTTCTATTCAGTAATAATTATTGTAAGCTGTCACAAGCCCACCCCTCTAGCCAGGAAAAACCAGAAAAATTGTCTTCATTAAAGATGGATATTCTTGGAATTGGTTTTTTTTTTTGTTTGTGAATCTCACTTGAGGCTTGTACAATTTTGATGGCGACCTGTGACTGACTAATCTTGTCTGCTAATAATTACAGAAGCAGATCTCTCTCTCTCTCTCTCTCTCTCTCTCTCACTTTTATGTACTTAGAACCTCTTTATTGTGACATAGTGTCAAGTTTCTAAAAAGCTATTAATTTTATCCCGTTGGTTATTTGATCTTAGATAATAAAAATGAAATTTAGGTTAATATTACCTACAGAAAATAAGGAAATGAATGTTAAAAATATTTAGTTTCTGGAAGTTTCTGAGGTCTTTCAATGAATCTGAAGCCCATTGTGCCACACTCAGATTAAACAAAGCAGTAGCCCATTATTAAGGAATTATGAAATGAATCATAAAAATAAATAAAATGTCCTTTTTAAATATGAATGATTATCCTACATTTTAATAAAAGCAACTCTGTTCTTTTTTTTTTAATAATGACCATCTTACAATCTATAAGAATTATGAGTAAGTGTGGAGTACCCTTTCTTTGTCATTACTCTCAGGTTCACTTTGCCTCTGAGTGTTGGGGCTGTAGAATACACTGACTGCACTTCTGCTGAGGGGTAAGACCCCCCCCAACGAGTGTCCTAGATATGACACTAAACAATCTGATGGTGAGGTTCCAGCAGTGCTGGAGCTTTGGGGAATGCGGAGTACCCCTTCATTGCCATCACTCCCAGGTCCACTCTGGCCCGGTGTGGTAGCACCTGATAGGGCCCTATCTATGGGTTAAATAGAACTAACTGCATACTTATGTTAAAATGAATTGTTTGAGTAAACTGAGTAGCTTGAAATAGAAATGTTTTTGACAATTAAACCGTACTTACATTTAAACTGCGTGCTTATGCTTAACTGAATTATTTGAAATAGAACTGTTTTTTGACATTAAAACTGTATTTACACTTAACTGAATTGTTACATATAACTGATTGAATAGTTTGAAATGGAAATGTTTTTGACAATGAAACTGTGTACTTATGCTAAACTGAATGGTTTTAAATAGAACAGATTATTTATATAAAAATGGATTTGGCATTAAATAACCTACAAAGGTTGATATGCCATAAAACCCACCAAACCAAACCAAACCTGAGTGTTAGGGTCCCATCTATGGCTCAAATAGATCTGTTTAAATATTTTTGATATTTGATTTCTGCAAAAAAAAACCCCTCAAAGACTATACGGAAAATGTAAATATTAATGTACAATGAATGCAATTCCCTAACCTCTCAGCATGAAATAACCCTAAACCGGTTGACATGCTGTTAAAATCAATTATATAAAAGAATAATGTAATGTTTTTACTTAATAAATTATATTTAACAAATAATCTATGAAGAAGAATTCCATGTTATTTTTCCTGAGGAAATTTTGTGATATGAACAGATCATCTTAAATGTAGCCATGGGAATTGATATGGGGGTTAGGGTAAGGAATTTTTTGGCAATTTAACTGTTATGAGTGTTTTTTTTTTTTTTGTTTTTTTTAATTAAAAAAAAAAATATTTTGGGCTTGAAAAAAAATGCAGACAGCGGAAAATTTAATCAAATTCCTGGCTAACACCCTGTAATACTAGTCAAAAATAATAATGGCTGACAAATCTTCATCTTAAAAATTAAAAAAAAAACTATTACTATTTGCTATACATATATTTATACACTAGATGAAGCTGCTTGATGTTTGTTTGGGAAAGGCACGAATTCGTTTATTCTCACTTCAGTTATGGGTAAATAGTAGGACAGACTTGGTTCTTTAACTTCAGTTAGGAAACCAGTCTGGGAGAAGGAAAAATCTGAATTCAAACCAGATGTGCTCTGCTTAAAAAATTGATCTTGTGTCACATTCTGTTCATGGAAGAGAAGCTGAGTAAATACATATATTTATACACTCATAACAAACCTGAATGCACACACACACACACACGCACGCAAGATTCTGTTTACAGACATCTTGCCAATTCTTAGTATGTAATCCAAAGAACTGCTGGGAATTTTGGAGTTGCCATCTTTAGAGAAATAGCTCTATCTATTCTCTGCACTTTGTTTTATCAGAGCATTGTTGACAATGCCATCTTCTTGATCGTTTTGGACTTGAACAGAAAAAAAAGAAACTTGGTCTTTTGAGACCACTTTGTTGGCTTTCCTGGCAACGATTTTTATTTCAGGATTTTTGGTGTGAAAGAAGAATCAGTTAGATTCCATCTTCAGATATCTGAAAACATACTTCTGGCATTTTTCCTGAAGGAAGCACTTTTTTTTTTCTTTTTTTTTTTTTTGTAAAGATTTTATTCAATAGTAAAGATTTAATTTGCTGTCTGCAAATAGAAATATAAAACCAACTTAACAGAATTTCAATATGAAGATTACACACTCCACCATATATGTTTTGTAACAGCGTACAAGGTATATTCATAAAGTGCCAAAACAGAAATGAATAGTGAATGAAATATTGCTTTTCTTTAGAATAATCCCATTGCAATTCAACATACTTATTCCAGCAAGTTTTACACTGGTCTAAGCACCTTTAGCTATGTCTTATGAGTATGGATGGTGTTGCATTTGCATAATCTTGTTTCATGAAAAATGTTTCGGAAAGTATGGAAACGGATTTCATCACTTTTTTTTCAAATTGCCATTGACTCGTCCATACTTGATATACATTAATTGATTTAAAATTTGAATTTGAAGTTTGTCTTGATAGTTTTTGAATGCATTTTGTTGTGTGTGTGTATATGTAACAATAACATTTCTGCATTAATCTTCTTCAGTACTGTCTGTTTAGGGACACACACATATATATAAATGTACATTTCATTTTTAAATAGCACTTGGTTTACAAAGCAATATGATTGGAGGGTAGTTTTCTATGATCTTTCTTTTTTCTTTCCATATCTATTTTAATCTATCTGTCTGGCTCTCTCTCTATCTGTCTATCTATCTATCTCTCTCTCTTCTCTCTATACATATATATATATATATATATATATATATATATATATATATATATATACACATTCGATATCTACCACTGTGACTGTCTTTCTTTCCTGTATCGGCCTTATCAGTCATGAATGTGCCTGCAGTTGGTGTGGACTGCCTCTTCATTTGATGCCAAGCTATGATAATGATGATCTCTATCATATATACAAAGTCTATATCTCTATCATCTTTATGTATTTGTGTCTATATCTCAATTTAATGTCAGTCTGTCTGTCTCTCTCTCTCTCTCTATATATATATATATATATATATATATATATATATATATATATATATAACCATGTGTGTGTGAATACCTCAAGAGCCAAAAGTAATCTACATACGTTTCACCCACTGGATCATCAGGACAATTCCAACAAAAGAGGGTTGGTTGGCCCAAACAACATTTTATTGATAAAGTAGCCACCAGAAAGAATAAAAAAATTAGTATGTTACCCCCACCCCACCCGGAAAAAACTGCCATATTTTATTTGCCAAGTAAACAGGCTTTTCTATGTCTACAAATATTAGGTATCTCTGATTTTTGGTTGAGTTATTCATTAGGAAGCTATCACTAGTTTTTTCTCCATACATAGACGACAGTATTTATAATCACCCTTATGTTCATAACAATTTTTCACTATCATGTGTAATATTTTCTTTATTTACAAATTGCATCATCTGGGGTTTTTTTTGCAGAATAATTATAAAAATGTGGGTGTGTGTTTATATTCTTATCAACTATTTAGTTAACTGAATTCTATTTTGAAATGCATCTTCAAAGAACTAATTCCTTGTGTCTTTGAAAATAATTGCCAAATGCCATTGTATTTGTTGCAATGGTTAGTAGACAGCAATAATAGTTGTGTTTATTCTTCTGAGACCAAAGTTCGCAAATGAACATTTCAAACTTGAAAGTAAAACTTTTATCGATGCATTGTTTTGCATAAAAAAAAAAAGTTGCAACAGATGGAACAAAGTTCAGTTGGTCATATCAGTTGCATGAGTGGTTACATCATTGTCTGTCTCTCGGTAGACCAAGTTTTATAGATGTCCCAGTTTTGATATGCTATTTCATGGCAACAAACAAAAACATTTCAACTTAACTAAATCACCAGCTAGTACTTTAATTCAACATATACTTTCCATTATATCTTCATTGTGTGACAAGAGCTGAGTAAAGACAAACTCATTCAAGATATTTTTCATTTAGATTTACTCTAGGTCAAGGGAGATAATTATCTTGGTCAATTTCTTTATGGTGTAGTAATTAATAAAGTTAAAAATAAAATAAAGTGTAGAAATTCCCAGAAGCCACTGACAGGAAGTAGGGGTGATGCATGCCCAAAGAAAGGACCTTCTCTGTACTAAAGAGAAATTCGATCTCACTTCAACTTCTACCATAGCACTGAACAGATCCTCTTTCATGCAGCTGCGAGCAGTGAACACATGTACTGATTAGGTCTTATAGCTTGATGCCTAGCCATGTCTGCTGTTAGCAAGCTGACATCGCCAAAACATATATTATTAAAAACACCCACAGGACATGACATCTTAGTTTGGACCTATCTCGCAACAAAAAACAATACATTTCAATGAGTTGTTTGGGGATTTGACTGTTTTGCTAATGGTCCAGGAAGACATTTTTTCAATACAGAATTGCCATATTAAATTCAAAAATAAAGTTGAAATTTGAAAGCTATCTTCATCTCTCTCTTTATATCTTCAGTAATTCTTTTGCAGCTTTCAGAGAAAGGTTAGGTTTGGTGGCATAACAACCTTTGTAGGTGATTTAATGCCAAATCCATTTTTCAAACAATTCAGTTTAGCATGAGTACAGTTTAATTGTCAAAAACATTTCTATTTCAAACTCTTCAAGCAGTTATATATGACAATTCAGTTTAGTATTGTAGAATATTGGTTAACTCAGTCAAGTTTTTACAAAAAGAGACCCCCCTCAGTAATTCTGCTGAGGATAAAATACATGAATGGACACCACTCATGCAAATGAGTTGGATAGGTCCATTCTCGTGAAGTGAGCCAATCAACATGCAGCACGCATGCTGCTCATGCATTCTTTAATAAAAGAGGTGAGCTCCAGCTGGCTAGCTTTTCAAGGAGACAGCCATGTTACTATTGGCTTGAAGGTGAGTGCTATTCATTGATGTTCTATATCTCCCCCTCCCCCCATGGGCAATGGTCTTTCGGGGGGGATAAGTTCTTTCAATCCAGGTTTGTTGTGTGGGAGCAGACGGGATAAAGCTCGAGCGGGTTTGGCCTGCGTTGTCACCGTTGGCTGGCTGGTACTGTTCGGTGGCAGGGGTGGCTGTGGTGCATTTTCACTGTCTGTGGTTTGCAGTGCCGGTGTTTTGCTTTCATCATCCCTTTCTAGTATTGGTGTTCCATTGGAAGGACTTAG
This sequence comes from Sepioteuthis lessoniana, assembly GCA_963585895.1. NCBI lineage: Eukaryota > Metazoa > Mollusca > Cephalopoda > Myopsida > Loliginidae > Sepioteuthis > Sepioteuthis lessoniana. The sequence continues at coordinate 6,100,080 of OY757943.1, forward strand.
AATTGGATGTGGGGTTACCGGGGTTCTGAGTTTCCTGAGGAATCTGCGGTTCCGCAAGGTTATCCTCCCTGATCCGTCAACTCTGATCCGGTATTGGTTGTGAGGGAGAGTTTCAATGATCTGGCCTGTTGTATTCCACCGATTGTTGTTTGTGGACTGGATAGACACTATTTGCCCCTTTAAGAGTGGGCGTAGTGTGTGGGCGGTGCGGTTGTATTTCTCTATGAGCCGGGCATTGCGCTGAGATAGGCTTTTTTCACGGTTTCGAGCCGCGGTTATCCATTCTGAATGTGGTTTGTATAATGTTGGGTGGGATGGCACAAAGTCACGCAGTCGGCGGTGGAGCAACAATTGGGCCGGGGACAAACCGATGTTTTGGATGGGCGTATTTCGATATTGCAGAACGGCTCTGGCTGCCCTATCGTTGTCCAAGGACCCCTGGGGTCCAGTGTTTCCAATTATTATTCTTTTGGCTGTTTTGACAGCCAGTTCTGCCCGACCATTTGACTGAGGGTAGGCAGCAGACGACAGTCTGTGCTTTACAGCCCAGTCCTTTAGGAACTGTGTGAACGTGGAAGACTTGAAGGGTGGTCCACCATCACTGCTTAGTTCTTCAGGGGCTCCGTATGTCTGGAAGATGTCTCGGCAGATAGAGATTATGCTCGATGCATTAGCTTGACCTTGATTCAAGTGGTGTATAATGAGCCAGCCAGTTAGCCTGTCAGCACATGCAAGGTATGTTTGCCCCCCCGCATGGAATAGATCCAATACTATTTGTTGAAACGGCCAATCGGGTGATACCGTTAAGGTGATGGGCTCCCTTGGTTGACTAGGGGCGATCCTTGAGCATTCTGTGCAGTTGGCTCTGGTAGTGCGAATCGAGGCATTCATCCCAGGCCAGTAGACTGATTCATTTGCACGGGCCTTCATGCCGACCTCACCCTGATGGGCTGAATGTAGGCTGCGGAGGATCTTTGTGCGCTGTGAAGTGGGGATTATGATTCTTTGATCCAACAGTGCTAGGTCGTTGTCAACACTGAGGCGGTGCCTCACTTCCCAGTATTCACGGATCCCTGGTGCTGTGAGAATGCGTGTTCTCGGGAATCCCTTTTGTATTGTCTTAATGAGTTCGATGTATTGTGGGTCGCTGTGTCCAGCCGCACGAATGAGGTCTGGTGAGGTCAGAGCTGTGTTATTGTTTGCTCCAAATGTTGCCATGGTTGTTGTTGACGCGACCCAATCATCCATGTCATCAGATTCTGTCACGTCTGATTGTGTTGGTTTAGCAGGCAATACATCAAGCAGTGATTTCAATACGCTAGTTGGGTTACGGGAAACAGCATCAGAAGCTCTGTGCCATTTTCCAGGACAGTGCTGGATCATGAATCTGTACCTTAGTGTTTTTTCTTTTAGCCTGAACAATCTGGGATTTTGAATTTTGCTCAGGTCCCTGTCCCTAAATAGTCCTTTTAGGGGTTCGTGGTCTGTGACCACTATGAGGTTGGGGCAGCCCATGACGAATATACGGCATTTCTCTAAAGCCCATGCAATTGCCGCTGCTTCACCTTCGATTGGTGCATATCTTCTTTCAGCTTCGATACAGAACCTGCTGCCAGCAAATATCAGGTGCCATCCATCAGGGCAACAGACGGGAGCTCTGTCAGTAGTGCAAGAACAATGCTTTTGTAACAGAAGGAAGCCCATTCCTTCTTTGCTCCAATCTGGAGCGAGGCAGGTGATGCGATCCTTTTCAAACGTGGCAATGCCATTCCGGACTAGGTCAACTATGACCTGTTTGGAATGTCGGAATGCGGCCTCAAGGCCCTGGTCCCAAGTAAAGTGTGAATCCCGTTTAACAAGATCACGGAAGGGGAGCATGACTGGGCCGAGTGAGTACGCCCAGGCAACCTGATTGACCAGTCCGAACCATGATCTTGCGTCAGTTAGTGTTTTTGGGATAGGGAAGTTTAGTATTGCTTCCAGCATGGGTTTAGAAGGGGTTACTCCAGAGGGTGTTATCTGGAGTCCTCCAAACTGTACTGTGTCCTGGCAGAACTGGAATTTGTCTTTGTTGAGCACGATTCCATTTTTGGCACAGTGTAGTAAGAAGTCAAAGCTGTGATAGAAGGATTCTTCGATGCTGGCATCGTAGAGTAGGGTGTCGTCCACTATTTTGACCTTGCGGGGGATATTCTTTATTATTTCATCATACCTCCGAGTGTAGGCATCTCCGGATGCAAGGTAGCCCTGTGGCATCCTGAGGTACATGAATCTACCCCATTCAGTGATGAATGTTGTCAGTGGCTGTGATTCTTTGTCTAGGGGGACAGAATGATATCCGTCAACTGCGTCTAGAACTGTTTTTTTTTTTTGGGTGGCACTTGTAGTGCCAGTTGGAACGGTGACTCTGTGTGGTGTGTTTCTCGTTTGCATTGAGAATTGAGGTGTTGATAGTCAATGGTCCTTCGAGGTTTGCCGTTTTTTTTTGTGGTTATCACCATCGTGCTGCACCAATCGGTAGGCATGCCAACAGGCACAGGGCTTATGATTCCTCTTCGTACGTCTTCCCAAAGAGCTTGCTTTACAGGTTCCTTGAGGTGGAAGGGTACGGGGATTGGGTTATGTCTGGCTTTAGGGGTTGCTCCTTCTTTCAGGTGTATGTGGGCGGGTGGTCCAGACATTGGTGGAAATGCTCCATTGTTCTTGAATGCCGTGTTGGAAAATTGTTTTAGGAGCCAGTTTTTGAGTCTATCGACATTGTGTTCTGTTGGAGGGAATGGGATTTTGTGGGGGCGTTCTGGTAGCTGGTTCCTGTTTGTATCAGGTTCAGTGGTGTCATCTATACCTGCAATGTTTGTATGGGTGGGTGGTATCACGATGGGGTTTGGAAAATTCGCAGGCAATATTCCTACGTCAATACAAGCTGCTTTGCTAGAGTACAGACGCTGAATTCTATTGCATATATACAGGGCCTGCTTGGTTTTCCGTCCTTGGATTGTGAATTCGACAGGTAGCCAACCTTGGCATGTCAATGTGAAGCCTCCTGCAGCTCGGACAATCTTTCGTGATGGAATGAGGTTGTTCAGGGAGAGTCCCATTTTTTTCAGGTGTTTGGGTCCACCGAGGCATATGGTGGCACCACTGTCAGGGAAGATCATAGCTTTGATGCTTTGGTTCTTTGGGGTACCCTTATTTTGTCTGGGGTCTGGTGTTGGTGAGAAGGGGGCTACGAGTGCCTCTATCTCTATAACTTGGCCTGTCCCTTCATGTGTGTATGTACCCGTTGCTTGGTTAAATGTGATGTGTGCAATGAGTGTGTCCATGCTAGCTTCGTTGGTTTCAGAGTTTTTTGTAGTTGCTCGCCAGAGTTTTTTAGCTCGACACACATCTGAGAAGTGGTTGGCCTTTTTACAATAGTTGCATGTTTGACCCCATGCTGGGCATTTTAATTGCCTGGAATTCATTCCCAGGACGCCATGTTGCTGGCTACCACAGCCTATGCAGGCCAGTTTATTTGGCTCGGCTTGGTTATTGGGATGGTTGGGTTGTGACCCAGTGTATGGATTCCTCTTGATTTTTTGTTGGGCATTGCTCTTTTGTCGGCGGTACGTTGACATTCGAGCTATGTCAGGGGTGTTTGACATGGTCATTTGGTCCCTTACTGCTGATTCGAAAGCCTCAGCATGACTGATATTCTGCTCTAGGGTTTTAAGTAGTCCAGCTTTGGCCAGTAGGTCAGTTTGAAGTGCATCACTTGCTACACCTTTGATAAACTGATCCTTGATGTATATGTCAGAGAGGTCATGTTCACATGCGGGGCACATGTAACTGCAGTCTAAGGCCTTTGCTCTGAGGCGGACGAGGTAGCTCTGTATTGGTTCATCTTTACCCTGTGACATGGAAGCAAAAGTGAGGCGGTGAACGATTGGGTTTGACCTTCGTGTCACCAGTGTTTTTAGCATCCCGAGCAGTTTGCTGGGGTCTGTGCTGAAAAAATCAGGGTGAGTGCTGATGATGGCGTTTTGCGTTTCCTCGTTGGCACAATTATAGAGGTGGATGTTAGTCTGTGATTCTGGTGTCTTTGTTATCTTAACAAAGACCTCCCAATCAATTTGGAACTTTCTGAACTGTTGGGGAGTCATCTCCAGGTTGAGTTGGGGAAGCTTAGCTGTTGGTGCCTTCATGTATGTTGCTTGAGGGGTAGCCTCTTTGGCTTGTTTAAGAATGCAGAGGGCTTCTCCCATTGATGTGACCCCCAGCTCTCTCAGCATAGCTCTATCCAACATCTGTAAAGTCGCAATTGTTAGTTTTTCGTTAGCAAACACTACCGCATGGGTTTTAGCCGAGGATGAGGAGATCCCTGCTTCAATGAAGTATTGCTCCCAGTCTTCAGGTTCCATTACTTTTGTTCGCAGCGCCATGTAGAATATTGGTTAACTCAGTCAAGTTTTTACAAAAAGAGACCCCCCTCAGTAATTCTGCTGAGGATAAAATACATGAATGGACACCACTCATGCAAATGAGTTGGATAGGTCCATTCTCGTGAAGTGAGCCAATCAACATGCAGCACGCATGCTGCTCATGCATTCTTTAATAAAAGAGGTGAGCTCCAGCTGGCTAGCTTTTCAAGGAGACAGCCATGTTACTATTGGCTTGAAGGTGAGTGCTATTCATTGATGTTCTATAAGTATAAGTACAGTTTCAATGACAAAAACAGTTCAATTTCAAATAATTCAGTTTAGCATAAGCACGCAGTTTAAATGCAAGTACAGTTTAATTGTGAAAAACATTTCTATTTCGAGCTATTCAGTTTAGTCAAGTAGTTCTAATTCAGCTTATTCAGTTTAGTATAAGTACAGATTTTGTTTACACGCAGTTACATGTCAAACAACTCAGTTTAGTGTAAATACAGTTTCAATGTCAAAAAACAGTTCTATTTGAAATAATTCAGTTTAGCATAAGCATGCAGTTTAAATGTAAGTACGGTTTAATTGTCAAAAAACATTTCTATTTCAAGCTATTCAGTTTAATCAAACAATTCAGTTTAGCATAATTATGCCGTCAGTTCTATTTAATCCATAGATAGGGCCCTATCAGGTGCTACCACACTGGACCAGAGTGGACCTGGGAGCAATGGCAATGAAGGTGTGCTCCTTATTCTCCAAAGAGAACCTCACCATCAGATTGTTTAGTGTCATATCTAGGACACTCGTTGGGGGGGTCTTATCCCTCTGCAGAGGTGCAGTCAGTGTATTCTACAGCCCCAGCTGATTGGGCAATTCAGAGAAAGAAGATGCCAACCAATGAAATGAGGTAGAGAAGAAGCAGTTGGATATCTAAACCCAAATATCCACAACCTACAAAACTAAAAACGAAAAAACCAACGGACCAAATCTTCCATGCCCTATGACGGACAATTAACAAACTTGTTGGTTTCAGTTCTTTTGCATTCAACTAAGTTATATTTAATAAATTCATCATCATGTCGTGCCGCCAGCACGGATATCCCTGATCCTCTCTCGCCACTTCTCCCTATCGTTCATCGCCTCTGGCAGGTCTTCAGGGCTACATCCCATATCTTCACGGAGCTGCTGTATGTATGTTAAATAAATGTTTGTATCACCCAACTCCTTCACCATGCATAGAGGTCAAGTAGAATATGAAGTGAAAGTTTTCATTTTCATAAACTGGTTGCATAACCAAAGCTATAGAACTCAGACTGCCCTACTATTTATTCATAGATGCAGGGGTAGAGCAGATGGATTCTTGCCTTTTCCCAAAGACATTGGTGAAATAAATGAAATGCAAGCAATCTCATCTCGGATTTGAACTCTAGTTGCTAATAATTCCATTTCACTCACCGATAGATGTTATGTTAAAGATGCCTCCTACGAGGATGTGATAGAAAGTCAGTTTTTAACTAGAGAGCAATGACATTCTGTCCTTCTTGAGAGCGACAGAGTTGTACCAGAAAATATGACAACTTAAAACTGGTTAATCTTGTGCAAACAAATGAAATCCTGCTAATAGAAAATTTTACCAACCTTAATATTTGTTTTGAAATCTTTTGGTTGAATATGTATGTATATATAGACAGAATTTCGCGTTAAATGACCTACAAGGATTGATATGCCATAAAACCCAAACAACCAACAACCAACAATTTAACTAGAGAGCAACTGGTTTGAATTCTCTTTTCCTTCTGGCCTGGTTGCTGTACCAGTATTGTATGCTACGTGTATACATATACAATTATAAGCGGAAACATAATCAAACATAATTTACGAACTTCAATGAATGAACAAACACACTTCTTTATAAAAATATATCTCTCACACTTTATTTGATGTTTCTGTGGTGTGTGAGAGATGGGTGGAGAGATATATACTCAGAGAAAGGACTTCTTCTTCCAGGAGCCAGGGGGTGCTATCGCTTGCACCCCCTTGCAAGCTTGTCAGAGACACCTCTAGTTGGCTGCATGTTCCTCGCTCGACTGCAATTCCTTGCACTCTGTCTAAATCTCACGTGGTTCCCATCACGCAATCTCCTTCTGGTTACACACCTGTTCGGCCTGAGTGCTCTGATCGTGCTGTCCTGTTTACTAATCAAAATGTGACAGCTTGCCAAGTACACGGGGTTGCTAGGAATGAAGCGAAATTCCATGGCATATATTATATAACACCAGGGCCAAAGAGCCAAGTCTGCCCTACTGTTTATTTATACCTGAGAAGATATGGTCTCATGCCTCTTTCAAAGACATTAGCCAAAATGCAACATCAACCGCCTTGTTCCAGATTTGAACACTTTTTATTTAAAAATATAACAAACTACAACATGTATATATTTGGTTAAGTCAAATGACGTAATTTAAAACAACAAATGCTGATTCACCAATTAAACGGCCAACTTTTTCTTGTTATACAAATTTTCCCCTAGGTTTTTGTATTTTACATTTTTAAACATCCATTGTTGACTTAACATCACTAATATCACCCCGCATGGTCCTGATGATGGTTCAATAGAACCAAAATACTATAGTGTCGACTTCTCAATAAATTTCTCCTTCCACTTGGATTACCTTGTTATCAATTTTTCTCTACATATTTGGTTAAATAATATAGACATCTACATATTTTTATTTTGATCCGTTCAAGTAGCTGTTTGCCCAATCAGCTAGGGCTGTAAAATACACCAACTGCATCTCTGGAGAGGGGTAAGACCCCTCCATTCCCAACGAGTGTCCTCCTGGATATGACACTAACCACTCTGATGGTGAGCTTCCAGTGATGCTGGGGCTTTGGGGAATGTGGAATACCCCTTCGTTGCCATCACTCCCAGGTCAACTCTGATCTGAAGTGGTAGCACCTGATAGTCCTATGAGTCAAATGGAATTGCTTGACATTTAAACTGTGTACAAACAAATGATTTACATTGAATTGATTTGTTAGAAATAGAACTGTTTGTCCATTAACTGTGTGTAAACAAATGACTGATGTTTAATTGAATTGTTAGTGATACATAGCAATACTTGGAACCATTTAACTGTGTGCAAACAAATGAGTAATGTTGAATAGAGTAATTAGTTTTAAATAGCATTTCTTGAAACTCTTTAACTGTGTGCCTAAATGGAATTCTTGGTATTATATGGCAGTGTTTGGAACCGTTTGACTGTGTGCAAATGAATGAATAGTGTTCAATAGAATGATTTGTGTTAAATAGCAATACTTGTAAGCACTTCACTGTCTGCAAACAAATGAATTATATTGAATAGAATTATTAGTGTTAGATGGGAATAATTAAAACCATTTAATTGTGTAGAAACAATAATGACTTGTTTTCTTCTTGATTTTCTGAAAGTTGATCTCCATTCTCTTAAAGTGGGTTGCATCTGGAAGACTTTATTGTGGGTGTTATAATTCCAGTAATGTTGCCTACAAAAAAAGCTATAAGATTAGGCATAATTGGATAAGAAAGGTGAATCACAGGGAATTGTGCAAACTGCTAATACTAATACGCAAGCAATTTAGTTCTAACTTATTTAAAAATGAATTTATCTACAAACTATTCACTAGTCATATATATATATATCCATTTAACTGTGTGCAAATAAATGATTAATAGTAAATAAAATTAGTTATGTTAAATTGAAATACTTTAAACCATTTAACTGTGAGCAAAGAATGAGCTTAGACTCATTTAAAAATGTTATAAAGGTTGATATACCATAAAAGCCAACCAAATCAAATCATATGTATTTAATATTTATGTATAAAGAACATTTGGCATTAAATAACCTACAAGGGTTGATGTGCCATAAAAGCCAACCAGACCAGATCATATGTATTTAATATTTATGTATAAAGAACATTTGGCATTAAATAACCTACAAGGGTTGATGTGCCATAAAACCCAACCCAACCAAATCATATGTATTTAATATTTATGTATAAAGAACATTTGGCATTAAATAACCTACAAGGGTTGATGTGCCATAAAACCCAACCCAACCAAATCATATGTATTTAATATTTATGTATAAAGAAGATTTGGCATTAAATAACCTACAATGGTTGATGTGCCATAAAACCCAACCCAACCAAATCGTATATATTTAATATATATGTATAAAGGGGATTTGGCATTAAATAACCTACAATGGTTGATATGCCATAAAACCCAACCCAACCAAATCATATGTATTTAATATATATGTATAAAGAACATTTGGCATTAAATAACCTACAAGGGTTGATGTGCCATAAAACCCAACCCAACAAAATCACATATGTTTAATATATATGTACAAAGAGGATTTGGCATTAAATAACCTATAATGGTTGATATGCCATAAAACCCAACCCAACCAAACCAAATCATATATATTTAATATATATGTATAAAGAGGATTTGGCAATAAATAACCCACAGTGGTTGATATGTCATAAAACCCAACCAAACCAAACCAGATTTGACTTGGAGTCAATTTCTTATGACTGCAACCATTACATTGTTAGATTTATATATAACTAAAACTTTTATATTAGTATATACAGCCAACACTAAAGAAAAAGCAAACCTGTTGAGCTGAAAATACAAAATTAAGGATGTGAACCATTACATTACCTATAAATGCAGTTTAGTTTATTGCAGTGAAGGTTTGCGTAGGAAAAGTGGCAGGGCAACACATTTTAGATGAGTTAACACATCAATGGTCTAACATTGTGCATAAGATTCTCCAAACTACTTTTCATTGATTTTGAATTAATTTTTTCTTCTTTGAGATTGGTTGCCTTACAAGATTAATGCACCCAGTCATCCCAGCTGTTTGCTTGGGAAAAGCATGAATCCGTCTTTTTTATCCTCCATCTGTGGGCAGATTGTAGGGCAGACTGGTTCTTTAGCTTTTATCATCATCATCATCATCATCATCATATCGTGCTGGCAGCACGGATATCCCTGACCCTCTCTCGCCACTCCTCCCTATCGTTCATCACCCTAGGTAGGTCTTCAGGACAACAACCTGTATCCTCACATAGCTGCTGAATGTACGTTCGTGCTGGTCGTCCTGCTTTTGCGCGGCCATGTGTGGGGATCCATAAGAGTACATCTCTTATGAGTTCATCTCTGCTTCTCCAGCAATGTCCTGCATGTCTGGTTCGTCTAACTTGAATAGTTTTCGTGATAGGGGGCAGGTGGCCGTACAGTTGGTGTCTTGTGGGGTGTTGCTGCCAGGACTTGTCAGGATTGCTCGCAGCATTCTTGTGTAATTGCCATCTAGCTTCTTCTCCAGCCGTTTTGTTAGCGTCCATGTAGTGCATCCATATAGCAGTATCGATGTGACCGCTACCTGGAAGAAACTGCGTTTCATTTTATCGGTTAGGTCTGATTTCCATATAGTCGATAGCCTATTGATAGCTGTCCATGCTTTCGTTAACCTCGTTTCGATGTCCTTTTCGCTTGATTCGACGCTGCTTCCTAGGTACGTGAATTTGTCTACTAGTTTAAGAGGGGTTCCTTTTAGAGTGGAGATGTCCCCCGTTTGGTTCCGTTTTGTGTGCATTAACATGGAGGCCTATGTTTGCTGCTGCTCGTTCCAAACTATGCAGAAGTGTTTCGGCTTGGTCAGGTGTATTTGCCAGTATCGCTATGTCATCGGCGTAGTCGGCGTCGGTAATTGTTGTTGCGGGGTATCTTCTGCTTCTTTTCTTCGTCAGTTCGAAGCCATTCTCTTTGATTTTGTCAATCGATGTTCTAAGTACGTAGTCTAGACAAATGATAAAGAGGTACGGAGCCAGCGTGTCCCCTTGTAGTACTCCTGCTACAATGTCGAAGTATTCTGTGTCTCCATCTGGTGATCGTACTTTTACTTTAGTGTTTCTATAGAGAATCGTTATTGCCGCTACGGTTTCTTTAGGTATGCCGTACGCTAGTAGGATTTGTTCCATCTTTCCTCTGTGAATGGAGTCGAAAGCCTTGGTAAAGTCGACAAATATTAATGTCGCTTGTAGGTTCTTTGCCCGTACACCTTCAAGGATTCTGCGGATGGTTAATATTTGTGAGGTTGTGGATCTATTTCTTCGGAAGCCATTTTGGTTTTTTCTAAGTATGTTGTCGATTTTGGGTTCTATTCGGTTTCGTAGTAGGGCATTATAGATTTTGGCAGCTATGGATGTAAGTGTTATGCCTCGGTAGTTTTTGGCTAATCTGAGGTCCCCCTTTTTAGGGAAGGGGAGTATGCATCCCTTCATCCATCTATCTATCGGATTTTGATTGTATACTGCGTTGCAGTGTCGGAGCAGTATGTCGTCGAATTGTCTGGTCTTCCATACTTCCGGTGGAATTTCGTCCAGCCCTGCTGCTTTCCTATTTTTAATTTTTCTGAGAACCGAGTCGAGTTCTTCTTGTGTGAACGGTCCAAGTTTAATGTCTAATTGTTTGCTAATTATTCTGGTGATTGGTTCATGTGTTATTTTTGGTGGGTTTCCAAGTAAGTTTTCGAAGTGCTGTTTCCACAGTTTTATTCTTTCTTGTTGGTTTGCTGCTTTAAGTTTTGCTTTGGCTGTGTTCTTTCTTCTGCTCACTTCGTTTATTGTTTGCCAGGCAATTCTAGATTGTCTATCTTCCACCGAGTCTCTAATCTTATCTATCTGATTTTGAATGTATTCTGTCTGTTCCTTTATATATATGCCTGCTAATTGATATTGTGCCGTTTTTAGTTTTAAGGCATTTGTGTTTGTTGGGTTTTTTCGATAGTTTTTGGAGGCTGTTTTCACTAGTGCACGTTTTTCTCTCACCGCTAAAGTTTCCCAAGGAAACTAATCTGGAAGAAGGAAAACTGAATTCAGACCAATGGTACTCTGCTTGTAGAAAATTGACCTTGTGTCTCATCCTGTTCATGGAGGACAGTTTGAATTAATAGATGCACAATTAAAAAACAAGGAATTGTGACAATAAGTGGACCTTGTGGTAGAAAAAAAAATTAACACCCATAAAAATTTCAACTAACTTGTATTGATTAGCAAGTGAGACTAGCAAAACTTCACGAGTGAGTTTGAGTCTCATTGGGTGACCCATTCTTAAACATAGGCACCTTGGATGGTGTATTGGTTAACAAGCAAATCTTCACCAGTGAATTCGAGTCTCATTGAGTGCCCCATTCATACAACCTTGTGCCACATCTGAGCAAAAAGTTTAGTAAATTACTACTTGCTATTCTTTTTGGGGCACCTAAGGTAGTTTAATGGTTTGCAATCGAGTCTAGCAAACCTTCATGAGTAAGTTTGAGTCTTATTGGGTGCTCTATTTATTTGGCCTTGTGCCACATCAGTTCCAACCAAACTGCAGAAGTTAAGTATCAATGAGTCTGTTTAGTACTTTGATGGGTAAGCACTTTGTACCAGCAGGTAAACAACCTTAGGATCTTCTATAAAACTCAGCAAAGCTTAGTAAATAACAGCCAATCCACAAACTATGAATCAGTATTGTATATTGAAGTTGACAGAAGGAAAACAATTCTAATCAGTTTTACTCCGTCCAAGAATTGATCTTGGATTGCTTCCTGCTTTTTGGGTAAATACAAACGTTTTGTTTAATTTGAGTTGAGCGGGAGCGGGGGGGGGGGGTTGAAAATGGTCAAAAATTGCTGTTCCAAGGTTTTTGTTTATACATTTCTTTGAAGGAAATTCTACATTTTGATTCAGATTAAACTCTGTGAATAGGATTTTTTTTTAGAAATTTCTATTATTTGTTTTTATAAGTAAGAAAGCAAGTTATGTGTGCTATGTTAATGAAATGTTAATAATGAAGGTTGTGCCCGTGGTGTAATAGTTATCGACGTAGGAAATGGATATGGCGACACAAGTTCAAATCCTGGATGAGATTGATTGCATTTCATATAGCACTAAAACCCTTGGGAAAGGTATGAATCCAATTATTCTCCCTCCAGCTATGGGTAAATATTAGGGCAGACTGGGTTCTTTAGCCTTGATGAGGCAACTAGTCTAGGAGAAGGAAAACTCTGAATTCAAACCTGTTAAACTCCGCTTAGAAATTGACCTTGTGTCATATCCTGCCCGAGTGGAGGGGTTGGTAAATATGGTTAATAATGAAGGTTAAATTATCTTTTTCAGAGGTTACCAACAGTTTCTCGTTGAGTCTGATTATTTTACAAAGAAGAAAAAACAAAATTATTTTGTCAAAGTTTTTGATGTAGATTGATTGGTTTGTTTACTTATTTTATAATAATAATAATAATAATCATGCAGAAAACTTGCACAAAAGGATTGGTTGGGTTTTATAGCATATCAACCTTCATAGGTTATTTAATGCTAAATTCTGTTATATATCTTCAACCTAAGATTTCTAGATGAATACTTTGTAGATAACATTTTAGATAAGCAGGATCTTATTTGTTTGTATGCAATTAGATGATTTAAATTCATCATATTTTATGGTACTCCCCTGTCTCTCTCTCTCTCTCTCTCAAGAAGGACAAAATGTCTTCCATTTTAACGTTTTTGAACAGATCGCTCAAAGTATTCAACTAAAAAAATCACTTTCTGATGAGAGTGAAATCTCTACATTCTCTGAGAACATGTTTAATGGTGCAAAGCGTTCAGCATGTCAAACACTGTGGTGGTTGTTCTTGTTTCACTATGACCAATGTGCAATTGGAATATTATCACTTGTTCTTTTTTTTTTTATTTTCTGAAAGCTGGTCTCCATTCTCCTAAAGTGGGCTGGATCTTGAAGAGTTTGTTGTGGATATTATTATTCCAGCGTTGTTGTGCACAAAAAAGATATAAGATTAGGCATGATGGGATAGGAAAGGTGAACCATTAGGAATTGTGCAAAGTGCTAAAATTTTGCCATGCTAACAAAATGGTATATGTATCAATCAGAATATGACCTAGAAAATGAGAGGCATAACATTCTCTATAACTTCAATATAGAAACAGACCACAAAATAATTTGACTTGTATCTTTCAAAAACATTTTTAAAACCTTTAATCATCATGTCACACTGTCAGTGAGCTGTGACTGTATCTTCTGCAGAAGGGTAAGACTCCCTCAAAAATGGGTGTCCTGGGTATGACACTAAACTGCATCTGATGGTGAAGCTTTTGTTCTGGAGATTGGTGTGGGGAGCATGGCGTTCCCCCTCATTACTATTACGCCCAGATCCACTCTGACCAGGAATGGTTGTACCTGTTAGGGTTCCATCTATGGGTCAAATAGATGTTTTTAAAAATTATTTATTATTAACTGGAATACTTGATGTCATATAACAAAATTATTTGAATCAAGAATAGTTTGCCCAGTCGGCTGGGGGCTGTAGAATAGACCGACTCCACCTCTGCAGAGGGGTAAGACCCCACCCAACGAGTGTCCTAGATATGACACTAAACAATCTGATGGTGAGGTTCCAGTGATGTTGGAGCTTTGGGGAATGCAGAGTACCCCTTTATTGCCATCACTCCCAGGTCCACTCTGGCCCAGTGTGGTAGCACCTGATAGGGCCCTATCTATGGGTTAAATAGAACTAACAGCATACTGATGCTAAGCTGAATTGTTTGACAAAACTGAATAGCTTGAAATAGAAAAGTTTTTGATAATTAAACCATACTTACATTTAAACTGCGTGTTTATGCTAAACTGAACTATTTCCAATAGAACTGCTTTTTGACATTGAAACTGTACTTACACTAAACTGAATTGTCATACATAGAACTGTTTTGGCATTTTACTGTGTAAACAAAATCTGTACTTATACTAAACTGAATAAACTGAATTAGAACTGTTTGAATAAACTAGATAGTTTGAAATAGAAATGTTTTGACAATTCAACTGTGTACTCATTTTAAACTGAATTATTTGAAATAGAACTGATTATTTACATAAAAATGGATTTGGTGTTAAATAACCTACAATGGTTGATATGCCATAAAACTCAACCAACCAACCAACAAGAATAGTTACTTGAAGCTATAATTGTTGACTAAGGATTATTATTAGTTACTTGAAACCTTATAACTGTTTACAAGCAAATTACTATTATTAAGTTGAAATAAATACTTGAAACCATATAATTATTAGTATTAGATAGGAATGCTTGAAACTATTTAAATGTGTGCAAATTATTTGTATTAAATAGAATACTTTATGTTGTATAACTGTTAAAATAAAAAAAGATACATAAAGATAGAATGAATGTGATTCCCTAATCTCTATGCACAAAATAACCTCAGTTTGGTTTGGTTTGTTTGGTTTTATGGCATATCAACCTTTGTTGGTTATTTAATGCCAAATCCATTTTTAAGTAAATAATCTGTTCTATTGAAAACAGTTCAGTTTAGCGTAAGTACACAGTTTAATTGTCAAAAACATTTCCATTTCAAACTATTCAAGCAGTTATATATAACAATTCAGTTAAGTGTAAATACAGTTTTAATGTCGAAAAACAGTTCTATTTCAAATAATTCAGTTAAGCATAAGCACGCAGTTTAAGTGTAAGTACGGTTTAATTGTCAAAAACGTTTCTATTTTAAGCTATTCAGTTTACTCAATTCATTTTAGCATAAGTATGCTGTTAGTTCTATTTAACCCATAGATAGGGCCTTATCAGGTGCTACCTCTCCGGGCCAGAGTGGACCTGGGAGCGATGGCAATGAAGGGGTACTCCGCATTCCCCAAAGCTCCAGCACTGCTGGAACCTCACCATCAGATTGTTTAGTGTCATATCCAGGACACTCATTAGGCTTACTCCTCTGCAGAAGTGCAGTCAGTGTATTCTACAGCCCTAGCTGACTGGGCAAAAAATAACCTCAGATTGACATGCCATTAAAATCAATTATGTAATCAATATAAAATATTATTGTAACACAGAAAGAAAGTTGGTATGGAATTTTTTAAACATATTTAGGGTATGTTGTGGGTACATCAGTGATATCAGTATTGCTGAATTATCTCAAGATAATGGGCAAGTCTAAAATTATAATTTTTACCCACTTATACAATCAGATTCTTTCCTCCATTTTTTTTTGTCCATCAGTAAACAGCCATTATGTATACCAAAATAGCTCAAATATATGACCAACATTAATTTAGGAAGCAGATGTGACCTATTAATAACCCTTGTATATTTTTGGGGATCATTGCTTATGTGCTATTTCTTAAATTCTGTATGGGAAATCTGTTTTTTTTGTTTATCATTGAATAAATTTCTAGGTTTAGTTTGAAGTCATACCAACCGTTATAAGTTATTTCATGCCAAATCCAGTTTATTCATATATAATCTGTTGGGATTTTGTATGAATGTTTACGTGTGGTTGTAATCGTATAAGTGTATAATATATATTTATTTATTATTATTATATAGTAGCTCTATCCTAGATATTGAGCACTCTCCATATTATATTGCACTTGGTTTGACATATACCCACAAAGTGATTTAGTGACAACCAATACTTATAATATATACACAGGCAACATTTTCTCAAACTCGTATTAAATAGAATAGACACTTTGTCTGCCTATTCTGTCTCTGATCATTTCAAGTCTCAGTATGAATTGTTTGATTTTTGGATGGAATGAATTAAAGGTGTAATATGGCGCACACACACACACACACACACACACACACACACACACACACACACACAACCCCCCCCCCAAAAAACAGCAAATTCTTAAAGTTCTATACATAAAGATTAACAAACCTTTTTTAGACCCTAGCTATGGATCAAATAATACCGCTACTGTTTTTCTATGACTTTGGCATTAAATAACCCACAAAGGTTGATATGCCATTAAACACTGAAACTGTTTATTTCCAAATCTCTGCAATATTCATCTTTTTTTTTTTTTTCTTTGAATTTCAGGAATTTTTGCTGCTGTATATTTGAGAGGCATTCTTCATGAGATATTTTGTAAATTCCTGCTTTGGGTGGGAAATCCATTTTTTGTTTATCATTGAATAAATTTCTAATTATTCTGGTAGTTTTTGTTACCGTATTTATGTTGAGAAGCATTAGATTTCTTTTGAGATTGTTTTTTTAGTAATATTTATAGGCAATAAGACTGCATGTATGAAATAGTGGGTAGAGTGTTCACCCATGGCCCGGGAGAGCAGGGTTCAATCCCAGGTTGAGTCATCATTTGTGCCTAAATTGAATTGTTAGTGTTACATAGCGATGCTTGAAACCATTTAACTATGTGCAAACAAAGCCTTTAGAGAGCAATATTTGAAACCCTTTTGGTAAATTGAAGCAAAGGATTAATACTAAATAGAATATTTGTTAGAATATTTGGAACCATTTAACTGTGTGCAAACAAAGCTTTTAGAGAGCAATATTTGAAACCCTTTTGGTGAGTTGAAGCAAAGGATTAATACTAAATAGAACTATACATGTTAGAATATTTGGAACTATTTAACTGTGTGCAAACAAATTAGCTCTGACTCATCTAAATATAAGATATCCTACAAACTATTGACTTACAAGTCATATGTATAATCAATAAACTATTTGCCAGAAAAATGAGCTCTGGTTTATTTTAAAATATTATTTAAAAACTGTGCATTTACAAATCATATATAATATGTAGAAAAGAGGATTTAGCTTTAGATAACCTACAATGACCTACAATATGCCATATAATCAAACCAATCCTCTAAACATCTTATTTTTTGGTTTTGTATATAAGTAAAGTTGGCAACGTGAAAGGCTGCCTTTTCATTATCTATTACATCGAGGTAGAGGAGAGGGTGCTACTCCTTTCTTTGGATTACCCCCTTTTACCCTTGATCTGTACCTTATAATGTTGAGATGAAAAGATGAAATGTGGAAGAGAAGTGAGGAAGAAATGAAGAGTGGGAGAGATGGAAGAGATGAAGAATCCGAGACATGAAGAGATGAAGGGTGGGAGGGAGGAAGACATGAAGAGATGAAAAATGGATGGTGGGATCATGTACTATTTTTTAAAATCTTTGGTAGGACTTGACCTGGGATTGAACCTCAGTCTCCTGGGCCATTGGTGAACTCTCTACCCACTATGCCAATTTTTGTTTTTTAATATCTTTTAGTATCCCTCATTATTTGAGTATTAATTCTATAAAAAAAATTGTAAAAACTATTATATAATTTGCCTGTAAGGGGCTTAGAGATCAAAGCATTTTCTACACATTGTCATTGTGCTAAATTGTTTCTTTTTATTTTACTGACATCCATATTTACCAAGTCCTCCATTCGGGCAGGATATGACAAGGTCAATTTTTAAGCAGAGTTTAACAGATTTGACTTCAGAGTTTTCCTTCTCCTAGACTAGTTGCCTCACCAAGGCAGAAGAACCTAGTCTGCCCTACTATTTACTCATAGCTGGAGGGAGAATAATCGGATTCATACCTTTCCCAAGGGTATTAGTGCTACGTGAAATGCAATCAGTCTTGTCCAGGATTTGAACTCTTGTCGCTGTGTCCATTTCCTATGACGATAACCATTACACCACAGGCACCTCCAAAATTTTATTTTACTGATATATGATGGCATTAAAGTTTCTGCAATGTTCTATTATTCTAGTTTCTAGAACTTTCCCTAACCTGTTTTTTGGGGGCATTGCTATTTTGTATATTCCTTCTTTGGATGGGAAATGGGAAATCCATTTTTTTTTGTTTATTGATATATTTTTGATTGATCTTGAGACATTAGTTACTATATTCATTTGTATTTATCCAACTCCTCTACCATGGGAAGAATGTGACAAAAAGTCTGATTTTAAGCATAGCTCTGCTGGTTTAGAAATAAGATTTCCTTCTCTTAGACTGGTTGCCTTATCAAAGTACACAATCTGCCCTACTATTGACCCATTGCTAGTGGGAGAACAGATAAATTTGTTCCTTTCCAAAAATTGTGTGATGTGTAAACGGCCTTATCCAGGTTTTGAACTTGGGTTGCTAATTTCATTTCTTAAAATGGTAACCATTATACTAACGAAGGTGAGATGGTAACCATTATACTAACGAAGGTGAGATGGTAGCCATTATACTAACGAAGTTAAGATGGTAACCACTATAATACTAACGAAGGTGAGATGGTAACCATTTTACTAACCAAGGTAAGATGGTAACCATTATACTAAATATGTTTAGATTTACGTTGGGATAGATCAGATTCCTTTCAAATTTGTTGGTTGTGGTGGTTTGCAGTATTATTATTTACTTGTTTTGGGACCTCAAGATATATTGTTTTCGTATTACCAGCAGGGTAAGCCATCACTGAAGATTTGAGTTGCACGTAAATATTTGCTGTAATGAACTAAAATGCTCTATTTTTTTAACTTGAAAAACCTAAGGTAGTTTATATGCATGCGTTCATGTTTGAGACGAGAAAATCCAATAATTTTACTTGAATTTAATCTGAAGAAACTTGACTGTGCGTGAATATGATGCCCATCCCTCTTCTTCCAACCCTGATAACTGAATGCAGAGCTTGCACTATAAGAGGTGAACAAACATTTCCTGTTAAGCTTGAAAATCAATTGATTTCATCAGTTCAGTAATTCAAATCAATACTTTCAGGTGATTTTTTTCTGTCTTGGTGACTGCAAGCACAATAATCTACTTCTTGGGTTGTTTTTATGTGTGGTAGAAGAACAGTCTTGTTCTCTCTAGAATCATTGATTGTAGATTGTGATAGTTATTTTAAGTGTCCTGGTTTTGACAGAAAATTGGAGTTCTGGGGAGTGTGGGTCACCTCTTAGATGCTATTACTTAGTTGCAATATCACTTTAAACAGGTAAACACTTCATACTTAGTTGCTATATCAGGGTTGTAATAGCCAATGTATTTAAGAAGTTCACAATCATTTTAAACAGGTAAACACTTCATTACTTAGTTGCAATATCTATGTTTTTGTACTGTATATAGACAATAATTTTAAAACTGACTTCAATATGAAATAATCCAGTAAGGGTTGACATGCCATAAAAAACAATCAAATAACATTAAGAACTAGATTTTTGTTATTGTCAAAATTGGTAACCTTCAAGGTATTCTTAGACTATAACAGAAGTCAGAAACATGTTGACTATAACAATTAACATGAAAACTGGACACTTGGGTGAGGTAATGCTGAGCAAGCTTGTTTAGCAGACCATTGTTTGTGAGTTCAATCCTCAGTTGGGATTACAGAATACTGGCTTTGTAAATAAGAACCAATAAAATGAAGATACTGGTCCAAGTATGTCAGTGTATAATCCTAGTTATATCAGAATTGACCAAAACATTTTGATTATTACAACTAAGGAGACGACACTGGTTCGAGTCTGTCAGTGTATAATCATAATTCCTTACCTAAGAAATTCCTGCCTTCACAGTAGAGCTTAGAATACCTCAGCTGCACCACTTACAGAGGCATAAGTGCTCCCCACCCAAAAAAGGGGTGCCCTGGGATTGACACTAAACTGCATCTGGTGGTAAGGCTACTGTTTAGAAGAGTGTGGTGTACTTTTTCATTGTTATTACTCCCAGGTCTACTCTGACCTGGAGTGGTAGTACCTGTTAGTGTCCCTCCTATAGGTCAAATAAATCTTTTCAGAAATGATTCGTATCATTAGTGAAAGCAAAGGATTATTATTGAATAGGAATAGTTACTTGAAACCATATAATTGCTTGAAGAAAAAACTAATTTTGGTATTAAATAACCCAGGAGGGGTTCATGTGTTATAAAAGACAACCAATCTCTCTAGGTATCAAATACATCGGTCTGAAAATCATTAATGTTAGATAAGAATACTTGAAACCATAGAACTGTATGAAAATGTTAGTTAGTTGAAACAATATAATTGCTTGAATTATTAGTATTAGATAGGAATACTTGAAACCATATAACTAGATGCAATCAAATGGTTATTGACAAAGTGCAATTTAAAAAAAAAATGCAGTGAAACATTGTTTTGGATTCTATGTTTAATGGCATCAAGCTTTTTGGGTTATTTAATGCCAAAACTATCCTTGTAGAAGTACAGTAGAGGTGCTATTAAACTCATAGCTGGGGGCGGAGATAAGGGGATTTATACTATTGAAAATATAGTCATGATTAAAATCAAACATTTTAGAAATTAATAAAATGTTAGCTTTAAATAATCCATAAGCCATTAAATGAATAAAGCAAACCAAACATAAGAAATTCGAACTTGAAATGGTTTTCTCTTGAGGTCGAAACTGAAAATGATGCACCAAAAATCAATGTTTTTTTGTTGTTGTTGGTGCATCTTTTCTGATATCTTATAATTGCCCAAATAATATCAGATAGGGGTATTGCGGCTAATCTACCCCCTCTTCTATCAGAGAGGAGTTACATGATGCAGCTAAGCTCCACCCATCAGTACCAGGGGTGTAGCAACAGTGGGGGATGTTGCAAAGAGAGAGGGAGAGAGAGGGGATCTGTGGTCAGACCACCAATTATCTCGGGGACAAAAAGGAGAACTTAGATGATAGGCCCTGAAGAAAAATCCATTGGAGACCAGTAGTGTGTGTTGTACTTTGATTGGTCAGTTGGATGTTGAGTCACTAGAAGCTTGACCAATCAGGAATCAATACAGTAAGTGTAAGCAGAAGAAGCTTGCAATTGGATTGAAAAATTTTATATATATATATATATATATATATATATATACACTGTTCTACCCCATCTACCATATTCACCAGACCTTGCACCAAATGATTTATATTTTTTCGTTCTCTACAAAATACTCTAAATGACAAAATTTTTCTCAAAATCAGGTGAATGTTTGTGGAAAACTTTTTTAGCTCAAAAGCAACTGAATTTTACTTAAGAGGAATCAACAAGCTGATTTGTAAATCACAAGAGGTGATTCAAACTAATAGCAAATATTGATTGAAATTGATTCATTGTTAAATTATTCATAAATAAATTATATTTTACTAAAATGGAAATTATGATGCAACCTAATCTCTCTCTCTCATGCATACATATATATATATATATATATATAGGAGAGAGAAGCATGTAAATAGTCATCTGATGAGACAGAGTATAGTAATATTCTCCGCCGAAATAAATTTATTATGACAACTTAACCGAGTTTGAGTCTCCATCAAATTGTACTGATATATATATATATATATCTATGATAAAAAATAAATAATAAATATATATTAGATAAATATATACTTAATTCATGAAATTTAGACTGCGACCCCTGGGTTTCATGTAGTTTTTTGCAAAACAACAATCATCAATCAGTTAAGAAAATGAAAGATTTTTCATTTTCTTAACTGCCTGATGATTGTTGTTTTGCAAAAAACTCCATGAAACCCAGGAGCCACTACCTAAATTCCATGAATTATATATATATATTTATTTATTTATTATTATTATATAATAGCTCTATCCTAGATTTTGAGCACTCTCCATATTATATTAAACTTGGTTTGACACAAACCTACAAAGTGATTTAGTGACAACCAACACTGTTATATATGTACATATATATATATAATGTCTGGTTCATCTAACTTGAATAGTTTTCGTGATAGGGGGCAGGTGGCCGTACAGTTGGTGTCTTGTGGGGTGCTGCTGCCAGGACTTGTTGAGGATTGCACGCAGCATTCTTGTGTAATTGCCATCCAGTTTCTTCTCCAGCCGTTTTGTTAGCGTCCATGTAGTGCATCCATATAGCAGTATCGATGTGACCGCTGCCTGGAAGAAACTGCGTTTCATTTTATCGGTTAGGTCTGATTTCCATATAATCGATAGCCTATTGATAGCTGTCCATGCTTTCGTTAGCCTTGTTTCGATGTCCTTTTCGGTTGATTCGACACTGCTTCCTAGGTACGTGAATTTGTCTACTAGTTTAAGTGGGGTTCCTTCTAGAGTGGAGATGTCCCCCGTTTGGTTATAGCACATATATTCCGTTTTGTGTGCATTAACATAGAGACCTATGCTTGCTGCTGCTCGTTCCAAACTATGCAGAAGAGTTTCGGCTTGGTCAGGTGTATTTGCTAGTATCGCTATGTCATCGGCGTAGTCGGCATCGGTAATTGTTGTTGCGGGGTATCTTCTGCTTCTTTTCTTCGTCAGTTCGAAGCCATTCTCTTTGATTTTGTCAATCGATGTTCTAAGTACGTAGTCTAGACAAATGATAAAGAGGTACGGGGTCAGCGTGTCCCCTTGTAGTACTCCTGCTACAATGTCAAAGTATTCCGTGTCTCCATCTGGTGATCGTACTTTTACTTTAGTGTTTCTATAGAGAATTGTTATTGCCACTACGGTTTCTTTAGGTATGCCGTACGCTAGTAGGATTTGTTCCATCTTTCCTCTGTGAATGGAGTCGAAAGCCTTGGTAAAGTCGACAAATATTAATGTCGCTTGTAGGTTCTTTGCCCGTACACCTTCAAGGATTCTGCGGATGGTTAATATTTGTGAGGTCCTGGATCTATTTCTTCGGAAGCCATAAGCAGAGATGAACTGATAAGAGATGTACTCTTATGGATCCCCACACATGGCCGCGCAAAAGCAGGACGACCAGCTCGAACGTACATTCAGCAGCTATGTGAGGATACAGGATGTTGTCCTGAAGACCTACCTAGGGCGATGAACGATAGGGAGGAGTGGCGAGAGAGGGTCAGGGATATCCGTGCTACCAGCGCGATATGATGATGATGATATATATAATGATGACTGACAAATTTTTCACAGATGATAGCTGTCTTTACCACCAAAATTACAACTTATCCTGATTAATAACTTATTCAACTTAGGACAAATCTACAAGATGCAGAAGACAGTAAGATATCTTTGTCATTGGATTATAGTGACATATGCTTGTATGATACTTATGCCACTCTCTGGATCAACATATTGATAACCCAGTGACAAGCGTAGCAAAATAAATGGCGACTTTGCAGAATTTCAGGTTTTATTTCTGAGGACTTTCTCTTTGATTTTTCTCATCAAAAAATACCTACAAGTCAGCAGAGTTTTGATGCTATAGCTTCTTTCTCCTGTTTTGATTTTGATTATAGATTGTTCAGAGAGTATTGAATAATGTTCAATACTCTATATATTATGTAAAATTCACTTGTAGATTGCTAGCTCAGTCGGTTGGGGTTGCTGAATACACTGACTGCATCCCTTCGAAGGAGTAAGACTACCCAATGAGTGTCCTCAATATGACACTAAACAATCTGATGGTAAGGCTCCAGGAATGCTGGAGCTTTGGGAAATGTAGAATACCCCTTCACGGCCATTTCTCCCATGTTCACCCTGACTCGGAGTGATAGCACCTGATAGGGTCCTATTTATGGATCAAATAGAACTGTTTTGACATCTAAACTGAGTGCAAACAAATGGCCTGCTAAACTGAATTGCTTGACATAGAACTGTTAAATCATTTAATTATGTAAGCAAATGACTGATGTTTAATTGGATTGTTAGTGTTAGATAGCAATATTTGAAAACATTTCACTGTGTTCAAACAAATGATTAATAGTAAATAGAATTATTCATATTAGATAGAAATACTTGAAACCATTTAACTGTGTGCAAAAAAAAATGGTCTCAGGCTCATTTAAAAATGTTATCAACAAAATGTGTTTAGAAATCATATTTAGTATATATGTATAGATTGGATTTAGCATTAAATAACCTACAAAGGTTGATATGCCATAAAACCAAACCAAACCAAATCATATTTAATATATATGTATAAACAGGATTTGACATTGAATAACCTACAATGGTTGATATGCCGTAAAACTCAACCCAACCAAACCAAATCCTATATATTTAATATATATGTATAAACAGGATTTGGCATTAAATAACCTATAATGGTTGATATGCCATAAAACCCAACCAAACTTGTAGATTGCCTCTCAAACTGTTCACTTTGATTCCCATATTTAGTATTTAAAAGAAAATGGTGAAAACTGATTTCTAAGATCCAAGTTACTCAGTTAAAAACAAAAAGAAATCAAGTTAACTAATCATTTGAGTCTGGCAATGTTTTTGGGGTTGACTACTACTTTAAGCTGAAAATATCTGACAGCTTTGCTTTTATGTTTGTTGATTCTGAGGATGGTTGAAGGTGACATTCACTTAGTGACTATTGGCAGAAATCACAATCATTATTATCAATACTGTTCGCATGTATTTTTTCATTTCAGATTGTATAATGGTGGATACAAATATTCGGATTCTAGCAGTTATGTGGCTTATTTTAAACTGTCTCTCAAAATCACTGAAGCTGCTCACAATTTAGGAGCTATACTTGATGTAAGAACTGGCTCTTTGGCCTAGTGGGTAGAGTGTTTGCCAATGGTCTGGGAGATTGGGGTTGAATCCCAGGTCGGGTCATACCAAAGACTCAAAAATGGTACTTGATACCTCCTTGCTTAACACTCAGCATTAAAAGGTATGTATCAAGGGTAAAGTGGAGCAATCCAGAGGAAGGAGTAGCGCCCTCCCTTACACCTCGGTGTAGTAGCTATTGAAAAGGGAGCTTTCAGGTTGCCCTCGACTACAGTTGCCAACTTTACTTACTTTTACTTAATGTAATGATTAATGTTGAAGGAAACGGAATTGTCGACCTGAGTTCAAATCCTATGAGGAGCTGTTTGTATTTCACTCTGCGCTTATGGTCTTGGGAAAAACATGAATCCATCTCTAAGGCTGACTGTTTTTTTTTAGCCTTGGTAAATCAACCTGTCAAGGAGAAAGAAAACTCTTAGATTTAAGCTGTACTCCACTCAAAAATTGACCTTGTGTTGAATCCTGCCTATGGTGAAGGAGTTACACAAATACATAGATCATTACTCCCAGGTCCATTCTGATTTTGGCCTAGTCAGATGGGGCTATAGAATATACCAACTGCATCTCTGCAGATGGGTAAGCCCCCCCCCCAACACCGAGTGTCCTGATATGACACTAAACAATCTGATGGTGAGGTTCCAGTAATGCTAGAGCTTTAGGGAATGTGGAATACTCCTTCATTGCCATCGCTTCCTGGTCCACTCTGGCCTGGAGTGTTAGCACCTAATAGGGTCCTATTTATGGGTTAAATATAACTAAACTGTGTACTGAATTGTTTGAAATAAAATTGTTTTGACATTTAACTGTTTGTAAAGAAAAACCATACTCATATTAAACTGGATTGTTTAAAAATTAATTTGGTGTTAAATGACTTGATACGGGTTAATATGCCATAAACCAACCAACCAATCAACCAACCACTCTGATTTAAAGTGGGATTACTTTTTAGGGTCTCATTTGTTTAAAAATTCATATTTATTTGGATCATATGAAAAAAAAATTGATTGCACAAAAAATCTAAATATAAATGCAATTTCTTAACCTCTCGGCAAAAAATAACTCTAGATGGATTGACATGCCATTAAAATCAATCAATCAAATACATGGATATCATTTCATTTTTCCCTTCCTCTTCATGAATACTTTCAAATAAAAGAAATCATTGAAATAGATTTTTTCCTATGATATTGATATTGAGTACCTATGAGAAATATAAACTACTGTAAAAAAAACATGGGTATAATCTTCCAGGTTACCTCTTTTGAGAAAACACCGTAAATCTTAAAAACTTTTATTTTTTAGGATGGAAATAAGATCCAAGTTTGAGTTAACATCTCAAACCACAAACTTTTTCAGCTGCTGAGCTAGATTGCCTTATCAGGAATTAAAACAAGTGTTACTGACAGAATAGTGCTATTAGATAGAATAGAAATGCACTACTAGTGATTTGAACTATAGAAATGCATTAAGTATCAGGAATTGAGGAAAGTGTTGCTGATAGAATTAGCGCTGTTACATGTATAATGATGTAACGACAGTTGAAATGCATTGTCAGTGATGAAGAATTAAAGAAAGCATCACAGTCAGAATAAGGATATATATATGACTGCATTGAAAATCTAGTAGAAGAAAAGGATTGGCAGTGGTCAGGAATTAAGGAAAATGTCACTACTTGAGTAAGTCTTTTTCTCTCTCGCGCTCACTATATATGAGGATCATTAAATAAGTTTCCAGATTTTTTTCATATGAGCACATGAAACTCTAGTCTCCTTTGAAGTAATCTCCTCCGGCTGCAATGCACTTGTACCATTCCAACAACTTCTGGAAGGCCCCATGGAACTCCTCTTGCGTGAGTGTGTCAATGATCTTCATCACAGCCTATTTCATTTCCTCAATTGTCTCATAACGACAGCCTCTGAGCTTAGGGAATAACCAGAAGTCCAAGGGAGCAACGTCTGGACTATAGGGACAGTGAGGAACTGTCTTGATGCCCATCTTGGTCAAATAGTCTGTGACAAGGATGGACTTGTGGACTGGTGCATTGTCCTGGTGGAAATGCCACTGACCCGATTTGAAGAGTGCTGGCCTCTTCTGACGGAATCTCTTCCTGAACTCCCTTAAAACCTCAACATAGTAACCCTAACCTTTTGGCCAATCAACTCTGGTGCATTGACTTCCTTACTCCTCCCACACCACTCATCATCCCTCACAGACTCGCTGCGTTTCTTGAATGTCTTATGCCACCCAAAAACTGATTCTTGATTCATGCAAGATGGTTGAAAAACAGTCTGAAGAATTCCATACGTTTTTGTGTAATTTTTTCCAAGTTTAAAACAGAATTTTATTGCATATCATTCTTCTAAAGTGTCCTCTCATCAAGATTGCATTTTTGAAATTCACCAGCTGTGACAATCAGGCTTTAGTAGGGTGTATTCCAATTGCTGCTGTAGCTGTTTATTTGAACCTGAAATCATAAAACTTGGTCAGTCATCTCATAATATGTATAGCAATAACATACTGAATTTTCAAGAGTCTACGACAATTTTAAATGCCTGTACAAAAAGGTCTGGAAACTTATTGAATGCACCATGTTAATGTTTTGGTTTCAATAACCTTCATCAGGACTTTGATATCATATGAATTGTTCACATAGCGATGGATGCTTGTTGAGATAGCAGGAACAAATAAAATGTATACTACAAAAAGATACAAATGTGGTTCTTAATTTAAAAGTATTAATTACATGGTTGGCACGTGGAAAGATATTTGAAAATGTTATTTTTCAAGAAACAAGAAAAATCCTCCCATCTCTTAAAAAATTATGTCAAGATAGGTAAGTTTTCATATATACAGATTGTTTGGAAGTCATCCATGTTAGATGTCATGTAAGAATGGATTTGGTATCTTTCTTCATATATATATATATATATATATATATATATATATATATACACACACACACACACCAACCCCCTCTATACAAGCACGATGTTGAATTCTAGAATTTTCTTTCTAGACTGGTCGCCCTACCAAAGTTCAAGATCTCAGTTTTTACTACCATTTACCCACAGCCTTGTACTGGATTTGAACTCAGGTCACCATGTCTATTTCCTGCAACAATAGCATCACACCACTAGTGCCTTCCATATATATATATATATATATATATATAAAATCATGTCATTTTTTTAAACAGATTGCTGGTAATGATAATAGAATGTTAATAATTTTTTCATTTGAAAATAAGTTTTTGGATAACAAGGTACTCCACATTCCCCAAAGCTCCAGGGCTGGAGCCTAACCATTAAACAATTTTGTGTCATATTGTTGTGGAGAGTGTTAGCCTTTTGCTAGAGATGCAGTCAGTGTATTTTAAAGCCTCAGCTGACATAGTGGTATATGTAAATGAATTCATCCTGTGAATAATATACAAAAGAAATATATATTGAAGGACTGTATTTATTTATGTAGAATACATACAATAACCTTATTCACTCAGAAATCCTTAATTCTTAACAATTCGTTTCTTCTTGATATTCAGTGTTGTCATATCTTTATATATATTGCGATTGAATTAGCTTATTCTTTGTAGATTGTGAATATATATATATATACGGAACCCCTCTTAAACTAGTAGACAAATTTACTTACCTAGGAAGCAGCATCGCATCAACCGAAAAGGACATCGACACGAGGTTAACGAAAGCATGGACAGCTATCAATAGGCTATCGATTATATGGAAATCAGACGTAACCGATAAAATGAAACGTAGTTTCTTCCAGGCAGCGGTCACATCGATACTGCTATATGGATGCACTACATGGACTCTAACAAAACGGCTGGAGAAGAAGCTAGAATGGCAATTACACAAGAATGCTGAGGCGATGAACGATAGGGAAAAGTGGCGAGAGAGGGTCAGGGATATCCGTGCTACCAGCATGACATGATGATGATGATGATATATATATTATATTTACTAACCTGCTATCTACCAGCATTCACGGTTACCAGGAAAAAAGAAAAAAAACCCTGCTAGGAACAAGAGATAAAAATATCTCGAATCACCGCCCGGGGGGAAAAAAGAAAAAATATCATCGGACAAAAAAAGGAAAAAGCCAACTCTGTCACACCAGTTGAAAAAAATCAAGATATATACAGTCAGTTGGTCAAAAGAAAAATAAAACCCACTGTAAAATGCTGCAATGCTACAATTACAAGAGAGCTCAACACGAGTGGGGCCAATTACAAAATTAACTTAAATCGCGAATCGGAATTCTCCTAAAGTTTCCCCTCAACGGTGTCAGTGCTAGACTCCCTGATGATCCGCTGATGTGAAACTTTAGTAGGAGAATTCCAACTCGCGATTTAAGTTAATTTTATATATATGTATATATATAGATGTAAAGTAAAGTTGGTGACCTTAGTCGAGAGTGACCCGAAGGCTCCTTTTTCTATAGCTTCTACACCGAGATGTAGGGGAGGGCACTACTCATTCTCTGGATTGCTCCATTTTACTCTTGATCCTTACCTTATTATACTGAGTGCTAAGCAATGTGGCATTAAGTACCATTTTTTGAGTCTTTGGTATGACTCAACCTGGGATTAAACCCTGGTCTCCCAGATCATTGGCAAACACTCTACTCATTAGGTCAATGGCCAGGTAATATATATGGAAGTATGTAGATTGTGAATAAATATATATATATATATATATATATATATATATATATATATAGTGAATATATTGTTAATGTTGTAATAAAGTTGAATGAGTTTATAGATCTTGTTTGTGAAGATAAAGATTAGATTTTTAAAAAAGATTGAGGGCCTTTTGATATGACTGCCACTCGTTTAGGGTCTAAGTTTGGAGAAAAAACTAAATTGGGACTCCACAAGAATGTTATGTGCTGTTTTGAACAAATTCTGGAAGCAATACCTTATGATACAACAGCTGTATGGCCACTTACCTTCTATCTCAAAAACTATCCAAGTAAGATGAACAAGACATGCAGGACACTCCTGGAGAAGTAAGGATGAATTTATAAGTGATGTTCTTCTATTGACTTCAACACATGGATGTACCAGTGTTGGCTGACCAATTAGAATGTACATCAGCCCCTGTGTGGACACTGGATGTTGTTTGGAGAACAGGGATGGATGGAGAGAGAATGTCAGTGAAAGCTGTGCGGTCAGTGTCAGGACAACTATATGTAATGGCTATTATACTTGAGAGTAAAATTATTGAGAGTAAGTTGGAATTTCAGTCATACTATTACATTGTCTTTTGGACTAATGCCCTTGGGAAAGGTATAACCCTCCCTTTATCTTTCCAAGTCTGGATTAAAATTTTCTATGAGAATGGCTTTGGCATTATATAATCCATAAAAGTTAACATGCTATTGAACAAAGAAATCAGTAGAATACACCAATTGCATTTCTGTAGATGGGTAAGACCCCCTCTATGAGTTTCCTTGATATGACATGAAACAATCTGATGGTGAAGCTCCAGGAATGCTGGAGCTTTGGGGAATGCAGAGTATCTCTTCATTGTCATTACTCCCAGGTCTACTCTGACCTAGAATGGTATCACCTGAAAGGGTCAAATAGATCTGTTTGACATCTAAACTGAGTGCAAACAAATGATTTATCCTAAATTGAATTGTTAAAAAAAGAATTTTTAATGATTTAACTGTGTGCAAACAAATGACTAATGTTTAATTGACAAATAAAAACACTTTAGATTGAATCAGTTAAAGCCCTTTTTGTAGTGGAGAGACCTGTATTACTGCACTGTAATTATTTGTGTAAAATACATTTTTTTTTTTTTTTTTTTTTTTTTTTTAAAGCCTAAAAGCTTAGGGTGCATATTATACACAAAGACTGAATATTAATTTTTTTTCCTTGGCTACATGCCTCACCATATTCTGGATGACATGACCAAAAGTTATATCTTAGGTCCAAACTCACTAATGTGTAAGAAAAACTTCAATTTTTTATGTTGGGATGTGTGTTTGTTTATAATTTTTTTTTGTTGTAAAATTATTTTCACTGAAAGTTCGTTCCATTTTCATGCCCTTGCCATTTACTGTGTAAATTTTGTGTTTTGAAACATTATATAAACTATATAACTTCTTATTTTTAGTTGATATAAACAGGATAAAAAAAATTAAATTTAGCTACTAGAAATTCCAAAATAAGATTTTTTTTTTTTTTTTTCCCCCCCAAGAATTTTTTAGCCAAAAGTTAGGGGTGCATATTATTCTTGTTATTCTCAATTAATCATAGTATATCTGAATTGGAAAACTTGCTTAAGATATTTGACAAAGAGAGTTTATCAGATTTGGTCTAACAATCTCAATATCAAAAATAATAACCGTTTGTTTCAATCTTTTCCTCCAAACAAAAGCAATGAAATCTAAAAAATTGACAAGTCTTGCATGCCTTGTTTATAACTTTTCCAATGAGAATAGCCATAGTTCAGCCCTCACCATCCAACATATATCTAGCTCATAAGAAATGGAACGAACTAAAAATCATATTTGCCTACTGTCGTGTATATTATACATATTGGTAAGATTGCTGATTACCCACATTCAAGCTTGTAATTTGAGTACATAGGGGGATCTCCAGTGATCAGATTTAAGTTAGTCTTTCGAGATGATTTTCCATTGAAATTTGTTTTTCACAAAAATGTATTGAAAATGAGGAAAGGACTGTAAGTGGCCAGGAATTAATGCAAGCATTCTTGATAAAATAGGGCTATGAATGTATCACTAATGGGTTTTCAATAGAAATACATTAAAAATCAGGAATTAATGAAAGTTACTGACAGAATAAAGCTATTGTGTATGTGTGTGTGTGTATATATATATATATATATATATAGTCATCCACAGACAGATCTGTTTCGTTCTATCAGAACTCATCAGTGGCTAGATATTCTAGATTCCCTTAGCTGGGATTGAAACCCGGTTGACTCAAACGCCATTCCTTTTTGATTTTCAATGCAATTACATCATATATATATATATATATATATATATATATATATATATATGATATAATTGCATTGAAAATCAAGAAGGAATGGATTGTCAGTGGTAATTTACTAAGCTTTTTGCTTAGATGTAGCACAAGGCCACATGAATTGGGCACCTAATGAGAAGGAATGGATTGTCAGTGGTCTGGAATTAGGAATAGCATCCCTACCAGAATAGGGGTATTCCATTGACATTGTGATTTGAGTGTTTTGAGTGTTTGCTTATGGTCAGGGAGACTGGGGTTCAATCCCAGGTCAAGTCTTGCCCAGGTGACTGGGGCTGTAGAATATACTGACTGCACCTCTGCAGAGGGGTAAGACCTCCCCAATGAGTGTCCTAGATATGACCCTAAACAATCTGATGGTGAAGTTCCAGTGATGCTGGGGCTTTGGGGAATGTGGAGTACCCATTTATTACCATTGCTCCCAGGTCCACTCTGGCCCGGAGTGGTAGCACCTGATAGGACCCTATCTATGGGTTAAATAGAACTAACGACATACTTATGCTAAACTGAATTGATTGAAATAGATAAATTCTGGCTGGTCATCCAGCACTTGCTCTTCCATGTGAAGGGGTCCATGGGGAATGTTTCTTATGTGTTCATCCTTACTTCTCCAGCAGGGTTCTGCGTATGCTAAATTGAATCATTAGAACTGTTTGATCATTTAGCTGTGTGTATCTAAAAGATCTATTTACAAATCATATATTTAGTATGAATGTAAAAACAGGATTAGGCATTAAATGACCTACAATGGTTCATATGTCATAAAACTAAACGAAACCATAATATATATATATTATTTGTTTTTTTCTATTTTTCTTGTGTGTGTGTGTGTGTGTGTGAAGAAAATAGGAAAAACAAAATAATCCAAAGTTGATGAATTTATAATGACAGTTTACATATGTTTCAGTTATAGTAACCTTCTTCAGGACTTTAAATTCAGGTAAAGTGTTGTTAAAATAGAGATGGATATTTGATGAAATAACTGGAAAAAAGAAAGTGTGTCTAAAAAGAAAGGTTCATTACTGTATATTACATTTTCTTATTTACTTACATAATCCTTATCCTATCACTTCTACGAGAGAGCATTAATATTAGCTTTATATTATATTAGTTCATCTCATTATGTTCTTGAAAGTATATGTGAGATTTTTAGAAGTAAGAATTTGTCAAATGAATCTTATTCAATTAATTTGATTCATTCGCAGTCTCTTCTATGGAAAACATTAAAAAGAACTTTGCTTTAGAAGTAAAGAGTGTAATGATTCATATTCAATCTCTTATTTCCATCAGTTTTATTTTGTAAAATTAAAAAGGTATTCAGTGCTAATGTGGTTAAGTAGTTCTTTGATTTGGGTTTCGTTGGGGGGGGAGTCATCAAAATTAGTTTCACTTATCAATCAAGTAAGGGTTAAAAGTTATTTGTTACTTTTTATGTAATACTCTAAATGTGGTCAATTTTGATGATCTGAGACTTTCTGAAAAGTGTCGGAGTGCTTCTCTCTCCTACTCTCTCTCTCTCTTTCTGTGTGCTTTCTCTATCTTTCTTTTGGTGAACTCTCTGTCTCTGTTCCTCTTTTTCCCTCTCTTCCTTTGTGTTTTCTTTTTTCTCTCTCTTTCTCTGTGTTTTTCTCTCTCTCTCCCTCTGTGTTTCTTGCTCTCTCTCTCTCTCTCCCTTTGTGTTTCTCGCTCTCTCTCTCTGTTTTTCTCTGTCCCATTTTCTCTCTCTGTTTTTTTTCTCTCTCTCTCTCTCCCTCCCACTGTTTTTCTCTCCCTCTCCCCCTCTGTTTTTTTCTCTCTCCCTCTGTTTTTCTCTCTCTCTCTCCCTCTGTTTCTCTCTCTCCCCCCTCTGTCTCTCTCTTTTTCTCTCCCCCCCTCTGTTTCTCTCTTTTTTTTCTCTCTCTCTCTCCCCCTCTGTTTTCTCCCCCCTGTTTTTTCTCTCTCTCTCTCTCTCTCAACT
>OY757943.1:6134111-6226611 GCA_963585895.1 Sepioteuthis lessoniana
CATACATACAGCAGCTCTGTGAGGATATGGGATGCAGCCCTGAAGACCTGCCAGAGGCGATAAATGATAGGGAGAAGTGGCGAGTGAGGGTCAGGGATATCCATACTGGTGGCACGACATGGTGATGATATATATAATGCTCACACACTCATATACATAATTTACACACACACATACTCATATGTATATATATATATATATATATATATATATATATATCAGAGGCAACATCTCAACACTAAAGGGTGGTCCCTCTGAAAACTAGTGGATAAGTTCCTCTACCTTGGAAGCAGCATCTCATCAACCAAAAATGATATCAACATTTTGCGAACTGTATTGAATATGTCGTGGAGGCAACAACCCACAAAACAGCAGCTGTTTGGCCACCTATCACCCATCACGAAAACTACCCAAGTTAGACAAACCAGACATGTGGAACATTGCTGTAGAACTAAGGACAGACTCATAGGCGATATACTCCTGTGGATCCCTTCACATGGATGAGCAAAACGGTTGGACGACCAGCTAGAACCTATCTACAACAGCTCTGTGCCAATACAGGATGTAGTCCTGCAAGACCTCTCCAGAGCAATGGACTATAGAGATGGGTGGCGAGAGAGGGTTAGGGAAATCTGTGCTAGCAGTGCAGCATCATGATGATATATATACATAATATGCGCGCACACACACACACACACACACACACATACATATATATATATATATATATATATATATCTCCTATGGTGTGTTCAGTCATTTTAAAATAGCTTTAAATAGAGCATACATTATGAGTTCTAAATAAGGTCTCTGTTTTAGAATTCGTAATGTCTGCTCTATTTAAAGATATTTTAAAACACATACACACACACACATCAATATATATATATATATATATACTATATATAATACTATATGATAAAGAGACCCACACATGTATATAATAACAGATACGCACTTTTGGCAACTTGCAGTGATTATCAATGTATCTCCCTCCAGCTATGGGTAAATAGTAGGGCAGACCAAGTTCTTTAGCCTTAGTAAGGCAACTCATCTAGGAAAACTCTGAATTCAAACCTCTCAAACTCTGCTTAAAAATTGAGCTTGTATCATATCCTGCCTGAGCGGAGGGGTTGGTAAATATGGATAGCTGTCCATGCCTTTGTTAGTCATATATATATATATATATATATATAATATATATATATATATACACACTACATACTATTTGTAGCCTACATTTTAGTATTTGATATTTTTGGGGAATTGGATAAAATATTACCTTATGAGGTAAGACATCCTTCTCCCCCTTGTAATGATAATATTTTGTCGTGTGATTTTTTTAAATAAAGATGTTTATCATTGCCATATTTATTTTATTTTTTCTCATTAATATTTTTCCATTTTAGCTTTTTTTTTTAATAACAAATTTTTCTTCTTTCTTTTAAAAAAAAATTCTCACAATATTGTTTATTGCCGTTAACTTTAATCAACAGCTGCATCTGTCCTAATGAAGACATTGATTTGAGTGTGGCTCATAAACTAAACTGTCTAGATTCATTATGCTTGAACTGAAAGAGAAATAATAACCAGAAAAGTCAATGCTTTTATCCTGAGCACCTCGCAGTTGTTGTATAGTCGCATACATATACAAATATAAGTGGAAACATAGTCAACAATAATATACGAACTTCAATGAACGAATGAACACACTTCTTTATAAAAATATAATCTCTCACACTTTATTTTCGAAAGGGTTGATGTTGGTTGTGTGTGAGAGGTGAGCTGGAGACGGGCAGACTGTTCTTCTTTCAACCATAGCAGCACTTCTTCCTCATCTTGGTTTGGTTGCTCAACCGTGGGTCACTGAGGGCCGCAAGCCCTCAGTCTGCCGCTGGCTCTCAATTTGGCATCTTGACCCCAACTGGCTCAAGCCATCTGTGGCACCTGGTTATATAATTGTCTCATGTCCACCTGTTTCCACTGTTCCTCCACTTATTTACACTGGTGCATCAGTCGAGGGTCAATATA
Organism: Sepioteuthis lessoniana; assembly: GCA_963585895.1. NCBI lineage: Eukaryota > Metazoa > Mollusca > Cephalopoda > Myopsida > Loliginidae > Sepioteuthis > Sepioteuthis lessoniana. The sequence goes on from OY757943.1 coordinate 6,136,143, forward strand.
TAACACAGTGACTTGTTAACAAAGTATTCAGATCAGTATTTTTTTAATTTTTTAAATTTGATTTAATTTTATTTAATCAATTTTTTTTTTACATCTAATTACATATCTACAATAAAGTGGTTATTTGTCAAGTTTTTGCTTAGCCGGGAGCGTGAACCTTAGGTTGTTTACAGTACCTGCTATTATCAAATGGTCACCCCATCTAAGTTGTGAACAGCCTCAGAGTTGCTTAATTTTAGCTATGCCTATAACAGCTGGTATTTACTAAGTATTGTTCACTCTGCACACTTGGCCTTAGATTGCTTTCTGTACCTGTTGTTACTATGTGGTCACCCCATCTAAGTACTGAACGATCATTGTTGCTTACTTCTTCTTTTTTTTCTTACTAACTTCTGCTTAGTGTGTTACACGAGCCTCAGGTTGTTTTCCATACCTGCTGTTTATTACAGTTGTCACCCATCTGAGTATGATCAGGCTCATTGTTGCTGAAGTTCTTTTTGTCTTTAATTACCAATCAAGTATCAGGTTTCTTATATTAGTTGCTGTTAGTAAAAAGTCACCCATCAGAAAACTGAACAGGTTCATTGTTACTTAATTTATGCTCTGGTAGGATGATGTGAAAATGTATACATAATCTTCAGACACTCATAAGTTCCTCATCAAAATAAAATATTTGATAACAAAATTTAAATTGAAGCATGCACACCATTATTGCACATCCGTATACACTTAAATTCTTATTCACTGTTTAATATCTAAGTTTACACCAATGGTGGACACAGGGTTTTTTAAATTATGAACACATTTTTGCATATATTGTCTGTGTGTGTGTGTTGTGTGTATATATATGTATATATATAGTGCCCATACGAAAAAAGTCTGGAAACTTATTGTATGCACCTTGTGTGTGTGTATATATATATATATATATATATCATATATATAGATAGCCCCTATCAATAAAAATTCAAAAATGTATGCATACTTTTCTGACTTTGCTGCATCCTTCATTACCATGAATATATATATATATATATATACGAGGTGTATACTATAAGTTTCCAGACTTTTTCTGTATGGGCACTTTTATTGATAGTACACACATGAAACTCTAGTCCCCTTCAAAGTAATCTCCTCCGGCTGCAATGCAGTTGTTGTACTGTTCCAAGAACTTTTAGAAGGCCTCATGGAAGTCCTCTTGTGTGAGTATATCAATGACCATCATCACAGCCTCTTTCATCTCCCCAATTGTCTCATAACGACAGCCTCTGAGCTTAGGGAATAAGTAAAAGTCCAAGGGAGCAAAGTCTGGACTATAGGGAGGGGGAGGAACTATCTTGATGCCCATCTTGGTCACATAGTCTGTGACAAGGATGGAATTGTGGACTGGTGCATTGTCCTGCTGGAAATGCCACTGACCCGATTTGAAGAGTGCTGGCGTCTTCCGATGGAATCTCTTCCTGAACTCCCTTAAAACCTCAACATAGTAACCGTTTGGCCAATCAACTCCGGTGTATTGACTTCCTTACTCCTCCCCCCTCACAGACTCCCTGCCTTCGTTAAATCTCTTATGCCATTTAAAAACAGATGCTCGATTCATGCAAGATGGTCGAAAAGCAGTCTGAAGCATTTCATACGTTTCTGTGGCATCATTTTTTCCAAGTTTAAAACACTTTTATTGCATATCGTTCTTCTGATTGCATTTTTGAAATTTACCAGCTCTGACAATCAGGCTTTAGTAGGGTGTATTCCAATTGCTGCTGTAGCTGTTCATTTGAACCTGAAATAATAGAAATTGGTCAGTGATCTCATAAGGTGTATAGCAATAACATAGTGAATTTTCAAGAGTCTAGGACAATTTTAAATGCTTGTACAAAAAAAAGTCTGCAAACTTATTGAATGCACTATGTATATATTTTCAGTGAACATTTTTCATATATATATATATATATATTTTCAGTGAACATATATTTAATCTTCACTGAAAATTGATATTCTTGGTTGGGAAAAACTAGTATTGAGAAGAAAGACATTTAAAACAGGATGTGCCTCCTTTAAGGAGAGTCATTAAAAGGCTGAAGTGACAGCTGAAAAAGAGAACAATGTTGGATTCTCAGGTTTAGGAGTCTACTTGGAGGTGTGGTAATTATGATCGTATTCTTCTTTATAAAAGCTGGATATATCAATCCCATGAAGTTTCATTGGAGATGTGAACAAGGCATACTTCCTTTAACACTAGGAGGAGTCTCTGTTGCATAGTGGCTAATGTGTAATGCTACAACATTTTGAAATTAAATAGCCCATGAAGGTTAATATGCCTTTAAAAAACGAAACCAACCTTTCAAGGCTAGGTCGGTAATACTGCTTACATCATCAGCAGTAAATCAGTCAAGTTCTACAATTGTCTTTCCGTTTGTCCGTTATCTGTGCTTAAAGGTTTGCAAGACTGCTGCTGATTGATGATAGATCAAAACAGGATGTCAACCCATCTGGGGTTATTTTATGCCTGGAGATTAGGGAATTGTGTACATTTATATTTACATATTTGTGTATTTGTTGAGTTTATTCATTTTTTTTATTTATGGGATTAATCTTGTTTACATTTTGACTTTTTGGTAGAATTCTATTTTTCTCAAGAGACGGTCAAAATGTCATCTGTGTTGACATGTTGAAATAGGTCCTATATATTGTTGGCATTGGTCTAATGAGAACTAAATCTCTGCATTATAAAATTTTTAACAGTGTAGCCCTTTTGACATGATATACACTGTGGTTGTTTTTCTTGTTTGAATATTGGCCCTGTCGGCTGGGGCTGCACAGTACTCTGATTGCATCTCTGCAGAGGAGTAAAACTCTTCCAACGAGTGTCCTGGATGTGACATTAAACAATCTGATGCTGAGGCTTCAGTAATGCTGGAACTTTTGGAGGATGCAAATTATCCTTTCATTGTTATCACTCCCAGGTCCACTGTGGCCTTAAGTGGCAGCACTTGATAGTTTAGTTCTATTTGACCCATAGATAGGGCACTATGTGCTTATACTAAACTGAATTGTTTGAAATAGACATGTTTTTTATGTTTAAACTGTATACGTATGCTAAACTGTTTCAAATAGAACTGTTTATATGTATAAAAATGGATTTGGTATTAGATATCGCACAATGGTTGATATGCCATAAAACCAAACCATTTGTTTGAGTATAAAGGAGTGGATAAGTCTTGTGTGACCAATGTGTAATCGGGATATTGTGATTTGTTTCTTTTTGGATCTTCTGAAAGCTGATTTCCATCTAGCATGGATTTTATTTGGCAAGAGTTTAGTGTGCATTTTGATATTCAAAGAGATGTCAACTCAGATAATCCTGGAGGATTAAGAGACAATAATCACCTATAAAGATGAAGCAATCATCACATATATGCATATGTGAGCCAAAAAGTTCATGTCATATCTGTTGTTGATGACATTTTTTTACCAATAGGATCGAAGCACTGCAACACCTATGGAAAAAGAAGTATAGACTGTAAAGGGGGACTCAGTCGAAAAATAAACATATAGTCACATTCCACTAAAGTATCTTAGTTGGCCTATGAACTTTTAAACTGTCCTCTGTATATAGAATTTCATGCTTTGTTTTTATTATGTCCTTGAAGAACGAAGTAGGATGAATATATTTTGTTCTGTTGATGATTAATTATGAATAATATTGTCCGAGCTCAAGTTAAAACAAACCTCTTGAAATGTTTGACTTTAATCGGCAACAAGCATTGATTTGACTAACAGTGTGTGACTAGTCACAAGATGGGTTATCTAGATTCATTATGATTAAGCTGAAAGACGAATCATAACCAGTTTTGTCCGTGCTTAATGGCTTGTCAACAATGTTGTCTGTTTATTATTCAGTGTTTGGATTAGCTTTTTTTGACATAGACGAACACAAGAGTTGCCGAAGAAATAACGCTTGTCATTGTAAAAAGTGAACTTGAATATCTGAGTTCAAGCCCTGAGGGAAGCTGTTTGCATTTCATATGGTGTTGTATACTACAGCTGGATCTTGTCAAACAACAAGGAACATGTATATATAAAAAATATAATTGTATATTTTTATTTTTTTATGATGACATTTGCGTGAAGCAGGAGAACAGTCAGAGAAAGTTCATATGCACAAAGGAGCTGTTGGGAGTTGAAACAGCCTGTGAAAACTGAACTTCAGCCAAAATTCTAGACTTTATATAGTCCTAAAACTCCTACATAACCCTCAGTTCTATTTTACCCATTGATAGGATCCTTTCAAGTGCTACTACTCTGGACCAGAGTGGACCTGGGAGCAATGGCAATAAAGGGGTGCTCTGCATTCCCCAAAGCTCCAGCATTACTGGAGCCTCACTATCAGATGGGTTAGTGTCATATCTAGTTGACTCATTGGTGGGGGTCTTAACCCTCTGTAGAAGTGCAGTTGGTGTATTCTGCAGCACCAGCTGACTGGGGCATGCTAAATTGAATTGTTTGATCATTCAACCCTGTATAAACAAATGAGTGATATTTAATTGAATTGTTGGTGATACATAGCAATATTTTGTTTACTTATGCTAAATTTGATTGTTAGAAATAGAACTGTTTGATCCTTTAACTGTGTGTATCTACAAAATGTGTTTAAAAATCCTATATATGTAAAAACAGGATTTGGCATGAAATAACGAACAATGGTTGATATGCCATAAAACCAAACCAATTATTCTTTCTTGCTTTCTTCCCTTTGGACTTTCTTTAATTTTTTTTCTTTCACAATAACTTTTTTATACTTCAATTTTTCCCTTCTCTGTAGAATTTTTTTTTCTCTGTTTCAATTCTTCTCTCCTTCCAACTTATTCATTCTTTCTTTTTTTCTTTTTGTTTACTCGAGTGATTTGAAAGGATTCTAGTGAACTGATACACCTCTGTTCTCAATTCACCAAACCTGTTTGCTATCACATGACAAAAATAACCTTACACAAGTTAATATGCTGTTAAGATAAATCAATTATGTTTTCTGTAGACATAGCAAGGTTTTTATTACAGCAATATACTTTAAGAACAAAGCTGTTTCCTGTCCAATTTGCAACTGATTTATAAGTTAACAGTATCTGCATTTATAATGAAAGTAATTTTTTTAATCATTTGATTCTATAGATTCTCATTGGCCTAGTGGGTAGAGTGTTTGCCAATGGTCTTGGGAGACTGGGGTTCAATCACTGGTCGAGTCATACCAAAGACTTTAAAAAAATGCTACTTGACACCACCTTGCTTAACACTCAGCATTATAAGGTAGAGATCAAGAGTAAAGTGGAGCAATCTAGGGAAAGGAGTAGTGCTCTCCTCTACACCTCGGTGTAGTAGCTATTGAAAAGGGAGCCTTCTGGTTGCCCTTAACTACGATCACCAACTTTACTATGAAATGCGAATTAGAATTTTTTCAGTCTTCCCTAAATAGAAGCATCAATATCATTATGGACCCCTCTTAGCTATAAAATGATTATCAGTCCTTCACCCCTTCCTAAATTGAAGCATCAGTATAATCATAGACTGCTATTGAAATAGAAATCCAGTGGGTTTATGGATCATCTTCAGCTGGTGTGCCACCATAAATCCACAGATTCCCTTGACTCTATCTCACCCTCCATCCCTCTGTGTCATCTCTCATAGCAAGTCCTCTAGAGAGCATCCAGTGTCTTCACAAAGCTGATAAATTGAAGTTTTTATTTTTGGTCGGCTATCATTAGTGTGTCCATGAGTAGGAGTTCATGGGAGAATGTTACTTATCAGCAGCTGTGCTTAGCGTGTCTTTACACCTCTTGCATGGATTGTTCGTTAGATAGGCAGCAAGTGACCATACAGCTGCTGTTCTGTTGGGTGTTGTTTCCTGGATTTGTTCAAAACAGCATGCAGCATTCTTGTGTAGTTCCCATCTACCTTTTTTCTCCTAATATTTAATTTGGTCAATTGGTGCAACCATGCAGTAGTACTGACATGACTAAAACTTGGAAGAATTCCTATTTTATTTCATCAAAGATTATAGAAGTCAAATGACTCACCTTCTAACGTGGCTGCCTTCTTGAATCTTCTTGGTAAACTATGCTTACATCATTTTATAGGAGAGCACCTAATGCAGCAGGTGGGTTGATCTGTGGTACCAGGATGACCTGCCCAACACATTTGCATGAGTGGTGTCTATTCACCCATATATTTATCCAGTAAATGGCAATGGAAATTTTTTACTTGTGTTATTCCGGCTTTTTAGCTGGGTCGTCTGGCATTCATGCTGGATAGTCAATCAAAACCAAGAGCAGACTCGGGGCCAAATAGGCCCCCAGCTTCAGGTGGGCAACCTTCGGGTGGGCGAGCTGCTTTTCAGATCCCTATGCACGCCTTGTATAGCACTAGACCTCACGGTCTAGTTCAAGCTATATTCTGGCATACGTGCCCGGACCTAGATTTAGGTCCGTGATACGGCTTGACTCATTAGATCCACATTGCACTTAGTGGGTCAATGACTAGCAGGGTTCGAGTCTCGGCTCGTTCCTGACCTTCCCCTCCCCTTTATCCCCACTTTAATCGACCTTCGGGCTTTTGACCTTGTGTCAAGTCCTGTCTGGTGGGAGGCAGTGACAAATATTATCATTTTCTACTTGTGTGTCAGACCACTCACAAGTGAACTAATATTCATCATGGTGCTGCAGGCAGGATTCGAACCTACGCGGGTATTGCCCATTGGATTTCGAATAAGCAAGCCTTATATACCAGATTTTCATATGTTCATTAACTTTTCAGTAGCAGTTTATACTTCTCCTCTGTATATATTAACATTATTATCAGTTGATGAGATATTTCTGCCAAGGTATATGAACTTGTCTACTAATTTCAGAGTCTTGTCATTTTATGAGATCTACTCTCATTTTCCTCTAATGGAATCAATTTAGCTGATTAATTTTTTTGGTTTCCCTAAACTTGAGAAGAAAAAAAAAGATCAAAATCTTGTCAATTCCTTTTCAAAAGTGGGCGTATTTCTATTTACTTTAAAAAAAAAAATTTTAAAAGGAAAAAGACCATAAGGAAACTCATCACAATCAGACTTGATTAGGAATTTGCCTTTTCATAAATAAAATGCGTTACCCCTCCTCCCAAATTCCATTCCAAAAAAACAAAAGGTTTTTCAAAAGTGTTTCATGCTGGGATAGTACACTTATTTCTTCTCTAACATATCACCCACCTCGATTCCAAAGCCACATTGTTATTATCAACTTTTGGCTTTTAGAAATATTTCTTTTCTGCTACTTGCAAATTTACACAGGAGAGAAAGATGAATGATGTCTGATTATCGGCATTAGAAACAGGACCGACCTGATTATCTGCAACCCATTCTTGGAGGAACTAGAATTCATTTACTAGTGTATGAAGAAATTAGACCATTAATTTAGTTGTCTTTCACGTTTATACTTGCTGGATTAGCAAAAATAAGTTAATGTGACTGCTTACTGGATATATGGGTGTTGGTTAGATTTTAAAGATTTAAATTTTTAGCCAAAATTTGCAGAGTTAGCCAAGACATAAGTCATAAATTTTATAGGGTTAAAACTCGGACATAATGAGAAGGACAAGGAGCCAAAAAAATGAATTCCATTAATTAATGATTTTGTGATCATAAATCGTCACCTTTATACATAAAATTTATTTATGAATATATGAAATAGAGATATGAAGAGAGAGAGAGAGAGAGAGAGAGAGAGAGAGAGATGGATGTTTTAGAAGAGGTGAAGAGAAAGAGGTGGATGGTTTAGAAGAGGTGGAGAGAGAGATTGATGAATTTGAAAAGAGAGAGAGAGAGAGATGAACATTGAGGAATTTGAAGAAAGAGATCAAGACTGATGAATTTGAAAAAAAAGAGAGTGAGAGAGACAGAAAGATTGATGAATTTGAAGTCATCTTGCTATACTTGTCCCTGGGCTATTGCTACATAGACCCAGAGAGTGATATAAGTGTTGTACAAATGTTTGTCACTCTAATCCAATGGCGTACAGATATGTTACTAGCTCATTTTTTTCATGTATTGAACTATTTATTAATTAGGATGTCTGGGTTGTAATTTAAGTGTTAAAGACTGGTATTATCTGTCAAGATATAGCACTCATCACATACACATATATAAACTAATTAGATATTTTGATAATAATAAAAAGTTAGTAAGATACAAAATATCAAGCAATTTGTGTTTTCAGTTATTACGTCAATTTGGATGTGTAATAATAGCTGTTATATAACACATCAGCCCATTGATATAATGGTTTGAGTGTTCGCCAATGGTCCAGGAGACCAGGGTTTAATCCCAGGTCAAGTCACACCAAAGACTAAAAAAATTGTACTTGATGCTGCCTTGCTTAACACTCAGCATTATAAGGTATGGATCAAGGGTAAAGTGGAACTCCAGGGAATGGAGTAGTGCCCAACCCCTACACCTCGGTGTAGTAGCAATTGAAAAGGGAGCCTTTGGATTGCTCTCGACTATGGTTGCCAACTTTACTTGCTTATATAACACATAGAATTGGATCTGATAATTGGAGTCTTTAAAATTTTATCTATTTGTAGAATAAAAATAACACATACCTCCGTAAAGCGTTCAGCTGGCAGACAAAAATAAAGCAGGTCATAGCTCAATGCAGTCCTTCTTACAATGCTAAACTGAAGCTGGTTTATATAATGAAATACCTTCTCTCACTTACCAGCAGTCAATCATGGCCCATGCAATGTACTCGGCCCACATGTGCACAATGGGATGCTCCAAGGCACCATAAATAGCTCCTGTTCCTCAATCGCGGCAATTTAGCTTCCTGTCTTTACGATTGATTGCTCTTAGCTAATGCAACTAATTACTCTTGGCTATTGCAACTAATTGCCTTACGCTACCTGACAAATCCGACACTATTTTGCTTAAATTTCATTCATTTATCTTATTCTGTTTGATTACGCTGTGTTAGTGGAGCTTAGCTTAAGTTGACTGTAACCCTTGTGAGGGTTACCCCCCACCCAAGAGGTGTCTTGGGTATGACACTAAACTGCATCTGATGGTGAGACTCCACTTCTGGAGAATGTGGAGAACCAATTCATTGCCATTACTCTCAGATACACTCAGACCTGAAGTGGTAGTACCTGTTAAGATCTTATTTATGGATCAAATAAATCAGTTTGAAAATTATTTGTATTCGATTGGGCTGTGTAGAAAAACAAACCACTTCAAAAAAGGGTAAACATGAATATACGATGAATGTAATTCCCTAACCTTCTAGGTATAAAATTACCCTAGATAAGTTGATGTGCCATTAAAATCAATCTATTCAATTCTATATTTTATTAGTATTAATCATGTTAGTCCACTTTATTTTATTCTAATTAATTTATTGTTTATTATTCAGTATTTTCATTTTATTCTTTTATCTTTATTGTCTGGATCAGTCGAAACTAATTTAGTAAAACACAAACTCTCACAATTAAAGCTATTATGCAATGTCATAACAATGGTTTGGTGAATTGGTGCAGTTTACATTTTTTTATTATTATTATATCTATTTCATTGAATTTTATTTCAATTAAATAATGTAAATTCATTTCATTTACATTATTTAATTACACTATTTAATTTCAAGCAAGATGGCAATTACACAAGAATGTTGGGAGCAATATTGAACAAGTCCTGGTGGCAACACTCCACAAGGCACCAACTATACGGCCACCTGCTGCCCATCATGAAAACTATACATACAGGAGGTGCCCGTGGTGTAATGGTTATCGTCACAGGATATGGACACGGCGATACGAGTTCAATTCCTGGACAAGACTGATTGCATTTCACATAGCACTAATACCCTTGGGAAAGGTATGAATCCAATTATTCTCCCTCCAGCTATGGATAAATAGTAGGGCAGACTAGGTTCTTCAGCCTTGGTGAGGCAACTAGTCTAGGAGAAGGAAAACTCTGAATTCAAACCTCTTAAACTCCGCTTAAAAAATTGACCTTGTGTCATATTCTGCCCGAGTGGAGGGGTTGGGTAAATAGGATCATGAAAACTATACAAGTTAGACGAACCAGACATGCAGGACACTGCTGGAGAAGCAAGGACGAACTCATCAGTGATGTACTCCTATGGACCCCCGCATATGCACAAGCTGGACAACCAGCTTGAACATACATACACCAGCTATGTGAGGATACAGGATGTAACTCTTGAAGACCTGCCAGAAGCGATGAATGATAGGGAGAAGTGGCGAGAGAGGGTCAGGGATGTCCGTGCTAGCGGTACAACATGATGATGATTTAATTTCATGATTTTACTTATATTGTCCCGAACATTCGAGATTTATTTGATAATAGTGAACTAATGTATGTGTAATTACAGCTATTATACCATCGTAACAATAATTCTGTGAATTGGTTTAATTTAAATTTGGATTAACCGAACAATATATTTACTTATCGATATTTTTGATGACTTTCTCTTATGAGATACAAGTAGTTACTTGGATATCTGTATATTTGTATCTTAAATACACATGAATAAGGATAGCCGCTGCTCCCTTCAACTCAATATAAAGTTGGTTATTTTATTTTATGAAGTATCAACCTTTTTTGGAGGTGCCCGTGGTGTAATTGTTATCGTCGTAGGAAATGAACATGGCGACACGAGTTCAAATCCTGGACGAAACTGATTGCATTTCACATAGCACTAATACCCTTGGGAAAGGTATGAATCCAATTATTCTCCCTCCAGCTATGGGTAAATAGTAGGACAGACTAGGTTCTTCAGCCTTGGCAAGGCAACTAGTCTAGGAGAAGGAAAACTCTGAATTAAAACCTGTTAAACTCCGCTTAAAAAAATTGACCTTGTGTCATATCCTGCCCGAGTGGAGGGGTTGGTAAATAGGATCAACCTTTTTTGGGTCATTTAATGCCAAATTAAGTAATTTTGATTAAAGTTTCCACAAACAATTCAGTTTAGTATAAGTACAGTTTTGCTAACACACAGTTAAATATCAAAACAGTTTTATGCTAATATAACATAGCCAGATATATGACCAAGATATGGAAGTGTGAAATGTACATAGAATGTTCATAACGCACATATAGATAACATAGGAATCCTGAAACACAAAAAACTTTGACTTCTTAGTTCAGGTACGAAACTTTTTATTACCTTTTGAGTTTAAAGGTTTTTCGACATAAGGAGAGAGTTACCATCTTTCTATTCTGACTTTTTCATTTGCCCTGCCAGCACGTGCGACACCTGCCCAAGGCCTCGGCGAGCAAGCGAAAGTCACCCTTCTTCTTCGGACGGCAAGACTCAACTAACTGACTTTTCTTAAATCTCAGCCCACACTTCCAGTGTGTGACGTCATGCACATCCCTGGTCACATCCTCTATCTGGGATTTTTATTGTGACATCTCTGAATGACACGTCCGCTCCGAGCACACGCATGTGAACACCTGCATTCATGTTTGCACCTAACTAACCCATGCACTGAGTCGAAAGGTTCTCAGCCTAACTAAATCCAAAAGCAAGATATATAAAACGAAATCCCTCGGCCATTATATTACACTAAACTGAGTTGTTTGAAATAAGTACACAGTTTTTTCTTTACACACAGTTAAATGGAAAAACAGTTAATTTTAAATAATTCAGTTTAGTGTCATTACAGTTTAGTTCTATTTGACCCATGGATAGGACCATTTGGCAAGTGGTATTGGTTGTTCCATCTTGCTAATTTCATAGTGGAACTGGAATTGATGGCAATGAAGGAGTACTCTGCATTCTCCAAAGCTCCAGCATTATAGGAGCCTCACCATCAGGTTGTTTAGTGTTGTATCCAGGACACTCTTTGGGAGAGTCATACCTTTCTGCAGAGATGCAATGGATGTATTCTACAGCCCTAGCTAACTGGGCCACAATATAAAGTGATATCCATCACCTGGAAACCACTTGAACTGATGATTGCATTGGCAAGTGAATGACAGTCTTGAAGCATCATTGACTCTGTCTACACTATCCTAACTTAGATCTATATATGCTCTATCACTGATATTGAGCACTTATTTTATATATATATATATATATATGTATTTGTGTGTGTATTTGTGTTTGTGTGTATTTATGTGTGTGTGTATGTATTTATGTGAGTATATGTGTGTGTGTGTATGTATTTATGTGAGTATATATGTGTGTGTGTGTATTTATGTGAGTATATGTGTGTGTATTTTTGTGAGTATATATGTGTGTGTATGTATTTATGTGAGTATATGTGTGTGTGTGTGTATGTATTTATGTAAGTATATATGTGTGCGTATGTATTTATGTGAGTATGAATGTGTGTGCGTATGTATTTTTGTATGTGTGTGTGTATGTATTTATGTGAGTATATATATGTGTGTGTATGTATTTGTGTGTGTGTGTGTGTGTGTGTATATATATATGTATGTGTGTGGTGGTGCCCATGGTGTAATGGTTATCGTCGTAGGAAATGTACACGGCGACACGAGTTCAAATCCTGAACGAGACTGATAGCATTTCACATAGCACTGATACCCTTGGGAAAAGTATGAATCCGATTATTCTCCCTCCAGTTGTGCGTAAATAGTAGGGCAGACTGATTTCTTCAGCCTTGGTGAGGCAACTAGTCTAGGAGAAGGAAAATTCTGAATTCAAACCTGTTAAACTCCGCTTAAAAATTGACCTTGTGTCATATCCTGCCTGAGCGGAGGGGTTGTTAAATAAGTATGTATGTGTGTGTGTGTGTGTGTGTATATATATATATATATATAGTAAACTACATTATCAGGATTTTCTACACACTGGGTGCTGCAGAAATACCTCCCATATTTTAAACTGTCCCCTGTATAGTGCAAGTGAACTTTGGCAAGTGGTATTGGTTGTTCCATCTTGCTAATTTCTTAGCTTTTCTTTGACCCAGATATGATCAGTCTTGATCACAGCTTGGACTGATGCATATTTAACTGTGTTTAAACAAATATCTGTTTAATGGAATTTTTTGCGTTAAATAGCAATACTTAAAAACATTTTACTGTGCAAAAGAATAAGCTTAGTTTCATTTAAAAATGTTATCAACAAAATGTGTTGACAAATCATATATATTTAATTATATATATATATAAAGAGGATTTGGCATTAAATAAACTACAATGGTTGATATGCCATAAAACCTAACCCAACCCAACCTAATCAACGATAGGAGAATGTTCGACCTTTACATCTCCAGCAGTGCCTTGCATGTCTTCTTTGTCTTACACTCTGTTTTGAGGGGTGCTGCTTCCAGGATGTGTTCAAAGCAGCATGTAGCATTTTTGTGTACCTATTGTTTAGCTTTTTTTCCGAGCATTTCATTTGTCCAAGTGGTGCAGCTATACAGTTGTACTGACATGACCACAGCTTGGAAGATCTCTCTTCTCTTTGCAAAGAACTTTAATTAAAATATATCCTGAAAATATAACCAGAAAGAAAGGTTAATTAAATCATTATCTATGAGATAGAAAATTTAACATTTATATTACAATTTAAATTACATTTTTACTGACCCCCAGTAACCTAAGAATTTCTTCTGATTCCATAGCCCTGGCCATAACTAATAAAAGAGTGAAAAATTACAGTCACAGGGAGACATTAAAGGAATTGAGATCAATTACTTTACTAGAAAAAAGAGTCAGAAGTGATATAATTGAAATTTTCAAAATAATGGAATCTCTAATTATGGTAGACTTCTTTTTTTAATATTTTATCTCAAACTGGAAATTTGCTGTCAAGGCAGATTTCAAAAACTAAGTCTACTAACTAATTGGATTTTTTTGCTAATCGAATAAAATATTTTTGCAACAAATTTATTAATCATATTAAAAATAGTGATAGTGGAGGTGCCTGTCGTGTAATGGTTATCGTCGCAGGAAATGGACATGGCGACAAGAGTTCAAATCCTGGACGAGGCTGATTGCATTTCACATAGCACTAGTACCCTTGGGGAAAGTATGAATCCAATTATTCTCCCTCCAGCTGTGGGTAAATAGTAGGGCAGACTGAGTTCTTCAGCTTTGGTGAGGCAACTAGTCTAGGAGAAGGAAAACACTGCTTTAAAAATTGACCTTGTGTCATATCCTGCTCGAGCGGAAAGGGTGGTAAATATGATATCAAAAATAGTGATAGTGTAAAAATTTTAAGATTAGACGTTTTCAGAAATAATGGTAAGAAAAAGAATTTATGAGGGCATTTTTGGGAACTATCAAATGAATTAAGAGAATCTGATCTGTATCTAGATATTGTGTGTTTACAGTATGTTTTAGGCAAAGATGAATTTTTTTTTTTTTAAAGTTTGATGTGAGAAGATAGTAAAAAGGGGAGATGCCCAAGGAGGCATAACAAACAAAGAAAAAAATAATGGCATTTAGAAGGTAAAAAAGTAGATTGTTGTGCAAGTCGTTTATATCCTAAAACGTAAAGATTTGAATTCAAAATATCCCTGGTTCTATCTCATTGTCATTTGAACTAAGTTCTTATTTCTGACATGTCACGATGAGGTGCAAGTCGTTTGAGACAGATACCAACTCATTTGGGTGTGAGAAAACTTTTTGATACCACATAAAAAATGAGGGACTCCATCTGGCGACATGAAATGATTGTCTTGTCTACGTATTTAGTTATGTTGTAACTTTCTTGATAACGGCTTCATCTTTTAAGACACGATATTAGATTAGATTTTTAAGAAATTTCTCATTCTGATAACTGAAGAAGCTCTTCTACACAAGAACTTAGTCTGGAATTAATTTAATATTAATTAAAAAAAATATCCTTGTTTTGTAATCTGCAGGCAAGAAATAATGTCATTTATGTTAAACAAATATAGTTACATCCTCTAGCGATAATTTCCAGGTTCATCCTAAGGGAGAGAAATCTGATTAAAGCAAAAACAACTAATTCATTGTATGAAAATTGATGAATTATTTTGCTTAATCTGAGCCTTTCGTTATGTCATGGTCTTGTTTAAAAAGAAAATAGTCTTGTTGTTGTTTGCGTTTGGTTAACATGTCAATTTACCTTCTTGGCATCAAGCAGTCTGTTAATGAGAAATACCATTATTATTTTTCAATTCTTTTATCTTTCTCTTGTTCTCCAGTTTCCTCTTTTTTTTCTATTATTAACATATCTTCTCTCTGTTGCATGTCAACTCTCTCATTCTCCCTATTGCTTCTAAAATCTCTCTCTCTCTCTCATTTCCAAACTCTCTCTCATTCTCTGTTGGTTCCTAATTATCTTTCTCTCTCCTTTTTGTTGCTTTTGATCTCAATCTCATTTTCTTTAGTGCTTACCAATTTTCTCTCATTCTCCCAATTGCTTTTTATATCTTTCTCTCCCTCTTCCTTTCTTTAAGACACGATATTAGATTAGATTTTTAACAAATTTCCACATTCACTCTCAATTCTCTCTGTTGCTGCCTGACTCTCTCTCACTCTCTATCTTGTTCTCACTTGCTGTCTCTCTCATTCTCTGTTGCTTCCTGATTCTTTTATTCTCTCTCATTCTTCTCTCTGCTGCTTTCTCTCTCTCACAATCTCTGTTACTTTCTGCCCCTCTCTCTCTCTCTCTCTTTAATTCTCTCTGTTACTTCCATACTCTCTTTCTACCCCTGTTGTTTCCAAACTCTCCCTTATATTTCTCTCTCATTGACTCTCTGTCTTTCTCTTTTTCTCCCTCACTTTCTCTCCCTCATTTTTTGTTACTTTCTGACTCTATTTCCCTTGTATTCTATCTATTGCTTTAAAACACTTTCTCTCTCTCTCTCTCTCTCTCACTTTCATTATCTCTCACACATTCTTTCTTTTGCCTTCTGACTCTCTGCATCAAAACTCTCTCCCTCTTTCTCTCTGTTTACTAATTATTTGTCCTTCCCATTCTCTCTGTTGCTTCCTAACTCTCTCTCACTCTACCTCAGTCAGCTGGGACTGTAGAATACACTGAATGCAACTTTGCAGAGGGGTAAAAATTACCCCCCCCCAGAGTCTCCAGGAAATGATACTAAACTGCATCTGATTGGGAGGCTCCATTCCTGTAGGTTTGGGTAATGTAGAGTGTGTCTTCATTGCCATTACTCCCAGGTCCACTCTAATTTAGAGTGGTAGTAGCTGTTCTGATCCCATCAATGGGTCAAAAAGAACTTTTCAATCATTTACTATACTTGAAGCCATTTAACTGTGTGCAAATAAATGATTGGTTGTCTAAATTTCTGAGACGAAGCTTGTTGATTATTATCATTAAGGATTTTCGGACTATTGTCTTCATCTTTATTGTTATTTCCACAACGTTTCGGCCGATATGTCGTCCGGCCTTCTTCAGGTGTTTGTTGAACTCGGGAACCTTCACGGAACTTTGAACTACGTCCTTTATTGAATCCACGGGGGTCGCCTGTTCTGATAAGTCCCAAAAATTCACTCTGAATTGTCCAGCAGGACATATGGCATAACAGTTATAGGCGTTGGTTCCCTAAGCTTCTAAAGGAGACAATCATCTGGAGGTTGCAGATTCAATCCTCACTACAGGCGAGTAACAATACAGGAATACTTAACACTTGTACCCGGTTATGGCTAACGGAATCAGAACAGGCGACCCCCGTGGATTCAATAAAGGACGTAGTTCGAAGTTCCGTGAAGGTTCCCGAGTTCGACAAATGCCTGAAGAAGGCCGGAGGACATATCGGCCGAAACGTTGTGGAAATAATAATAAAGATGAAGACAATAGTCCAGAAACCCTTAATGATAATAACAAATGGTTGATATTGAATTGAATTATTGGTATTAGATATCAATGCTTTTAATGATTTAACTGTGTGCGAATGAATAAATAATGTTGGCAGAATTATTATTGATGGATAGCAGTACTTCAATCCATTAATTTGTGCAAATGATAAAAAGCAATACTTGAAACCATTTGTGTATAAACAAATGAGCTCTGACTTGTTTGAAAATGTTACTTATAAACTATTCAGTTACAAATAATATATATATAAATATTACTTACTATTCAGTTACAAATAATATATATATATATATATATATACACACACAGGATTTGACATTAGATACCCTACAAGGGTTAATATGTTATAAAACCCAACCAAACCCTCTCTCTCTCTCCCTCCCAAACTCTCTCACTTACTTCTAAACTCTCTTTTCCTCTCTGTTACTCCAAATTTTGTCTCTCATTCTCTGTTGCTTCCAAACTCTTTCTCTCTTCCTTATTCTCTGTTGCTTCCAAATGCTTTCTTCATGACTCTCTCTCTCATTCTCTGCTACTTTCAAACTCTCTCTCTCTCTGTGTTGCTCCCTGACTGTTTCAAGTCAATTCTCTAACCAGTGAGCTCTTATTAAGACGTCAAGATGTCAGCTTTTGTTTTTAATTAAATATTTATCTATTCATCTATCTTTCTGCCACCAAAATTTTTTTTGTAATTTCTGATAATTAAATTTTTGCTGTCTGCTTTTTTTTATTTTTTTATTTTATTTTTTAAATTTTTGTTCCAGTTGGAAATGATTTCATGGTTTGTCTTTTCATAAACTGATCTGAATATTTAATTACAGCTGATATATCAATATTTATTCTTCAGTGGAAATCTTCCTGCATCCACTCATTTAATAGATATCGACTCAGCTTTGACCAACATAAAATTAAACGATACACATATAAGGGCGGGAATCTTCTGAAGTGGGAGAGTCTTCTTGCCTTGAAAATCAGTGTTGGTGTTCGTGGTTTTAGAAGTCTAGTGGAAGTGGAATCAACCTATTGGGAGGTAGTCGAATTATCTAACACGCAAAATAAACTGATGGATGTTCACCAATCAGACATAATCGAAATACTGCTCTGCTTTTTCCGCCTCAAACTTAGTTTCTTATATGCTCATTAAATCTCGCCACTTCATGTGGGATTATCACATTCTCCTTCATAAAATAAGTTACACCTCTTGCGTCCTTTTCTTCTTCTGGTTTCCGCATGCCGGTAGCAGAGAGAGCACACCTTCTGTTTCTTCAAGGTAAGATTGTTCGTGGCATTACTACTACAGTTGGAAACCTTTACTTTGATTATTTATAATAGTTCTCTCTTTATATGCATAAGATATCATTAAAGGTTCTTAATAGACTCACTGATGAATATTGAACCATGCACATATATATATATCATCATCATCATATCGTGCTGGTAGCACGGATATCCCTGACCCTCTCTCGCACCTCCTTCCTATCGTTCATCGCCCTAGGTAGGTCATCAGGACAACATCCCGTATCCTCACATAGCTGCTGAATGTATGTTCGTGCTGGTCGTCCTGCTTTTGCAAGGCCATGTGTGGGGGTCCATAAGAGTAAATCTCTTATGAGTTCGTCCCTGCTTCTCCAGCAGTGTCCTGCATGTCTGGTTCGTCTAACTTGAATAGTTTTCATGATGGGGGCAGGTGGCTGTACAGTTGGTGTCTTGTGGGGTGTTGCCGCCAGGACTTGTTTAAGATTGCACATAGCATTCTTGTGTAATTGCCGTCTAGCTTCTTCTCCTGCCGTTTTGTTAGCGTCCATGTAGTGCATCCATATAGCAGTATCGATGTGACCGCTGCCTGGAAGAAACTGTTTCATTTTATCTGATTTCCATATAATCGATAGCCTATTGATAGCTGTCTATGCTTTCGTTAACCTCGTTTCAATGTCCTTTTCGGTTGATTCGACGCTGCTTCCTAGGTCAGTGAATTTGTCTACTAGTTTAAGAGGGGTTCCTTCTAGAGTGGAGATGTCCCCTGTTTGATTATAGCACATATATTCCGTTTTGTGTGCATTAACATAGAGGCCTATGCTTGCTGCTGCTCGTTCCAAACTATGCAGAAGTGTTTCGGCTTGGTCGGGTGTATTTGCCAGTATCGCTATGTCATCGGCGTAGTCGGCATCGGTAATTGTTGTTGCGGGGGTACCTTCTGCTTCTTTTCTTCATCAGTTCGAAGCCATTCTCTCTGATTTTGTCAATCGATGTTCTAAGTACATAGTCTAGACAAATGATAAAGAGGTACGGAGCCAGCGTGTCTCCTTGTAGTACTCCTGCTACAATGTCGAAGTATTCTGTGTCTCCATCTGGTGATTGTACTTTTACTTTGGTGTTTCTATAGAGAATCGTTATTGCCGCTACGGTTTCTTAAGGTATGCCGTACGCTAGTAGGATTTGTTCCATCTTTCCTCTCTGTATGGAATCGAAGGCCTTGGTAAAGTCGACAAATATTAATGTCGCGTGTAGGTTTTTTACCCGTACACCTTCGAGGATTCTATACTCAATATCAGTGATAGAGAATATGAGGGTTGTTCAAAGAGTTCTCAGCCTCACTCATAAACAAGAGCATAACTGAACATTTTTGTTGTGGCAACATGCTACAACTTCTTATAAAAGTAGAAAAACTAATTCAGATTTTTCTAGTGTATTGCCACAAAATATTCAACTCTGCAGTTCCTTCTGGGTGGGGCTTAGAACTTTTTGAATGACACCCATATATATATATATATATATATATATATATATATATATATTTCATTAAGAAAAAAACAACGAAACCAATCACAAAGGATTATAAATTTATTTCCATCCTGTTACGCATTTTTGAAATTTTCAAAAACACAAAAAAAAATTAACAGGACTTCATCAGATCAATTAGATAATTAGTTTTTTTTATCTAATTGATCTGATGAAGTCCTGTTAATTTTTTTTCGTGTTTTTGAAAATTTCAAAAATGCGTAACAGGATGGAAATAAATTTATAATCCTTTGTGATTGGTTTCGTTGTTTTTTTCTTAATGAAATTATTGCTCTGTATAATTGGTACATTGAGCTCTTTACCAGGAAGATTTAAATATTCATTCACGAATAATTTCTTGTCCTGATGGAATTACTCCTAACTCCGGTTTAACTGGACTAAGTATTCTCTCTCTCTCTCTCTCTCTCTCTCTCTATATATATATATATATATATATATATATATATATATATATATATATATATATATATGACGCTGTCATACATGTTCTATCAGTGATACTGAGTGCTCTTTATTGATACAACAAACTACATAATTAATATTAATTATAATTAATTATATATATTTACTTATTATATATTGTACCGGTCCATTTTCCTTGAGTGTAGAGTGTTTGCCAATGGCCCTGGGAGACTGGGAGTTCAATCCCAGGTTGAGTCATACCAAAGACTCAAAAAATGTTACTTAACACACAGCATTATAAGGAACAATCGAGTGTAAAGTGGAGTGATGTAGGGAAAGGAATAACGTCCTCTCGTATACCTTGGTGTAGTAACTATTGAAAAGGAAGCCTTTGGGTTGCCCTCGACTACGATTGTTATATTTTGACCTTTGACCTGGCCCAAAATGCCATTCAAGGTGATGCACCGGAAGGAGGTGACACATTCCAATGGCAGTTAGGAGAGGAAATCGCGTGGGCGGAAATTGGCTAAAAAAATGGGACAAGCTAAAAAATCCCATGATACTCTCATAGACTGACAAACCAGAAGAGAGTGACCTCTGAACTGCATGACAGTTATTTCCGCTTGATGACGATTAAACATGCGATTTCAAAGATCGAGTGGGTGTTGAACTATTATATAGCTCAGTCAAGACAGAAGTCAAGGCAGTTGCAGTAGAGTGGGAGACGAGATGTGGTAGGGAAAGCCACACCAGGCCAAAGGGGCTTGGGGCCCTGATGAATTGGGGTCCAGAGAAGATGCTGATAAGATGCAGTAAATAAAGCCATCATCCAACAGAGTGGGCCTCTGGACCTACGGTTGAGCATCTAGAGAACGAGAAAGACACAACGCTGACGGCCATAAGTTTGGGGTCAAAATATTTCAGTTATGTTCGGTCTCCAGCTCCCTCTCACACGCAAACCTTGAGTAACCCCTTTCGAACCCTTACAATAAAGTGAGAGGTACATATATTTGTTAAAGAAGTCTTCTTGCGTGCGTCTTTTATTATTGTGTCGTTAGGACAATATAACACGATCATCAACTTTACTTATATATATATATATATATAAAAGTGAATATGGATTAAAATCTGACAGTGTGAAGATAGCAGAAAAACATAATACAAATAGGTGAATTTATTATGAATTTTTAAAAAGTTCTAAGCCTCACTCAGAAAGAACGGCATAGTTGAATATATATATATATATGCACACAATTTTGTTTCAACTATGAAATAGAATAAAACAATAAAAAATTCAGGTTTCATATTTCTGATCTTCGGATAAGCCATTATTGACATGTCTGAAGTCTGAATTCAACTGAATAAATAGCTATACTTAATCATCAAATCATGTAGCTCTTACATGGTCTACATCCTAAGTCACATGGTTCAGTCTGGTAGGCGCCTCTGGTGGTGTAGTGGTTAGCAAGCTAGCAAACCTACACGAGTGAGTTCGAGTCTCATTGGGTGCCCCTTTCATATGGCCTTGTGCCACATCTAAGCAAAAAGCTTAGTAAATTTCCACATGGTTCAGTCTGGTGCTAAATTACAAAGCAAATATTTACCTTTGTGGTGACATTCGGCTACCAATTTTGATATTTTATTCAACATTCACTCAAACCCAGAAAATTTATAAATTGGTTTGAAATTGTTGCTAATTGTGCATGAAGGAAGTTGAATATAAGTTTGTTCTTATTCTCTCTTTCTCTCCCAAACTCTCTCTCTTTTTTTATCCTCTCTCTGGGGTTGACCACAGATAAGCTGAATAGCACTGTATTCTTAGTAATTTACTTTATTTATGGTGATATCACTTGTTGCTTCCACCCACCACCAGGAAAAATAAATAGATAAATAAAAAATCAGGTAAGATTATCAATAATAGAAACTTGATACTTTTGTACATGTTTTTTCCTTCTTTTTTGTTTTTCTTTGTTTTTTTATTATTTTCTTTTTGTTCTTTCTCTTTTGTTTCTTTGTTTTTTTTTTCTCTTTTTTTTCTCTCCCCCCCCACCGCAAAAAATGTACACTATCAGTAATTTTTTTTTCTGTTAATAAAAACTGCTTCACTTGGTTTATTTCCAGAAAAAGTCAAGAATATTGGATGTATTTCTTTGGCTTGTCCTCAAAGAGGCACGAGGGAAAGAAGATCTCTCAGAACTGGGGTAAGTCTTGTTTTTCTTATTGTTTAACCCTTTCACGGCTTCAATTTTCAGGCTAGTTTATCCTTCATCCTTTTAATTGTTTTTATTTTTTAACTCAACGTTTTACATTTGCTAACCATTAAGTAACATTAGAAATAAGGAATTAGCCTTGGACAAGAATGCATTTCCAATGTCCTCCAGGGTCTGTCTGACATCAATGAAGTCTTTTCCCAATTAGCCTACTGAAACTAACCAGGTAAGTAAAGTTAAATCTTGTTGTACAGCCACAGGCTCCTCATCTATTTTCTTCATATTGTTTGTTTACACCTAGTCGTAGCTATTTACTAAGATTTGTTTAGTATTCCCGGATATAAGCATACATATACTCACACGCATTCACATACATATACATACACAAACAGATATATACATTCTCATATATATTAAACTAGCTTAATTTGCTTAACATTACACTATGCAAGGTAACTATGGTGTGTGTATATATATATATATATATATACACACACACACACACACACACATTCATCTGTAATCATATCTAAGCACATTCCTGTCTAGAAATTTTACTGTTATATATATATATATATATATATATATATATATATATATATATATATTGTAAATTGTGATATACAAGTTGACTTTTTAAGCTTGTCAAAAACCTCTACAAAACTAGTGGTTGACTTGCACAGTAGGTACAAAATCCAAACCTTTACAGAGGAGTCAACCAGTGGAACAGTACATTTAAGAATCGACATTCACTACTTACCATAATTCTAGAAGACTGCTGAAAACATTTCCGACTTAAACTCGTGTTTAGGGAACATATTAACAAATTAACAGAGAGATTCCGTTAGTTAAAACTGTAATCCAAAATTAAGTATTTTATTAATTAATTTCCAACAAGTGATTCACTTTAGGTTGTAAATTCATATGAATATAAACTATAATGTGTAAGACTTGTATGTTTCATATATGGTTAATGTGATTCTAATTTCAGAGAGAAATTACATATACCATACACAACTGGAGTAATGACAGTTTAATAAGACATACTGGTAGTTCATTGAATATACACACATTATATACATATATATATATAACTGTACCATATAATATATATATATTTCTATATGTAAATGCTCTATCATTGATATCCAAGTATCACCATGAAGCTAAACACTTACTTTGGTCATCTAGCATCAGATTGGATTTAGATCACACAACTTTTTAACCTCCAAGTGAAGAGATGACTATGAATTGTTTTCTGTTGTGGTTTATCACTTAACCTCACCTGATGATCAGTATTGTGAAACTATTAGTTGTGAGAAAAATAATCTTCATTACTTTTTAATATTATTTACTCTCCACTTTGTGTATTTTTTTTTTTTTTTACTGTTCTTAATGGATAGTGGATATCATCTAATTTATATATATATATATATATATATATATATATATATATATATATATTTTAAATTTATCTTTTTGCTGTTCTGCATATGAATATAAGCTATAATGTGTAAGACTTGTATGTTTCATATATGGTTGATGTACTTCTAATTTCAGAGAGAAATTACATATACCATACACAACTGGAATAATGACAGTTTAATAAGACATACTGGTAGTTCATTGAATATACACACATTATATACATATATATGTCTGTACCATGTAATATAATATATATATTTCTATATGTAAATGCTCTATCATTGATATTGAGCACTATTTAACAATATTACAACATTTAGTCCTCCATTAACTCACCAAGTGAGCTAGTAAGAACCATAAACCTCTTTATATATATATATATATACATATATAAAGAAAAATTGATTACAAGGTCGTCCAAGTAGGAGGAGAGATTTGAGAAGCAAAGTCGACACTATAGCATTTTGGTTTTAGTGAACCATCATCAGGACTATGAGGGATGATATTACTGATGTTAAATCAACAATGGATGTGTAAAAAGGGCAAAATATAAAAACCTAGGGAAAATTTGTGTAACAAGAAAAAGTGGGCAGTTTGATTAATGAATTAGCGTTTGTTTGTTTTAAATTACATCATTTGACTTTAGAAATATTGAGTAGAATTTATGTTCCATTTATTTATTGAGAAAGATTTCGAATCATTCCTTGTTTAACATCACTAATATCATCCCTCATAGTCCCGATGATGGTTCATTAGAACGAAAACGCTATAGTGTCGACTTTGCTTCTCAATAAATCTCTCTATCTACTTGGATTACCTTGTTATCAATTTTTCTTTATATGTTGTTGGATTACACTTCATTATTTACTTCCATATATATATATATATATATATATATATATATATATATATATATATTCAAGAAATTTTATACTTCTGTGCTTGTTGGCATTGAAGCACTTTCTAGTAAGGCTCACTGGGTGAGAAATTTGTCTTTGCACCCTCCCTGCCATTTTAGTTGCTGTGATCACAGCCAAGTTTTTAAATGTAACCTCCAGACAACTGAAGAACTGAAACATCTTATCATGAAATCACAATACCAAAGGCAATGACTAAGTGAACACTGTGGAACTTTAGGGTGAGGCTTCAGAAGTATAAAGTGTTACATATTGACCTTTGACAGACCAATTAGTTAGGGATTTCAAAATAGGATATTGCACCTGTGTAAACAAGAGACAGCAGAAATGAATTGTGAAGAAAAATGTGTGGATGTTCAGAAAATTATATAATGACAAGGAGAGTCAGGCAGTCAGCTTTTAGGAGAGAAGCGATCTGCTGAGTAGACAAGACGCATTGTCTTGGATACCAGCTGGGGTTGAGAAGCATGAAGAATAAAAGTTCAGAAATTGGTATCTCAACATGGCCTAAGAAGATATAGTGTAACCCCAAGTAGTTTCTGACTGGCTTTAAATATGTCTGTCTCTGTGTGGTGTCAATCGTAGCAGTCTTCTGTCTCTCAGTCTCTCTCTCCTCTTTATGCAGTCATTTTGACCCTATCATGGTACTAAAGAAGAGCTATATTTTCATAAACAAAAATGTTTTTCCTCTTCATTATGGCAATACAACAATAGCTCTTGAGGCCAAGGATCTGGATAATATAATCTTTAAGAAAAACTGCTAACAATAACAAAAGAAAATGGTAAATATTGCTCTTTGTTATAGTAAAATTAAATTTTGAATACAATCAATGTTATCTTTTTTATTGACTTTTCAAATGTAAGAGAGAATTTTGAATAAGATCAATGTTATCTTTATTTACTTTTCAAACCTAAGAGAGAATTCTAAGTGTATCAGACAGTAATCCTAATAATCTTTTAGATAAAATATCTGAATTGATATCCAAGTATCACCATGAAGCTAAACACTTACTTGGTCATCTAGCATCAGATTAGATTTAGATCACACAACTTTTTAACCTCCACGTAAAGAGATGACTGTTGTGGTTTATCACTTAACCTCACCAGATGATCAGTATTGTGAAACTATTAGTTGTGAGAAAAATAATCTTCATTACTTTTTAATATTATTTACTCTCCACTTTGTGTATGCTTTTTTTTTCTTACTGTTTTTAATGGATAGTGGATATCATCTAATTTATATATATATTTTTTAAAAATTTGTTTTTTGCTGTTCTGCAACTTCAAGAGAAGCATGTAAATAGTCATTTGATGAAACGAATAATATAGTAATATTCTCTGCCAAAATAAATTTATCCTATTTACCAACCCCTCCGCTCGGGCAAGATATGACACAAGGTCAATTTTTAAGCGGAGTTTAACAGGTTTGAATTCAGAATTTTCCTTCTCCTAGACTAGTGGCCTCACCAAGGCTGAAGAAATCAGTCTGCCCTACTATTTACCCGTAGCTGGAGGGAGAATAATTGGATTCATACCTTTCCCAAGGGTATTAGAGCTATGTGAAATGCAATCAGTCTCGTCCAGGATTTGAACTCATATCACCGTGTCCATTTCCTATGATGATAACCATTACACCACAGGCACCGCCGAAATAAATTTATAATGACGACTTAACCGAGTTTGAATCTCCATCAAATTGCACAACATATATATATATATATATATATATAATGTAAATGTATGTATCTATATATATATATATATATATATATATATGCACATGTGAATGCATGTATCTATGTCTGTGTGTATATATGTATGCATGTGAGTATATGTATACATATATCAGTATGTTTATTTGTGTATATGAATGAGGTGTGTCTGAAAAGTAACAGGACTGGTGTTAAAAACAATTTCAATTCCAAACCACAAACTTTCCCTTTCAAAGTAATGCCCCTTGAGTCTAATTTACTTTTCCATCCTTCTCTGCCATTCTTCTGTGCTCTGCTGAAAAGATCCTCCAAGGATATCCCTCGGCTCTGTTGTTATAGTCTCCTTGATAACCTCCCCACATTCAAAACAGGTCCCTTTTGATCATCCCCCTAAAAGAAAAGAAAAAAGATCTGGTGAATAGGAAGGTTGTTCCAGAATGGTAATGTTCCTCTTTGCCAGGAACTGCCAGATGCTTTGGGCATTGTGAACATTTACATTGTTATGGTAAAGCAGCCATGATTGGTCCTGCCACAACCCTTTTCTCATCTTGTGCACTAAGTGAAGCATACACTGCAAGACTTCTTTGTAGACTTTTGCTGATTGATCATTGGAGCCTATAACAAGAACTCACTATGTATGATACCTCACACATCAAAGAATGTGATCAACATGACTTTAACTGTTTTGCTTTCTTCGTCTTTGGCAAAGTCTGAAACTTCCACTGACTGCTCTGACATTTGGTTTCTGGATTGTACTCAAAAATCCATGTCTCATCACCAGTGATGGCTCGACAAAGCAAGTCTGCTTCAGTTTGAAGATGCTCAACGATATACTGACACACCTGCACGTGTGCTTTCTTTTCATTATCATTCAGCAATCTTAGTACCTTTTTTGTGCCGAATTTCCGCTTGCCCAGACGGCTGGGGCTGTAGAATACACCGACTGCTTCTCTGCAGAGGGGTAAGACCACCCCCCAATGAGTGTCCTGGATATGACACTAAACAATCTGATGATGAGGTTCCAGCAATGCTGGAGCTTTGGGGAATGCAGATTACCCCTTCATTGCCATCGCTCCCAGGTTCACTCTAGCCCGGAGTGGTAGCACCTGATAAGGGTCCTATCTATGGGTTAAATAGAACTAAACTTTGCTTCTTTCACTATACTGATTTTTGCATTTAAACTGTGTATTTATGGTAAACTGAATTGTTTAAAATAGAACTGTTTTGACGTGTAAACTGCGTACTTATGCTGAACTGAATTGTTTGAAATAGAACTGTTTGACATTTAATTCTATGTATTGCCCAATTGGTTGGGCTGCAGAATACACTGACTGCACCCCCCATTAATGAGTGTCCTGGATATGACACTAAACAGTCTGATGGTGAGGTTCCAGCAGTGCTGGAGCTTTGGGGAATGCAGAGTACCCCTTCATTGCCATCGCTCCCAGGTCCACTCTGTCCCGGAGTGGTAGCACCTGATAGGGCCCTATCTATGGGTTAAATAGAACTAACTGCATACTTATGCTAAACTGAATTGTTTGAGTAAACTGAATAGCTTGAAATAGAAATATTTTTGACAATTAAACTGTACTTACATTTAAACTGTGTGCTTATGTTTAACTGAATTATTTGAAATAGAACTGTTTTTTGACATTAAAACTGTATTTACACTTAACTGAATTGTTACATATAACTGCTTGAATAGTTTAAAATAGAAATGCTTTTGACAATTAAACTGTGTACTTATGCTAAACTGAATTGTTTTAAACAGAACAGATTATTTACATAAAAATGGATTTGGCGTTAAATAACCTACAAAGGTTGATATGCCTTAAAACCCAATAAACCAAACCAAACCGAATTTCCACATGCTTAAATCTTTGGTGATAATCTTCCAAACATTGTCCTTTTTCGTGTTTAGCTGACTTGCAATCATTTGAATAATCAACTGATGATTACCACACACCACCTGCCTTACTAACTCATCAGTGACCTGAGTTCTGCTTGTTGAACGGCCCTCACCTCCCGCCTCTCTTAGAATGATCTTTCACCTCCTTGTAACTCTCTTTGAACCTTTTGTGCCATTCAAAAACACTAGTGTGGGTCATAGTGTTATCTCCATACACTTGCCGAAGCATTTCAAGTCATTGTGTTCATCATTTGTTCTTTAATATTCATAGCTGAACAAACTGAAAAAAAGGAGGTGTAAACAAAAGCATGTAAAAAAAAAAAAAGATTCTATGATTGCAGAAAGCAAGGATCACAGTTATCTGCTCTCATGTTAGATGAGAGTACAATCTGCTTATCCCTCTTTCGCTTATAGCTCACACAGCACACCCAGTCCCATTACTTTTCAAAGTAATGGGAGTGGGTGTGCTGTGTGAGCTATAGGCTCATATTTCTGTATCTACATGCTTTTATTTATATATATATATATATATATATAAATTTGTGTGTATGTAATGTATATCTTTCCAAATGCGCAATAGTAGAACAGTCTAGAAAGAATGATACAAATGCCTCTTTTACACACACACACACACATATATATATATATATATATATATATATATATTCATATGTGTGCAATTACTATTGTACAAGTGCGTGTGTGTATGTCTTTAAAAAAAGAGACAATGGTATATGTGTTTCTTTGTGTGTCTATATATATGTGTATGTATGACTATAAAATGGTTGAGATAAAATTGTACAAATATCTCTGCTCATAGTTCTTTCCCTACCCTACACGTACATCCATTAATATCACACCTTGCCCAGCCTCTCCACCTCACCTATTCTCCTATGAATTTTTATCCTCTTTTCTCCAGTTCCAAAACTTCGCTGCAAACCTATCGTTGCTACTCATTTGGATTTATATAACTTGGTGCTTTGTATTCGCTCGGCTTCATTAAATGTTTTTTAACTCATTCCTGAGAGCAATTCATTATTTTGTTCGTTCTAATGGAAATCTATTTATAATTTGTTGGTTGGTTGCTTTGATTTTATGGCACTTCAATCAGAGTTGGGTTATTTAATGCTGAATTCTCATTTAATAATTATCGTATTTACCCAACCCCTCTGCTCGGGCAGGATATGACACAAGGTCAATTTTTTTAAGCGGAGTTTAATAAGTTTGAATTCAGAGTTTTCCTTCTCCTAGACTAGTTGCCTCACCAAGGCTGAAGAACCTAGTCTGCCCTACTATTTTACCCATAGCTGGAGGGAGAATAATTGTATTCATACCTTTCCCATGGGTCTTAGTGCTCTGTGAAATGCAATCAGTCCAGGATTTGAACTCGTGTTGCCGTGTCCATTTTCTGCGACGATAACCATTACACCACTGGCACCTCCATAAAATGTATTTACCCAAATCTTCTGCCATGACAATCCAATTGGCTGCGGCAGTAGAATACAGACTGCATCTCTGCAGAGGGGTTAGATTTCCCCCAAAGAGTGTCCTGTATATGACACTAACTCATCTTATGGTAAGATTCCAGTTCTGCTGAAGATTTGGGGAATGCAGACCACTCTTTCATTCCCATTGCTCCCAGGTTCACTCTGGACTGAAGTGGTAGCACCTGACTGGGTCTTATCTCTTGGTCAAGACATTTAAATTTTGTGCAAACAAATGACTTATGCTAACATGAATTGTTTGAAATAGAACTGTTTGATCATCTTACTATGTCTAAACAAATGTTTGATGTTTAGTTGAATTGTTAGTGGTACATAGGAATACTTGAAACCATTTAACTTTGTTAACTCATGCTAAATTGAATTGTTAGAAATAGAACTATTTGATCATTTAACTGTGTATATACAAAATGTGTTTACGAATCATATATTTAATAAATGTAAAAATTGGATTTGGCTTTAAATAACCAACAATGGTTGATATGCCATAAAACCAAATGTCATTGTCTGGTGTCATATACCCTTATGTATCTAAAATTTTTACACAACTCACAAAACCCTCAGTAACTAAAATCTTGTCAATAAATAACCCTCTTTTATTTTAAGAAAAAAATCTATTTATTAAGGAAAACATGGTGGTAAACACCATCATTAATATCAAACTTATCTTGTTTCATTAAAAAAAAATTTTAAGTTTTATTTGATTTCCATTTAAAATAAAAATTTAGTCTTTTAATATTATCATAATTATTAATTATCAATAATTTTATCATTGATGATTTAAAGTAACTATTATTACAATTATTGCTAATTTATTATTATTATTATTACCAGTATTACATTACCAATAATACCAATCATCATCATCATGTCGTGCTATCAAGACAGATATCCCTGACCCTTTCTTGCCACCCCTCCCTATTGTCCATTGCTTTTGGCAGGTTCTCAGGGTTACACCCCGTATTAGCACAGAGCTGCTGTATGTAGGTTCGAGCTGGTTGTCCTGTGTTTGCACATCCATGAGAAGGGGTCCACAGAAGTACATCTGTTTATAATTACGGAATGATTTTTTTATATTAATCATTTTTTGTTAATTATATTTTATCATTCGGTTCGGTTGGGCTTTGAACTATTCAGTTTAGTGCAGGTGCCCACGCACATTGAGTACAGTTCACGCTCATGCGCAGAGGATATGACAATCACAAATGTCATAATAAAAACCCCAGATAGGAAATGAGACTGGGGTGTGAATGACGTCATGCCCGGAAGCGATGGGCTGAGAATTTGGTGATTTCGAAAAAAGCAGTTACTTGAGATTTGACTCTGGGCCGGGCCAGTCCAGCTGGGGGTGTTGACTGTGGGTGATGTATGAACAGTCAGTATAGTAAAAATTGTGTCTCTCTCTCCTCATGTCGAAAAACTAAAAGTCAAGAAGCTAATAAACGTTTCGTACCTGAACAATGGAGAGTTGTTAGTGTTTCATATTTCGTCTGCATCAGTATATTTTACACATCACTTATAAGCTCACCCCTACTTCTCCAGCAGTGTCTCGCATGTCTGGTTCGTCTAATTTTGATAGTTTTCATGATGGGTGGTCGGTGGCTGTACAGCTGCTGCTTTGTGGGGTGCTGTCTCCGGGACTTGTTCAATATTGCTCACATCCAATTATTGTTATCACAATCAATTTTTCTATTATTAACCTTTTTCATATGAGTTTAAATCTATTTTTATGGCCACATTTAAATATGAGTTCAATATGCTAATTTAATTCTTGGTCAGTAAATTTATATCTAACGATGCTTATTTTTTTTACTCCCGGCAAAGGTTACATCTACTATTGAAGCTTCCAGCAGTAGAGGATTTTTTGATAAGTTTCCTCTTAATTTGTGGAGTTAGGCCCCTATCTCTCAACTCCAAAACCACCTCCATAAGGCTATTTGGTTTTTGAAAAAAGGTTTGGAAAAATAGTGTCTACTATTTTAGAACCTATATTTCCAATTTCCGACTGAGATTCCTATATAAATCCTCTTCTCCTTGCTATTTTTCAGCTTGAAAATAATTCTGTGGTTGACTACTTTCTCGGAATTAAACATTCCTCTCATAGGACAATCTTTATTTCTACAATTACAAAGTAATTTATTTGTGCATTGATTTCCTATTTGCGATTTGTCTATTAAATTCTTGTTGTGATTATGAATCATTTTAGATATATCATTTGTGCTCAGGTAACTAATTTTTAGTGTGTTCCTATGAAAAATTTTATTTAATGTGTTGTTTTTATTGAAATGTCTGTCTATTAACTTAAGGAAGTACTTGCCTATATTAATATTAAAAAGTTAACAGAAATGAGGCTTAAACCTGATTATCTTTCTTTTCCTATGCTTAGTTTTTCTATTATTAGGATTAATATTATTATCACTATCTTTAAGTCTATATTTACAACTATCATTACTTCTATTGTTGTTGCCGGTGCCGCTGCTATTGTTTACGTTGCAATATTCAGTAACTTCATTGCTTATAAGTTGTTCTTAGTATTCCAGCCTCTGTTGACTGATGAGACAAAGACATCAATTAATGGCTACTACATTTGGTTGTAACATTGGTTGGTTGGTTTTATAGGCATATCAACCTTTGTTGGGTTATTTAATACCAAAATCTTTTTTCAAGTAACTGATCTATACTCCAATTATATGGAGTGTGTAAGGTGGAGTCCCTGTGGTGTAGTAGGTATCATGTTAGACTGCCACATAACTGAAAAAGGAATGCAAGGGATACCTCAGTAAAATTACTCTGAGGTTCTCTTGAAAAGTCCAGTTGTTTCTTTGTTTTGTTTTTTAAAATTTATTTTATTTTTTATTTTTTTATTTTTTTACCAAAATGTAATATTGGTAGATGCACTTTTTTCTGAGTGCCCTCAGGAATTATTTTCATCTCTCCAGGACAAAGTGGGGGAGTCGTTGTGGTGTAGTGATTAACATGCTTGACTGCAACATGGTAATAAGTCACACCAATTACATTCACTTTTGGACTAATACTCTTGGGAAAGGCATGAACACCCGTATTCCTCCAGCTATGGAATAAATAGTACCACTTCTGTTCTTCTACAATGATAGTTTTGGCATTAAATAACTTGTGAAGATTGACATGCCATTAAACAAAGAAAGAAACCAAATCCAGGACAAGGTTGTAACAATTAAGGTCTTAATACCCAAATGGATACTCACTTTAGACTTTTGATATATATATGAGGTGCCTTCAATAAGTTTCCATACTTTTTTGTACGGTCATTTAAAATTGTTGTAGACCCTTGAAAATTCACTATGTTATTGCTATACATCTTATTAGATGACTGACCAATTTTTATGATTTCAGGTTCAAATGAACAGTTGTAGCAGCAATTGGAATACACCTTACTAAAGCCTGATTGTCACAGCTGGGGAATTTCAAAAATGCAATCTGACACTTTAGAAGAACGATATGCAATAAAATTCTGTTTTAAACTTGGAAAAAATGCCACAGAAACGTATGCAATGGTTCAGACTGCTTTTTGACCATCTTGCATGAATCAAGCATCAGTTTTTGAGTGGCATAAGAGAGTCAAGGAAGGCAGGGAGTCTGTGAGGGATGATGAGAGGTGTGGGAGGAGTAAGGAAGCCAATACGCCAGAGTTGATTGGCCAAAGGGTTAGGGTTACTATATTGAGGTTTTAAGGGAGTTCAGGAAGAGATTCCATCGGAAGAGGCCAGCACTCTTGAAATCGGCTTAGTGGCATTTCCACCAGGACAATCCACCAGTCCACAACTCCATCGTTGTCACAGACTATTTGAG
The DNA here is from genome assembly GCA_963585895.1 of Sepioteuthis lessoniana. NCBI lineage: Eukaryota > Metazoa > Mollusca > Cephalopoda > Myopsida > Loliginidae > Sepioteuthis > Sepioteuthis lessoniana. Next base: position 6,169,682 of record OY757943.1, read on the forward strand.
CAAGATAGGCATCAAGACAGTTCCTCACCTTGCCTATAGTCCAGACCTTGCTCCCTGTGACTTTTGGTTATTCCCTAAGCTCAGAGGCTGTCGTTATGAGACAATTGAGGAGATAAAAGAGGCTGTAACGAAGGTCATTGACATGCTCACAAAAGAGTACTTCGATGGGACCTTGCAGAAGTTGTTGGAACGGTACAGCAAGTGCATTGCAGCTGGAGGAGATTACTTCGAAGTGTGTACTATTAATAAAAGTGCCCATACGAAAAAAGTCTGGAAACTTATCTTATGCACCTTGTGTGTATATATATATATATATATATATATAGAGAGAGAGAGAGAGAGAGTCAGTCCCTGTGATATAGTGGATCACATGCTGAACTGCAAAATCATTGTAAGTTCAAACTCTAGTCGTGCTATTAATTTAACTTTTAAACTAATGCTTTTATCCTCCTAGCTATAGGTTAAATACTACCCTTGCTGTTCTTCTACAAGGATTGTTTTGGCATTAAATAACCCATAAAAGTTGATATGCCATTAAAAAAATGATATGGTTTTAAGTAACTATTTTCATTTAATAATTTTTGCACAGTTACTGTTGTGGCCTGTTAGGGACCAGAAAGAAGAGATGGAAGAAGAGAAAGTAGGTTGAACAAGCGTATTGAATACTCCGAACATATATACAAAATAAGAGTGTTAGTACAACAGATAGAAGTATCCGTCTAAACCCTCAGGTTTGACTGTTGGGAGAAAGTCTCAGTGAGATTAAAATAGGGTTACTATTTATAAAGGAAGAAGAGGTCATTTTCATGTAGGTAAGTCACCATAACAGTTACAGTTTTCATGTAGGTAAGTCATCGTAACAGTTACAGTTTCAAGTATTCCTATCTAATACTAATAATTTTTGAACCAGATTTATTTCATTATTAGATTGGGACCCTAACAGGTACTACCACTGTGGGTCAGAGTGGACCTGGAAGTAATTGCAATAAAGAGTTGTCTCCACATTCTACTGACCTCCAGAACTTTTAAGAGAAGAAAAAAACCTAAATTCAAAACAGCTTTGCTCTGCTTAAAAATTGACCTTGTAGCAGAAGGGATTGATTAAGTACTTAGAAATTCCACAACAGCTGTTGAATGATTTCTTACAAACTGCAGTTGACTTGAGATAACCAGAATAAAATCATGTCATGATTTCTGTACAGAAATGCAGAAGCTTGCCCTGTCGGCTGGGGCTGTAGAATACACTGACTGCTTCTCTGCAGAGGAGTAAGACCCCCCCCCACCAATGAGTGTCCTGGATATGAGACTAAACAATCTGTTGGAGAGGTTGCAGCAATGCTAGAGCTATGGGGAATGCGGAGTACTCTTTCATTGCCATCGCTCCCAGGTTCACTCTGGCCCATAGTGGTAGCACCTGATAAGGGTCCTATCTATGGGTTAAATAGAACTAACTGCATACTTATGCTAAACTGAATTGTTTGAAATAGAAATGTTTTTGACAAACCGTACTTACATTTAAACTGTGTTTATTTCAAATAGAATTATTTGAAATGGAACTGTCTTTTGACATTGAAACTGTACTTGCACTAAACTGATTTGTTTCATATAGAACTGTTTTGACATTTAACTGTGTGTAAACAAAATCTGTGCTTATACTTAGAACTGTTTGAATAAACTGAATAGTTTGAAATAGAAATGTTTTTGACAAACTGTACTTACATTTAAACTGCGTGCTTATGCTTAACTGAATTATTTGAAATAGAACTGTTTTTCGACATTAAAACTGTATTTACACTTAACTGAATTGTTACATATAACTGCTTGAATAGTTTGAAATCGAAATGTTTTTGACAATTAAACTGTGTACTTATGCTAAACTGAATTGTTTTAAACAGAACAGATTATTTACATAAAAATGGATTTGGCGTTAAATAACCTACAAAGGTTGATATGCCATAAAACCCACCAAACCAAATGCAGAAGCAATTTAGTGATGCACTTATGGAGTATCCATATATGACAGAATGCTTATTATCAGTGTTAGATAGGAATACTTGATTCCCTATAACAGTGTGAAAATTATTTGTATTAGATAAGAATACTTGATACTCTATAACAGTATGCAAATTATTAGTTTTGGTTTGGTTTCTTTGTTTAATGGTACATCAACCTTCATGGGTTACTTAATGCTGAAGCTATACTTGTAGAAGAACAGTAATGATACTATATAACCCATAGCTGGAGAGGATACAGGTGTTCATGCCTTTCTCAAGGGTATTAGTTTGAAAGTGAATGTAATAACACGACTGGAGTTTGAACTTGCTTTCTACAATGATGCTGCATTTTAGCTACTATGCCTTAAGAATTTCATCTGAAAATTATTAGTGTTAGATAGGAATACTTGCAATCTTATATTGTTCAATCAGCTGGGGCTGTAGAATATCATATTTACCCAACCCCTCCGCTCGGGCAGGATATGACACAAGGTCAATTTTTTTCTTTTTTTTTAAGCGGAGTTTAACAGGTTTGAATTCAGAGTTTTCCTTCTCCTAGACTAGTTGCCTCACCAAGGCTGAAGAACCTAGTCTGCCATACTATTTACCCATAGCTAGAGGGAGAATAATTGGATTCATACCTTTCCCAAGGTTATTAGTGCTATGTGAAATACAATCAGTCCAAGATTTGAACTCGTGTCGCCGTGTCCAATTCCTACAATGATAACCATTACACCACGGGCACCTCCTGGGGCTCTAGAATATACTGACTACCCCCCTCCCCAACTAGTGTCTTGGATATTACACTAAACAATCTGATGGTGAGGTTTCAGTAATGCTGGAGCTTTAGCCCAGAGTGGTAGTACCTGATAGGGTCATATCTATGGGTCAAATAGAACTAAACTGAGTGCTTATGCTAAATTGAATTGTTTGAAATAGAACTGTTTATACGTATAAAAATGGTTGATGTGCCATAAAACCAAACCAAACCATATCTTATAACTGTGTGCAAACATTATTGTTTTTATTAAATAGAAGTAGTTACTTGAAACCCTGTAAATGCGTGTAAATTATTAGTATTTGATATGATTTTAAGTGTTCTTGTGTGCAAATTATTTGTAGAGGATATACCTGATACCATATAACTGTGCAAATGATTGCAGTGGAACATTTGAAATTTAGATAGTTATGATTCTATGTAGGTTGGCTGAAAAGTTCATAGCCTGAACAAGATACTCTCATGGAATGTAGACAGATGAGGTTTATTTTTTAACATAGTCCCCCTTGCAGTTTATACACTTCTTCCATCAATGTTGAAGTGCTTGGATCCCATTGGTCATCTACTGAAAATTTGATGTCATCATATGAACTTTTCAGCCCACCTTTGTAACCAAACATTTTGGCACTAAATAACCCATAAGAGGTTGAAATTCCATTAGATTAACTAGCCATATTGTGGTGAGAGAAATCATCCACGCGGCAGCTCAAAGCATGCACGAATATGTCTGGCATATAAAATGAGATCAGGGAGAGAGAAACAGGCGATTGGGGAGATTAAACTCACATCCTCCCGATTGTGAATCGAGTTTGATGTCAGGACTAACTACACACTGGTGCGCATGTAAATTACCACATTGTGTGATTGACCCGATTGTGGCCTTTTGGTATGATTAAGTCCTACTTGAATGCACTGGAGGGAGATAAGGCGTTTTGAGTCTGACTCAGCCAAACCCTTTATATTTGGTGTGCCTCTCCAGTTGGTGGGTCGCATTCGGCCGGCCGTGTTGTTGACTGCACGGCTCGGTTGGGTGTGTCTCGTCAGCTGGACATCCCTCTGGTCTCAGGGGGCCGTCCTCCCAGGCTTTTACCCCCTTGGGGGTGTTAGGTTTATTGCTTGGCGCTAGAAGCGCCCCTTGTAAGGGGAATGCCGACGGGGCCTGATGCATTTTGGGAATGCCGGGTGCATATGGGCTCCGGTCCTGTGCCTGGGCCCACCTTAAAAACGGCCTTATGCCAGATTTGTACACTTGGTAGGGAGTATGATAAATACAGAGAAGGTATTTTGAGTCTTGGTGACGCACGACAAGAGACGAGCTTAGGTATAGGACTGTTAGAGAAGATTGTTGCAGGCAAAAAGGAATTCCTTGGAAGAAGCTATGAGGACCATTATTTTCAGCGTAGAAATTCGGCTGTCCACCTTTTATTAAGATGACACAGCAACAGCACTTGAAATTGATTCCACGTGTTCAGTTACGAGAGATTCTTTTCTTTCTCTTATTGACGGGGCATACTACCCTACCACCGCTTCTTTCACATATCTCATTTATTGCTGAGTCTATAAATGACCACGATAAAATCATATGTCACAAATTCTGTATAGAAAAGTTGCAGTATTTTAAAGATGAAACTGTATTTATATGAGTCAAGTGTGAGTTGTGCTTATAAATTTCGAGTGTTTCTCCTTAGGATTGTACCATTAGTATCAATCTTTAAAATATTTTTTGTAAGTTTTAAAACTATTTTTTTTTTTTTTTTTTTTTTTTTTTTTTTTTGTAGATACCTGCAATAAAATTTTTATACCTTAGTCTCAATTTTATCACTGTTGATAGGTGACTTGCAAATGTTGTAGATGACTATCTATCTATCTGTAGATTTACTATCTTACATTGTGTGTCGGATTAACAATCATAATATGTTGTTTCTCTATTTCACCTCTCACCCTGTTGCTGGGGACTTAGAATGCATGTCCTGCATCCCTTGCAGAGGAACATGACACTCCTTCCTCACAAGAAAAAAAAAAAAACGATGTCCTGGATATATATTTATCTAGACGCTTTATCGCAAGTGGGATGTAAAACAAGGGCAATTTTTAAGCAGAGTACAACTAATTTGAATTTGGTTTTCTTTTTTCCTGCTTAAAAATTGGTCTTGTGTCACATCTTGGCTGTAGTAGAGGGGGTGAGTTAATAATCTCCTTAAAAAATGGCCTTGTGTCATATCTTGGCTGTAGTAGAGGGGGTGAGTTAATAATCTCCTTAAAAATTGGCCTTTGTCACATCTTGCCTGTAGCAGAGAGGGTGAGTAAATACATAATCTCTTTAAAAATTGGCCTTGTGTCACTGCGTTGCAGAGGGTTTGTGTAAATACAGATCTGTAGAGCTATTTGAAAGTGCTATTAACCCTTTTCAAAAATACCCAGTTTTCTGGATTTTCTGAATAAGTGGTTCAATATAAAGAAAGTCAAAGAAATATTAGCCGTGAATTTTTGATTGAAATAGAAAGTTGAATGTTTGTTTGTGTTATTGTTCAATGAATTCAAGGAATTTAAATGCAGTGCATTTTGCCAAGCAATCATAGAACGACACAGGTATCATGAATGAAGATCTACAAATTGGTTTAATACAAATAGATTATAGAGATATGGCCCGCGGTTAGAAGTGATGGCCTGAAGATCATGAAAGTTTTTTGTTACCTGTATGACCATCAGATTCACTTTAGAACTTTGGTCACTAATTCTGTTTTCTGCAATGATAATCATTATTCTAAGTTGCATCCTATTACTCCCAGTTCCACTCTAACCTGGAATGGTAGCACCTATTGGGCCCTATCTATGGGTTAAATAGAACTAAGCACATACTTATGCTATACTGAATTGTTTGAAATAGAACTGTTTGACTAAACTGAATAGCTTCAAATAGAAATGTTTTTGACAAATAAACTGTACTTACATTCAAACTGTGTGCTTATGTTAAACTGAATTGTTTGAAATGGAACTATTTTTGACATTGAAACTGTACTTACATTAAACTGAATTGTTTAATATAGAACTGTTTTGAAATTTAACTGTGTGTAAACAAAATTAGAACTGTTTGAATAATCTGAATAGCTTGAAATAGAAATGTTTTTGACAATTAAACTGTGTACTCATGCTAAACTCAATTGTTTGAAATAGAGCTGATAATTTGTTTAAAAATGGATTTGGTGTTAAATAACCTACAATGGTTGACATGCCATAAAACCCAACAAACCAAACCAAATCACAATTAAAATATCACAAACTTTTTCTCTGGGAATTAAAAGATGTAAATGGCACAGAATATTGACGTTGATGAAAAATCTTAAAAAGAGCACACACCATTAATGATTGTGTTGAGAGGAAACTTTAAGTATTATCTGATTTCCAGAAACTCACAGATTGATGGCCAGAATTCATGTCCAAGTGTAGACATAAAAATAAGTAATTGATTCCGCATCTGCAACTAGACAGGTCAAGTGATAGAACTGTAGTTGGTTTCAGAAGTCTCGTCGAAGAAGAATCAACTTATTGGACGCTAGTCAACTCGCTTAACTTGCAAAAAATGAACTGATTGACATGCACCAATCAGACATCAGCAAAATGCTGCGGTTTTCCACTTCAAACTTAGTTTCTTTTATCTTCATCAAATCTCGCCACTTCACGTAGGCTTATCTCGTTCTCCTCCATAAAACAAGTCACACCTCTTGCTTCCTTTTCTTCTTCTGATTTCCACGTGCCGGCAGCAGAGAGAGCACACCTTCTGTTTCTTTGAGGTAAGATTGTTCGTGGCATTACTACTACAAGAACTTTCATACATTTAAAGAAGAGAGTAACTTATAATCATGGGGGAGGGGGATTAATGTCTTTATTACAACATCATGAGACTTGAAGTTGGTGTAAAAAAAAATGTGTCATTTATATACAGCAACCCCTCTACACAAGCAAAATGTAACATGCAGTCAGATTTTAAGTGAAGTTTAACAGGTTTGAATTTAGTTTTTGTTATATACCATACCTATTATAGAACAACAATAAACAGCAGTCACCTTTACAAAGCAAAAAGTAACATGGCTGCCTCCTTGCAAAAGCTAGCCAGCTAAAGCTCACCTCTTTTATTGAAGAGTGCATCAGCAGCATGTAGAACAGCATGTGGATTTGGCTCACTTTACAATAATGGACCTATCCAACACATTTGCATGAGTGGTGTCCATTCATCTACTTATTCTTAACCAATATTCTACATTGGTCAGAGGTGTATTTTGGACACCACTCTACTTGAGTTAACCAATATTCTACACCGATGAACATTAATGGGTATGTCCCATTCCTCATAAATACATTTCCCAATCGATTGGGGCTGTAGAATACACTGACTGCAGCTCTGCTGAGGGGTAATATCACCCCAAAGAATTACACAAGAAAGATAGTTACATAGAAAAGGTAAGAAGTCTCGTACTGTTCGGATAACACTGATATTGATCCATTATAGTGATATGGATAAGGCTCTCACAACACATATTCAATGTGTTGTGGGAGCCTTACCCATATCACCATAATGGACTCTTCTCACCATTAGTAGTACTAGAGATTTCACTGCCAGAGAGCAGATCAATATCGGTGTTATCCAAACAGTGCGAGACTTCTTATCTTTTCTATGTAACTCTATCTTTCTTGTGTAATGTAATCTGTTATCTAATATCTGTGTTTGTGTTTTCATTAGTGACCCTTTCCAGGGCCACAACAATATGACACTAAACAATCTGATGATGAAGTTCCAGTGATGCTGGAACTTTGGGGAATGCTGAGCACCCCTTCATTGCCATCGCTCCCAGGTCCACTCTTGCCTGGTGTGGTAGCACCTGATAGGGCCCTATCTATGGGTTGAATAGAACTAATGGCATACTTATGCTAAACTGAATTGTTTGACTAAACTGAATAGCTTGAAATGGAAATGTTTTTGACAATTAAACCATACTTACATTTAAACTGTGTGTTTATTTTAAACAGAATTATTTGAAATGGAACTGTTTTTTGACATTGAAACTACTTACACTAAACTGATTTGTTTAATATAAAACTGTTTTGACATTTTACTGTGTAAATAAAATCTGTACTTATGCTAAACTGAATTAGAAATGTTTTTGACAATTAAACTGTGTCATCATCATCATCATATCGTGCTGGCAGCACGGATATCCCTGACACTCTCTCGCCACTCCTCCCTATCGTTCATCACCCTAGGCAGGTCTTCAGGACAACAACCTGTATCCTCACATAGCTGCTGAATGTACGTTCGAGCTGGTCGTCCTGCTTTTGCGTGGCCATGTGTGGGGATCCATAAGAGTACATCTCTTATGAGTTCATCTCTGCTTCTCCAGCAATGTCCTGCATGTCTGGTTCGCCTAACTTGAATAGTTTTCGTGATAGGGGGCAGGTGGCCGTACAGTTGGTGTCTTGTGGGGTGTTGCTGCCAGGACTTGTTCAGGATTGCACGCAGCATTCTTGTGTAATTGCCATCTAGTTTCTTCTCCAGCCGTTTTGTTAGCGTCCATGTAGTGCATCCATATAGCAGTATCGATGTGACCGCTGCCTGGAAGAAACTGCGTTTCATTTTATTGGTTAGGTCTAATTTCCATATAGTCGATAGCCTATTGATAGCTGTCCATGCTTTCGTTAACCTCGTTTCGATGTCCTTTTCGGTTGATTCGACGCTGCTTCCTAGGTACGTGAATTTGTCTACTAGTTTAAGAGGGGTTCCTTTTAGAGTGGAGATGTCCCCCGTTTGGTTATAGCACATATATTCCGTTTTGTGTGCATTAACATAGAGGCCTATGCTTGCTGCTGCTCGTTCCAAACTATGCAGAAGTGTTTCGGCTTGGTCAGGTGTATTTGCCAGTATCGCTATGTCATCGGCGTAGTCGGCGTCGGTAATTGTTGTTGCGGGGTATCTTCTGCTTCTTTTCTTCGTCAGTTCGAAGCCATTCTCTTTGATTTTGTCAATCGATGTTCTAAGTACGTAGTCTAGACAGATGATAAAGCGATACGGAGCCAGCGTGTCCCCTTGTAGTACTCCTGCTACAATGTTGAAGTATTCTGTGTCTCCATCTGGTGATCGTACTTTTACTTTAGTGTTTCTATAGAGAATTAAACTGTGTACTGATGCTAAACTGAATTGTTTGAAATAGAACTGATTATTTACTTAAAAATAGATTTGGCATTAAATAACCTCGAAAGGTTGATATACTATAAAACACAACCAACCAATCATAAATATGTTTGACACTATTGGGAGGGAGTTATTATACTGACTAAGTAGTTCACCGCTAGTAGTGGTTTATCTTCTTCATGCCACTGGCGAGTATTGTGTTTTATTAATGTTATAAAGATTTCCATTTTGTTTTTAAACTCTGTTTTGGTTATTTCTTATTCAGTAACCTGTTGTTAGGTTACAATAGTTTTCCTCCTAGACTGGTTACCATACCATGGTTAAAGAGCTTAGTCTGACCCTCCTATTTACTTATAGTTAGAGAGAGAATAGCTGTATGCATACCTTTCACAGGGGTATTAGTGTTTTGTAAAAGGCAAACAGCCTCGTCCAGGATTTCAACTCGGGTTACTGTGCTGATTTTCTTTGATAACACAAGGGGTTTCTTAATTTGAAAAAAATAAAAAAAGCATTACTTAGATTTGACATAAGGTCACAAGCATGAGTTATCCAATGAGGATCAAACTCACTATTTAGTTGCAGTAGATCTATGAGACTAGCTTGTTAACCATTACACCACAACCGGCCCATTGGGTTATTAGGTAGTGTTAGCCAATAGCCTGGGAGACCCGGGTTCAATCCCAGGTCGAGTCATACCAAAGACTCAATAAATGGTACTTGATATCTCCTTACTTAACACTCAGCATTATAAGGTCCGTATCGAGGGTAAAGTGGAGCAATCCTGGGAAAGGAGTAGCACCCTTCCCTACACCTTGGTGTAAGTAAAAGTAAAGTTGGCGACTGTAGTCAAGGGCAACCAGAAGGCTCCCTTTTCAATAGCTACTACACAGAGGTCTCGGGAAGGGTGCTTCTTCTTTCCTTGGAAAGCTCCACTTTACCCTTGATACGTACCTTATATTGCTGAGTGTTAAGCAAAGAGGTATCGAGTACCATTTTTAAAGTCTTTGGTATGATGCGACCTGGGATTGAACCTAAGTCTCCCGAAACATTGGCGAACACTCTACCCACTAGACCAATGAGCGGTGAAGTAGCTATTAAAAAGGGAGCCTTCGGATTGCCCTTGACTACACTTGCCAATTTTACTTAATATGTATGAATGCGTGTGTGTGTGTATATATATATATATATATATATATATATATTCATACGAGGTGCATAAGATAAGTTTCAGGACTTTTTTCATATGGGCACTTTTATTGATAGTACACACATGAAACTCTAGTCTCTTTCGAAGTAATCTCCTCCGGCTGCAGTGCACTTGTTCTACCATTCCAACAACTTCTGGAAGACCCCATGGAAGTCCTCTTGTGTGAGTGTGTCAATGACCTTTGTCACAGCCTCTTTCATCTCCTCAATTGTCTCATAACAACAGCCTCTAAGCTCAGGGAATAACCAAAAGTCACAGGGAGCAAGGTCTGGACTAGAGGGATGGTGACAAACTGTCTTGATGCCCATCTTGGTCAAATAGTCTGTGACAAGGATTGAGTTGTAGACTGGTGCATTGTCCTGCTAGAAATGCCACTGACCCGATTTGAAGAGTGCTGGCCTCTTCCGACGGAATCTCTTCCTGAACTCCCTTAAAACCTCAACATAGTAACCTTAACTCTAACCCCAACCGTTTGGCTGATCAACTCTGGTGTATTGGCTTCCTTACTCCTCCCACACTTCTCATCATCCCTCACAGACTCCCTGCTTTCCTTGACTCTCTTATGCCACTCAAAAACTGATGCTCGATTTATGCAAGATGGTCAAAAAGCAGTCCGAAGCATTCCATACGTTTCTGTGGCATTTTTTCCAAGTTTAGAACAGAATTTTATTGCATATTGTTCTTCTAAAGTGTCAGATTGCATTTTTAAAGTTCCCCAGCTGTGATAATCAGGCTTTAGTAAGGTGTATTCCAATTGCTGCTGTAGCTGTTAATTTGAACCTGAAATCATAAAAATTGGTCTGTCATCTAATAAGATGTATAGCAATAACATAGTGAATTTTCAAGAGTCTACGACAATTTTATATGCCCATACGAAAAATGTCTGGAAACTTATCGTATGCACCTCGTATATATATATATATATATAGTGCATGTACGTGTGAGATATTGAGATAATAAGGATATGTCAGCTGTGGTTATTTAGTAAGCTTAGTCTGATGCAATGCTAGAAATATGAGGAACCTAGTGAGAACTGAAATCGCTAACAGTGGTCTGTTAACCTAGTTCCATAACTGTGATGCCACTGAAGGTGCCCATATTAACGGTTTGTAGTGGTAGTAGTAGTCAGAGGGCAATCCACTTATCTAATATAGATATTACATTTATGTAATCTGTAGACTGATGATCAGATGCAACCATAACTGTTCTTAGCTGAGAAGGTGCCAGAAAATCCAGTGTGTAAATAGAAATATGAGGATTGTTCAAAAAGTTCCAAGGATTTTAGATTTATTGCACACCTCTCATCTTTTGTTTGGGTCTCACCTGCGCAGAAATTATGAAAGAAATCGGATTTAGTTTTTCTGTTACATAACCACAATTAACGCCATGTGCGAAATAGACATATAATGTTCATAACGATAGAACATATAAAGAACATAGGAATCTTGAAATTCGAAAACGACTTCTTGTTCAGGTACAAAACCTTTTTATTAACTTTGAGTTAAAGGTTTCGACATAAGGAGGAGAGACACAATCTCGCTATGCCGTCTTATTCATTTGGCCCCTATCTCATGCGGCACCCGCGGTGCGCAAATTCGTCTCGCCTCAGCGAGCCCCAAATGTTGAACCTCCTCATTCGGCATCTAGCTTTCAATTCTCCTCACTTTCTTTCAATTCTCCACAAACCTCTGCGCGCTTCCAGTGCGTGATGTCACTCGAACTCCGTCACCTCGGACTATTGCGACATCTCTGAGTGACACCTTCATGTTAACACCCGCGTTAACACCTGCATCAATGTTTGCACCTAACTAACCCATGTTCTCAGCCTAACTAAACCCAAAGGCATGAACGAAAATCCCTCGGCTATTATATTACATTTCTAGTTTTATAAGAAGTGGTAGTGTGTGGCTATGACAAAATGTTCAGCTATATATTGTCTTTCTTGTGGAGGTTGAGAACTTTTTGATTGGTTTGGTTTAGTTTCTTTGTTTAATGGCATATCAACCTTCATAGGTTATTTAATGCCAAAGCTATTCTCCTAGAAGAACAATAATGGTACTATTTAACCCATAGCTGCGAGGATAAGGGGGTTCATACCTTTCCCAAGGGTATTTGCCCAAAAGTGAATGTAATAGCGCGAATGGAGTACAAACTCGCTTACTACAATTCTGCAGTCCATCGCTTTAACCATTACACCACAAGGACACCCACGGGAACTTTTTGAACATTCTTTATAGATATCAGACAGTAAACCATACAAATAGGAATAATTGGTTTAAATTATATAGTGTATAAATTATTTGTATTTGATAGGAATACTAGAAACCATACAATTGTTTGGTTTGGTTTGGTGGGTTTTATGGCATATCAACCCTTGTAAGTTATTTAACGCCAAATCCATTTTTATTTGAATAATCTGTTTTATTTCAAACAATTCAGTTTAGCATAAGTACACAGTTTAATTGTCAAAAACATTTCCATTTCAAACTATTCAAGCAGTTATATGTAACAATTCAGTTAAGTGTAAATACAGTTTTAATGTCGAAAAACAGTTCTATTTCAAATAATTCAGTTAAGCATAAGCACGCAGTTTAAATGTAAGTAAGGTTTAATTGTTGAAAACACTTCTATTTTGAGCTATTCAGTTTACTCAAACAATTCAGTTTAGCATAAGTATGCAGTTAGTTCTATTTAACCCATAGATAGGGACCTATCAGGTGCTACCACTCTGGGCCAGAGTGGACCTGGGAGTGATGGCAATGAAGGGATACTCCGCATTCCCCAAAGCTCCAGCACTGCTGGAACCTCACTATCAGATTGTTTAGTGTCATATCAGGACACTCATTGGTGGTCTTACCCCTCTGCAGAGGTACAGTCAGTGTATTCTAAGCCCCAGCCGACTGGGCAACATACAATTGTGTGCAAGTTATTTATATTAAATAAGAATACCTGATACCATATAACTATGCAAAACAAGAAAGAAAATCTTAAGAAATATATTATAGAAATATATTATTGTTAAATATAAGCTCACAATGAACATAACTTTTAACTAAAATGGATCATCCAATCATGGCTTTGAAGACCAGACATAAAAAATGTAGATATGAACATACAATGAACGCAATTCCCTAAACTGTAGGCGTAAAATAACTTTAGACGGGTTGACATGCCGTTTAAATCAATCAACCAACCCCTTCACTATGGGCAGGTTGCTACACAAAGATAATTTTTAAGCTTGTTTAAATTTGGGATCAGGATCCCCAAGGCTAGAGCTGTTTCTGTGCCACGCCTTGCCTAGAACCATGAATATGGCCGAGGTAGATAAACAGATAATACACTTCAATTCAAGGCCAGGAGGAAAGAACAATAGTCCGAAGAACTTTTAAAAAGAATAAACTTTTTCTTTTTCTTAAAAGGCGGGGAAGATTATTTTCATTGAACGCTAAATGTATGCTCACACACACACACACACACACACACACACACTCCTCTTTTCCATCCTCTATCGGTAGATTTGATATTGATTTTTCAGCTTTGATACGCATCTGAACCTATATCTCACGAGAAAGTCTTTTAATTTAAAAAATTCTTTTTTTATTTATTTATTTATTTATTTTTTTTTGTACCCACCTGTGTAACGTTTCATTTTATGTAAAAATTATATGCTGCTTCCATGAGCATTTTTGATGATGGAAAAAAAGAAGAAAAATATGGAGAAATCAGCCAATGGCAAAGATAGAGATACGAGGAAAGAGGAAGGTAACTTTGAATGTATTAACTTATTTTGCTGGAACTAACAATTCAAAGAGAAGAAAAACAAGACTGAAAACACTACTTTAATATACAAATGCAAGCTGTTTATTTATTGGAAATTTTACACACACAAGCGAGTCCCTATGGCGTAATGGCTAATATGTTAGACTATAACATCATTGTAAGAGAATTCAAACTTCAATCAAGCTATTACATTCACTTTCAGACTAATGCCCTTGGGAAAGGCATGAACCCTTTTATCCTCCAAGCTATGGGTTAAATAGTCCCACTACTGTTCTAAAAAAGAATGGCTTCAGTATAGTAAAGGAGTTTGAACACCAGTTGTGCTATTACATTCACTTTTGGACTAATGCCCTTGAGAAAGGTATGTACTCCCTATTCTCCTCCCAACAAGCTATAGATTAAACAGTACCACAACAGGTCAAATTTTGAGTGGAGTACAGCTGGTTTGAATTCAGAGTTTTCTTTCTTTTTTGGAAGAATGTTTGGTTTGGTTTGGTGGCACATCAACCATTGTAGGTTATTTAATGCCAAATCCTCTTTTTATATATATATATCAAATATATATGATTTGGTTTGGTTGGGTTTTCTGGCATATCAATCATTGTTGGCTATTTAATGCCAAATCCTCTTTATACATATATATTAGATATATAGGATTTGTAAACATTTTGTTGATGACATTTTTAAACAAGCATAAGCTTATTTGTTTGCACATAGTTAAATGATTTCAAGTATTGTTAGGTATCACTAACAATTTTTCTAAACATCAGCTGTTTGTTTGCACTCGATGGAAATAGTTAGGCAGTTCTATTTGACCCATTGATAGGACTTTATAAGGTGATACCATTCTGGAGTCAGAGTGGACTTGTGAACAATGGAAATAAAGGGGTACTTTCCATCTCTAAATCTTCAAGGCTGGAGCCTCACCATCAGATTGTTTAATGTCATATCTTTGGTACTCATTGGGCATGGAGTCTTACCCCCCTGCAGAGATGTAGTTTGTGTATTCTGCAGTCCAAGAATATTTGAAAAAGTTTTCACTGTGGCTTCTGTTAGTCAAATGAGACTATGAATCTGTGAAGGTTGCACGAAAGGTTGGAAATTGCCCATGGAGTAAGTCTCCCTCTCTTTCGCATATGCCATGTTAATGCAGAATAGAATATGCTGACTGTATTCTCTACAGAGGAGTAGTCTGGGTATGACATGAAATAACATTTGATGGTGAGGCTCCAGTTTTCATTGCCATTACTCCCTGATCCGCTCTGACCTGGAGTGTTAGTACCTGTAAGAGATGCATCTCTGGGTCAAATAGGTCTATTCAAATATAATTGTGTACAAGTTATTTGTTACTTGAAACTATAAAATTGTGTATAAATTATTAATATTAGATAAGAATATTTGAAACCAAACAACTGTTTTCAAATTATTTGTATTAGATAGGAATAAAAGCCTTAGATGTAACCTGGTTTGACTGTGGGAAACTTCTGATGTAACATGTGTTGGGCACAAATAGCCTGGCAGAATCCATCCATCTTCAGGTTTGGTTTTAATACTGAGTTTTTCCTCTCTTAGACTGGCAGTTGTACCAACACTTACTTCCCATCTCACAGTCCATCCAAGTAAGACAAGCAAGACATTCAGAGTACTTCTGGAGAAGTAAAGATGAACACTTAAGTGATTTTTTTTTCTCTGTATTCCTGCACATGGACATACCTGTGTTGGGCAACCAATAAAAACTTAGGTTTGTCATCTTTGTGTGGACACTGGATACTGTTTCAAGGACCTGTCAAGAGTGATGGCTGATAAGCGTGGATGGTGAGAGAGATTTAAGGGAATCCATGTTATTGGCATGTCTTGTTGATTTTTTTTATGGAGTTGAAGTAGCTGCCCCATCAGGGATTAAATTCCCTGTTGTTCTTCTAGACTAGTAGACCATCAAGGCAAGAGAGATGTCTTCTCTATTTCATCCATGATTAAGGGAAGAATAGGTAGATTTCTGCTTTTGCTAAGGGTTTCAGTTTGAAGTGAACATGAGCAGCTTCCCTTATCACTCAAAAAAGGAATTCATTTAGTCTCCTTCTTATAAATTAGTTAACATAGAAACTTTGCTATGTCCATATTAGGAACTCCTCAAAGCTGGCCTTGTGTTAAACTTGGCACAATCTAATTGATATTCACAGTAAAAGCTTTTGAATCAACACCAATAGATAGCATAGTTTATAGAATTTCCAAAATTACTGCACAAATTGAGATAGCATTGATTAAGGAATTGATTCCACACGAAAACTACTGATTGTCTCGAAAGAAAATTAAAACGAAGTTAAGAATGGAATATAGTAAGTTTTTGTGAGTAATTCTGATGATGGAATCAGGAGATGCAATTAATCTGCTGCCTCTTGAGGTTTTTTTGTTTTGTTTTTAAGAAAGCAAGTAGTATGCACAAAGCAAATTTCTTCGGCACTGTCTAATCGTAGATGTATGTGCATTCATGCACTTTTTATTTTTAACTAGCACAAGATCGACTAAGCAGTATTATATTCATGAGGATAGTTTGCCTGTATTTCTCAGTACAAGATGCAAAGACAGTTTCTATGGGAGATGGGTAGTTTTGATTGTTGAAATCAGACCTGACCGATAAAATGAAAGGCAGTTTCTTCCAGGCAGCGGTCGTGTCGATACTGCTGTATGGATGCACTACTTGGACGCTAACAAAACGTCTGGAGAAGAAGCTAGACGGCAATTACACAAGAATGTTGCAAGCAATATTGAACAAGTCCTGATTCTCAAGAAATAAGTCATTTAATCTTTAACGGCTTCGAGCTGACAAAGAAAAGAAGCAGAAGGTACCCCGCAAAAACAATTACCGATGCCGACTACGCCGATGACATAGCGATACTGGCAAATACACTCAAACAAGTCGAAACACTACTGCATAGTTTGGAACGAGCTGCTACAGGCATTGGCCTCCATGTCAATGCACACACAACAGAATATATGTGCTATAATCAAACAGGTGACATTTCCACACTAGACGGAACCTCTCTGAAACTGGTAGATGAGTCACCTACCTAGGAAGCAGTGTCTCATCAGCCGAAAAAGACATTGACACACGGCTAATGAAGGCATGGACAGCTATCGATAGGCTATTGAACATATGGAAATCAGACCTGACCGATAAAATGAAAGGCAGTTTCTTCCAGGCAGCGGTCGTATCAATACTGCTATATGGATGCACTACTTGAACGCTAACTAAACGGCTGAAGAAGCTAGACAGCAATTACACAAGAATGTTGTGAGCAATATTGAGCAAGTCCTGGCGGCAACACCCCGCAAGGCACCATCTATACGGCCACCTGCCTCCCATCACGAAAACTATCCAAGCTAGATGAACCAGACATGCAGGATACTGCTGAAGAAGCAGGGATGAGCTCATAAGTGATGTACTCCTATGGACCCCCAGATATGGCTGAGCAAAAGCAGGATGACCAGCTTGAACATACATACAGCAGCTATATGAGGATACGGGATGTAGCCCTGATGACCTGCCAGAGGCGATGAACGATAGGGAGAAGTGGCGAGAGAGGGTCAGGGATATCCATGCTGGTGGCGCGACATGATGATGATGATGACATATATAGTAAAGAAAATGTATAGTCTCTTTTGGGCTTTTTAGTTTCACATTGCTCTCTTTGTCGATGTATCCAGTGGTGAGGTTCTAGTTCTAAGGAGTGTAGAGTCATCGTGTCATAGCCATTACTCCCAGGCCCACTTGGTAGTATCAATTAAAGTCAGGTCTCATGTACGAGTCATACAGATCTGGCAGTTGTACTGAAAATTTTTTCCTACAAATCCTTCAAGTGAGATAAGGAAGATGCGGGGCACTGCTGGAAAAGCAAGGACAAACTCATAAGTGATTTTCTCCAATGGATTCTTTCACATAGACTCACCAGTGTTGGGCAATCAGCAAAAACTTACATTCATCATCTCTGTGTGGAGACTGGATGCTGTTTTGAGGACCTGTCAAGAGTAATGGTTGGTTGGTTTTTATAGCATATCAACGCCTTGTAGGTTATTTAATGCCTAATCAATTTTTATACAAATAATCAGTTCTATTTCAAACAATACTGTTTAGCAAAAGTACACAGTTTAATTGTCAAAAACATTTCTATTTCAAGCTATTCAGTTTATTCAAACAGTTCTAATTCAAACAATTCAGTTTAGCGTAAGTACAGTTTCAATGTCAAAAACTGTTCCATTTCAAACTATTCAGTTTTGCACAAGTATGCAATTTAGTTCTATTTGACCCATAGATAGAACCATATCAGGTGTTACCACTCTAGGCCAGAGTGGACCTGGGAGTGATGTCAATGAAGGGGCGACTCTGCATTCCCCAAAGCTCAAGAATTACTAGGACCTCATGATCAAATTGTTTACTATCACATCCAGGACACTCATTGGGGGAGTCAGTGTATTCTCCCCCCTCTGCCAACTTGGCAACGGAATGGATGGTATTTCTATTTAATAATAATCATTTGCAAACTGATTTATTTGGCTCATGCATGAGACCTTATAACTGTGTAAATTATTTATATTAAGAATAGTTAGTTGAAGCTTCTGGAGAACTGGGGTCCAATCAGCCTTGATTGTGTTGCCTGGAATATGTTAAAAGAATCTCGGGAACATAACATCACTGACAACTCCCCTATGACATCAAAAGATGTACTTTGCAAAATATATGTATAAGACCCCTTCTTCAAAAGGGTGTCTGGGAAAGGACACTAAACTGCATCTGATAATGAGGCTGGAGGCCTGGAGTCACCTCTCCATTACCTTCACAACTGGGTCCACTCTGGTTTGGACTAGTAATATCTGTTAGGATCCTATCTACGAGTCAAATAAATGCATTTAAAAATTCTCTCTATTAAGAATAGTTAGTTGAATCTATAGTTGTTTATGAATTAGTATTAATTTCTTGAAACTATTCAATAATTTTCAAATTATTATAACAATTTACTTGAAGTGGTAATTGTTTACGAAGGATTATTATTAATTATTTGAAATTGTATAATTGCTTGATATACTTGTTTCTATCATACATCTTCATTGATGCATCGGAATGGGTCATCAGTGATGTTTCCTTTGGGTTCATGGGGGGTTTCGGGTCTTGCATCATCAGACCCCTTCACCCAAATGACCCAGTTGGCATTGATCTTACTCCAACTCCCATCCCGGCAGCTAACCTGCGCATCCACACAAGGAGAAAAAAAATGACCACAGAAATGTCTCTATATATAATTTTGCAACAGCCAATCAGAGCTTAGCTCTTCTGATGACTTCTAAATCTTTCCTTTAAAAATTGGGAGGCCACTTTACTCCTGAGCTCCCCTCTGATCTTTTTGATCTTTTCTGCCCTCCGATTCATTTTATAAGGAACCTTTGGCTGTCTTGGTTCTTTATACCCAAATCTCTCTGCTGCAAAATTAGTGATTATTACTGTGAGTAAATCTATCCGAGCCTCTATGTTTCCTTTTGAAGATAGACATATGATTTCGCAAACATCCTTATCAAAATTCTGCCAATCCACTATGCTGTTCGAAGGGGGCCATTTGATATTTGTTGTTGTTGATGTTGGTTTAGGGGTGATATTTGTGTGGAGAGACTGGTTACTGTGGTATGCTTCCTGACCCTGCTTCTCATCAGGATCTTGTCCTGTGCGTTGCTCCTGCCTCCCCTTACTCAGACACTTCATATGACCCTGGTGAATCTTTAATCCTCACAAATTCTTGCAGGTTTTACCGCACACACATTTCGAGCTCATAATCCTTTGGTTGGTTGATTCCGTTTCCAGTATGTTCGTCCTATTGGGGACCTCATTCTCCCCCCCTCTCGGGATCCCCTGGGGGTATTTTCCTGTGTGAATATCCGTAGCGTGTTTTAGGGTATCTCCTCACAGAGATTGCAATTAGGGGTGCTATCCCGTCTTGCCCCGATTGCTGTCTTCCCGGCTGCCACACTGTCTCTCCAGTTCGTCCCCAAATCTTTTCTTTGGTTGTCACCCGTTCTTTCTCGGTCGTCACTGGTTACTCCAGACTTATATTTATATCATACATCTTCATTGATGCATTGGAATGGGTCATCAGTGATGTTTCCTTTGAAACTATATACTTGTGTATGAATTATTGATATCAGATAGTTGGATGGTTTCAACTGTAAATTATTATTGAGAATTTTTGCTTGAAGCAATATTTGTTAAAGGATTAACATCATTTGTTAGTGGAAACCATGTAATTGCATGAAATACTTGAAACCATTGAATTATCCACAAAGAAATTATAATTGAATAGGAATAGTATCTTGTGTAATTTTCATCTATAAGTTAAATAGTTAAGTAAGTAAAGTTGGCGATGGTAGTAGAGGGCAACCAGAAGGCTCCCTTTTCAATAGCTACTACACCACGGTGTAGGGGAAGGCACTACTCCTTTCCCTGAATTGCTCCACTTTACTCTTGATATGTACCTTATATTGCTGAGTGTTAAGCAAGGAGGTATCAAATACCATGTAATTGCTTGAAATACTTGAAACCATTGAATTATCCACAAAGAAATTATAATTGAATAGGAATAGTATCTTGTGTAATTTCCATCTACAAGTTGGTTGGTTGGTTTCATGGCATATCAACCTTTGTAGGTTATTTAATGCCAAATCTATTTTTATGCAAATAATCAGTTCTATTTCAAAGAAAAAAAACAGAGTTGATACATAACATTTGCCTCTCTCTCATTTTGTGATGACTACAGAGAAAACAGTAGTGTTGGTTTGGTTGGTTTGGTTGGTTGGGTTTTTATGCCATATCAACCTTTGTAGGTTATTCAATGCCAAATCCATTTTTATGTAAATAATCAGTTCTATTTCAAACAATTCAGTTTAGCATGAGTACACAGTTTAATTGTCAAAAACATTTCTATTTCAAGCTATTCAGTTTAGTCAAACATTCTAATTCAGATTTTGTTTACACACAGATAAATGTCAAAACAGTTCTATATTAAATAATTTATTTAGTGTAAGTACAGTTTCTATGTCAGAAACAGTTCCATTTCAAACAATTCAATTTAGCATAAGCGCGCAGTTTAAATGTAAGTACACAGTTTAATTGTCAAAAACATTTCTATTTCAAGCTATTCAGTTTAGTCAAAAAGTTCTAATTCAAACAATTCAGTTTAGCATAACTATGCAGTTAGTTCTATTTAACCCATAGATAGGGTCCTATCAGGTGCTACCACTCCGGGCCAGAGTGGACCTGGGAGCAATAGCAATAAATGGTTTCTCCACATTCCTCAAATCTTTAGCATTACTGGAACCTCACCATCAAATTGTTTAGTGTCATATCCAGAACTCTCATGGGCTCCACCGCCGTATTCTACAGCCCCAGCCGACTGGGCAAATTTGCAAGTTAAATAAATGTCTGAAAATTATTAGTATTAATGTGGAAAGGAATACTTGAAATCCAAACTGTGTAAATTATTAGTATTAAGAATAATTACTTGAAACTATAATTATTAACGAATGATTATAATCATTAGTTACTTGAAAGCATAAAATTACTTGCAAAAAAATCTTTGGTATTATATAACCCAACAAAGGTTAACATACTATAAAAACCAACCAACCTAAAATTTTCCATTATTCATATTTAACTGTATAGCCATGCCCAATAAAAACTGAACCAAATAGATCCTTATCAGTGCAGTATGTTTACTAATGATTATTAGCATTAGTTAGGTGAAACCATAATTGCTTGCCAGGAAAAAAAATAAAAACAAAAAACTAGCTTTGGAATTAAAAGACTTAACAAGGGTTGACAGTATAACACTACGACATCAATTATAAAAGTCATAACACACACAAATACAAAGCGACTTCATTATTTCTTGATACAAAAGTTTATTGACTCTACTTTTTTTACTTTGCCCAGTCGGTTGGGGCTGTAGAATACACCAACTGTTTCTCTGCAGCCCCCTACCACGAGTGTTCTGGATATGACGCTAAACAATCTGGTGGTGAGTTTCCAGTGATGCTGGAGCTTTGGGGAATGCAGAGTATACCTTTATTGCCATGGCTCTCAAGTCCACTCTGGCCCGGCGTGGTAGCACCTGATAGGGCTCTATCTATGGGTTAAATAGAACTAACGGCATACTTATGCTAAACTGAATTGTTTGACTAAACTGAATAGCTTCAAATAGAAATGTTTTTCACAATTAAACTGTACTTACATTTAAAATGCATGCTTATGCTAAAATGAATTGTTTGAAATTGAACTGTTTTTACACTAAACTGAATTGTTATATATAGAACTGTTTTGACATTTTACTGTGTAAACAAAATCTCTACTTATACTAAACTGAATTAGAACTGTTTAAATAAACTGAATAGCTTGAAATAGAAATGTTTTTGACAATTAACTGTGTACTCATGCTGAACTGAATTGTTTGAAATTGAACTGTTTTTGACATTGAAACTGTATTTACACTAAACTGAATTGTTTAACATAAAACTGTTTTGACATTTAACTGTGTAAACAAAATCTGTACTTATACTAAGCTGAATTAGAACTGTTTGAATAAACTGAATAGCTTGAAATAGAAATGTTTTTGACAATTAACTGTGTATGCATGCTGAACTGTATTGTTTGAAATAGAACTGATTATTTACATAAAAATGGATTTGGCATTGAATAACCTACAAAGGTTGATATGCTATAAAAACCAAACCAACACTACTGTTTTCTCTGTAGTCATCACAAAATGAGAGAGAGGCAAATGTTATGTATCAACTCGCGTTTTTTTCTTTGCCCTGATTAAACTTCACCTTAAAGGGGCCATTTAATGTTCAACTGCCCAACTTTGACTGCTTCAGTCTCTGACTGGAACTCAAACTGATCACCTAACTCACTCGATCCTGCATCTTAGAACGATATATATTCTGCTAATTATACTCTTTATTTATCCTTTTTTTTTTTTTTAAAGTTGTCTCCCTTTAGTCAAGGGTGGCCTGCAGACTCCCTTTTCAATAGCTACTACACCGAGGTGTAAGGGAGGGTGCTACTCCATTTCTTGGATATCTCCACTTTATCTTTGATCCTTGCCTGATAATGCTGAGTGTTAAGCAAGTACCATTTTTTGCGTCTTTGGTATAACTTGCCCTGGATTTGAACCCTGGTCCCCCGGATCATTGGCGAACACTACTCAATAACATGTAATCCCATGCCACATCATTCTTAATATCAGCTGACATATATATAAAAATGCTTATCTTAATATCTCGCCCATGGCTGATTTCAAAACAAACCTCTATTATGAGAGAAGCTGACATGGACACAACCAAGGTTCACCTGCTTGACTTTTCCAACTTGAACTTGCAAATACAAACTCAGTTTTTTTTACTAGCACACTATTTATCACTAAAATAAAATAATTAACTAGAATCACTAATTATATTACTACCGGTTGTAAAACCAACAATGAATAAAAGAAAATATTTATAGGGGAATAGTAGTTCTGGCTGAATACAAGATATTTTAACGGAAATTCAAAATTGATTTTTTGTGAGTGCAGGGAGAAGTGAATTCTGTTTAATGTTTAACTGCTTTTCTTTTTCACTGAACAAAATTTCTGTTCCTGAAAAGAAAAAAAAAGCATAAAACTTTATAGTTGTTTTTATACATGTTGTTAAAATTTGAGATCAGCTGAACAAGAATTGGTCAAGTTATTAGATTAAAAAATTGTTGTGGACCAGTAAAAGATCCGGAAGAAAAACACGAACTCAGGATCACGTGAAACAAGTATACTGAATGAAAGTATAAATACAGCATAGATAAAAGAGTGTTGAACGTTAGCCTGACTGCCAAAGTGTTAGAGTGGAGTTAACTTAACACTGTGATGAATATTCTCCCGGTATTCATAGTGGTAGGAAGAGTTCATTATAGTCCGTAAGGTAGGTACCATAACAAAAATGATATTGATTTTTCTAAAACATGCCATATATCTCAGATGATATCAATTTATCTGAAACACCTTGTACATTTTTACCTATGATTAACAAGAATGCAGGCTTTGGTCGTAAGAGGTTTGCTCCAAAATTAATGCCTCTTTTTTTGTTTTCCTACAATGTTTAAGGCAGATGTTGATAGTATAGCTATAGAAGTTGAACCTACAGATGAATAACCTCTTATCATATATATGTGTGAATGTGTGTGTATATATATATATATATATTCATTTTTCACTTTATCAGCATAACAGCTGAATTCTGAATCTATTTTTGGCCCTTTTCTGCTTGATTTAATTATCATCAATTCAATTTACCTCTGGGGACATTCAGGGTTGAAATTATCCCTGCAACCCGAAGTGATACATCTGACTGCTTGAAGATGAATGGATTATTTCATTTAATCCATTCGAAGCTAATTTATCAAAGCCAGCCAACTAAGTCTGTTCATGTATGTAATAAACCTAATCTCATTATTGTAAGATTCATTCCCTTGGTCACTGCATGACCAGCTCAACTAGACGCTGACAAATTTTATAAGCCTAGTCATCTTTCAGTTTTTGTGTTAGTTGGTTGGATGGTTGGTTTTATGACATGTCAACTCTTGTTGGCTTATTTAATACTCAAGTCTGTCTTTTTTGCAGACAGTTATATAGTTTTAAGTATCTAATAACAATTTGTAAACAATTGTAAGTTGGCCGGCTTTAGTCGAGGGTGACCTGAAAGCTCCCTTTTCATTAGCTACTGCACCAAAGTGTAAGCTACTCCTTTCACTGGATTGCTCCACTAACCTTTGATCTGTACCTTATAATGCTGAGTGTTCTACAAGGAGGCATCAAGTACCATTTTCTGAGTCTTTGGTATGACTTGACCTGGGATTGAACCCTGGTCTCCCAGGCCATTGATAAACATTTTAACCAATATTCCAATGGGCTGGTTAACTATTATAGGTTCAGTAACTATAACCAGCCTATTGGCCTAGCAGTTAGAGTGTTCGCCAGTGGCCCGAGAGATCGGGGTTCAATCCCAGGTTGAGTCATACCAAAGGCTCAAAAAATGGTACTTGATGCCACCTTGCTTAACACTCAATATTATAAGGTATGGATCTAGGGTAAAGTGAAGCAATCCAGGGAAAGGAGTAGTGCTCTTCCCTACACCTCGGTGTAGTAGCTATTAAAAAGGGAGCCTTTGAGTCACCCTTGACTAAGGTTGCCAACTTTACTTTTTACAACTATTCTTAGTATGAATACATAATTACATGGGTTAAAATTTTCCTGTCTATCCTGTTACACCATAGATTAGATTCCCTATTACTTATTATCTCCCCTGGTTGTGATATCTATATATAAAAAGTCAATGTATTAATAAAGTTGACAATCATTTTAAACAGGAATATGCTTCCTACTTAGTTGTCATGTCAATATTTTAAGAGCCAATGTATTAATGTTGTCGAAAATCACTGTAAACATTATCTGAAACATAGATGAGATGCTAACAGGTACTCCCACTTTGGCCAAGACTTGAAATGGTTTTAAGAAATTGATGTATTGGGGGCGCTGAAGGGGTATTGTCATAGTAGTGTGATGCCACAGCAAAAATGTTCAGCTATGGCTCTTCTTTAGGGGTGGGGCTTAGAATTTTTTGAACGACCCTCATGTATATTTAAACAGTGGATGAGGAAAATATAATAGAAAAAAAAAAACAATTGTTAAAGAATATTGGAGAAAATAAAGTGCTCGGATGCTTGCAGACAGCAATAAAAGAATTAGAATAATCTTTACTTCAATTTCCTTTGCTCTCTTGTTACTATAATTTTTATTATAACCCCATCTGCCCCCAAAAAAACCAATCCTCTACAAGGGGTTTGTTGGAAGTAATAAATTTTTTCTTCATTTTGTATGTATGTATATATATATATATATATATATATATATAGTCATCCACAGACAGATCTGTTTCGTTCTCTCTGAACTCATCAGTGTGGCTAGACATACTAGCTTCCCATAGCTGGGATTGAAACCCGGTTGACTCAAACGCCAATCCAAGCTTCTAACCCTCAGCCATGAGGAGCCAGTAGCAGTGAAGTAAATTTTAAATGGTTATGAATCACAATTACTATTGTTTACATACATCCGTTTAACGGCTACCGAGACCTCAATTTATATATGAAGAGACTTGCAATAAACGCTAATGGCAACACAATTACTTTGTTCACTAGAGAACTCAACCCTGCCGGGGTAGGGGAGTATCTATATATATAATTTTTGATAAGGCTGTTTGCACTTCACATAGTGCTAATACCCTATGGAAATGTATGAATCCAACTATTCTCTCTCCAGCTATGAGTAAATAGTAGGTCAGACTGCACTCTTTGATATTGGTATAGTAACCAGTCTAGGAGAAGGAAAACTCTGAATTCTAACCTGTTATACTCGCATGAAAAATAGATCTCGTGTCACATCTTGCTTATGCAGAGTCATAGGTAAATATATGTTATCTCAAAGATCAGTTGAATCTGCATCTGCAGGGCTTTGTTATTATCACCAATAAAAGCTAGTGATATTATGATGTATTACTTGGGTTCTCTGAGTTACTGCTAATGATCTCTAGTCATAGAATCTATGGATCACTCTTGATTCGTTATCTCATGAAGGCTTTGTTGTCTCAAAAGTATATCTTTTATCTTTTTATGCTTCATTTGACATTCATTACGTTTTTATAATTGCAAAGAAGTAGATCCTCTTCTTGTAGCATTAGTGCCTCAGCTATACTACCAATTTATTTATTACATCATCAATATACCATTTAGCTGAGTCTACAAATGAGGCAGAAGGTGATAACCCCCCCCCAAAAAAAACCCCAGTACACTGTTCTTTAAACTTTGGCACTTCAGTTTATGATTAGTTAAAGAACCCCTGTTACATAACCCTTTCTTGGTTGATCTATGTTATACAGCTTTTTCTCTATGATTAAAAGCTTAGTGGGGGGTGTCCTCATGGTGTAATGGTTAAAGCAATTGACTGCGGAATCGTAGTACGCGAGTTTGTACTCCAGTCACGCTATTACGTTCACTTTTGGGCAAATACCCCTGGGAAAGGTATGAACCCCCTTATCCTCCCAGCTATGGGTTAAATAGTATCACTACTGTTCTTCTAGGAGAATAGCTTTGGCATTAAATAACCTACAAAGGTTGATATGCCATTAAACAAAAGAAACCAAACCTAAAAGCTTACATCGCATCAGTTCATTTTGTTCTTCCTGTTTGTTGCCTTGTGTTGTTCTGGTACCGCTTTTATGTAGCCATCTTTGTTTTTATTTCTCATCTTGTCATGACCTCTCATTGTTCGAAATTCTTCTCTGCTGGGATAAAAAATGACAGTGCAACCACAATTTCATGTGCACATATTACTTTTATTTCTTGGCAACTTTTCAAATTCTGATTACCCATCTGACTAAATGCGGAGTTAGTGATGGGAGTATAGAGTATTTCTTATTAGACAATTTATTTCTAACTCTCAAACTGTTTTAGTTACCTAATTGAAACCATCCAATGAAAACTGTTGTCTCAGATTAACCTCAAGTTCAATAACTGTTAAACATACTACTGTATTTTTCCAAGCATTTAACAGTTCAAGATTTAATTTGAATGCTACACTACATGTCAAAAATAGATCTCAGCAATCTATCATGTTACAGTCCTCTGTTTTTATTTGAGAAATTAAAACATTTCATCTGAAAAATGAGAACAATTCATTTCATTGTAAAGCATTTAGATGCACTTGTTATTAAGAATGTGTTAATGGAGAGTTATTTCCCCTAACAAATGACTGACTCTTCAGGGAAACAAGGTAAGAACAGACATGAACATGGCTGCTTCACAACAGGCTTGTGTAGAGACAGTCAGCACTAATCTACGCCAATCTTACTGTACCGCGGTCGGTGAGAAAATAAAAAAAATATTGTTGTATTAAAAATATATTCAACTGTGTTTTTTGTTATACTTTGTTGTTCCTAAATACTTGGGATATTACAGAATGGTAGAAAGATATTAATAAGTTACTCTTTTAGTGTTTTTTCTTGGAAAAATTGGAACAATGAAAGGGCAGTGCTATCTCTAAAGAGTATTCAACAGTCTGTGGAATGGCTTGATTTGGCATCAACTAACCAGAAGAAAAAAAAAACACATTCCAAACAATAACCTTTTTGATTTTGTGCCACATATATTTATGGTAAATCAAATTGAATAGAAATAATTTATGAAAAGATTTTGTGCAATCGGCTTGGATATAGTAAGATTTACCTAAACTGGTACAAGGTTTTATTTATTAAGTTCTCAATGAAGTTTAAACTTGGCTATTTGATAAGGCTATTTTCTCTCTCTCTCTCTCTCACCTTTTCTCTGTTTCTGTTTCTCCCTCTCTCTCTGTAACTTGATACCCTCCTCTCTTTCTCTTAGTGCTTTCTTTGTTTCTCCCTCTCTCTTGGTACCCTTTATATCCCTGTTTCTCTCTCTCTCTCTCTCTCTCTTTGTAATTTGGTTCTCTCTCTTCCTCTTCAGCACACACACACACACACACACACACACACACACACACACACACACACATATATGCAACAAAAGTAATGAAACAAATTGGAATATTTCTTGTATTTATCTATTTTTTCGTTGTTCTCAGCTAATTCTAAACTGGTATTGTAGCATATACCTTAGTTGAGGGTGACCTGAAGGCTCCCTTTTCAATAGCTACTGCACCAAGGTGTAGGGGAGGGTGCTAGTCCATTCCTTGGATTGCTCCACTTTATCCTTGATCCTTACCTTATAATGCTGAGTGCTAAGCAAGGCGGGATCAAGTGCCATTTTTTGAGTCTTTGGTATGACTCGACCTGGGATTGAACCCCGGTCTTCTGGACCATTGATGAATCCCCTACTCATTAGGCCAATGGCCTGGTTTTGTAGTATTTACACATGCATATATATAAATATATCTACACTTGAATACACGCACACACACACACTGATTGAATTAGAGAGAGAGAGAGAGAGAGCTGTTAATAATCTTTGACTTAGAATGGAATTATGACTATAATCCTCTTTGGTTCATGATAGACTTTCTGAAGAGACCTTGGAAACATCTTTCCATTTTGGAGTGTTCCTATGATTTCTGCAAATCATCTGAATGTCTTCGGCTGGGGTAAGAGGCGACTCTGGCTTGAGAATGGCACTGATTTGGATTCATTACTCTTTGATTCTGTGCCTGGAATACAAAATTACAATAGCTGGAGTTGACTTGATATATAAGACACAGGAAATTCCTTTTGGCATAGCAAACAGGTATTTGTCTCTGTACAGGTTATTCCTTACCACACACACACACGCACAATGTTTCAACATTCAGGAGAGGAGAGTAGATATTATAGATGTAAATTTTATGTCATAATATTAGTCACTTAACAACACTTTAGAGACAAAAGCATTTTAGCTGGGATTAGAATAGGAGATATCTTAGATAAAATCTTAAACTGAATCTGGTGAGGCTGCCCTCCTGATGCTCTAGGGAGTGTGGAGTACCCCTTCATGGCAATTACTTCTAGGTAGTCTCTAATCTGGAGTGGAAGTACCTATTAAGATCACATCTCTGGGTAAAATAGTTCTTTGAAAATAACTCAAACCATATAACTGTATGCAAAGGCATCTTCTTAGATAGAATTATTAGTGTTAGATGGCAATACTTGAAACCATATAACTGTATACAAAGGCATCATCTTAGATAGAATTATTAGTGTTAGATGGCAATACTTGAAACCATATAACTGTATACAAAGGCATCTTCTTAGATAGAATTATTAGTGTTAGATAGCAATACTTGAAACCATATAACTGTATACAAAGGCATCTTCTTAGATAGAATTATTAGTGTTAGATGTCAATACTTGAAACCATATAACTGTATACAAAGGCATCTTCTTAGATAGAATTATTAGTGTTAGATGGCAATACTTGAAACCATATAACTGTATGCAAAGGCATCTTCTTAGATAGAATTATTAGTGTTAGATAGCAATACTTGAAACCATATAACTGTATACAAATTATTTGCATTAAGAATAATTACTAAATGCTACAATTGTTTAAAATGGATTTATGGTTCAAATAAATCTCTTTCAAATTTGTTAGTATTAGATTAGAATACTTGAAACTTTAAAAAAGATGCTCAAACAAATGACTATTATCAAATTGGAATAGTTAATTGAAACCATATATACTTTATCAGCTCGAGTTGTAGAATATTTCAATTGCATCTCTGCAGATGGGGTAAGCCAACCCCCTTTTAAATGAGTGTCCTAAGGATGAGATTAAATTGCATCTGATGGTGAGGTTCCAATTCTTGAGTTTTGGGGAATGTGGAGTAACCCTTCAGTGCTCTTACTTCCAGATCCATTCTAACCTGGATTGGTAATACCTCTTTAGGTCAGATGTTTGGGTCCAGATAGAACTGTTCATTCATTTACGAATGATTATTATCATTGGTTATTTGAAACTTTACAGCTGTGTGCAAATTTTTTATATTACATTGGCAGCCGTAGTTGAGGGCAACCAAAAAGCTCCCTTTTCAAAAGCTACAACACCGAGGTGTAGGGGAGGACGCGACTCCTTTCCCTAGATTGCTCCACTTTATCCTTGATATGTACCTTATATTGCTGAGTGTTAAGCAAGGAGGTATCAAGTACCATTTTTAAAGTCTTTGGTATCATGCGACCTGGGATTGAACCCAAGGTCTGCCGGACCATTGGTGAACACTCTGCCCACTAGACAATACTTGAAACCAGTAAACTGTGTGGAAACAAATGATTAATATTAGAAGTATTAGTGTTTGATAGAATACTTGAAACCATTTAACTGTGTGCAAAAAAAGGATTAATATTATACAGAATTATTAGTGTTAGATAGGAATACTTGAAATTATTTAAATGTGTGCAAAAAAATTAGCTCTAACAACAAGTTTAAAAATAAAGTTACCTATAAACTATTTGCTTAGAAATCATATATATAAAAACAAGATTTGATATTACATTACCCACAAAGGTTGATATGCCATAAATAACCAACCAACCAACCAATATCATAAAGCAATTGTTTGCTGGCCCACTCAACTAGTGCTGCAGAATACACAGACTGCACCTCTGCAGAGGGGTAAGACCCCCGCCCCCATGAGTGTTCTGGATATGACACTAAACAATCTGATGGTGAGGTTCCAGTGATGCTGGGGCTTTGGGGAATACAGAACACCCCTTCATTGCCATTGCTCCCAGGTCCACTCTGGCCCGGCGTGGTAGCACCTGATAGGGGCCTATCTAAGGGTTAAATAGAACCAATGGCATACTTATGCTAAACTGAATTTCTTGAAATAGAAATGTTTTTGATCATTAAACCGTACTTACATTTAAACTGCGTGCTAATGCTAAACTGAATTATTTCAAATAGAACTGTTTTTTGACATTGAAACTGTATTTACACTAAACTGAATTGTTTATTTTAAAATTGTTTTGACATTTAACTGTGTGTAAACAAAATCTGTACTTATACTAAACTGAATTAGCTCTGTTTGAATAAACTGAATAGCTTGAAATGGAAATGTTTTGATAATTAAACTGTGTACTCATGCTAAACTGAATTGTTTGCAGTAGAACTGATTATTTACATAAAAGTAGATTTGGTGTTAAATAACCTACAAAGGTTGATATGCCATAAAACCCAACCAACCATCACATTTCTAATCATTTAAAGTGTCCTCTTTTTAACTTTTTTTTTTTTTTTTTAATCATTTCTTTCAGAATTTGATTTTGAAGGTTATATGCCTCTAAATCATCAACTTGAAAAAAAAAGTGATGAATTTACTTTTTTTTGCGTCAGGTCAAGCTTGATCATGATTTAGTTTCATGACAATAGTTAGCCACATGTTGTCAGGATGACACTGCAGAATTTCACTAACTTGGAATATGAGACTTTGCCACATCCATCATATTCTCTTGATTTCTAAGCTACTGATTACCATTTTTTCAAGAAACTGAACACTTTTTTATGCCAAAAAATTCTTGGTTCTAAAGAAGAAGTTGGAACTGCATTTAGAGATTTCTTGGCATCAAAACCTTTAAAGTTTTATTGTACAGGTGGAAATAAACTTATTAATCAATGACAGAAATGCGTAGATGTTCAGGTTTGGTTGATTGGGTTTGGCAGGGGTCTTATCCCTCTGCAGAGAAACTGTCGGTGTATTCTACAGCCCCAACCGACTGGGCAATACTCATTGTTAAATGTGAAAACAGTTTTATTTCAGATAAATCAGTTTAACATAAGTATACAGTTTCAATGTCTAAACAGTTCTATTTCAAACAATTCAGTTTAGCATAAGTACACAATTTATTTCTATTTGACCCATAGATAGGACCCTATCAGGTGCTACCATTCTGGACCAGAGTTGACCTAGGAGCAATGGCAATAAAGGGGTACTCCTCAAAGCTCCTGCATCACTGGAACCTCACCATTAGATTGTTTAGTGCCATATCCAGGACACTTTTTAGTGGGGGTGTTATCCCTATGCAGAAATGCAGTCTGTATATTCTGCAGCCCCAGCTGACTGGACCACATGCTCATGTAGAAGAGTTGGTAAAGTATTGACAAGAATACGTATGTGTGTCCCAACCGATAAAATATGCCCTTATTGCTCTAAGTATATGCTATGGAAGTTGCAAAAAAGAGTTCTTTATACAACCTGGTGTTTCTGTGTTATCACTTATGCAGAAGAAATTTATATTCAGAACACAGAAATAAATATTCAGGAGTGTGGCTTATTGAGATGGAGAGTGGTTGGGTAGAGGTTAATTTACTTTTCCCCGACTCTTTCATTCTCTCATTGATTTGGAATATTTTTATTGTAGAAATGAAGATCAATGTATCAGGAAGAAAAACAAAGAATTTCATTTGGGAAAGAGTTTTTTATTTTATTTATTTATTTTTAAAAATCTTTTTTGTCTTTCAAAACAGTCATTTCCCCTTCATGAAAGAAAAAAAGAAAAATATTTAAAGTATTCCTAAAAAAGAATTTTTTTTTTCATAAATATTGTTGTGGTCTTCAGATAAGATTGGTGGAAGAACAACTGAAACAACGGGTGATAGGTGAATCTTATTGTTTTAGCTGAAAAAGGAAGTCATACAAAAGAAGTACTAGCTGTTTTTGGCTTGCTGTCTGTCTGTCAAATGTCTCGTAGAAATCAGAAGTTGTCTTCCCCAAGCGAGCTAGCTCGGAGAAGATGTTAAGGTTGGACGAGTCCATCTTTGGAGTATGGTAGGATATGTCCCCATAACAAACATAAACCCTGCAATGTTTGAAATTGGTTTATTCTAAAAGTTATTTTAATCTTACAAAAATATTTGTTTTAAGGCTGTTCAAAATGGCAGTTAATTTAACAGTGCTCCAGGTTTGAACAGAGGTCTGTCATCAACTTTTTGGTCACTAAGAAGTCCAAATCATGTGAAATTTACTGAATAATGTGCGATGCATATGGAAAAGCATGTTTTAGTCAAAAAAATGTTTACAAATAAGCTGAATGTGGGTTTGTGATTACGAACCTGAGCTGAAAAGACAGTCCATGGAGTGGAACCGTACTGACTTAGCACGAAAGAAGAAGTTCTGAGTGCAGCAGTCAGTAAAGAAGGTGATGCTGACAGTTTTCTGGGACATGAAAGGACTCATTACTATTGATTTCCTGGAAAAAAAAAGGTACAACTATAAACAATCTTTTGCCCAGTTGGCTGAGGCTGTAGAATACACCGACTGCTTCTCTGCTGAGTGATAAGGACCCGCCCACCCAACGGGTATCCTGGATATGACACTAAACAATCTAATGGTTAGGTTCTAGTCATGCTGGACCTCTTGGGAATGTACTCCTTCATTGCCATTGCTCCCAGGTCCACTCTGGTCCGGAGTGGTAGCACCTGATAGTCCTTTCAATGGGTCAAATAGAACTAAACTGTGTACTTTTGCTAAACTGAATTGTTTGATATAGAACTGTTTTGATATTTAACTGTGTGTAAACAAAAAACTATACTTATACTAAATGGAATTGTTTGAAATAGAACTGTTTATATGTATAAAAGTGGATTTGGCATTAAATAACCTACAATGGTGGATGTGCCATAAAACCAAACCAAACTCTAAATAGTCTTTCCTATTGACAACTCTTTAGGCAAAATTCACCTTAATAGTAGGGCAGACTAGGCTCTTTAATCTTGCTAAGGCAACCAGTCTTGGAGAAAGAGAACTCTGAATTCAAACCAGCTGTGCTCTGCTCAAAAATTGACTTTGTCACATCCTGGTGATGGTGGTGGTGGGGGAGTAATTGAAGTTTCTTTTATCTTGTTTTTTTTTTTTTTTTCATGCATGATTTGTTCATTGACTTCATCAATTAGATTTGTTTTTTGTCTATTTTCACAAAGGTCATATTTGTCATGAAATCGTGAAACCTTCCACTTAGACATTTTTTTTTCTTTTAGAAATTTGGAATACGTGCAGAATTATGTGTGGTTTTTGCATTGAAAATTTAAAGAATCCCAAAGGTGCTATTTTCTGCATCATTCTTCATCATTAAATTCTCTAATCAACAAAAAGAATTAAAAAAAAAAATTCTCCATGAAGATCTTGCACAAAATAAACTTGCCTTTTTAATGAAATTTTTTATTGCATTTCAGTTAATCATGATAACTATTAGGTGTTTCTGTGTATATATATATATATATATATATATATAATGATAAATGAATATATATTAGTTTTTATATATATTCAATAGCATGGAAGCTTATCTGCAACCTCAGGTTTCATGATGTTTTATAAACGACAATCATCCCTGTCAATCTGTTGCAAATTCGGCTACACATCACATTGCATAAATCCAGGAGACAACCTCAAACTTATCACGTGGCGTATGTATCTTCATACACACATATACTAAACATCACTTATACGTCAACACACAATAATACGCATATATAACCTACAGAAATACACACACACTCATACCCACCCATAAAGAGTTGCACACAATTCTGATCTTTTTTTGACTGTATTTTTCGATTTTTTTCAATGTCTTCATTATCTTTTGTTATTTGCCTGATAATTGTCCTTTATAAAATGTCGTGAAATTTGAGGTCGCAGACAAGCTTCTATGTTATTAAATATATATAAAAACTAATATATATTTACTTCTTATCATTATTATACCGGGCCATTGGTTTAATGAGTAGAGTGTTCACTAATGGTCCGGCAGACCTGGGTTCAATCCCAGGTTGAGTCATACCAAAGACTCAAAAAATGGGACTTGATGCTGCTTTGCTTAACACTCAGCATTATAAAGTGAGGATCAAGGGTAAAGTGGAGCAATCCTGGGAATGGAGTAGCGCCCTCCCCTACACCTTAGTGTAGTAGCTATCGAAAAGGGAGACTTCTAGTCACCCTCGATTAAGGGTCACTAACTTATTATCATTATTATATAATAGCTCTATCACAGATATTGAGCACTCTCCAAATTATATCGCATTTGGTTTGCCACAAACCCACAAAGTGAGATAGTGACAACCAGCACTGTTACAATATAATATATATATATATATATATATATATATATATATATATATTGTGGTGTCTAAATTTTCTATGACATTACATTATAGTCAATATCTTTCCATGAAATATATATATATATATATATATATATATAAAATCTGTAATGTAAATGGAAGAAAACTCAATATACGGTTACTGTGCCATTATAGATTTATTTCAATGAGTTATACCCCCCACCTCTGTACATTTTAGTTTCCTCTTATTTGCATTAGGCATATATTCGCTCTGTGCGTGTTTTCATATATATACTGACAGATCTATATACTAAAAGCCATACATCGAGCACTCTTGTGGAATCATATGAAATTTCTCATGTGTCTTATATTCCAAACATGTAGTCTCTGGATACTAACTGGATATAAGTAAAGGCTCCCTTTTCAATAGCTACTACACCAAGGTGTAGGGGAGGGTGATACTTCTTTCCCGAGATTGCTTTACACCCTTGGTCTATATCTAATAATGCTGAGAGTGGCATCAAGTACCACTTTTTGAGTTTTTGGTATGACTCATCCTGGGATTGAACCCCGGTTTTGTTCATTTCTGAGGGGGGTTCAATAATACTAGTTCGCTGTTTTACAGGCAGAGTATCTTAACTACCAACTTTGCTTCTCATTCGGTCTGGTCCGGTCCGTTCTTTCTTCTTCTCCTCCAATTAATCGCTTACTCACTGGTGTCCGTCCTCGTGTTTGTCTCTGAGCCTACTTTTATGCAACAAAAATTTGCATAAGACATCGGCCTCATCTCTACATATTCCGCTCACTATTATTCTACATTTTCTTGACCTTCGCCAACATTGAATTTAAGGCAAGTCTTATTTCTCTGCTCTACACGCCAAACAAAGTCTTGTCCTCTTTCTGTTGGAATGTCCATTTGACTCTTATTCACTGTCACAGGTTTCTCGGGAAATTAGTGAACACTCTACCCACTAGGCCAATGGGCCGGTGTGTGTATATATATATATATATATATATATATATATATATATATATATATATAGAGAGAGAGAGAGAGAGAGAGAATCATTTGTGATGTAAAGAACACAGCAACATGAGTTCAAATCCTAGACTAGGCTGTTGGTAATTCATATAGTACTAATACTCTTGGGAAAGGTATGAATCCAACTATTCTCCCTCCAGATGTGGGTAAATAGTAGGGCAGACTGTTCTCTTTAACCTTGTTATGATAACCAATTTCGGAAAGGAAAAACTGAATTCAAACCAGCTAAACACCACTTAAAACTTGACCTTGTGTTGCATTTTGCTCATGTGAAGGGGTTGGGTAAATATAGTTGATGTGTAAACCCTCATGAAAACAGTTACTCAACCAGGGCTTTTAACAAAATTATGTCTCTCTTTTTAGCCAAATTAATATAAAGACAGAATAGATTATTAATAAATAAAGATGGGTTCATGCCTTTCTTTTAGCAGTAAGTAAAGTGGAAATAGCTTGGGAGATGTAAGTTAAACATGGGCCTGGAACAAGGGCTTCAAATTGGCCATGATTGCTTTGATCTGGTATTTGTTTATTTTAGTATTTATGTCAACCCAAATCTATTTCAAATCCATTTTCATTCTGTAACCATAGATATTCACACTCACCTAATTCAAAGTGTCCATGGTGCCTGGCATGCAAAGCTGCTATTTGTAAGAGATCCAAGATGCATGCTCAGTATTAATAATTGGTTTGCACATGGCGTGAAGAGCCAGGAAGTTGGGAGAGCAGATTTAGGCACTGGATTGGCAGATGACCACTCACCCTAACGTGCAGTATCCCTTAAGGACTGACTGAATGTAGTGTGGATTGATCTTGGCACAATTTTAGAGATAAAAGTGAACAAAGTGACACTCAAATTTTATATGTTCTACCTCCTTGTTTCATCTATAAAGTTTAAATTTGGAAAATTTATTTCAAAGCACTGTTTTGAAGATCATATAGCTTAATGTTAAAACCATTTGGAGTCAGTGTTTCAAGATACTTTGTCCATTGAGCTTTGTTTTTATTATCTCCATGATATTCTCTGATATGTTTTTTTTTTTTTATCCTTCCTATAATGGTGAACTCTGCATCTCTGTTAAAATCTTAACAGTTTAGGTGGGAATGTAATAATTTCTTTAGACACTGAATCAAATATGAAAATGACATTTTATCTTTTCAATGTATTATTGTTTTTTGGCAGCATATGCAGTTCAAGAAATAAGATTTTTGTTTCCACACATAGATTCATGGTAAATTTTAAGTCTTTTAGTTGTGAAGTTAGTGGATGAGTTGATCAGACTTTAGGTGTTTGTGGGTTTAGAATATGCTGTGTGCCCCTGCAGAGTGGGGATGTAAAACACCTTAAAAAAGGGGGTGTCCTTGGCATAATACTAAACAACATCTGCTTGTCAGGATCCACTTCTGTAAATCTGGGGAGTATGGAGTACCCCTTCATTGCCATTATCCCAGTTCCACTCTGACCTTGAGTGGGTTGTATCTGTTAGAATACTATCTGTGTGTCAAGTAGACCTGTTTAAAAAGGATTCATATTTGACAGGATCATGCGCCAAAAAAATAATCTCAATTAAAAAAAAAAATTACACAAAAAATGTAAATATAAACAAACAATGAATATGATTCTCTTACCTCAAGGCATGAAATAACACTTGATGTGTTGAGATGCCATTAAAATCAATCAATCCAATAACTAAATTAGATTTTAGCTTCTATGATTAGATTTGTGGTAAATTTAATTTTTTTTTCTTTAAGTTGAGAAGCTAGTAAATGAATTGTTTAACTTGTGTGAAGAGTGTTTTAAATGTTAAATGGCAAAATTTAGTGGATTTTATTGTGAGTTTCTCATGGATTGCTTTAGTGTTTAGTAATTTATTGCTTTCTATCATCCTCATAACAGTGTAGACTCTGCCTCACCATCTTGCCTTTATGTGATGTTCCTTCCATGAAGGAGCTTTTGTCCCTTTGAATATTCAACATTAGGGGAATTTTTTAATGTTCTCCATATGGTCCAATGTGAAACATTAATGTCACCAGGAAGTTGAATTTGAGAAACAAATTTTCCGGATTTTCTAACATCTCTGATAATGCCCTGTTTATTACTTGGACTGAGTTTTTCTTGCCTACCTGGAATCTTTTTGGGTGTTTTGTTCTTATTTTTTATCTAATTATTCACTGCACATTCTCGTTGAGAATGCCCATCTTTTTCAAAAGCATTGATCATTTCTTTCTCGTGATCTGTAAGAGAATTGCCACTTCCTATGATTTATTTTTAATTTTTATTGCTAATTTTTATGTAAAAATTTATCTTAACATAAAAATCTGTGAGTTAATTTGTTTTATTTAATAAATTCATAGGTGGCCTTATCTTTTTGCAACATGCTAATTTTAATATTTTCTGAAATAATAATCAAAGAAAAAAATTTTTCAGTAGATAATTTTATTACTAAATACATTTATAAAAATATGAATTTTTGAAAGAAAAAAGTGGATCAATCCAAATTTTTGTGTTTTTTTTGTTTTTTTTGTGGTGGCCTTATCTTTTTGCACCAAAGCGTATTTTGAAGAATGTGTTGCTTGTACGGTTTGTGTGATAGGCAGCAAGTAGCCATATAGTTGCTATTTTGTTGGGTGTTTCTTTCAGGATTTGTATAAAACAGAATGCAGCATTCTTGTATAGTTTCCATCTCACTTTTTCTCCAGGTGTTTTATTTGTCCAAGTGGTACAACCATACAGTAGTACTGACACAGCTACAGCTAGGAAGAAATCCTGTTTTATTTTATCAGTGGCCAGATTTTCTTGTGGTCATTGACTTGACAATTGCAATCTATGCTTTACCTATGTGCATGTTGATATTGCTTTCAGTGGATGAGATATTGCTACTGAGGTAAAAATTAGTGAATTTTATTAAGGAATTCTTGGCATAATGGTTAGAGTGTTTGTCAATGGTCTGGGAAACCTGGGTTCAATCCCAGGTTGAGTCATACCAAAGACTTTAAAAATGGTACTTGATACCTCCTTGCTTAACACTCAGTATTATAAGGTACGGATCAAGGATAAAGTGGAAGAAATCCAGGGAAAGGAGTAGCACCCTCCCCTACACCTTGGTGTAGTAGCTATCAAAAAGGGAGCCTTCGGGTCACCCTAGACTATGGTCGCCAACTTACTTTTTTCTTATGGATTAGTTTATTATATAGAATGTTGTTTCTTCCTATCATATGTATACATTGATTGAAAAATAACCCCCTATTTTCAAATTTTTATAATTTCTTGACGATAAAAAATGAATATTAGGAGAAATAAGATTAAGAATTACTTTTCAATCAATCTATATCTACCTATATCCTATTTACCAACCCCTCCGCTTGGGCAGGATATGACACAAGGTCAATTTTTTAAGCGGAGTTTAACAGGTTTGAATTCAGAGTTTTCCTTCTCCTAGACTAGTTGCTTAACCAAGGCTGAAGAACCCACTCTGTCCTACTATTTACCCATAGCTGGAGGGAGAATAATTGGATTCATACCTTTCCCAAGGGTATTAGTGCTATGTGAAATGCAGTCAGTCACGTCCAGGATTTGAACTTGTGTCGCCGTGTCCATTTCCTATGATGATAACGACTACACCACGGGCACCTCCATAATCTATATCTATCTATATAATCATTATGGCATGCCACTAGTGTTATATTTTGACCTTCGGCCCGAGCAAAAATGCCATTCCAAGGTGATGCACCGGAAGGAAGTGACACATTCTAATGGCAGTTAGGAGAGGAAATCGCATGGGCGGAAATTGGCTGATGAAATGGGACAAGGTAAAGCCCATGATACACTCATAGACTGATGCACCGGAAGAGAGTGACCTCTGAACTGCATGACGATTAAACATGCGATTTCAAAGATCAAGTGGGCGATCGAGTGGGCGTTGAACTATTATATAGCTGAGTCAAGACGGAAGTCAAGTGCCAATTCGAGTTCCAGTTGGAGAAAGACGAGATGTGGTAGGGAAAGCCACACCGAGCCGAGGGGGCCATCGGGAACCCCGATGGAGTTTGGGGACCAGAGAAGTTGCTGATAAGATGCAGTAAAGGAAGCCATTACCCAGCAGAGTGGGCTTCCGGACCTCCGGTTGAGCTTCAGGAGAACAAGAAAGACACAACGTGACGGCCATAAGTTTGGGGGTCAAAATATTGCAGTTATGTTCGATCTCTAGCACCCTCCCACACGCAAACCTTGAGTAAACATTTTCGAACCTCTCTCTCGAAATGAGAGGTACATAATTGTTAAAGAAGTCTGCATGTGTCTGTTATTCATTGCGTCAGTATATATATGTATATTTCTGCATGAATCAGCAGATGACAATACAACACTAGCATGGATTTCTCTGACCCTCTCTCGCCTCTCGTCCCATTTGTCCATTGCTCTCAGCAAGTCTGCCATGCTTCCATCAGTACACATTGGCTTAGTGGGTAGAGTATTCGCTAATGGCCTGGGAGACCAAGGTTCAGCCTCAGGTTGCGTCATACCAAAAAATTAAAAAATGGCACTTGATACCTCCTTGCTTAACACTCAGCTTTATAAGGTACATATCAAAGGTAAAGTGGAGTAATCTGGTGGAAGGAGTAGCGCCCTCCTCTACATCTTGGTGTAGTAGCTATTGAAAAAGTAGCCTTCAGATTGCCCTCAACTAGGAGTACGGTATATAGGTTCTAGCTGGTCACCCAACCCTAGCTCGTCTGGGTGAAGAGGTCCACAGGAGTACATCACTTATGAATTTGTCTTTACTTCTCCAGCTGTGTCCCACATGTCTTGTTTGTCTAATTTGGATGGTTTTTGAGATGGGTGGTAGGTGCCCATACAGCTGTTGTTTAGTGGGATGCTGCCTCCAGAATTTGTTCAATACAGCTTGCAGCATTCTTGTGCAATTGCTGTCAAGCTTTTATATATATTACAGGAACAAATGTTATATGAGGATCATTAAATAAGTTTCCAGACTTTTTTCATATGGGCACTTTTATTGATAGTACACACATGAAACTCTAGTCCCCTTCAAAGTAATCTCCTTCGGCTGCAATGTACGTATTGTACCATTCCAACAACTTCTGGAAGGCCCCATGGAAGTCCTTTTGTGTGAGCGTGTCAATGACCTTTGTCACAGCTCTTTCATCTCCTCATTTGTCTTATAACGACAGCCTCTGAGCTTAGGTAATAGCCAAAAGTCACAGGAAGCAAGGTCTGGACTATAGGGAGGCTGAGGAACTGTCTTGATGCCCATCTTGGTTAAATAGTCTGTGACAAGGATTGAGTGGTGGACTGGTGCATTGTCCTGCTGGAAATGCCACTGACCCAATTTGAAGAGTGCTGGCCTCTTCCGACGGAATCTCTTCCTGAACTCGCTTAAAACCTCAACATAGTAACCCTAACCGTTTGGCCAATCAACTGTGGCGTATTGACTTCCTTACTCCTCCTACACCTCTTATCATCCCTCACAGACTCTCTGCCTTTTTTGAATCTCTTATGCCACTCAAAAACTGATGCTCGATTCATGCAAGATGGTCAAAAAGCAGTCTGAAGCATTTCATATGTTTCTGTGGCATTTTATCCAAGTTTAAAACAGAATTTTATTGCATATCATTCTTCTAAAGTGTCCTCACATCCAGATTGCATTTTTGAAATTCACCAGTTGTGACAATTAGACTTTAGTAGGGTGTATTCCAATTGCTGCTGTAGCTGTTCATTTGAATCTGAAATCATAAAAATTGGTCAGTCATCTCATAAGATGTATAGCAATAACATAGTGAATTTTCAAGAGTCTACAACAATTTTAAATGCCTGTACAAAAAGTCTGGAAACTTATTGAAAGCACCACGTAATTCATCTATTGGATGATTGCATATGCTGCTAAAAGTTTACCAATATGATAAGCGATAAGTTAGTAATTTACCCATAAGTCAATGGTATCATATGTGGTTGATAGAGTTCCTGCATATGGGAGTGC
Source organism: Sepioteuthis lessoniana (assembly GCA_963585895.1). NCBI lineage: Eukaryota > Metazoa > Mollusca > Cephalopoda > Myopsida > Loliginidae > Sepioteuthis > Sepioteuthis lessoniana. The sequence goes on from OY757943.1 coordinate 6,212,336, forward strand.
ACTGGACGAAAAGAACTCTGGCCAACCATCTCTATTAATTGATAAAGTTTTCAAGGATCTATTTGAGCATCAATCTGCACACCCCAAAATTCTCTCTACCGACTGTGTACATAAATAGTTTTTAGATTTAAAATATACTGAGTGAGAATAAAACTGCAACACCTTGAATATGTGTTTCGTTATAATCAAGATTAGATGCGTATGGTAATATAAATATTGTGAAACTGGGAGTGTACAGACTTTAAATATAATGAAACTGGGAAGAAACTTTGATAAGTTTAAAGACAAGCACTTTTGACTTAGATTTATTTGATCATTTGAACTTATATAGTCATCCATAGACAGACTGTTTTGTTATATCACAACTCATCAGTGTAGATAGACACTCTGGATGCTTCAAGCTGGGATTGAAACCCACATAACTTTGTTTGACCAATAACTTATTGCTCAGCCATTTGGTTTGGTTTGGTTTCTTTGTTTAATGGCATATCAACTTTTGTAGGTTATTTAATGCCAAAGCCATTCTCCTAGAAGAACAGTAGTGGTACTATTTAACCCATAGCTGGGAGGATAAGGGGGGTTCATACCTTTCCCAAGGGTATTTGCCCGAAAGTGAACGTAATAGCGCGACTGGAGTATGAGCTCGCTTACTACGATTCCGCAGTTCATCACTTTAACCATTACACCACGAAGACACCCCCCTTATCATTTGGCGACTTAACATCAGCTTGTGAATTTAATATATTAACTTTTGGTTTGTTTACATTTTTATACTCTTGGATACCAAAGTGCTCAATTTGTTAGAAGAGCTTTGCATTATGCGAGTGGCAGCCATTAATTCCTTCGTCAGAGTGCTCAACTTCTGAGTGGGGAGAGCATACATTGTCATCCAGAAACACTGTTTCGTTGTATCACAATGCTGGACACTTCAAGCTGGGACTGAAACACACCTGACTTTGTTAATTCTTTTTTTTGACATCATCATAAATGCCCAAGTGCATGATTTGAATTTCATTTAACGATGATTTAAAACCTTGTCTGTCAACCCAAAATTTTCTGTTCTGATCATATGTATCTGGGATTGTTTGCCGACTGTTAACCGTGTTGTGCTCTGAAAATTCTTCTGTTCATTTGCTGGTTTACTATCTTAGTCGATGGGAGAAAACAGGTTTTTTCAGCAAACAACCCTTTCTTTATATAGGTTACGTGTCGAGGCCGGAACTGCTAAATGGGATAACATAGTGAACCCTGAATGTCTTCAATGATGCTCTTTCGCTCTCTTGACCTTTAGTTGAGGGTGACCTGAAGGCTCCCTTTTCAATAGCTTCTACACCAAGGTGTAAGGGAGGGTGCTACTCCTTCCCCTGGATTGCTCCACTTTACCCATGATATGACCTTATAATGCTGAATGCTTAGCAAGGAGGAATCAAGTATCATTTTTTTTAAGTCTTTGGTATAACTCGACCTGGGATTGAACCCCGGTCTCCCGGACCATTGGCGAACACTCTACCCACTAGACCAATTAGTTGTAATATGTATGTATAAGTGAGTGTGATATATATATATATGAGAGAGAGAGTGAGATGGGATAGAGATTGACTTATTTATGTATTTACCAACTCATTCAAGAAAGAGTGACTGTTTCTACCTTCACCATTATAAACAATCTTAGTAGTTCAGCAATTCCCAACTTTCAAACCTTCATATATCATATCAATGGGTAAGTCCATTATTTATATATATATATATATATATATATATATATATATATATAAGATAGCATGGCAGACTTGGCTCTCTTACTTTGGTTTGGCAACTACTCTAGGAGAAAGAAAAAATTCTAACTCTAAAAGTAGAAGCAGGAGTCATTAGGGTTCTCCGACATGTTTAACCTTATTCTGGCAGCAACTCCTGTGGCAATATCCTATTTACCCAACCCCTCCGCTCGGGCAGGATATGACACAAGGTCAATTTTTAAGCGGAGTTTAACAGGTTTGAATTCAGAGTTTTCCTTCTAGACTAGTTGCCTCACCAAGGCTGAAGAACTCAGTCTGTCCTACTATTTACCCATAGCTGGAGGGATAATAATTGGATTCATACCTTTCCCAAGGATATTAGCGCTATTACATGGCTCAGTCAGCTGAGGCTGCAGAATACACCGACTGCAAAGGAGTAAGACCTCCCCTAACAAGTGTCCTGGATATGACACTAAACAATCTGATGGTGAGGTTCCAATAATGCTGTAGCTTTGGGGAATGTGGAGTACCCCTTCATTATCATTGCTTTGAGGTCCACTCTGGCTTAGAGTGGTAACATCTGATAGAGTCTCTATGGGTCAATTTAAACTAAACTGTGAACTTATGCTAAACTAAATAGTTTAAAATAGAATTGTTTCTATGAATATATATTATAATTGATTTGGCATTAAATAACCTATTATTGTTGATGTGCCTGTAGTAGTTATGCCACAAACAATCTTACCTTGAAGAAACAGAAGGTGTGTTCTCTCTGCTACCGACACGTGGAAACCAGAAGAAAAGGACGCAATAGGTGTGATTTGTTTTATGGAGGAGAACGTGATAAGCCCATGTGAAGTGGTGAGATTTAATGAGCATATAAGAAACTAAGAGGTGGAAAAAACAGTATTTTGCTCATGTCTGATGCGTGAACATCTATCAGTTTATTTTGTGTGTTAAATAATTTGACTAGCGCCCAATAGGTTGATTCCACTTCAACTAGACTTCTAAAACCAAGAAGAGTGCTATAAAACCGAACCAAGTTAAATTTGTTGCATTTTTATGTGAATATGTCCATATGTTTGCTCTAAATATTGAGTGAATTTTGTGTTTTAAGACACGATGCAAACTATATAAATTCTTAGGTGCTTGTGGTGTAATGGTTACTAACATGGGAAATGGACATGGCAACCAGAGTTCAAATCCTAGTCTAGGCTTTTTGCATTTCACATAGCATTAATATCTCTGGGAAAGGTATGCATCCAGCTCTTCTCCCTCCAACTATGGACAGATTGGGCTCTTTAACCTTGGTATGGCAACTGGATGAGAGGGAGGGATTTGAAATAGATTTGGGTTGACATAAATACTAAAATAAACAAATACCAGACCAAAGCAATCATGGCCAATTTGAAACCCCCGTTCCAAGCCCATGTTTAACATACACCTCCTAAGCTATTTGCACTTTACTTACTGCTAAAAGAAAGGCATGAACTCATCTTTATTTATTAATAGTTTATTCTGTCTTTATATTAATTTGGCTAAAAAGAGAGACATAATTCAAATCTGTATAAATTCCGCATAAAAATTCACCTTATATCACATCATCCCGTATCCTCACATAGCTGCTGAATATGTTGTCCTGAAGACCTACCTAGGGCGATGAACGATAGGGAGGAGTGGCGAGAGAGGGTCAGGGATATCCGTGCTACCAGCGCGACATGATGATGATATCACATCATGCTTGTATAGAGAGGTTGGTAGATATGTATAAATTTTTATTTTTGTTTGTTACAAACTTAGAAAAACTTGAAAAAATGCTGAATTTAGTTCAAGTTTAGTGGCTACAAATTCTAAAAAGTCAATGCGTATTATACACAAGAATTTTTTCCCAGAATTTTGTAGTCCAAAATTATACAATGATAATTATGGTAATCCATCCAGAAAGAAAGTGGATAATCCCAGTAGGGTAATGGCTAAAATGCTGGATTGTACCCTGAAAGTAAGCAAGTTTAAACTAAAGTCACGTTTGTATGTTCACTTTCAACTAATACCCTTGGGTAGGGTATGAAACCCTTTATGCACCCAACTATTGGTTAAATTGCATCTCTGCTTGTTTTCTGTAAGGATGGCTTTGATATTAAATAACCTATGAATGTTGATTTCTCATTAAAGAAAGAAACTAAAGCAAACCAGAAAGTGAATAATAAAAAAAATACCATTTACAAGAACCCCTGCCTTATACTCAGACTTTGTGGTGAACTGTAGGTTTGAGGAAGAAAATTGATAAGACTGAACTCGTTTTTACTGAAAGCAAATAGAATGGATTTTTGTTTAACGAAATGTGCTGGTATATATTATTTCTATCCCTGACAATGCCAGGTTCTTCTGCTCGTCTACTATATTTCAATATCACGTTATTGTCGATTTAAATTGAAGCATCAAGAATTACCTATTGATACATATTGGATTTCTATTAGTGAAGAGTATCCTTCAATAGCTAAAAAAGCACCAGTGATATTGATCTACTTTTTTCTTTCGGATTTTATTTGAATTGGGAATTTCTTCTTTTACTAACATTAAATGCAAAGGAGAAAAAAGAAGACTTCTGTGCATTAAAGAGGAAATAGGTTGCATATAGTTGTAACATAGCGTCACTAAGTAATAACAATTACATTTCAAATTGATAAGGGGGGGTGTCTTTGTGGTGTAATGGTTAAAGCGATAGACTGCGGAATCGTCGTAAGCGAGTTCGTACTCCAGTCGCGCTATTACGTTCACTTTCGGGCAAATACCCTTGGGAAAGGTATGAACCCTCTTATCCTCCCAGCTATGGGTTAAATAGTACCACTACTGTTCTTCAAGGAGAATAGCTTTGGCATTAAATAACCTACAAAGGTTGATATGCCATTAAACAAAAAAAAAACCAAACCAAACCATCAAATTGATAAGTGAACTTAACCCTATGAATGTGAGTGGTCGATATTTGGGTTGTTCCCTATGTTTGAAACTTGGGTCTTTTCTTTTTATAATGGCAATGGCACAAAGGTGCCCGTGGTGTAATGGTTATCGTCATAGGAAATGGACACAACAACACGAGTTCAAATCCTGGACGAGACTTATTATATTTCGCATAGCACTAATACCCTTGGGAAAGGTATGAATCCAATTCTCCCTCCAGCTATGGGTAAATAGTAGGGCAGACTGTGTTCTTCAGCCTTGGTAAAGCAACTAGTCTAGGAGAAGGAAAACTCTGAATTCAAACCTGTTAAACTCCTTAAACTCGCTTAAAAATTGACCTTGTGTCATATCCTGCCCAAGCGGAGGGGTTGGGTAAATATGATAATGGCAATTATCGTCTTAACTCCTTTCTTTCTTAAAGGAAGTCTTCATGATGTAGTGGTAGATTCTGGATTCTAATGTTGTGTGAGAATTATTAGTATTAGATAGGAATACTTTAAACCATACAACTGTGTGCAAATTATTTGTATTTGATAGGAATACTTGATATCATATAGCTACGTGCAAAACCTCTTAAGAAACAACAATCCAGTAGGCTGGGGCTGTAAGATACGCTGACTACATATTTGCAGAAGGGTAAGACTCTTCCAACAAGTGTCCTGGATTTAACACTAAACCATTTGTTTTGAGGTCATGCGGTAGAGCTTTGGGAATTATGGAGTGTTTCTTTATTGCCATTACTCCCAGGTCCACTCTGACCCAGTTTGGTTGTACCTATAAGGTTCCATCTATGGGTCAAATGGGTTTAATCATTTACTATACTTGAGACTATTTAACTGTGTGCAAACAAATGATTAATTTTAAATTAAATTATTAGTGTTAGATAACAATGTTTGAAACCATTTGACTGTGTGCAAACAAATGAGCTCTGGGTTCTTTAAAAATGTTTCTTACAAACTGTTGATTTACAAATCATACACACACACACATCAAGAGAGAGGATTTTACATAAAATAACCTACAATGGTTGATATGCCATAAAACACTACCAACCAACATTTTAAGAAAAAACTACACAAAAAATATGAATATGCATGTACGATGAACATGATTCCCTAATCAGTAAGCATAAAATCACACTAGACAGTTTGACATGCCATTAAAATCAATTAATCCTAAAAAAATTAAAAGAAGTTTGAACTCGAGTCACGCAGTTACATTCACTTTCAAAATAATACCCTTGCGGCGGGTATGAATCTCTATTGCATCGTGGCTAACATGCTGGACTGTAATATTTTGAACTACAATGTCTTAGTAAGCATATTTGAATCTTGGAAACCGTATGAACGCCATTATTCCTTCAGCAATGGGTTAAATAGTACCACCATCCTCCTTCTGAAAGGATAGCTTTGGAATTAAATAACCCATAACCATTTAACCAAAAAAAAAAAAAAAAAAACCTATCACCAACATTTTTTTCTTTGAAGGACACATACTGGGCGTATTAAACTTAGAGCCATCTCTTAGTGGGAAGGACAAATAACCAGCCACTTTTTTGCTCATCTAGTTTTATTATTTCATAACTGAGATACCTTTTTTTCTTTTTTTTTTCAACATAGAACGAGTGTAGATCAGGGAGATGATTCTCAGAATATGTATAAAAAATCTGCCTGCTCTATTTTTGCATATGTTTCCCACTTGACACCAAGGAAACAACTTAATTTTAAACTATTTTTCTCAACTCTAGAACTGTTTGGTCTCCCTCACACACATCAAACAAGTGTCCTGGATAAGACACGGAACTATCTGATGGGGAGGCTCCAATTCTAGAGCTTTGGGTAATGTTGAGTATCCCTGCATTACCATTACTCTCAGGTCCACTCTGACCTGGAGTGATTGTACCTGTCAAAACTTTTCATAGTGAAATATTGATAACTAACTTAATACCTGGCAGATTTTTCTAAATGATGACCAGAAAATGTACTGTCCTCCACATAAAAAAAAAAAAAAAGCAAACAAGGAAAAGACTCCTATATTTTTCTCAATAATTTTGCATTAGCAGAAATAGAAATTACTTTGGAGAATTTTGTCTTGAATATTTAGAAAAATGGGACACTGGATTATCTAATATATTTGCAGGAAATGAACCAAAAAAAACCTGAAGAACTGTGACTTCACCCTACCCCGAACAGATGATTGAAAACTCTCTTTTAAAGAAGCCAAGACAACAATGATATTACCTGAATGTACACCGAAGGAAATAAAATTAGCACCTGTCACTGTGTGTCTGGTTAGACATTTTCCTAATTACCAGGTTTTCATCGATAGTCTGGTGAAATGAAGTTGCCTACTGAGCAAGATGAGAAATAACAATGTGTTGGTTTCACCTGTTCCAAAGTTCCTCTTTCATTTTTAAAAGCTTCCTTTCAATTACCATGGCAACAGACAGATTAGTAAGAAAGGACGTTTTCTTATGTCACAATTTTTTTTTAATTATCTCGCTTTGCGTCTCGTAAAAAAGATGAGTTCATTCTATGTTTATACTTACTTTTTCTGTATAGTTGTTTTGGTAGAGTTTTTTTGCACGGAGTTATGGTTTCAAGTATTCCTATTAAATACAAATAATTTGCCCTCAGTTATATGGTTTCAAGTATAGATATCTAGTTCTAATAATTTGCACACAGCTATATGGTTTCAAGTATTCCTATCTAATACAAATAATTTGCACTCAATTACAAGTTTCAAGTACTCTTATCTAATACAAATATCTTTTTTAAACAGATCTATTTGACCCATAGATGAGAGCCTTATGTGTATTACAAATAGAGCTACAAAGCAATTCATTTTTAGATTTCAGAAAAAAAAATCCAATTTTTGTTGCAATTTGGTAAAAAGTTAAAAACTTTTTACTCTTTTATGGAAATGTTTAAAACCACGTAAATATCTATAAATTATTAATATTAATTAGTATAATAGTCATCTAAATTTCTGAGAAGAAGCTTGGTGATTTTTATCATTAAGGGTTTTTGGACTATTGTCTTCATCTTTTTTGTTATTTCCACAATGTTTCGGCCAACAGAATCAGAACAGGCGACCCCCTTGGATTCAATAAAGGATATAGTTTGAAGTTCCATGAAGGTTCTCGAGTTCAACAAACACCTGAAGAAGGCCGGAGGACATATCGGCCGAAATGTTGTGGAAATAACAATAGAGAAGAAGACAATAGTCTGAAAACCCTTAATGATAATAATTAGTATAAATTATTAATATTGATAGTCACTTGAAGTTATAATTGTTTAAAAATGATTCCTATAAGTTACCATTCACCTCAAAGACCATCCGAATTAGACGAACAAGACATGTGGGACACTGCTGGGGGAGCAAGGGTGAACTCATAAGTGACGTTCTATGGACCCCTTCACATGGTTGCCCAGTCAGCTGGGGCTGTAGAATACACAGACTGCGCCTCTTCAGAGGGGTATGCCTCCCCTAACGAGTATCCTGGATATGACACTAAACAGTCTGATGGTTAGGTTCCAGCGATGCTGGAGCTTTGGGGAATGTGGGTACCCCTTCATTGCCATTGCTCCCAGGTCCACTCTGGCTCTGAGTGGTAGCACCTAATAGAGCCCTATCTATGGGTCAAATAGAACTAAACTGCATACTTATGCTAAACTGAATTACTTGAAATAGAACTGTTTTGATATTTAAACTGTGTACTTAGGCTAAACTGAATTGCTTGAATTAGAACTGTTTGACTAAACTGAATAGCTTGAAACAGAAATGTTTTTGATAATTATACTGTGTACTTATACAAAACTGAACTGATTATTTGTATAAAAATGGATTTGGCATTGAATTATCTACAAAGGTTGATATGCCATAAAACCCAACCAACCAACCCTTCAAATGGACGTGCAAGGGTAGGACAACCAGTTAGAACTTATCTACAACAGTTCTGTATGGACATAGGATGTAGCCTGGACGACCTGCTGGAAGCGATGGATGACAGATACAGTTGGCAAAGAGAGGGTTAGGGAAATCTGTACAAGCAATATGACATAAGGATGATTATGATAAGTTACTTAAAACCACATAATTGCTTGAGGATAATGACTGACTGACTTGGACTTTAAATATCCCAACAAGTGTTGACATGCAGTAAAACCAAATATTTGATATCATTTAAGATATACTAGAGATTTCAGAACAATCAATATCATTTCAAAATCTAATAAGTTGTTAAAATTCTAGTAAATTTTCACAACTCAAAATTCTCTTTCATATTTTTTTTTTTCCATTCAATGGGAAAAAAGGTATACATATTTACCAACCCCTCCGCTCGGGCAGGATATGACACAAGGTCAACTTCTAAGTGGAGTTTAACAGGTTTGAATTCAGAGTTTTCCTTCTCCTAGACTAGTTGCCTCACCAAGGCTGAAGAACCTAGTCTGCCCTGCTATTTACCCATAGCTGGAGGGAGAATAATTGGATTCCTACCTTTCCCAAGGGTATTAGTGCTATGTGAAATGCAATCAGTCTTGTCCAGGATTTGAACTCGTGTTGTTGTGTCCATTTCCTACGACGATAACCATTACACCATGGGCACAGGTAAAAAGGTATATAACATCAAGCCCAAAATTTTCTGTCGTTTCTACGCATGCCGTTAAAATTTGAGATCATTTAAACAACAATTGATCTAGTTATTCAATGATGTGAAATGATATTAATTTTATCTAAGCCATTTAAGAATGATATGAGACCTGAGTGAATTTCAAATACAGACATATATTTGTTTATATTGTTTTCAATATTGTGCATCAAACTAGCTTAGTAGTATATGAATACGTCATCTTTTAGAAAGTTTTGTTTGAATAAACATTGATTATTTTAAATGTTCACCAGGAAATGCTGAATCATTATGAATCTGCACAAATCATAAATGACCTTTAGCAATAAAAGCATTGATTGTATCAAAACAACACGTTTTTTATTTTTTCGTCATTTATATTTGGCTTCTTCATCAGACACTTTTCAAATGATAAACAATCAGATGAACTCTAAAAAACATACATGTAGCAAATCAATATTGGATTAACAAAATCAATTACACTTTGCTAATGAAATATTGATTACCTATAAGTTTGTTTTTCGGTTCATTCTATCCTCTCTGTCTAATGGAAAATGTCTTGTATATATATATATATATATATATATATATAAGCAGTGGCTCTGTTAATTCTACCATATGAATGCACATATGGACGCTGACTAAGCATATAGAGAAAAAGCTAGACAGAAACTGCACAAGAATGCTACAAGCTATATTGAACAAAACCTGGAAGCAACATCCCACAAAACAGCAGTTGTACAGCCACCTACCTCCTATCTCTAAAACCAACCAAGTAAGATGGACAAGACATGTACGTTATTTAATGCTAAATTCTCTTTATACATGTATATTAAATATGATTTGTAAATACATTTTAACATTTTTAAATGAGCCCAAGCTCTTTCTTTTGCACACAGTTAAATGGTTCCAAGTATTGCTATATATCGCTAACAATTCAATTAAACATCAGTCATTTGTTTACACTCAGTTAAATGATGAAACAGTTCTATTTCTTACAATTCAGTTTAGCACAAGTCATTTGTTTGCAATCAGTTTAAATGTCAAACAGTTCTGTTTGATCCATAGATAGGACCCCTGTCAGGTGCTACCACTCTAGCCCAGAGTGGACCTGGGAGTGATGGCAATGAAGAGGCACTCTGCATTTCCAAAAGCTCCAGCATTACTAGAGCTTCACTATCTGATTGTTTCATGTCATAACCAGGACACTCATTGGCAGGAGATCTTATCCCACTGTAGAGATGCAGTCAATGTATTCTACGGTCCCTACCCCAGCCAATTGGGCTGTTTGGTTTGTAAGTTATTACTCTGTCTAATATTTTTTTATTATTAATAATAATGATGATGATAATAATAATAGTTTTTTTAGATGCAATAAATAAAACAACCCCCTTCTCCACCAAAAAAACCCAACAACGAAACAGCTATGCAACCAAGAAACTGTTCATCAGATCATGACTTTGGGGTTAGTACCACGAGATTTATTGGTTTTCTTTCACTTCAAGGAATGTCAAATTGAAATGCCCCTTCTTCATTTCGTCCTCTGTTGTATTCAGAACTTTCCAGCAATGAAGTGTTAATTTGTTTATGTGACATTTGAGTTAACTGACTCGATAATATGTCAGTACACTGAACAAAAAAAGAAAAAGGAATTTCCATGAAATGTATGTATAAGTGTGTATATATATATATATATATATATATATATATATATGTATGTATACACTGAAATAGTTATATCGCTATTTTTCATAAGTCTACAAGTAAAGGTTTCTTGTGAGGATGAAAAGCAATCTTCAAACAAGAGTTGTGAGGATACAACTGGAGGCCAAATCAACTATCTATAAGAAGGATAAATTCTGTCACATATTGATATTATTTTAGGGTGCGTCCCCATGGCATAATGGCTAATGTACTGGACTGTAGCCTTAACAGCCCAGTCAACTGAGGGTGGCTGTAGAATACATTGACTGCTTTTCTGCAGAGGGGTAAGACCCCCACCTCCCAACGAGTGTCCGGGTTATGATATTAAACTATCTGATAGAAAGACTCCAATGGTTGATATTCCATGAAACCAAACCAAACCAAACTTATTTTTCAGCTATGGGTTAAATAGTATCACTAATGTTTTTCTATAAGGATGGCTTTAGCATTAAATAACCCATAAAGATTCATATGCCATTAGAACAAAGAAACCTAACCAATATTATTTTATTACAAGTTTTATACAAGTTTTTACAAGTTTCATACCGGACATTGGCCTAGTGGTTAGAGTGTTCGCCAATGGCCCGGGAGACCTATGTTCAATCCCAGGTCGAGTCATACCAAAGACTCAAAAAATGATACTTGATGCCTCCTTGCCTAACACTCAGCATTATAAGGTACGGATCAAGGGTAAAGTGGAGCAATCCAGGGAAGGAGTAGCACCCTTCCCTACACCTTGGTGTAGTAGCTATCGAAAAGGGAGCCTTCAGGTCACCCTTGACTATGGTTGCCAACTTTACTTTACTTACAAGTTTTATTGCATTCTATGTTTTCGAAAAACTGTGTACTTGTGTTAAACTGAATTGTTTGAAATAGAACTGATCATTTGTATAAAAATGGATTTGGTATTAACCTACAAAGTTTGGTATGCCATAAAACCCAAACAAGTTACAAAAAATCTGTTGTTTTTTTCATGCCACCAGAGTTATACAAATAATAGGTTTAAAAATAATATTTATACCAAAATTGTTACCGCCCTATCCTTCATAATTCTGTTACTAAAAGTTTCATGTGTAAAATGAAACATTATCTTCTGCCAGAAGGTGGATGGATTTAGTTGGAGGACAAGATCAACTACTTATAAGAAGGTTAAGTGCAGTACCAATAGGAATAAAGTATGGCTGTGCACAGAACCGGAAGTAGGGAAAAAATTACTCTGGGATTCCCAAGTAACTAATTACTTATAAATAAGTTGAAGCATTAAACCAAAATTAAGAACTTGGACCGAACTACCATAGGATATAGTTACAGAACTATATATATATCTTCTCTAAAGAAGATGAGTTAGGAATGATTCAGTTTGAAAAAATATAAGAGGATTCTTATAAATCTCCAGGGGTGCTCAATGTATGATAATTAATATGTAAATATATAAATTTCATACAGACCAAATTTTTCTTCCAATTATATTGCTTTTAAAAGCATATCCATTATTTAAAATTGGTATAAAATATTTTAAAAACGTTTAAAATATTTTAAAATCTTAAAAAAGGTGACCTATTGTTTCGATAATGTCTCTTTCCTCTTCCTTAGTTTTTATTCTCTGCCTAAAATTTAGATTCCTCATATCTTAACTCTAGTATCTGAAGAGACATGATCGAAACAAAGGGTTGTCTTTTTTTAGGATTTTAAAATATGTTAAATGTTTTTAAAATATTTTTACCAATTTTGAATAATCAATATGCTTTTAAAAAGGAATGCTAAAATTTTGTATGTACCATAAGATATTTACATATAAATGTAAAGAGGAACAAGGGGTATCGTTGTGGTGTAATGGTTAAAGCGCTGGACTGTGGACTCGTAGTAGCGAGTTCAAACTCCAGTTGTGCTATTACGTTCACTTTCAGGCAAATATTTTTGGAAAATGTATGAACCCCCTTATCCTCCTAGTTTATGGGTTAAATAGAACTATTACTATCCTTCTAGAAGGATGGATTTGGCATTAAATAACTCAAAAAGGTTGATATGCCATTAAAGGAATATTTCTTTGCAATTATTTATTTCATGATTGTTCTGAAGTAGTTTCAACCTAAAGTCATCAAAAGAAGCTACAAAAATGAACTGATGACATAGCAGATTCATGAAAATTCCATTTTGGTATCCAAGCATCTTTATATGATCTCTGCTATAGTAGACACCTTGTACTGAGCTCTCCATTTGGGAGGTATGTGTTAAACATAGGTAAAGGGTGTTTCACATAAGCTGTGACTGCTTGGCATTTGTTTATTTAGGTGTTTATGTGTCAACTGAAATCTTTCTATCTTATTTTTGTTTGTTTGTTTATTTGGATTTTATGGTATATCAACCTTTGTAGGTTATTTAATGCCAAATCCATTTTTGTTCAAATAAACTGTTCTATTTCAAACAATTCAGTTTAGCATAAGTACACAGTTTGTCAAAAACATTTCTATTTCAAGCTATTCAGTTTAGTCAAACAGTTCTAATTCAAGCAATTCAGTTTTGTATAAGTATAGTTTATGTTTACACACAGTTAAATGTCAAAACAGTTCTGTTTCAAACATTTCAGTTTAGCGTCGTACAGTTTCAAATAGATCTGTTTAAAAATTATCTGCATTTTATAGGACTGTGCAAAAAAAGAAAAAAAAAGAAGTAAAGCCTTTAAAACAACCAAGCAAAAAATTTAAAAGTATAATGAATGCAATTCCCTAACGTCTTGGCATTAAATAATTGTCAGCATGTTGACATGCTACTAAAATCAATGAATCAATGTTTAGATTCACCACTTCCAATCACTGTACTTTGCAGACCTCTTCGGGTGTTCTTTGCTATGTTCATTAAAATACGCTGCCTACACCGACACATACTTACATAAACAGTCATGACCGAGAAATTAAGAGCAAATTATTTACACAAAAATGCACATGACAATATGTCAATGGTCTTCGTTTTCCTAGAGCATCACTCTGGTTTTATTGGGGGTGGGTATTTATAAACAAAAGTTTGAAACCAAAATCAATAATATTTTTTTTTCCTTTTTGGCATGATTTCAAATTGAAATTATCTTGGAAAAAAAATATTGCTGTGAAGTGTGGTTACTATGACTAGTACCATATAAGTATGTCTCCTAATTCTGGATTAGCTCTTCTCTTAGTTGGATTAACTGATAATCCCTTAATCACTTATACCAGTTTTTATTCATTATGTAATCCATTATAATTTATTTACAT
>OY757943.1:6234111-6276611 GCA_963585895.1 Sepioteuthis lessoniana
CTCGTATCCATCTTATGACTCTAAGTTTCATATATTTAAAAACAAAAAAAGATACATTCTTGAGATGAAATCTGAGAGTAAAATGAACAAAGAATAACTAATGAATACTGAATATTCCGCATGCAATACAAAAAATGGTTGCATTGTGGGTAAACAGAAGTCAGGAGAGGAAGATAAGAGAGAGAAAAAATACGTCTTTCACTTAAAGAAAATATATAAAAAATGAGTTATAAATTGGTGCTATGATGTATTGCAGGATCTGTTAACTGCACTAAATTGCTGCCATGGAATAGAAGAAGAATAGAGCTTTGATGGATTTTTCTAAAAGTTTACCTCCGCAAGGAGACGAGTGTTCTTAGAAGATGAAGAGAGAAATGGTGGTATAAAAAACACAGATTTCAAAGTAAGAGGGAAGAAAAAAACAAAAAACCTTCCAATATTACAAAATGTAATATCAAAACTGATATCTAGGATCCAAAAGATGAAGTAGGATCTATGGAATTTTCTATAACATTCACTTTAGAGAAAGTCCTTTATATATATATATATATATATATATATATATAAGAGCTGTTTTAGGCGAAACTGTACTAGGTTAGTCCCGACTCTCGAATTAATTTTTGTAATTTTGCTCTACCTAGTATTGAGCACTCTTTGTAATTGTAGCATTGCAGCATTTTGCGGTGGGTTTTTGTTGTTTTGACCAACTGATTGCATATCTCTTGATTTTTTTTCAATTGGTATGACAAGATTAGCCTTTTCTTTTTTTTCTCCCGATAACCTTTTTCTTTTTTTCCCGGGCAGTGATTCGAGATATATTGTTATCTCTGAATTCTGGAATTTTTTTTTTTTCTTTTTCTTTGTTACTGTAAATGCTGGTAGGTAGTAAATTAGTAAATATATATATATATATATAAAATAGAAAAACAAAGTAATCCAGAAGTAATTATAATGGAAAGTCAACAATATAATGTTTTGGTTTTAGAAAATCTTCATCAAGACTTTAAAACCGAAACGTTTTAATGTTGACTTTCCATTAAAATAAATTCATCACTTTCGAATTAGTTGGTTTTTCTATTTTCTTCATACTGTTGGTTGCCCAGTCAGCTGGGGCTGTAGAATACACTGACTGCACCTCTGCACAGGGGGTAAGAACTTCCCCCCAATGAGTGTCCTGAATATGACACTAAACAATCTGATGGTGAGGTCCCAGTAATGCTGGGGCCTTGGGGAATACGGAGCACCCCTTCATTGCTGTTATTCCCAGGTCCACTCTGGTCTGGAGCGGGAGCACCTGATAGGGCTCTATCTATGGATTAAATAGAACTAACGGCATACTTATGCTAAACTGAATTATTTCATTGAACTGAATAGCTTGAAATAGAAATGTTTTTGACAATTAAACCGTACTTACATTTAAACTGCATGCTTATGATAAACTGAATTATTTGAAATAGAACTGCTTTTGACATTGAAACTGTATTTACACTAAACTGAATTGTTTAACATAGAACAGTTTTCAGAATTAAACTGTGTGTAAACAAAATCTGTATTTATACTAAACTGAATTAGCTCTGCTTGACTAAACCGAATAGCTAGAAATAGAAATGATTTTCACAATTAAACTGTACTTATGCTAAACTGAATTGTTTGAAATTGAACTGGTATTGCCATTGAAACTGTACTTACACTAAACTGAATTGTTATATATAACAGCTTGAATCGTTTGAAATGGAAATGTTTTTAACAATTAAACTGTGTACTCATGCTAAACTGAATTGTTTTAAATAGAATGGATTATTTACATAGAAATGGATTTGGTGTTACATAACCTACAAAAGTTGATATGCCATGCCATAAAACCCAACAAACCAAACCAATCATACTGTTGGATTCATTTTCATTATTACTTCCATATATATATATATATATATACACACACACACACACACACAGACATACATAATGTTGGGTAATATTACATTCCTTGGTTTGGCTTAGGTGGATTTGTTTATTTTTTTCTCTGTAATATATTTTCCTCTTTTTATTTTCAATAATGTGTTCTCTTTCCTTTTTTCTATAATGTGTTTCTGTTTATTTTTTTTATTATGTGTTCATCTATATTTATTCTATAATATGCATTCGTCTTTTTTTCTATAATATTTTTCTTCGTTTTTTTTTTCTCTGTGTTCTTCTTAATTTTTTTCTTTAGTGTAGATTTCTCTTTAATAGTAATTACCATTTTGTAATCATCTTTATTTACTATGGGTGCATTGAGTGGTGTAAGCTTGGCTAGCAGACCAATATTTGTGACTTTGAATCTCACTGGGTGGTCTATAATCCTGACCTTGTGAAAGTTATACATTTCTGTTAATCAGTGATCTAAGTCTTTTACCCAGCATAGATGGGTACTTCAACTAGTTAATTACTATGATTTTTTTTTTTACTTTACTATTTTTTTTTGTATTTCTCTATTCATTCTGCTGCCTTGATCTTTACAAAATGCTGTTGTTTTGTTGCTTTGCCTGGTAAACCTCTATAGAGAAACACGAAAACCATTTCAAAGTAAGGTAAACAGCACAATGAGGTCCACGTTCAAATATTATATTGCAAATATTCTATATTGTATGATATTTTTTTTAATATGGAAACAGCATGATTGTGAATTGTAATAAAATAGGTCACTGTTTTAATATTTATCTCATGACTGCTGTCAAGGTTGACAATGAGTGTAACAGCTATTTACGAGTACAGTTTGCGTAGATAAGGTAGTTATGGGAAAGTGGTTTGTTCAAATGCTCGATCTTTCTCTATCAGTCATTGTAGGATTTTGATGATGGCACAGAATTTAGGGGTGAAAGTGGATTCATGCCTTCTCTAAGGACGTATTTATGTCTGAGTTAGAAGATTAGTATAACTTATTTTCTCCACCCAAAATGGCCTTGTGTCAGATTTAGTTAAGCTTTGTAATGATAAATCTTTGATTGATAAAACCACTATTCTCTCTCTCTCTCTCTCTGTTCATTATGTCTCTGCCCTTTTCTCTCTTTTCCATTTATCCATATTTACCCAACCCCTCCACTCGGGCAGGATATGACACAAGGTCAATTTTTTTAAGCGGAGTTTAACTGGTTTGAATTCAGTTTTCTTTCTCCTAGACTTGTTACCTCACCAAGGCTGAAGAAACCAGTCTGCCCTACTATTTACCCATAGCTGGAAGGAGAATAATTGGACTCATACCTTTCCCAAGGGTATTAGTGCGATGTGAAATGCATTACACCATGGGCACCTCCATCGCTTCTCTATGTATCTCTTCATCCTTCTCTTTTCCCCCTCTTTTTCTTCATCTTTTCTCTTACAACCTCTTCCTTTCCTCCTCACTTCTTCTTCCTCTCTCTCACCCCTAATTTTTTCCCCCATCACTTCTCTCTCTTATCCCCTCCTATCATTTCTCTCCCTGTCACCGCACCGCACCCCTTGTCATAAATCTACTTGTATATTTATGTCAGGCTGTTTTTTATGCTATTTTGTACAACACCCCATTCACCCTCTCTGTTTCTTTTCTATCCCTCCTCTTTCCTTTTCTTGCCCAGTCAGCTGGGGCTATAGAATACACCAAATGCACCTCTGCAGAGGGGTAAGACCCCCCCCCCCCCGTGAGTGTCCAGAATATGAAACTAAACAATCTGATGGTGATGCTGGAACTTTGGGGAATGTGGAGCACCTCTTCATTGCCATCGCTCTCAGGTTTACTCTGACCAGGAATGGTAGCACCTGATAGGGTCCTATCTATGGGTTAAATAGCATAAACTGCATACTTAAGCTAAACTAAATTGTTTGCATTAGAACTGTTTGACTAAACTGAATAGCTTGAAATAGAAACGTTTTTGACAATTAAACTGTACTTACATTTAAACTGCATGCTTATGCTAAACTGAATTGTTTGAAATGGAACTGTTTTTGACATTGAAACTGTACTTACACTCAACTGAATTGTTATATATAGAACTGTTTTGACATTTAACTGTGTAAACAAAATCTGTACTTATACTAAACTGAATTAGCTGAATTAGAACTGTTGACTAAACTGAATAGCTTGAAATAGAAGTGTTTTTGACAATTAAACTGTGTACTCATCATACTAAACTGAATTGTTTGAAATAGAACTGATTATTTGCATAAAAATGGATTTAGTGTTAAATAACCTACAAAGGTTGATAAACCCAACCAACCATCTTTTCTTTTCTTCTTTCTCCCCATCCTCTCTCTCCTTCTTCTTTCCCTTCCTTCCTTCCCCTTCTTCTTTCTATTCTCTTTTTCTTCCTTTCTTTCTTCCCATTCCCTTCACCTCTCATCTTTCTTTTCCTTTCTCTTCATCCTCCTTTCTTTTCTCACATCATCCCTCCCTCCCTACTTTTTCTTTCTTTCCTCCCTCCCCTCTTCCTTCTCCTCAATTCTCTTTTCTTTATTTTCCTTTCTTTCTTTCTTTCTTTTATTATGTTTGCTTTGTGGTTAGTCTAGTTGTGTATTTGCAAGTCCAAGCGAAATTAACAAAATTTTGAAAAGCAGACTTCCACTCTCAAAATGGAACATTGGCATAAATTACTCTTTCTACACCTCAGCAGCTTCGTAAAGATAAATAAATCTTTGTCTGATGGCGGCATTATTCCTGCTCTTTGTTTTCAATGTTTCTTTTTTTTCTTTTGTCTAATCTTGAAGACTGCTTATATTTTACCAATTTATTTTATGGATGTTATCTGATTTTGATATCAAAAAGTGTCTGCGACTGCCCAGTTGTAGATGTATAGGACTGGGGAGATGCGACAATGCTTAGGACTGGGGAGACGTGGGGATTCCACATTCAATAATAAACAAAAGATCTTTTGGTATGCCTATTAGTAGCTTGTTTTATTCATTTTTTTTTTTTTTATTCCTGCCGACTTACCTATTTTACTTATGTTCAACTTACGAGTGAAGACTAACAGTATCATTGATTATACATCAATGACTTACCAACTAACGTTGTCGTTTCTCTCGTCAGCTGCTTTATTTTCTGTGTTGACTGACTTCAATATACAGTACTGATTCATAGTTTGCAGATAGGTTGTTATTTACTCAGGTTTGCTTAAGAGAGCCTTAGGTTGCTGTTATAAAATGGTTACCCATCTAATTATTAAATAGTCTCGTTGATGCTTAACTTTAGCAGTCTGACTGGAACTGGTGATGTAAGCATGACCTGACATTAAGTTAGTACTTAGAATTTTGTTATGATCATCGATTTTATTTTTCAATCACAAGATCCGCTTTTCGTCCCCACTCCCTGCTTTTTGAGTATGTATCACTTTACCCAACAGGATTTGACACAATGTCAATTTTCTTCGGCTTGTTTGAATTCAGTTTTCTTTCTCTTAGATGGGTTAGCTAGCCAAGGCTAAAGAACCCAGATTGCCCTGCTATTTATCCATAGCTGGAGGAAGAAAAAATGGATTCAGGTCTTTCCCCGAGGGCATTAGCACAAAGTGAACTCAAACAACAAATAGTTGAGCAGGCTGAGCACTTTAGCCTTGGTAAGGCAATCAATCTTGGAGAAGGAAAAAGGAATTTAAAATCTGTGAAGAATTCTTTGGAGAATCTTATGCACAATGTTTGACTTGTGTTATCAACTCACCCAAAAAGTTGCTAAGTCAGCTGGAGCTGTAGAATACACCGACTGCTTCTCTGCGGAGGGGGTAAGAACCCCCCACCACTACCAATGAGTGTCCTGGATATGACACTAAAAAATCTGATGGTGAGGTTCCAGTAATGCTAGAGCTTTGGGGAATGAGGAGTACCCCTTTATTTCCATCACTCTCAGGTCCACTCAGGCCCTGAGTGGTAGCACCTGATAAAGGTCCTATGTATGGGTTAAATAAAGCTAAACTGTAGTTTTGACAATTAAACTGTGTACTTTTGCTAAACTGGATTGTTTGAAATGGAACTGTTTTTGACATTGAAACTATGCTTACACTAAACTGAATTGTTTAATATAGAACTTTTGTACTTATAATAAACTGAATTAGCTGAATTAGAACTATTTGAATAAATTAAATAGCTTGAAATAGAAATGTTTTTGACAAACTGTGTACTCATGCTAAATTAAATTGTTTGAGATAGAACTCTTTGTATAAAAATAGATTTGGCATTAAATAACCTACAAAGGTTGAGATGTCATAAAACCCAACCAACCAACCCTCATCCAAAAAGTGGGGCGAAATAAAATGCAAACAGCCTTGTCCTGGTTTTAAATTCAGGTTGCTGATTCCATTTCTGATAACAATCACCAATATGCTGATCACACCTTTGTTGGTGAGGCTTAGAATATGCTGACTATATCCTCTGCGGGAAAGTAAGACCTATCACAAACACAAAATTGGGTGTCCTGGGTATGACACTAAACTGCATCTGATGGTGAGGCTCCAGTTCTGGAAATCTGGAAAGTGTTGAGTGCCCCCTTCATTTTCATTACTCCCAGGTCCACTCTAACCCAGCGTTAGTAACAGTTAGCCTCCCAGCTATAGGTCAAATAGAACTGCTTGAAATTTTTTGTATTTGATAGAAATACTTGAAACCATAACCAGATACAAATTATTTGTATTAAGACTTACTTGTTGCTATAATTATCTACAAAGTATAATTATTAGTTATAGCCATATAATTGTTTACAAAATTTTAAAATTAAATAGGAATACTTTAAATCATATAACGGTACAGGTTATTTGTATGAAAAATAGTAATTTAAAACTATAATCATATTTACCAACCCATCCACTCAGGCAGGATATGACACAAGGTCAATTTCTAAGCGAAGTTTAACAGGTTTGAATTCAGAGTTTTCCTTCTCCTAGACTAGTTGCCTCACCAAGGCTGAAGAACCTAGTCTGCCCTACTATTTACCCATAGCTGGAGGGAGAATAATTGGACTCATACCTTTCCCAAGGGTATTAGTACTATGTGAAATGCCATTAGACTGGTCCAGGATATGAACTTGTGTTGCCGTGTCCATTTCCTATGACGATAACCATTACACCACGGGCACCTCCTCGTTTAAAACTATAATAGTTGATAAATGATTTTCATTATTTGCTTGACACCATAAAATTTCTTGATAGAAAATACCAACTAAGTATGAATTAATCAAAAAAGGGCTGACATGACATAAAATGAAGAAAATCAATTTGGCATGCAATATAGATGCAAATTTTCTTCATCAATGTTGGAGATACAATCAGTTTCTTCCCAATTTTATGCTTTCTGAAATTTAAAAAAAAAAATCATATTAGGTCATAAAATTCCAAATTGATACCCCAAATAAAGTCCCTATCAGGTTATAGCCAACCACATCACTTAAACAAAACATTATGTATGCACAAAATCTAAACAGCCCCAAGTCAATACCAAGATGCTTCAGTTATCTGTTTAAAGATTGCAAAGCAACAAAAAATGTTATGTTGAGTATCTGGGCTTCAAACTTAATAACTTACTCATAGAAATGTTTCAGTTAAGATAGGGATATTGGGTGTTGCCAAGTAATACTCCATCATTATAATGGAGTGATAAATAAAAGAGTATATAAAATTACCTCCTCCTAGGAAGCAGCGTCTCATCAACCGAAAAAGACGACACACGGCTAACGAAGGCATGGACAGCTATCGATAGGCTTTCGATCATATGGAAATCAAACCTGACCGATAAAATGAAACGCAGTTTCTTCCAGGCGGTGGTCATGTCAATACTGCTGTATGGATGCACTACTTGGACGCTGACTAAACGGTTGGAGAAGAAGCTCGACGGCAATTATGCAAGAATGTTGCGAGCAATATTGAACAGGTCCTGGCAGCAACACCCCACACGGCGCCAACTGTACGGCCACCTACCACCTGTCACGAAAACTATACAAGCTAGACGAACCAGACATGCCGGACACTGCTGGAGAAGCAAAGACGAGATTGTAAGTGATGTGCTCCTGTGGACCCCTGCATATGGCCAATCAAAAGCAGGACGACCAGCTCGAACATTCATACAGCAGCTATGTGATGATACGGGATGTAACCCCGAAGACCTGCCAAAGGCGATGAATGATAGAGAGACGTGGAGAGAGAAGGTCAGGGATATCCGTGCTAGCCGCACGTCATGATAATGATGAACAGTAGAAAAATTAACATAAGACAGGAAAAATGGATGTATAGTGTGGATAAATATTTATTGAGAGAACTCTTACAGATTTATGCCAATGATAATTATAATTTATCTAAAAAGACGAAAGAAAACCCTTATCTAAATTAATAGTAGTTTGAAGTAATAATTGACAATGCTTCATCTAAACAGAAAAATTGATAAAAGTAAAAAGTGTGTGTGTGTTTGTATATATATATATATATATATATATATACTTTTTACATGAGTAAAGTTAACAGCATCTTTTTTTTTTTTTTTCCCAACTCCCTAGCCCAGTCAGCTGGGACTGTAGAAAACACTGACTGCATCTCTGGAGAGGGATAAGACCCCTCAATGAGTGTCCTGGATATAGCATTAAACTATCTGATGGCAAGGCTCCAGCCTTGGAGATTTGGGTAATATGGAGTACCCCTTCATTGCCATCACTCCCAGGTCCACTCTAATACTGAGTGGTAGCACCTGATAGGGTCCTATCTGTAGATCAAATAGAATAAACTGGGCAAACAAATGACTGATGTGAAATTGTGACTGTTAAATACCAATAGTTGAAACCATTTAACTGTGTGCAAAAAGAGCTCAGGCTCGTTTAAGAGTCTTATCTACAAGAAGTGTTTGGAAATCATGTTAGGATAACTGAGTTATCTACCCATAATGAATTGCCTGTTTGGAGATCAACTGTGGTGCTAGTTGATAATTTACAATGACCAATCAACAGCCACCTTGATGAAGGCAGGCAGAGTAAGCTGGCTATATAAGCTCACTGTTTGGGAGACCAGTGCTTTAACACTTGGATAGAAGAATCTGTAATAATAATATATTTAATATATATATATATGTATAAAGAGGATTTGGCATTAAATAACCTACAATGGTTCATATGCCATAAAACCCAACCCAACCAAATACCTACTCCTTCTCTCTTTTGAGATCCCACCCCCTCAATGTTTTAATGTCCATTAGTTACCTCTGATTTCTTTGAAAAGCACCTCAGATTTATTTTAGTTGATTGCATTACTCATTAAAACCATGTCCTCGTCATTTTTAACTTAATAGATCACTGGAGTTGTACCTTTTAACCTTATATATACTGTATAGCAGGCAGCTAGAGGCATTAATCTTTTTGTGAACTCTGATAAAACAGTTCATGTGTTTTAATCAAAGTGAAGCCATCTCCTCGTTAAATGACAAACCACTGAAAATGATCTCAACATATGCATAGCTAAGCATGAACTGCAATTGATTGGTTAACAAATGTATGTAAATCTGATCTCTGATAGAATGAAATGGAAATGCTTCTCAGCTGTAGCTATGTCAGTACTACTGTAGGGTTGCACCACTTTGACTTTTATGAAGCACCTGGAAGAAAAGATTGATGGGAACTGCACTAGAATGCTGTTTGCTGTTTTGAACACTCTACAAAAGAACAGCTGTACAGCTACTTACCTCACATCTTACAAACCATTCACGTAAAATGAGTATGTTATGTTGAGTACTGCTGGATAAGTAATAACGAACTCACGAGCAACGTTCCCCTTTGGATTCCTACAAAAACATGCACTAGTGTTGGCTAACCAGCAAAATCTCGTATTCGTCAGCTTTGTGTGGGCACCGGATGACATCTAAAGGACTTATCTAGAGCAAAACCTTTTCAGGACGGTTGATGAGAGTTAAAGGAATCCATGCTGATGAACTATATATTTTTTATATAAAATCATTGCATGAATTTAGAGTATTGAAAAGAGAAGTTCTACAGCAAAGTTCATAGACTGAACTAAAAGTGTATATTCGACATGTGGGAGTTGAAAATAATAAAAACACTACAGAAACAGTGATAAAAATTTCTTGTGTTTATAGGCAAAGTATCATTACTGACCACCAAGTTCAAAACTGGTTTTTGCCCAGTCGACTGAGACTGTAGAATACACAGACTGCACCTCTGCAGAGGGGTAAGACCCACTACACACACATACACCAACGAGTGTCCTGCATATGATGCTAAACAATCTGATGGTGACGTTCCAGTGATGCTGGAGCTTCGGGAAATGTGGAGCACCCCTTCATTGCCATTACTCCCAGGTCTGCTCTGGACCGGAGTGGTAGCACTTGATAGGGTCCTATCTATGGGTTAAATAGAACAAACTGCATACTTATGCTAAACTGAATTGTTTGAAATGGAACTGTTTTTGACATTAAAACTGTACTTACACTAAACTGAATTGTTTAATATAGAACTGTTTTGACATTTAACTGTGCAAACAAAATCTGCACTTATACTAAACTGAATTAGCTCTATTTGTCTAAACTGAATAGATTGAAATAGAAACGTCTTTGACAATTAAACTGTGTACTTATGCTAAACTGAATTATTTGAAATAGAACTATTTGTATAAATATGGATTTGGCATTAAATAACCTACAAAGGTTAAAACCCACCCAACCAAAAGTGGTTTGCAAAGTTTTGTTCTGGCGATATGCCATTAAGAGATGAACCCAGACCAGGACACTCAACAGACATTGATCAAGATGCTTTAAGAGAATCGGAGGAATGCAATCTACAGAAAATACTCGAGAATTAACACTTGACCTCAAAATACATTCCAACCCACATCTGCCACCACTTGAAAAAGATAGGAAAAGTAAATGAGCTGGGTGTTTAGGTTTCTCATACTCTTAATGAGAAGATTAAGGAAGATCGCATATCAAAAGCTGCAAGTCTCATTTCAAGGCTGAAAATTACCTGTTTCTTATAAGTGACAATCATCAGGCAGAGAAAAAAGATAGAGAAATCAAAAAAATGGAAAAAAACAGTCCAAAGAATGTTTGGATTGTGTACAACTCATTATGTATCTGTTGATTATATTTGCATATTACTGTGTGTGTGGTCATATAAGTGATATTTTGTGTGTGTGTGTGTGTGTGTATCTTCACAAATATAATCGACACACACATATAAAGAGTTATACTCAATCCTAACATTCTTTTGACTGTATTTTTCCATTTTTTTTCAATTTCTCCTAAATCTTTTTTTTTCTCTGCTTGTTGATTGTCGTAATAAGACAGCATGAAACCAGTGGTTGCAGACAAGTTTCCATGCTATTAAATACACACACACACATATATATATATATATACACACACACACACACATATATATCATCATCATGTCGTGCCGCCAGCACGGATATCCCTGACCCTCTCTCGCCACTTCTCCCTATCTCTCATCGCCTCCGGCAGGTCTTCAGAGTTACATCCTGTGTCCTTACATAGTTGCTGTATGTAAGTTCGAGCTGGTCGTCCTGCTTTTGCATGGCCATTTTATCTAAAAGATCTGAAGAAGTCCTGTTAATTTTTTTCGTGTTTTTGGAAATTTCAAAAATGCATAACAGGATGGAAATAAATTTATAATCCTATGTGACCGGTTTTGTTGTTTTTCTTAAACTATATATATATATATATATATATATATATATATATATATTTACTTATTATCATATAATAGCTCTATTACAGATATTGAGCACTCTCCGAATTATACCACATTTGGTCTGCCTCAAACCCATAAAGAGAGATTGTGACAATCACCACTGTTATGTGTGTGTGTGTGTGTAAACAAAAAAATTGACTCACAAATATTGATCAATAAATTTTATTGCTGTTTTGATATAATCCCAGGAACTTTTTGCTTAGATCATCATGAAAAGTGTACATTTTAAAGAATAATATATTGGGTTCATATGTTCAGTTTATGAAGGTTGAAGGTTGATTAGGTTTTATGGCATATCAACCTTTCCAGGTTATTTAATACCAAATCCATTTTTATGTAAATAACCAGTTTTATTTCAAACAATTCAGTTTATTCAAGCAGTTATATATAACAATTCAGTTTAGCATAAGTACGCAGTTTAAATGTAAGTATGGTTTAATTGTCAAAAACATTTCTATTTCTTGCTATTCAGTTTAGTCAAACAATTCAGTTTAGTATAAGTATGCCGTTAGTTCTATTTAACCCATAGATAGTGTCCTATCAGGTGCTTCCACGCCAGGCCAGAGTGGACCTGGGAGCAATGGCAATGAAGGGGTACTCCGCATTCCCTGAAGCTCCAGCATTGTTGGAACCACTCCATCAGATTGTTTAGTGTCATATTCAGGACACTTGTTGGTGGGAGTCTTACTCCACTGCAGAGAAGCAGTTGGTGTATTCTACAGCCCTAACCGACTGGGCAATTCAGTTTATGCAAGTAACACGTGTATTGAAAAATTTTTCAAAAAATGTGTAAGCATAAGTATAGAAAATAATAGTTTAAGTTTCTATTAATAAACTTGAACTCACCAATGTGAAATATTTTGATATAAATGAAATAACCTCCTTTTTTATGCCAATATTTATTTGCTTAAGATTTTTTTTTTTTTTTTTTTTTTCAAATCTGTCTGGAAGGTGTGTCTTTTATGAAAATATTTACATTATTTCTTGTTATGTACTTTATAGAAAACTGTGCACCTGTTTCTTCAATTTTTTAAACTGTGAAAAAAAAAACCCCAGAAACCTAGTGGATTGTAATCAATATGGGAAAAGCAAAATAACCCTTTTTCTTTTTCATTTTAAGATGAAAAAATATTTTCAAGAAACTTTTCTGTTTTACTGAAGTTTCAAGAGGTTTCTAGTTCTTATATAAGATGTACTGGAAAAATTGATATCATTTGAGATGTTCAGGGTGTTTCAGAAAAATTGATATCATTTGAGATGTTCAGGGTGTTTCAGAAAAATTGATATGATTTCTTAAATCTAATAACTTCACCAATTCTTGTTCAAATGATCCCAAATGTTAACAGAATGTGTAGAAACAACTCGTAATTCTATGTTTAAATGCCTCTTTTCCATCCAATGGCATTTGTATGCCTGAAGAGGAAAAATATATACAAAAGATTAAATAGATTTTTCAGTTGTTTCTACGCATACTATTAAAATTTGGGATCATTTGAACGAGAATTGGTGAAGTTATCAATTTTTTTTCCCCACTTGGCTAGGACTGTAGAATACACCGACTGCACCCCTCTACAGAGGGGTAAGACCCCCACCTAATGAGTGTCCTGGATAGGACACTAAAAAATCTGATGGTGAGGTTCCAGTAATGTTGGAGCTTTGGAGAATGCGGAGTACCCCTTCACTGCCATTGCTCCCTGGTCCACTTTGGCCCTGAGTAGTAAGACCTGATAGGGTCCTATCTATGGGTCAAATAGAACTGCCTATTTATGCTAAACTGAATTGTTTGAAATGGAACTGCTTGCCTAACTGAATATCTTAAAATAGAAATGTTTTTGACAATTCAACTGTACTTATGTTAAACTGAATTGTTTGAAATAGAACTGTTTATTTGTATAAAAATGGATTTGGCATGAAATAACCTACAAGGGTTGATATGCCATGAACCCAAACTATCTTTTTTAAAACACCCTGAACATCTTAAATGATATTAATTTTTCTTAAACCCCTGTACTTCTCAAATGATATCAAATTTTTTAAACACTGTGTGAATATATACACATATATATATATACATATATATATATATATATGTGTGTGTGTGCAGTTTGATTTATTTGTTTAATAGCATGTCATCTTTTCATGGGTTATTTAATGCCAAAATTTATTTCATTTGTAAATGAATGTAATCAATCTATTTTTAATGTTCATTGTATTTTTTAATTGCACTTTTTATTTGTCTATTATCATCTGTTTGCACAGTTATATGGTTTGAAGTATTCTTATCTAAGACAAATAGTTTGCTTACATTGTATCATTTCAAATATCCCTTCTTAATAATAACTTTTGCACAATTATGTTTTCATGTATAGTTTTAAGTAACGATTTGTAATCAGTAATAATCATTTGTTTGGATATAACATTCCTTTCTAATACTAATAATTTTAAAAATGAGACCCTGACAAGTTTGGGTCAGAGTGGACCTGAAAATAATGGCAATGAAGAAGGGATACTCTACACTCCCAGAGTTTCGGAACTGAAACCTCATTACCAGATACAGTTTAGTGTCGTACCCAGGATGCTCCTTTGCATAGGAGGTTGTACTCCATTGCAGAGGATGCAGCCAGTATATCTTAAGCCCCACTAAGACAGGGCTATATATATATATATATATATATATAGTCAACCACAGACCGACTTTCATTGTATCACAACTCTTCAGTATGGCTAGACACATAGGACGCTTGAAGCTGTGATCGAAACCTGCCCAACTTTACGTTATACTTAGTATCAGACCACTCAGCCAACAAGCGTACCACGTCAGCTAGGGAATTATAAGGTATTAAGTAGTAGCATTCATTTGTTTACATTTTATACCTTACCGGATACCAGAGTGCTCAATTTTTCAAGTTTTCTGATTAGTGTCTTTTTTTCAGATTGGAATTGGTGGATAAATTTACCAAAATTGTCCCAAGCGCATTCGGGCCTTTCATAGCAACTCTGTTTTATCCAACTCTGCGTTTGCATAGTTTTGTTATGTTATAAAAAAAAAAACTCTTCCAAAAAACACTCTTTATACATGCAAGCAACCCCTGATGATGGCCTATAAAAAGCACTCAGGACAATTTTGGTAAATTCATCCACCGATTCCAACCTGAAACCAAGACGCTTATCAGGAAACTAGAAAAGGATCTTAAATTATATAGACAAAATATGCCTTTATTATTTAATCACACATGCTTAAATATATATATAGATAATCTCAAACTCCAGTCGCGCTATTACATTCACTTTCAAGCTAATACCCTTGGGAAAGGTATGAATCCCTTATCCTCCTAGCTATGGCTTAAGTAGAAAAAAAAAAAAAAATCAGTGCCCGTGTTGTAATGGTTATCATTGTAGGAAATGGACATGGTGACACGAGTTCAAATCCTGGCCGAGACTGATTGCATTTCACATTGCACTAATACCCTAGGGAAAGGTAGGAATCCAATTATTCTCCTCCCTCCAGCTATGGGTAAATAGTAGGGCAGACTGGGTTCTTCAGCCTTGGTGAGGCAACTAGTCTAGAAGGAAAACTTTGAATTTAAACCTGTTAAGACCATGTGCCATATCTTGCCTGAGTGGAGGGGTTGGCAAATATATATATATATATATATATATATATATATATATATATAATCTGAAAGTAATACCGCTTATTTATTTCCATGGAAACTACAACAAATACCAAAAACATCATCACACAGATGAATAGAGGAAGATTTCAGCAACAAAATATTATTTTCTGTACCTACAATAAGCAAGTATCTGTGTGCCATGCTTGTAAAATCCACACTCTTGGAGTCAACAGCTTTGACTCTCTGTGTCTGCCTATTTTCTCTTTGATCCATTCAAGTATGAGTAGTTTGACTTTCAGATGGAATGAATTTGGGAAGGGACCATATGTTTCCAAACTACTTTTATATAAATATATATGACTCATTATTGTGTTTGTCATTTAATTATTCACTCCTCCAAGGAGAACTCCAGGTGGGCTAAAAATGCTTGAGGAAACATACTGTTAATTAAGATAAATAAGGTCCAGGCAAGAATAGGAAAAATATATATATTTTATTTTAGAGTTAACACGTGCGACTTGTCTCGAAGAGATCCCTCTAAAAAGTGGTCAACCCCCTTTCTCCTCCCCCTTCTCCTCACAGCTCCCTCTTCCTCCAGGGGGAGATAATTGCTCGTCCAGTAAGTCAAGATAGGATGTTAACACTTTCCCGCTTTTCTTTCTGGTACTGAGGTGGGACATTTTAGGAGGCAACATCAAATGGCTGTCTGCAGGGAAAAAGAAAAAGACAGTTGAACAAAGATTTAAGACTGCATACTTGAAAATTAGACAGATGATTCCTTGGGTTCAGATATGAATTGGAGAATTTTGAAGGAGGGGACTCCCTTTTTTGTTAAGCTATCCGCAATTTGTTTGTCAGTGGGTATCCATGATATCTCTGCAATTTCTCCTCTGTCAACCATTTATCTAAGGATTGCCATTTCAATTCGTAGTCTTTTATCAAGGATTTGTGTGGTGGAATGCACTGCGTCATACAAACAAGAATTGTCTGTTTTGCATGTTATCTCTATATTCGTAGGGTGGTCTTCTAATTGTAACAAATCCAGTATTAATTTTCTGTAATAAAAGCAGGCCTCAGTGAGATCAACCATGGCCAGAGTCTCTGCACCAAGAGTGCTTTTAACTATTCTTTTGATGCGTTTGGATTGCCAGGCGATGGGCATGTATTGGTTATTGTTGCCTACTAAAAAGATTATGTAGCCACCCTGTGACCCACCATCAGTTAGGTTAGCAAAAGATGCATCGCTGTATGCTATAATTTGCAACAGTTTAGGGTTACCCAAGTTTGGGATATGAATTTGTGATTTCTCCTTTTTTCCCTTTTTTGTAGTCCGGTTGATTTGTCTAATACATTCCACATTTTCCTGTTTTAATATTGCACTTAGTGCACTGACATCAAAACTGAGGTCAGGTCTTGTTTGGGTGGTTAGCCAATTGAGCTGACCTATTAGCTGCCTGGCCTCGGTGATCTCAGTTGGTGTTAGCTTGTCTTCTAGTTTTCTTCCGTTCTGCAGTGGAATAGGCCTAAGTTTCTTTGTATATTCATCTTGTCCAATCTTGATGTTACTATCGGATTTTTTTTATTTCTAATCCAATATATTGGAACTTAGCAACTTCTTCAGATTTTATTTTGAAAAGTTTACAAAGTTCATTAATGACTTGGTATTCAAACGCTTCTGACCCAGCAAAGCAGAAATCATCAACATGAGTGGCTATTATGCCCTGGAGCTTGTTTTTAAAATGCCGAGTGAAAATTGCCTGGTCATATTTTGATGGTGTGACTCCTAGCTTTACTATTTCCTCTCTGAGTGTTAAGTACCAGGATTGAGATGCATCAGTCAGATCATACACACATTTGGAAATTATCCAAATGTAACCAGTAGGTACATTAGCTTCTTTGGGAGGAAGACGGTAGATGGGCCGATCTAACTTCTTGCTCTGTAAAAATGCAGTTTTAATGTCCATGGATTTGCACACCCAGCCATTTGCTGACATAACTCCTAAGGCTGCTCATAAACTTTCCTTAGAACATGTTGGGGAATCATTTCTAACATTGCAGGCATCTTTGTCTTGAAAGCCTTTGGCAACAAGTCTGGCCGTAAAAGTTTGCTTGCCATTAGATTCCTTGTTAGTATAGACCCATCTTGTGAGTATTTTTGGTTGGCCCCGATCTGGCACTTGTGTGTAAACTTGATGTTCAACCCAACTTTGGAGTTCTCTCTTCTTTGCTTCGTCAAGTTGGTCATTAGATGAGTCCATCAAAAGACTTACTTCTGGGCCTTCATTGGTGGCAGTTCGGTCATCTTCAATTGTTTCCCATTCCAAGACCCCATTCTCAAAATCCAGCCAGAATGGATCTCCTTCTTCCATAGCAACATTCATTAAATATTTGTTTTTACCAGTAGCTTTACCAGCTCTACTGATCACATTGAATTTTCTCCATTCGTGGTCTTCATCATTGGTGAACTTGCATTTTATAGTTTGGCCTGGTTTGGGCAGTTGTACAGATTTTGTGACTATTTTTGGTGATTTGTCACAGGCATACTGTTCAGGATTATCATCAGTTTCATTCCCATCATCTATTGGAACATAACCGTTTGTGGTTACATTATTTTGGCTATGATGTTTTACTGGTTCACTCGTGTCATGGTGTGTGTCGGGATATAAAATCAAGCGTGAGGGATGTACTCTGACATATGTGGCTCCATGTTTGACCAGCACTTGTTTGTGTTCCCAGACTATGACGGCACCAGGACCAAGCCATCTATCAGATTCATTTCTTTTATAAAGAACAAGGTCAGCATTTTTGTATAGATCAGTTATACTAGTTCTAACCTGATGACGGACGGCTCGTCTCAATTTTTCAGAGACTTCACACTCTATGAAACCTTTTCTTGCAGCATGCATAGCATTGAGGTTGTCAGCGACAATTTCGCTGTTACTGACAGCTTCGAGTGCAGGAAGTTGATTATTCAAAAGAGAAGGCAGGTTAGGGTTTTTTCCAAAAACCAGCTGGTTAGGGCTGTAGCCATGTGAATTGTGAAGTGTATTCTTGGCATTGACAGCCCATGATAGATCAACTTCAAAATTGCACTGAGCATCTTCTAACGTCTTCATAACCATTTCTCCCAGAACACCATTGTGCCTTTCATTTAATCCATTGCTCCAAGGAGACTGTGCAGCGGTGGTACGAACTACAATGTTCAAGTTTTGAGCCATGTCTCGAAAGAATTGGTTGTCAAATTCCCTGCCATTATCAGTAAGAAAGGCTCCCGGGACACCAAAATATGCAATCCAGTGTTTAAAGATAGCAGTTAGGATATCAGTACTTTCCTTACTTGGAAGCCTAACAGCAACACTATATCTTGTTGCATGGTCAACCAAGTGTAGTACTTTGTCGTTTAATTTCCTTTATGTCCATAGCTACAGTCTGGTTGAAGTGAGTCCCCAGGGGAAATCCTACAACAGGTCGGGGTGCAGGTTTTTTTTATACCTGATGCAGGTCTGACAAGTAAGGGGAAGTTTCATCAAGATGTCAATAAACTCGGCATCTTTTAAACCGGCACTTTTAACAAGATCACATAAACTTTTTGCACTGGGGTGGCTGAATTGTTTATGTAATTTGGTGGTAATTTTTAATTTTTCTACCTTGCCTTTTTTTATCAATGTTATTTAGAAATAAAATATGTCGTAACTTACCCCGGTCCGGTGGAGGTCTGGATATGGGGATATGGTAGTGACCAGACGTGCACAGTAATTTAATTCTTTTGCCAAACATTTCCGCTGTGTCATTATTAAAGTTGAGGGTCATCCGAGCTCTTTTCATTGCCGTCTTGCTTAATAACAGAGGGATATCGGCGTCGACGACATCACTTATTATTTTAACATTCATTTTAGCGATAACACAAGGTAGAGTTACCTTTTTTAGTTATTTTACTTTTAACCCATCTCCGAATTGAAAGCACTTTGTTCCTTCTTCGTAGGGGATTTTTTTTTTTGAGTCCTCAGGCAAAGTCTCAAGAAAGCAATCGAGCCATTTCTTTCTGCATACGGTGGTACTTGCACCTGAGTCCAAGATAGCAGAGTTTATTGTCTGTCCGAGAAGGGATGGATTATCAGGCTTCTCTCGATTAAGCAACACTATGTTTGCAACTTCTTCACAACTTCCAGTCTCATTATGGCAGTCATTTTTATATTCATTTAATAATACCATATTTTCTTGTGTAGTAGTATTATTAGTTTTTGAGTAAGGGCATTTGTTGGAATAGTGAAATTTGCATCCACAGATGTAGCAATTTGGGCTTTGTGGGTTTGAATATCGGCCGTTAATTTTACGAGGTCCTCTTCTGTTGTTAGTGCTACTACTAGACAAGTGGAAGGGCAAGGGAGGTTTATTGTACGCTTGCCTGCCGTATAGAATTTGGTCGTCTTTTGAATGTGTGTCATCTCGGCTAAAAGCGATGTCCATTTCTTTTTTGACTGAAATAGATTGCTGCTGTAAGGTGTTTATCAGGGTTAAATTCCCACGCGTGATTTTCTTTAATTGTTGGGCCATATCATAAAGGGTGAGGTTGTTTATTGTTGCCCTGATTAACCTCTCATTTTCGGGACTGAGGTTGGCAGATTTCAGAGCCCGGTAAGCTAATACCGGTTCGGGTAATGTTATTTGAAATTCTGAGTTTCGCTACGTGTCGGTCGAATTGGATTAAATAGTCATTAATGGAAGTGTTACATTCCCGGTGGTAGTTCTCGAAGTTTTCGTAACAAATAAACGCAGACTGGTTTTTGTCTTCCAGGAAAAGGGTATCAAGTTTTTCAACTAGTTTGTCCGTTCCATCTTTGGCATTTAGTAGGGAAATGTCGATTTCTAATATAGCTGTCTGAGCTTGGCCTGTAAGTGATGCACCGCCGGTGCTTGGCGAGAGGGAGAGATATTTGATGCTAGCCGCCATAGCTGAATTTCTCGCTTCCACGAATCGTAAAATTCTGGGTTTAAGAGCGGTGGTTCAAATAGTCTCGAACTCATTTTTTTTTTTTTTTGCCGTAAGTGTTGGTCTCTGCTACCAAATGTTAATTAAGATTAATAAGGTCCAAGCAAGAATAGGAAAAAAAAAAATATTTTATTTTAGAGTTAACACGTGCGACTTGTCTCGAAGAGATCCCTCTAAAAAGTGGTCAACCCCCTTTCTCCTCCTCCTTCTCCTCACAGCTCCCTCTTCCTCCAGGGGGAGAAAATTGCTCGTCCAGTAAGCCAAGATAGGATGTTAACACATACTTTGCTTTTCTAAATTCATTCCATGGAAAATTCAACCCATACGGAGACCTGAACCGGTCTAAGTGTCTGTTCTATTCAATCAAACATATATATGAAGTGTGCTTGAAAAGTATGAAGACTGAAACTGTATTTACCAAGGTTGAAGAGAACAATAGATAAAACATTTTTTTCTTTAAAGTTGTCCCCTTGGCAGTCAACTCACTTATTCCATCAAGTTTTTTACTTTTCGGAGTACCTCTGAAACTCCTTTCATATTTCTTTCAAATCTTACTCTTGGAATGAATATCCAGTTTAGGAAATGAGAAAAATTTGCATGGTGCTAGGGGGTGTTGTAAGTATGTATGGTACAGAACTTAGACAATTCTATGTTTTCCCAAAAAACATTTTGTCAAATAGTATTAAGACTGGTTTGTTAATTTGACTGCATTTTTTTTTTTTACAAATTAGCGCTGACTCTTATAGATATGAGCCAATCCAGTCAGCTAGAGTTGTAGAATACACTGATTGCATCTCTGCAGAGAGATAACACCCATCCCCAATGAGTGTCTGGAATATGGCACTAAACAATCTGATGGTGAGGTTTTAGGGAGCTTTGGGGAATGCGGAGTGCGTCTTCATTCCCATCACTCCCAGGCTCACTCTAGCCTGAAGTGGTAGCACCCGATAAGGTCCTACCTATAGGTCAAATAGAACTAAAATGTGTATTTATGCTAATCTGAATTACTTAAAATACAACTGTGTTGACATTTAACTGTGTGTGGACAAAAACTATATTTACACTAAACTGAATTGTTTGAATTAGAATTATTTGACTAAACTGGATAGCTTGGAATAGAAATGTTTTTGATAATTAAACTCTGTACTTACATTTAAACTGTGTACTTATGCAAACTGAATTGTTTGAAATAGAACTGTTTTTGTCATTGAAACTGTACTTACGTTAAATTGAATTGTTTGAAATAGAACTGCTTTGACATTTAACTGTGTGTAAACAAAATCTACACTTATACTAAAGTGAATTGTTTAAATTAGAACTGTTTGACCAAACTGAATAGCTTGAAATAGAAATGTTTTTGACAATTAAACTGTGTACTCATCATGCTAAACTGATTTTTTTGAAATAGAACTGATTATTTGTGCAAAAAATGGATTTGGCATTGAATAACTGACAAGGGTTGATATGCCATAAAACCCAACCAACCATCTGCTGAGATTATATATTATCTCATCCTCTACTTTAACTGTTACCTCATCTTTCTAAGTCCGCTGACAGAATATTTATTTTTTAATATCTGGCCTTCAACCCTGATTTCAAATCAAATCTCCAATATGCCATCCCATGTGATTTCCAAAACAACCTGTCAACTTGATATCTTGCCATACATGCAACAAGTGAACCATTTGACCTTTGCATATGACTTACACTTCATTCTAAGTTTTTAGCTGACTCAGAATTTATCACTACAAATAAAAATAATTAACTAATATATTGCCCAGTTGGATGAGGCTGGAGAATACACCGACTTTGTAGAATAACAATAACACATACCTCTGTGAAGCGTCCAGCTGGCAGGTTGTAGCTCAGTGCAGTCTTTCTTATGTCAATGCACGCTGCTTTGCTGAAATACAGCCTTTGGATTTTTTTGCTTGCTTGGTTGTCTTACCCTGGACATTGAATTCCATGGGAAGCCAGCCTTGACACATGAGTGTAAAGCCTCCCACAGCTAGAACGACTTTCCTAGATGGGATGAGGTTGTTTGTAGACAGTCCCATATTCTGGAGATGCTTAAGTCCTCTGAGGCATATGGTAGCTCCACTGTCGGGGAAGATCGCTATCTTAGTGCTGCGATTCCTGGGGATGTCCCTAGCTTGCCTGGGATCAGGATTTGGTGAGAATGGGATAACGTATGCCTCTGTCTCCATTATTCGGCTTGTGTCCTTAGCCGTGTATGTACCCGTCGTCTGGTTAAAGGTGATATGAGTGATGAGTGTGTCCATGGCAACCTCATTAGCCTCCAGGTCTTTACTACAGGTCTGTCCCCATGCTGGGCATTTTAGCTGGCAAGACCCGGTCCCCGGGGTGCCATGTAGGTGGTTGCCACAACCCCCACAGATCTGGTGGTTCGGTTTAACCTCGTAATTGGGATAGGCATTGGTACGGGTGTCCCCTTTGTCAGCCTGTGGTATGCCCTTCGGTCTGCGGTATGTTGATAGCCGGGCAGAGGTTGTGTCAGAAGCACCAGCCATTGAAGTTTGGTCTCGTAATGCTGATTCAAATGCCTCAGCATGGCGGACATTTTGTTCGAGGGTTTTAGCTTTAGCCAATAGGTCGGCATGGAGTGCGTCATTTGCTACCCCTTGGATGATCTGGTCCTTAATATATATATATCGGACAGATCATGCTCACATGAGGGGCATGAGAAGCTACAGTTAGCAGCTATGGCTCTAAGGCGGACAAGGTAGTTCTGTATTGGCTCACCCTCATTCTGAGACATGGAGGCAAACGCAAGGCGATGGACAATGGGATTTGATTTCTGGGTGACCAATGTTTCTACCATATCAAGAAGCTTATCTGGATGAGTGGTGAAGAAGTTGGGATGGGTGTTGATTATGGCATTTTGCACAGCCTTGTCAGCACAATTATATAGGTGGATATTGAACTGGGAGCAAGGCATATTTGTCATCTTGGTGAAGACATCCCAGTCAATTTGGAATTTTCTTACTTGTTGTGGGGTCATCTCAATATTGAGAGGGGGGGGGGCTTGGCTGCCAGTGCCTGGATGCGAGTTGACTGAACAGTGGCTTCCTTAGCCTGCTTAAGGATGCATAGGGCTTCCCCCATTAGTGTGACTTCTGACTCCTTCAGCATAGAGTGATCCAGCATTTGAAGGCTCTCGATTGTCAGCTTCTCCTCCACAAACTTTGTCACATGAGTTTTAGCAGAGTCAGTGGATATGCCCGCTTCAATCAAGAAGTATTCCCAATCATCAGGTGTCATAAATCCTGTTCGCAGTGCCATGTAGGATTTGTCAGGTCGTGTAAGGCAATTAGTTGCAATAGCTAAGAGCAATCAGTCGTGAAGACAGAAAGTTAAGCATTGCCATGACTGAGGAACGGGAGCTATTTATGGTGCCTTGGAGCATCCCATTGTGCACATGTGGGCTGAGTCCATTGCATGGGCTGTGATTGACTGCTGGTAAGTGAGTGAAGGTATTTCATTATATAAACCAGCTTCAGTTTAGCATTGTAAGAAAGACTGCACTGAGCTACGACCTGCCAGCTGGACGCTTTATGGAGGTATGTGTTATTGTTATTCTACAGATTGCTTTTCTGCAGAGAGGTAAGCCCCCACCCCCACCCAACGAGTGTCCTGAATATGACACTAAACAACCTGATGGTGAGGTTCCAGCAATGCTGGAGCTTTGGGGAATGCAAAGTACCCCTTCATTGCCATCGCTCCCAGGTCCACTCTGGCCCGGAGTAGTAGCACCTGATAAGGGTCTTATCTATGGGTTAAATAGAACTAATGGCATACTTTTGCTAAACTGAATTGTTTGATTAAACCAAAAAGCTAGGAATAGAAATGTTTTTGACAATTAAACCATACTTACATTTAAACTGTGTGCTTATGCTAAACTAAATTTAAAAAAATAGAACTGTTTTTTGACATTGAAATTGTATTTACACTAAACTGAATTGTTTAACATAGAACAGTTTTCTTAATTAAACTGTGTGTAAACAAAATCTGTACTTATCCTAAACTGAATAGCTAGAAATAGAAATGTTTTTCACAATTAAACTGTACTTGCATTTAAACTGCATGCTTATACTAAACTGAATTATTTGAAATTGAACTGTTTTTGACATTGAAACTGTACTTACACTTAACTGAATTGTTATATATAACTGCTTGAATAAACTGAATAGTTTGAAATAGAAATGTTTTTGACAAACTGTGTACTCATGGTAAACTGAATTGTTTGAAATAGAACAGATTGTTTACATAAAAATGGATTTGGCATTAAATAACCTACAAGGGTTGATATGCCATAAAACCAAACCAAACCAAACCAAAATAATTAATTATCATCCTTAATTATATTAAATACTGTCTTAATAATGATAAAAGTTACTTAAGCAATAATCCCAACAAAAATAGCATCAACCTATTTTGGTCTTCCAAATTATTTTTAACCTCAAGGATTTTGTATATGATAATTAACCTCCCTCCCTGAAAATTTGATCTTTTTTAGTACCTTGTCAGGTGGGTTGCTGCAAAATGTATAAGTTTGTTGCCAGTCTGGTCAAGTGAAATGCCTATCCGAGATTTGGAAAAGATGTTAGAGAATGTTGGCGACTGATGGAGGAGAGGGCTAAAGTCACTCTAGTGTTTACCATTCTTTATGTGGCATTAGTAAACACCCTTCTTCTCCCGAGCTTCGCTACCTTGCCGTGTCACTTACCCGAATTTCTTGTTTACATATTGGAATTTCTTTGCTCGTATTTATCTTCACAGTTCTCAGGCGATTCACAGAAAATCCGACATTTGAAGTTTTGGCATTTATGAAGCTAAAGAATTAGTTGTTGACTTGGATTTTTATCTTTGAATCAAAGAGGTGTATGTTTTGATAGCGGGGGGAAAAAAAAGAATTTTTTACAGGAATTATTTAAAAAAGTATCTTTATCTTTCTGTTTCCTCTGACTTTTATGGTTGTATATTCTGTTTGGTAAGACTTGAGTTTTGTCTCGGAATAATAATATATCTTAATATTATAATAATATTAATATCTTAATAATAATTATGTATTATAATAATATTAATATCTTAATATTATAATAATATTATTATCTTAATATTATGATAATATATCTTAATATAATAATCTTATAATATATCTTAAACATGTCTTGTTAAAAACCACAAACATTTTTTTTTCCAGTTTTTCATTGACTTTTTTCTTGTCATTTTGCAGAATTTTAAAAGTTTAGTTCAATTTTACATTATTGGATAAAGAAAAGTCCCCTGATAACTGACAATAAAAAATTATTAAGACAATTGATGAAGGTTATGACAATTTAGGACGACTTTATGACCACCAAATATCTTATAGAGTATCTATTAGTATTAATTACTGCCTTGCCCAGTCGACTGGGGCTGTAGAATACACTGACTGCATCTCTGCAGAGGGGTAACCCTCCCCAATAAATGTCCTGGATATGACACTTAACAATCTGATGGTGAGGCTAAAGTAATGCTGAAGCAACCCTTCATTGCCATCACTCCCAGGTCCACTTAGGCTCGGAATGGTAACACCTGATAGGGTCCTATCTGTGGGACAAATAGAACTAAACTGCGTACTTATGCTAAACTGAATTGTTTGAAATGGAACTGTTTTTGACATTGAAACTGTACTTATGCTAAACTGAATTGTTTTAAATAGAACGGTTTATTTGTAGAAAAATGGATTTGGCATTAAATAACCAACAAAGGTCAATATGCCATAAAACCCAAACAAAGAAACAAACTGCGTACTTATACTGAACTGAATTGCTTGAAATAGAACTGTTTTTAACCTTGAAACTGTACTTTTGCTAAACTGAATTGTTTGAAATAGGACTGTTTTGTTATTGAAACTGCATGCTTAGGCTAAACTGAATTGTTTGAAATAAAACTTAATTTGTATAAAAATAGATTTAGCATTAAATAGCCTACAAAGGCTGATATGCCATAAAACCCAAACAAATCAAACCAATTACTGCCTGACAGGATATGGTCATGCTTTCAACAAGTGATTGAAAAAGATCATGTGATCATTGTTGCCAATAATCATTCAATATGATAGATAACTCAGAACTAAAAACCCACAATCATTTTATGTCACAATTTTACTATTTTCCAACTCAGAAAACTGCTAACAACCCATTCATCATCATGTTATGTGGGGGTCCATAGGAGTACATCACTTATGAGCTCATCCCTGCTTCTCCAGCAGTGTCCTGCATGTCTGGTTCATCTAACTTGGATAGTTTTCGTGTTAGGAAGCTGGTGGCCGTATAGTTCGTGCCTTGCGGGTGTTGCCGCTAGGACTTGTTCAATATTGCTCGCAGCATTCTTGTTTAATTGCCGTCTAGCTACTTGTCTAGCCATTTAGTTAGTGTCCAAGTAGTGCATCCTGACTTTTTACTCCAACTTTGGGAATTTTGACAACAATAATCAAGGAAAATGATCACTTCCTATGTGTGTCTATGCCATTGAAGTTCTATCAAAATTTGTCTTATCGCTGTTTTTTTTTTCTTGGTTTTAATACCATTTATAAAACTTCTTTGAAATTTTCTCCCATTAGTTAATTATTTTTGTGTTTTCTACCATCATTGATTTCTTTCAAAGTTATAATTATATTTAATTAATTTTTTTTTTTTAATCCAATGAAACTTTTTAATATCTGGGATGCTTTCTGCAGTTAAATTTTGGATATTTTTAGTTTTTTAACAGACTGAATTATCTCACTGTTCTTTTTTATTTATCTTCATTACTTTCTGGATCTTTCTTTCTCTCTTTAAACTGTGTGCAAACAAATGATTAATATTGAATTGAATGATAGCAATACTTGAAATTGTTTAACTGTGGCAAGTAGAACTATTAGTGTTAGATAGCAATACTTGAAACCATTTAACTGTGTGCGTGTTCTGATCTTGAACTGT
The DNA here is from genome assembly GCA_963585895.1 of Sepioteuthis lessoniana. Taxonomy (NCBI): domain Eukaryota; kingdom Metazoa; phylum Mollusca; class Cephalopoda; order Myopsida; family Loliginidae; genus Sepioteuthis; species Sepioteuthis lessoniana. The sequence continues at coordinate 6,261,403 of OY757943.1, forward strand.
TTGAAATGGATCCCAGTGATCGCTAAAAAAAATAGCATCTTCTCTCGGTTACGTTTTCCCACAAAAAGAATAATATCTTCACCCAGTCACTTTCTCTGCAACCAAGAATGTCTTCAGTTGATCGCACTATCAACCTTTCTCTTGCATGTGGTGTTTTCATGCTTGGCCGATACACTCATTTCCAAAAAATTTGCTTTCGCAATTCTTGCAAATTCTTCTCGCTCGAGATTGCATTTTATTTTAAATTGAGGTGGTAAGGTGTCTGTTTTTTCTCTCTCTCTCTCTCGGTTGTACCACTCATTTTATATGCCAGGCATAAAGGTTCTCATATTGCTACGTGGGGTCAGTTGTCTTTCTTTTTACAGTGTGCAAACGAATGAGCTCTGGCTCATTTAAAAAAAAATTCTCTACAAACTAAGTCATATGTATAAATAGGATTTGGCATTAAATAACCATCAAGAGGTTGATATACCTTTAAACCAAATACTCTTACCTAACTTCTCCTCTTGTCTTTCATTCCTTCTCTTCTGTTTTTCATTCCTCTTCATCTCTTCTTCCTCTTTTCTCTTTCAGTCTCCGAAAGTATAATAGATTAAGTTTCAGATGGAACTGGGAATAGAAACTACACTCTATTTTTAGGTGGAAGAGTGTAACTGTTTTATTTACAAATCATCATCATGTCGTGCCACAGGCACGGATATCCCTGACCCTCTCTCACCACTTCTCCCTGTCGTTCATCGACTCCGGCTGGTCTTCAGGGCCACACCCTGTATCCTCACATAGCTGCTGGATGTATGTTTGACCTGGTCGTTCTGCTTTTGCCCAGCCATATGTGGGGGTCCATCAGAATAATAATAATGTTGATTTTCGCCGAAAATTTTGATCAAATAATTTGTGACTTGTTTCTCTTTTTAAGGTAGGAGGATGAGATTTGCTTAAAAAAAAACAAATATAAATTTAGATGAAAACTGATCAAATTCCTAGCCATGATAATTATTGAAATAAAGTTGATGCCTTATATCTGAACTTTGGAATACTTAGAAAATAGAGATAGAGGAATTATGATTATAATTGTCGTAGTAATAATGATAATAATAATAGCAAAAAGAAAGACAAGTACCTAGACATTGCTAGAGAACTGACAAAACAGTGGAACATGAAAGTAACGATGATACCAATTGTAATTGATGCACTCGATATAGTCACCAAAGGATTGGTACTGGGACCGGAGGACTTGGAAATAACAAGACAAGTGGAGACTATTAAAACTACAGCATTTTTTGAACAGCCTGAATACAAGAATCCTGAAGACTTGAGGAGACTTGCTGTCACTCAAACTCCAGAGGAAAACCATCAGCTAACGCTGGTTTGAAGAACTCTCAAATAAGTAAAATAAAAGTAAAAAAAGATTTTTTAACAAGATCTAAAAAAAAATATTGAATGCCACATTTAAGTCAAATCGCCAAATGCCATATTCACCTGCATTTTTGAAGGTCATCCAATTTCTTATATGTCACTTCCTCAATTAGAAATATGTCAGATTCAAGTGCCAAAGTCTTAAGTTAGGTGTGTGTGTGGGGGGGGGGGGCACCCTTCTGACAACTGAAAAGAGCTCATGAAAAAAACAGAAAACCTTCATTAAGAATTTTTAGATCTGTAGTGGATAAAATGTTTATCATGTGAGAAAGACAAAATAAGATTGTCGTGTGTTAGCAGGAAGAGCATTAACAGAATTGAAAATGAATTCCATATAAAAAAAACTGAAATCAACATTGCAAGGGAGAAAAGTGAGAAAATTCATTTTGAGTGGATATATGCTTAATTTAAAAAGTAAAAGTAAAGTTGGCGACTGTAGTCGAGGACAACCCGAAGGCTCCCTTTTCAATAGCTACTACACTGAGGTGTAGGGGAGGGCACTAAACCTTCCTCTGGATTGCTCCATTTTACCCTTGATACATACCTTATAATGCTGAGTACTAAGTAAGGTGGTATCAAGTCTTTGGTATGACTTGACCTGGGATTGAACCCTGGTGTCCTGGGCCATTCTTCAACACTCTACTCATTAGGCCAATGAAAAAAATCATTTCAAATGGATTGGTCAACTTTTTAATCATTTTCATGGATTTTTTGGTGTATATCTTTCAATATTCCACATTTTCAGTGGAAAGATGTGTACAGTAATGTCCAGATTTGTCATTTTGATCTAAGTCTAAATGTATATCAAAATCAAAGTTTTGATATATTGTAATACCTATTGATAAAATCAGAGAGAACGGCTTCGAGCTGACAAAGAAAATAAACAGAAGGTACCCTGCAAAAACAATTACCGACACTGACTATGCTAATGACATAGTGATACTGGCAAATACACCCAACCAAGCTGAAACACTACTGCATAGTTTGGAATGAGGCACTGCAGGCATTGGCCTCCATGTCAATGCACACAAAACAGGAAATATGTGCTATAATCAAACAGGCAACATTTCCACACTAGACGGAACCCCTCTTAAACTAGTAGACAAATTCACCTACCTAGGAAGCAGTGTCTCATCAACCGAAAAGGACATCAACAGCTATTGATTGGCTATTGATCATATGAAAATCAGACCTGACCGATAAAATGAAACGCAGTTTCTTCCAAGCAGTGGTTGTATTGATACTGCTGTATGGATGCACTACTTGGACGCTAACTAAACGGCTGGAGAAGAAGCTAGACGGCAATTAAACAAGAATGCTGCGAGCAATATTGAACAAGTCCTAGCGGCAACACCCCACAAGGCACCATCTATACGGCCACCTGCCTCCCATTATGAAAACTATCCAAGCTAAACGAACCAGACATGCAGGACACTGCTGGAGAAGCAGGGAAGAGTTCATAAGTGATGTACTCCTATGGACCCCCAAATATTGACCGGGCAAAAGCAGGACGACCAGCTAGAACATACATTCAGCAGCTATGTGAGGATACGGGATGTAGCCCTGAAGACCTGCCAGAGGCAATGAATGATAGGGAGAAGTGGCGAGAGAGGGTCAGGGATATCTGTGCTCGCAGTACAGCATGATGATGATGAATACCTAAATTCATGCCATTTTCACCTGCATTGAATTAGCCTTTAAACCATTTTTCTAGACTAAATTTTAGTTCTGCAAACTTTTTTAAGTCCAATATTAAGTTACTGATCAACCCTCAGTACTTGAGTCCTGTACTAAACAATGCCATTCAATGACACTTGATTCCATCTAGATAACTTATAAAGAATGATGGCTGATAGGGATGGATGGTGCGAGAGAGTCAAGGGAATCTGTGCTGTCAGTATGCCTTGATAATAGTGGTATCTATTTGTTTCCTACAATAAGGCTGTTACTTCTTGCTGGTCAGTGATCAATCCCCTCCCTCAGTGCTTGTGTCCTGTATTAAACAATGTAATGTAAAGACACTGGATAGCATCTAGAAGACTTGCCAAGAGTGATAATCAGTGGGGATGGATGGTGAGAGAGAGTTAAGGAAATACATGCTGTCATCATGCCATGATGATGGTATGGTTGTTTCTTACCATTTTCTCCCCTTCCCAGGATAAACTATAGCCGAGTCGGCTGGTGATATAGAATACACAGACTGCATCTGTGCCAAGGGGTAAGACCTCCCCCCCAACGACTGTCCTAGTTATGACATTAAGCAATCTGATAATGCTGGCGCTTTGGGGAATGCAGAGTATCCCTTCATTGTCATCACTCTCAGTTCCACTCTGGCTCGGAGTAGTAGCACCTGATAGGATCCTATCTATGAGTCGAATAGAACTGTTTGACATTTAAACTGAGTGCAAACAAATGACTTATGCTAAATTGAATTGTGAGAAATAGAACTGTTTGATCATTTAACTGTGTATAAACAAATGATTGATGTTCAATTGAATTGCTAGTGATACATTGCAATACTTTGAACAATTTAACTAGGTGCAAACAAATGATTAGTATTGAATAGAATTATAAGTATTTGATAGCAATAATTGAAATCATTTAACTGTGTAGAAATCATAGCAATACGAGTGAACAGAAAATTTGTTCTTATCTACTTAAAAATGAAATTACTTACTAACTAATCTCTTACATATGATAAATATCAACTTAACTGTGTGCAAACAATTGACAGATGTTAAATTGTTTTTGTTACATTGTAATTCTTGAAGCCATTTAACTGTTTGCAACAAACGAATAATTGTAAATAGAATTATTTGATAGCAATACTTCAAACAATTTAACTGTATGCAAAAAATGTTATCAAGAAAATATGTTTAGAAATCATGTATATTTAATATATTTATATAAACAGAATTTGGCATTAAATCACCTACAATGGTTGATGTGCCATGAAATCAAACCAAACCAAACCAAACGAAATCATATATATTTAATATATATGTATAAAGAGGATTTGGCATTAAATAACCTACAATGGTTGATATGCCATAAAATCAAACCAAACCAAATCATATATATTCTAATATATATGTATAAAGAGGATTTGGCATTAAATAACCTACAATGGTTGATATGCCATAAAATCAAACCAAACCAAATCATATATATTTGATATATATGTATAAAGAGGATTTGGCATTAAATAACCTACAATGGTTGATATGCCATAAAACCAAACCAAAGCAGGATAAACTAGAAGAGAAATTGTCAGCAATAAAGATGGGTATATGTGTTCTGAAATTTGTTTTTGTATTTTTTTTTTTCTTTTGCAAAGTTGACTGATTGCTTATTTAGTTTCAACCAAACTTTTTGGAAACAGTCACAACATGAAGAGGAGGGCAGAGATATAAGTTGTATAATATTAAGTTGGTGTCCCTAAGATTTCTACCACAAGGCTCTCACCTATTAATGGTCAGTGATCACATCCCTGGCCTGTCAGTGCTTTCTTCCTATATTAAATAATGCGGCCTAATGATGGACTTTAAAGACTCATTAGTAGTAGGATTTTTAAGATATGGGTTGGGGGTCTGTAAAGAATTAGGCCAATTGTGCGGGCGGATAGATAAAACACAATCATTTCATTTTTTTCATTTTGACCGTCAAATCCGCTTCAATAAAAAAAAATAGATAAAAAAAATGATAGGCCTAATTTCACTTCAATTAACAAACAGTTATTTTGTTTTTTTATATCTTTTTTTTTTTTTTAACACTTCCATTCCTTTTTGTGTGTATGTGTGAGAGAGAGTGTGTTAAAGTGATTTAAAGTGTAATGAGAGGGAAAGAAAAAGTTATTAAAAGAGTCATGAGAGACAGAGAGAGAGATTGTGGAAGAGACCTAGATTAAAAAAAGTCATCAAAAGAATAAAGAGATTTTTTTTTTTTGTCTTGGTTGGTTGATTAATCGATTTTTGTATCTGTTTGAACTTTTCTAAATTGAATTATTCCTCTGGCAAAAAAAAAAAGCTTAAATCTGAAAAAAACCCAAAAAACGACTATTTCTTTTTTCTTTCTTTCTTGATCGTATTCTGGAGAATCATTTTATTTCTCACCCGCTTCCTACTGAGTTTTTCTCATTCCTCCTGACATAGGCAGACTGAGAGAGAGAGATATTAATAGGGATAACTAGATCTCTCTATATATATATATATATAGAGAGAGAGAGAGAGAGAGAAAGAGTGGTGGACTATAGCAGTGAAATTAAGAGACAGGCTATAGCAATGAAATAGTGAGAGATGTACTGTAGATGTGAAAGAGAGAGATGAATTATTGCATTGAAAAAAGGAGGGGGAGAAATAGATTGAAACAAAAAGAGAAATGAACTGTAGCAGTGAAAGAGAGAGAGATGGTCTGTAGCTGTGAAATAGACTATATATATATATATATATATATATATATATATATATATATGCACACACACACACACACACACGAGGTGCATACGATAAGTTTCCAGACTTTTTTTGTATGGGCATTTTTATTGATAGTACACACATGAAACTCTAGTCCCCTTCCAAGTAATCTTCTCCGGCTGTAATGCACCTATTGTTCTGTTCCAACAACTTCTGGAAGGCCCCATGGAAGTCCTCTTGTGTGAGCGTGTCAATGACCTTCGTCACAGCCTCTTTCATCTTCTCAATTGTCTCATAGCGACAGCCTCTGAGCTTAGGGAATAAGCAAAAGTCACAGGGAGCAAGGTCTGGACTATAGGGAGGGTGAGGTACTGTCTTGATGCCTATCTTGTTCAAATAGTGTGTGACAAGGATGGAGTTGTGGATTGGTGCATTGTCCTGGTGGAAATGCCGCTGACCCAATTTGAAGAGTGCTGGCCTCTTCCCTAGGAATCTCTTGCTGAACTCCCTTAAAACCTCAACATAGTAACCCTAACCCTAACCCTTTGGCCAATCAACTCTGGTGTATTGACTTCTTTACTCCTCCCACACCTCTCATCATCCCTCACAGACTCTCTGCCTTCCTTGAATCTCTTATACCACTTCAAATCTGATGCTCGATTCATGCAAGATGATCGAAAAGCAGTATGAAGCAATCCATATATTTCTGTGGCATTTATTCCAAGTTTAAAACAGAATTTTATTGCATATTGTTCTTCTAAAGTGTCCTGACATCCAGATTGCATTTTTGAACTTCACCAGCTGTGATAATCAGGCTTTAGTAGGGTGTATTCCAATTGCTGCTGTAGCTGTTCCTTTGAACCTGAAATCATAAAAATTGGTCAGTCATCTCATAAGATGTATTGCAATAAGACACTAAATTTTCAGGTGTCTACGACAATTTTAAATGCCTGTACAAAAAAAGTCTGGAAACTTATTGAAGGCACCACGTACTATTAAAGAGAAATCTACACAAAAGAAAAAAATTAAGAGGAACACAGAGAAAAAAAAACGAATAAAAAATATTATAGAAAAAAGACGAATGCATATCATAGAATAAATAAAGATGAACACATAATAAAAAAAATAAATAGGAACACATTATAGAAAAAGTCTGAAGCATTCCATATGTTATTGTGGCATTTTTTCTAAGTTTAAAACAGAATTTCATTGTATATCGTTCTTCTAAAGTGTCAGAAAGCATTTTTGAACTTCACCAGCTGTGACAATCAGGCTTTAGTTGGGTGTATTTGAATTGCTGCTGTAGCTGTTCATTTGAACCTGAAATCGTAAAAATTAGTTAGTCATCTCATAAGATATATCGCAATAACATACTGAATTTTCAAGTGTCTACGATAATTTTAAATGCCCATACGAAAAAAGTCTGGAAACTTATCGTATGCACCTCGTATATATATATATATATATATATATTCATGTCATGCTGCTAGGACGGATTTCTATGACTCTCTCTTGCCATTCATCTCTATCATTCATCACTTCTGGCAGGTCTTCTCGACTACATTTTGTATCAGCACATAGCTGTTATAGAAAAGTTCTAGTTGGTCGTACATTTGGACGTGTCTGTGAAGTGGTCAGCGGAGAATGTTGCTTACGAGTTTGTCTTTTCTTCTCCAGCAGTGTCCTGCGTAATTTGTTCATTTTATTCAGATGGATTTAGAGATGATGGGAAGGTGGCTGTACAGCTACTGTTTTGTGAAGCTCATATATATAAGTTGGCCAACCTTAGTCATGGGCTAACCAAAAACTCCCTTTTCAATAGCTACTACACCAAAGTGTAGAGAAGGCCACTATTTCTTTTCCTGGATTGCTCCACTTACCTTTAATCCATACCTTATAGTGCTGAGTGTTAAATAAGGAGGAATCAAGTATTGTTTTATGACTTGACCTGGTATTGAACCCTGCTCTCCTAGACCATTGGCAAACTCTATCCACTATATATTTACCAACTTCTCTGCACGAGCAGGTTGTGACACTAAGTTTTGTTAGCAGAATTTAACAAGTTTAAATTCAAAGTTTTCTTTCTCCTGGACTGGTTGTCCTACTAAAGTTAAAGAGCAGAGTTTGCCCTACTATTTACTCAGAGCTAGAGGGAGAATAATTGGATGCATACCTTTTCTGAAGTTGTTAATACTATGTGAAATGAAAACCGCCTTGTCCTTGATTTGAACTTGGCTTGCCATGTCTCTCATTACATTTTGAGATATAGATGAAAGACATGTAATAGATGGAAAGACAATGAAACCTCTGATAAAAATTATGGACTCACAACTCTTAGGAAATGTTTCTTCTTTTATTTTTATTAATGAAAAATAAACTAAGCACAAAACTGTTACAAAGCTTATTTCATTTAATAGCCAAATTTTATGGCTTCATGGAACATACCATAAATTCCATAATTTGATAGCCCAACTAATTTGTTGAAAAAAAATCTCAATTATTAAAATAAACTATTTTCATTTATTTGAAGTATGTTCCATAAGTCCAGAAATTTTGGTGAATTCTGTAGTAATTAGGGGTTGCTTCACAGTCAGTGAAAAATCCTCAGGGGTTGAGTCAATGTTGACTGTGAAGAGAATTCTGTAACCTCAAGTCAGAAAGCTTAATCCGGGACTATCTCTTCCAAGGGACACTTTTCATGTATCACCGTCCAGCACAATTTCTATCTTCAATTATCATCAACAGTCTCACCACAAACGTCTCTAGCTGAAATGTCACTATATCAAGGTGATTGTAAGAATCTCACCAACTGCAACGCTTGTGTTCACTACGAACATAAACCCTGTCTCTGTTGCCTGGGCTCTTTTTATAGGCTTAGAGCTTTGCATGCGTCCTTGTCAAGTCTCGTCAGTCTCATGAGAATCCAAGATTGTGAGTTCTTAAAACATGACGTTGGAGCGGCCATTTTCGCCTTTGCATGCCAGGCACACACGAGCACGTTTTTCCAGGGGTAAGTCCATTTCTCTTCTACAAATTCTATTAAAACATATATTGTTCCCCAGCAGCCCAATTTGCTGGAACTGTAGAATACTGCCTTTCTGCATAGGAGTAAGACCCTCCTCAACAAATTGGAGTATGACTCCATTGCCATTACTCCCAGGTCCACTCTGACCTAGAGTGTTAGCACCTGATAGGATTCTATCTATGGGTCAAACAGAACAAGCGATGTGAGCAAACAAATGAAGGATGTTAAATTTTGACCGTGATGTAATACTACTGGAAACCATTTCACTGTGTGCAAAAAAATAGCTCAGGCTTGTTTAATGTTATCAACAAAATGTGTTTACAAATCATATATATATATATAGGATTTGGTATTAAATACCCTACAATGATTGATATAGCATAAAACCAAACCAAAAATAATGGACTTATCTTTCTCATCAATGAAAAATAAACTAAGCTTAAATCTGTGTCAAAACCTATTTCATTTAATTGCCAAATTTTATGACTTTATGGAACATACCACAAATTCCATGATTTGATAGTCAAACTAATTTGTTCCTCTACCTTATGTTGAAAATATCTCAATTATTAAAATAAACTATTTTCATTAATTTGAAGTATGTTCCATAAGGCCAGAAAGTTTAGGGAATTATATTAAAACATATTAACTTCCTAGGTGGTGCCTGTAGTGTAATGGTTATAAGAAATGGACACAGCGACACGAGTTCAAATCCTGGACGTGATTGATTGCATTTCACATAGCACTGATACCCTTCGGAAAGGTATGAATCCAAATATTCTCCCCCCCAGCTATGGGTAAATAGTAGGGCAGACTAGGTTCTTCAGCCTTGGTGAGGCAACTAGTCTAGGAGAAGGAAAACTCTGAATTCAAACCTATTAAACTCCACATAAATATTGACCTTGTGTCATATCCTGCCCAAGCGGAGGGGTTGGTAAATATGATTAACTTCCTAGGTGTAATAAGAAATGCTGAGAGACTTGTTTCTTCTCTTTTTGCCCTGTAACATCTGACCGTTATTGAAACAGTGCTTCCAAAGCTGAACTTATTTTTGTTTCTGCTTACTGACAGTCAGACAGAAGTGTTGTTTTTTTTTCCTTCTTTCTCACCCACTTATTTCTGTTTTATATGCTTCAACCAAGTGTCAATCTCTTTTAGTTCTCTTCCAATGGTCAACAACAAACTGCATTGTGTTGTTTTTGACATCACAAGTTCATTGAAAGACCTAATAAAAGAAGACACCGAACTACCTCTTGCTTAAAAGGGGAAGACTTGTCAAAATACAAGAAATAGAAGTTTTGTGTGGACAAATAGGTTTGAATGATTTGATATCTTTGTTTAATGGCATATCAACCTTCATGAGTTATTTAATGCCAAACCCATCTTTGTAAAAGGACAGCAGTGGTACTATTTAACTCATAGCTGGGAGGATAAAGGGGTTCATACCTTTCCCAAGGGAGGGTATTAGTCCAAAAGTGAATGTAATCGTATAAGTTCAAATAAATTTGAGGGACCTTTGTTGGTTTATGCAGATGGTAATGATGATTAATAATAATTCCTTTTAAATTTTTCCTTGTCCTAGACTAGTAGCCAATCAAGGTTAAACAGCCTAATTTTGAATTTCTGTCACTGGTCCTGTAACTTAATTTGGTCATTTCACTTGTCTTTGGCGTTAATAGCCTGATAGAGCTCATCTTTCTCCAAGTCTACAACTGGTTTGAATTTAGTTTTCCTTGTCCTAGACTTGTAGCCAATCAAGGTTAAACAGCCTAATTGTTGTGGCCCTGGAAAGGGTCACTAATGAAAATGCAGACATGGATATTAGGTAAACAGATTATATTGCACAAGAAAGATAATTACATAGAAAAGGTAATGTCTCGTACTGTTTCGGATAACTCTGGTATTGTTCAGCTGGCAGCGAAATCTCTCAGTACTAATAAAGGTGAGAAGAGTCCATTATGGTGGGATGGGTAAGGCTCCCACAACACTAATCTACTCTACTATTTATTAGATCCATAGTTGGATGGATAATGATTGGATTTTGACCTTTCCAAGGGTATTAGCACTTGAGTTGTTGAGTTGACTTCTTATGACGTTACCCATTATGCTATAAGAGTCTTTTTTATTTAGAGAAGTATAAGTAAAGTTAGTGACCTAAGTCGAGGGTGACCTGAAGGCTCCCTTTTCAATAGCTACTACACTGAGGTGTAGAGGAAGGCACTACTTCATTCCCTGAATCTGTATTGCTCCACTTTACCCTTGATCATTACCTTATAATGCAGAGTACTATTTTTTGAGTCTTTGGTATGACTTGATCTGGGATTGAACCTTGGTCTGCTGGACTATTGGTGAACACTCTACTCATTAGGTCAATGGCCCGGTTAAAGACGAGTATAATTAATCGCAAATAAACAGAATATGCTTGAAATTAAGCTTAACCATATATATCAACCCCTCTGCTTAAGCAGAGTTTAACAGGTCTCAATTCAGAGTTTTCCTTCTCCTAGACTAGTCTCCCTCCAGCTATGGGTAAATAGTAGGACAGACTAGGTTCTTCAGCCTTGGTGAGGTAACTAGCCTAGGAGAAGGAAAACTCTGAATTCAAACCTGTTAAACTCTGCTTAAAAATTGACCTTGTGTCATATCTTGCCCGAGCGGAGGGGTTGGTTAGGAGGTGCCTGTGGTGTAATGCATTTCACAGAGCACTAATACCCTTGGGAAAGGTATGAATCCAATAATTCTCCCTCCAGCTATGGGTAAATAGTAGGGCAGACTAAGTTCTTCAGCCTTGGTGAGGCAACTAGTCTAGGAGAAGGAAAACTCTGAATTCAAACCTGTTAAACTCTGCTTAAAAAATTGACCTTGTGTCATATCCTGCCCGAGTGGAGGGGTTGGGTAAATATGATTATGTATTTATGCAATCTTCAAAAATATGGCTGCATAATCAGACCTGAAGTTCTAATACAAATCTTCTAGCAACAGATTCAAATTACTGTACAAATCGAAGCAGCACAACTGTCTACTGATAGAATGATTCGACGTGGCCTCTTTTTGTTAATTTCCGAGCGTGCATTTTCACAATCTTCAAATCTTTGGCTGAGTAATTGGACTTAAAGTGCACATTTTCTGCTGTGGTCATGTTATTGATTTTTTTTTTTTTTTTTTTTTTTTTTTTTTTTTTTTTGTGTGTGTAAATGAACTACTTTTGTCGTACTTTTTGACACCCGAAATCGTCTCGAGAAACACAGTGTTTAACGGTTCAATATAAAAAAAAACACAGAAAAGCTTTTCTCTATTATAAATTGTTTATTAAGTTCTACATGTGAAACATCAAGAAAAATGACCTTGTTTTCAAGTTGTCCTAAAAATGCTTTTTGTAAATTAGAAAAAAAAAAAATCAAAAATGTAATTTCACTTTGAAATAATCATTGAGATTCCCCCTCCCCACAAAAGAACCTCTTTCTGTCATTCACTCCATTTAAGTATTACTTGGAAAAGATGGGATTATAACATTGTCTCCTACTTTGATTGCACAGTTGGTTGGGAGGGGGGATTAAACCGAGTGCATTTCTTCAGAAGGGTAAGACCCCTTCTCCAACGAGTGTTCTGGATATGTCACTAAACAATCTGATGGTGAGGCTCAAGTAATGCTGAGGTGTTGGGTAATGTGGAGTATTCCTTCATTGCCATCACTCTCTAGTACACTTTGTACCAGAGTGGTAGCACCTGATAAGGTCCTATCTATAGGACAAATAGCACTGTTTGACATTTTAAACTGAGTGCAAACAAATGACTTAAGCTAAATTGAATTGTTAGAAATAGAACTGTTTGATGATTTAACTGTGTGTGTGTATCCACAAAATGTGCTTACAAATCATATATTTAATATATATGTAAAAACAGGATTTGGCATTAAATAACCAACAATGGTTGATATGCCATAAAAGCAAACCAAACCAACTTGAGGTATAATAGGTGTCATAAGAAAATGGACTTGGAAAAGGCATGAATCTGTTTTTCCCTTTCCTGCTGCTAGCAAATAGTAGGGCAGGCTGATTTTTTTCCCTTAGTTAAGCAATCAGTTGAGAAGGAAAATGCTAAATTCAAACCAGCTCTACTTGACTTAAAAATTAACCTTTTGTAGTTATATAATAGACTGATGAATTCTGGTTTTGACATCTTGAATTCAAATTAGGTCTGGAGCTGTTAAGTTAATGGAAAGATATAGGAAGTTCAATGAATTTGATTGACAGCTGTTGAACCTGAAGTCAGTCTGAGACTATAGCTCTGATTGGATAGTTTAAGTCAGGTGAACAAAACAATTCTGGAGTTAAAATAAGTTAGTCAGTTTGTGAGAAACACCTGACCTGAGCCGTTAAACGCTCCATGTTGCTCTTTAACTTTTTGTTTAAGCAAAATGGTTGTAATAAAAAGTAAAACTTGTCAGTAAATAAAGAAAAGTAAAATTTACACATGAAATGGTGATCGCATTACCATTCCTCATCAATGAACAAGATCAAAGATGACAACATGAAGGAAACATCAGTGCAACCAAGGTGACAAGATGAGGTGAACAGAGACAATATGAAGTGAAGAAAGAACTGAAGTAAAGTGAGGAGATGGGAGCTGACCAATCAGAGAACAATGTTAATAGAATATAGAGCAAAAGACTGTCTTTAGCAAAGGGGGTTGGGGAAATATATACTTTTCCTTTAAGATTGTCCTAATTAGCTAATCAAAGGGCCTATAACATTATGCATTTCACATCTATTCAATCTCCTCACCACCACCACCAAGCTATGGGGAAATAATTGGGGTGACTAGGTGCTTTAGCCTTGGCTAGACAATTGGTCTTGGAGATGGAAAATTCAAACCAGCTTAACTCCTCTGAAAAGTTGACCTTGTGTGACATCATGTGATGGAGGGGTTTGGTAAATACAAACATAAGTACCTACACACTATCAAAAACATACTTGCACACACACACACACACACACACACACACACACACACACACACACACATGGTTTTGTTTTCTTTCTTTAATGGTATATCAACTTTCATAGGTCATTTAATGCCAAAGCTATCCTTGTGGAAGCAAAGTAATGATACTATTTAACCTGTAGCTGGGGAGAAAAGGAGGTTCATGCCTTTCTCAAAGGCCATTAGTTCAAAAGTGTATGTAACAATGTGATTGGAAGTTGAACTCGCATGGTTCAAAGCTGCGGTCTCACACTGAAGCCATTACATCATGGGGACACTCCCACAGACAAATACATGCACACATACATATATATATGGGCATATACACACACACACACACACACTCTTGCCCAGTCGGCTGGAGCTGTAGAATACACCGACTGCACCATTGCAGAGGGGTAAGACCCCCCCCCCAATAAGTGTCCTGGATATGACACTTAAGAATCTGATGGCGAGGTTCCAGTAATACTGAAGCTTTGGGAAATGCGGAGTATCTCTTCATTGCCATCACTCCCAGGTCCTCTCTGGCCTGGCATGGCAGCACCTGATTGGGCCCTATCTATGGGTTAAATAGAACTAATGACATACTTATGCTAAACTGAACTGTTTGACTAAACTGAATAGCTCGAAATAGAAATGTTTTTGACAATTAAATCGTACTTAAATTTAAACTGCGTGCTAAACTGAATTGTTTGCAATGGAACTATTTTTTGACATTGAAACTGTACTTACACTAAACTGATTTGTTTAATATAGAACTGTTTTGACATCTGTGTAAACAAAATCTGTAATTATACTAAACTGAATTAGCTCTCTTTGAATAGAATGAATAGCTTGAAATAGAAATGTTTTTGACAATTAAACTGTGTACTCATGCTAAACTAAATTGTTTGAAATAATACTGATTATTTGCATAAAAATGGATTTGGCGTTAAATAACCTATAAAGGTTGATATGCCATGTAGCCAAAACAAGCACACACACACACACATGAACACATGTATTGCAGAAGTATGCACCTTCTGGTTAGATGAACACAAATTTTATGGACTCTGCAAATTATTCAATGAAACTTTTTGACACTTAAAATTACTGTCTCTCCATCTTCTTCACATTATTTTTTCTTAATCCAAATTCTATCAATTGCTACGCTACACACTCTTTACAGATGTACCAGTTCAGTGGAGATAGAAAAATTTACAAATTAGAAGAATAGTAATGATACTATTAAACCCATAGCTGAGGAAGATAAAAGGGTTCATGCCTTTTCCAAGTTTGAAAGTGAACATAATAGTGTGTGACTGGAGTTTGAACTCATGTCCTATAATGTTAAAGTCCTGCATGTTAGCCACTACACCATTAGAACTCTCTCT
>OY757943.1:6281611-6349111 GCA_963585895.1 Sepioteuthis lessoniana
TGTATTCAGAATAATTACTTGGAGCTATAATTGTTTACAAATGTTTATTATTATCAGTTACTTGAAACTATCTATGTGTTTAAAATTCTTGAAACCATTTATGGAAAAATTATTTGTATTTGATAGGAATACTTGAAACTATATAACTCTCCAAACAAATGATTGATTTTATTAGTTATTTGCTGTCATTTGTGTACAATTTATTTGTATTAGATAGAAATATTTAAGCCTTTTAATGGTGGAAACAAATTATTATAAAGAATAATTATTTGAAAGTAAGTTCAAATTGTTTTAGTTAGTTATAGATTATTATCATTAGTTTCTTATAACTGGCCATTAGTCTAATGAATAAAATGTTTGCCAATGGTCTGGTAGACTGGGGTTCAATTCCAGGTTGAGTGATACCAAAGACTCAAAAAATGGTACTTGATGCCACCTTGCTTAACACTCAGCACTATAAGGTAAGGATCAAGGGTAAAGTGGAGCAATCTAAGGAATGGAGTTGTGTCCTTCCCCACACCTCGGTGTAGTAGCTATTGAAAAGAGAGCCTTCGGGTTACCCTCAACTAAGGTCGCCAACAACTTACTTATTTAAAACCATGTCATTGTTTGAAGAAAAAAAAGCATTATTTTGATTTTGATTTTTTTTTGACTTTTGTCCTCATCTTTTATTGTGAAATGTCAAAAGACAACATTTTGGCTGTTGCATCCTCCGGCCTTCTTCAGGTGTCCCTTGTTTATCTGAATATAGGAATGATTCAGCCTGGGAAATTGTTTTCAAAATCTGACTGTTGATCAAACAAAGGCTTTCAAGAATATATGATGATCTTTTGCAAATAATGACATTTTTGTATCTGCACACCTTTCTTTCTATGTCCTTTTCCTTCTTTTTTTTACTCACTCTCTATACCCTTCTCTCCTTATTTTCTTTCTTTCTCTCATTTTCTGTTTTTCTACTTCCTCATTTTCTCTTTCTTTTTCCCCTGTTCTGTTTCTTTTTTTTTTCTCTCCCTTTCCTTATTTTTTCTTTCTTTCGCTCTCTCATCTTTTTTGTTTTTTCCTTATTTTCTTTCATCCTTCCTCCTGATGATGATTCTTTAGAAGCTTCCTGGGAAGAACTTGAAGGGAAAAATCAAAATAGTATCTGTTGTTCTTGATATTTTTTTATTTTTCAAGTAATTTAATTAAAAAAATTTAATTTATGTCCATCAATTATTGGTTCTATTATTGTGTTCTCCATTCTTGTAATATATTTGGTCCATGGTATAATGGTTATCATCATAGGAAATGGACACGGTGACACGAGTTCAAATCCTGGACGAGACTGATTGCATTTCACATGGCACTAATACCCTTGGGAAAGGTATAAATCCAATTATTCTCCCTCCAGCTATGGGTAAATAGTAGGGCAGACTGTGTTCTTCAGCCTTGGTGAGGCAACAAATCTAGGAGAAGGAAAACTCTGAATTCAAACCTGTTAAACTCCGCTTAAAAAATTGACCTTGTGTCAAATTCTGCCCAAGTGGAGGGGTTGGTAAACATAAATATATTGGGTCCGTACTGATTTCCTATTTTCAATCTGAAAAATTCACTTAGAAAGTTGCTCAGTCAGCTGGGGCTGTAGAATACACTGACTGCACCTCTGCAAAGGGGTAAGACCCCCCCCCAACAAGTGTCCTGGATATGACACTAAACAGTCTGATGGTGAGGTCCCAGTAATGCTGGAGCTTTGGGGAAAGCAGAGCACCCCTTCATTACCATTGCTCCCAGGTCCATTCTGGCCTGGCCTGGCATGGTAGCACCTGATAGGGCCCTATCTATGAGTTAAATAGAACTCACGGCATACTTATACTAAACTGAATAGCTTAAAATAGAAAAGTTTTTGACAAACCATACTTACATTTAAACTGCTTGCTTATGCTAAACTGAATTATTTGAAATAGAACTGTTTTTTGACATTGAAACTGTATTTACACTAAACTGAATTGTTTAATATTGAACTATTTTGACATTTAACTGTGTGTAAACAAAATCTGTACTTATACTAAACTGAATTAGCTGAATTAGAACTGCTTGACTAAACTGAATAGCTCAAAATAGAAATATTTTTCACAATTAAACTGTACTTATATTTAAACTGCGTGCTTATGCTAAACTGAATTATTTGAAATTGAACTGTTTTTGACATTGAAACTGTACTTACACTAAACTGAATTGTTATATATAACTGCTTGAATAAACTGAATAGTTTGAAATAGAAATGTTTTTGACAAACTGTGTACTTATGCTAAACTGAATTGTTTTAAATAAAACTGATTATTTACATAAAAATGGATTTGGCGTTAAATAACCTACAAAGGTTCATATGCCATAAAAAAAAAAAAATCACTTAGAAAGAAAAAGTAGGTTGACTTTGGTTTTAAAAAAAATGTTTTCTATAAATTAAGGGAATTAATACTGCTTAAATAAATTCAATTTTAACTTCTGTCTCTGATTATGTATATTTTTGCATGTCTATATGCACATTTGTATACATATTTAAATGTAATCATGTCACGTATTTTTAAACTTGAAGGCTGATCTATTGATTATATGGTTGCCCCTTTCCCTGTATATTTAGTATTTCCTCCTTGTTTTTTGTATTTTATTAAACATCCATTGGTGATTTAATATCACTACATATCATCCTTCCTCGTCCTGATGAAGATTCTTTAGAACCAAAATGTTATAACGTTGAATTTCTTTTTTATTAAACACTTCCTGAATAACATTTTTATACATTTTTCTCTCTATTGTCGGATTTTTTTTCTCTCTTTTTTGTTTTTCTACCTCATTTTCTCTCTTCCTCTTTACTTTCTCCCTCTTTCTTTCTCTTTCTCTGTCCTATTTCTTTTTTTCTCTCTCTCTGCCCCTCTCTCTTCATTTTCTTTCTTTCTCCCTCTTATTTTCTGTTTTTCTACCTCCTTGTATTCTCTCTCTCTTCCTCTTTACTTTCTCTTTCTATGTCCTTTTCCTTTTTTTTCTTCTTGCTCTCTATACCCTTCTCTCCTTATTTTCTTTCTTTCTCTCATTTTCTGTTTTTCTACTTCCTCATTTTCTCTTTCTTTTTTCCCCTGTTCTGTTTCTTTTTTTTCTCTCCCTTTCCTTATTTTTACTTTCTTTCGCTCTCTCATTTTTTTGTTTTTTCCTTATTTTCTCTCCCCCTTTACTGACTACTACACCTGGAACTTTTTCTTTACTAGAGAGTCAGTATGTTTACACTCCATGAATTGTCTTTTTGATTTAGAATCATTGTGGCAAACCCATGTTTAGCCCATCGTAAACATTTTTTTGACAAAAACATGCTTCTTCATACACATCATGCTTTCTTCTGTAAATTTCACATTGTTTGCACTTCTCAGCTGCCAAAGATTTGATGACAGACCTCTGTTCAAGCCTGGAGCACTGTTTGATCTGCAGCCATTTTGAATAGTCTCAAAACAAATATTTCTGTAAGATTAAGATAATTTTTGTGATAAACCAATTCCAAATGATGCAGCGTTTACATTTACAGATTTCTGGGAGAAAAAATTGCTTTTTCCACAAAATTCCCCTTATTTATTGAATTGACTTTTTTTTTTCCATGTAATACAGGATGTTTTTAAAAATGTTAATATTTCTAAAAGAGCTCCTTTATAATTTCAAAGTCTTTGCCTGTTCATCAACCCTATCTGTTGTATATTGACCTCCGACCCGGCCAAACATGCCATTCCAAAGATGGTGGAAGTGCATATTCCATTGACGTGGGTGAGCTTGGCTGACAATATGGGACAGGGTTAAAATCCCACGGTACAGTCACAAACTGATGCACCAGAAGAGGGTGACCTGTGAACTGCATGACAGTTATGTCCGCTCGATGATGATCAAAACATGCCATCCCAAATACGGCGGAAGTGGATATTCCTTTGGCCATTTTTGGGAAGAGATTGAGTGGGTGTTGAACTATTATATAACTCAGTGCACAGGAAATTCAAGCTGTTTTGGGGATCAGAAGAGTTGGAGAAATGGTGCTGTAGAGAAAACCAGCACCCAGAGAGGCTGGGCTCCCAGGCCCCCGGTTGAGCAGAATGGTAAGAAATGCGGTTATGGCCAATAGAGTGGGGGATCAATATGTCGCAGTTCTGTTCGGTCTCCAACTCCCTCCCACACACAACCCTTTCAATAAAGTGAGAGGTATATTTTTCTAAAGAACTGTGTCGCTAGTCTTTATTGTGTTGTCGTTTGTTTGGCCAGAGCAAAATACAACATATCAGCATATTGGAATGCTACCCAGGTGGTCTCTGTAATATCAGATATGCTTTTTGGATATAAACTCCCATGGAAATATTAACATTTTATCTAGTCTTCTGTGAGAGATTCTAAGAATGTGTTGTTGTTGTTGTTATTATTATTATTTGAAATATCAGGAAAACTAAAAGTGGAAATAGAAAAAGTAGAAGAAAAAAGACAAGGTTGAGGGTAAGAGTCTTGGTAATGTCAGAGAAAAGATAGAGATACAAAGAAATTATAAAAAAAAGAAAAAGGGTTAAGAAGATTGTTAGAATCAAGATGTCTGAAGAAAGAACAAAGGATTTACTAAGCCTCACTTAGTATGGCACAAGGCTAGAAGTGTGGAGTACTCAGTGAGAACCGAACTCACTAGTCAAGCTAGCTAATCATATACATACCCTTACAAGGTTGTTAAAATCTTTTTTTTTTTTTTTTTGTCTTTTGAATCACCCTGTATTATATACACATGCTACAAAACAAAACAAAAAATAGCTTTGCAGCCAATAAAGTCTTCATCAGATGTTGTGCGTTGATAATTGTGTATTGAGATTGTAAATCGATTAAAATGATCCAAAAGTGGAATTTCCCCCGCAGTACACGGGTTCTCTTTGTTTATTGCAACAGATTACAGGTTTAAAGATTAGTCATTTGAACTTATAGAATATTGTCTCTTCTTTCCAATCTGATTTTAGCCCAGTTGGCTGGAGCTGTAGAATACACTGACTGCATCTCTACAGAGAGGGTCAGATTCCCCCAACAGTCTGATGGTGAAGCTCTAGTAATGCTGGAGTTTTGGGGAATATGGGGAACCCCTTCATTGTTGTCACTCCCAGGTCGACTCTGTCCCAGAATGGTAGCACCTGCTAAGGGTCCTATCTATGGATCAAATAGAACTGTTTGACATTTAAACTGAGTGCAAATAAATGATTTATGATAAACTGAATTGCTTGAAATAGAACTGTTTAATCATTTAACTGTGTGTAAACAAATGACTGATGTTTAATTGAATTGTCAATGCTAAATAAAACATTTCACTGTGTGCAAACAAATGATTAATAGTAAATAGAATTATTTGTATTAGAGAGAAAAAAGTGAAACCATTTAACTGTGTGCAAAAAATGAGCTCAGGCTCGTTTAAAAATGTTATCTCCAAAATGTGTTGAGAAATCATATATTTAATATATATGTATAAAGAGGATTTGGCATTAAATATCCTACAATGGTGATATGCCATAAAACACAACCAAACCAAATCATATATATTCAAAATATATGTATGAAAAGGATTTGACATTAAATAAACTAAAATGGTTGATATGCCATAAAACACAACCAAACCAATTTAATTTGACATTTCCATTTCATTATATAATTCAAATCAACTTAATTAAAAATTAATTACTGAGATCTTAACATTGATTTTATGTAAATTCTAGTCTTGTTCAGTGAATTGACTTTTCATCAAATCAGTTGAGGACTTTATTTGCTGGAGGTTGTGAATACAACAAAGTTTGGTTGATTGGTTGGGTTTTTATGGCATATCAACCTTTGCAGGTTATTTAATGCCAAATCCATTTTTATTCAAGTAAACAGTTCTATATTAAACAATTCTGTTTAGCATGGGTACACAGTTTAATTGCCAAAAACATTTCTATTTCAAGCTATTCAGTTTAGTCAAACAGTTCTAATTCAAGCAATTCAGTTTAGCATAAGTATGCTGTTTAGTTCTATTTGACCCATAGATAAGGCCCTATCAGGCCAGTATGGAACTAGGGGGTGATGGCAATAAAGGGATGTTCTGCATTCCCCAAAGCTCCAGAATCACTGGAACCTCGCCATCAGATTGTTCAGTGTCATATCCAGGACACTCATCGGGGGGGGTCTTACCCCTTTTCAGAGGTGCAGTCAGTGTATTCTACAGCCCCAGCCGACTGGGCAAAACAACAAAGGATTATTTGAAGAGGTTGCATATGGCTCTGGCATTCCCAAGATTTGATAGAAAATTTGTCCAACTATTTTTCCTTGGTAAAGGTATGAATCCAATTATTCTCCCTCCAGCTGTGAGTAAAAAAAAAACAAAACTCGGTATGGAAACCAATGTAGGAGAAGGAAGATTTTGAATTTAAACCAGTTGTATTCCACTAATGAATTGACCTTGTGTCATACCCTGTTCATGGTAGAGGAGTTGAGTAAAGATATACACTCTGTGTGTGTGTATATATATATATATATATATATATATAGTAAAGTTGGCGACCAGAAGGCTCCCTTTTCAATAGCTACTCCACCAAGATGTAGGGGAGGGTGCTGCTGCTTCTATCCCTGGATTGCTCCACTTTACCCTTGATACAAACCTTATATTGCTGAGTGTTAAGCAAGGAGGTATCAAGTACCAATTTTAGAGTCTTTGGTATGATGCGACCTGAGATTTAACCTAGGTCTCCCGTACCATTGGCAAACAATCTACCCACTTGTGTGTGTGTATATATATATATATATATATATATATATATATTGTGACGAGTTTCCACTCGTATTTTTAATTTTTTTGAGATATGGACGGAGTCCTATGTTACGTATACAGGGACTACGGACGAAACGGGAGGGTTTCAAGGTTAAAGAGGTCAACGTGATATGAATGGATACGTGGGGATTTCTGAACCGGACAAACAATATAACGCAGAGTTGGTTTTTTTCCTTTTCTTTATATATGTATCATTCATATATCTTTTTTTTCATTTAAAAGAAAGCACAACTGTGACAACAGACAAACAAAGAACAAAACGAATGCAACAAAAAAAATATACAGAAATGTGGAGGACAATTCGCTCCCAATAGTGTCTGACTAGGTCCTTCCAATAAGACAAAGTATTTTTTTTTTCTTCTTTCACCGAAGAACAAGAGTCTCTCCTCTTCGTCTTTATGGATGTACAAATTTTAACCAAATAGGTTTTCCGCCGAAACTAGCTGCTGATAAACAGCCTCAAAAATGTTTCTTTGGAACAGTCTTGATACAGACCTTTATTTAGGTTACGTATATTATCCCTGATAAAAATTTTGACTATCCTTTTTTTCTTTTTTATCTTTCTTTTCTTTTGTTAATTTTTTTCTTATATTCGTTAATCTCCTATTAACGAGTCGCAAGGAACCAGTTTTTTTGTTTTCCTTTTCTTTTACGTTGAGCCTCAGGTTTTTACCCAACGGAGCTAAATGCTTCTATATGCCATTTTGGGACCAGGATTTCTCTTTTCACCAGACCCCGTGAAAAGGCAACCTTTCTCTTCTGTAGCGAAGCTCGAAACTAACTTTTTGGGTTTCGTTTCTTTTTGGCGGTAAAGCGCCTTCCTTGCCTCGACCAGTGGCATGTCTTTTCCTTATTTGGGTCAAGACCTTTGCCCCCTTCTCGGACGCTTCTTCCACTGTTGCTAGGGCTCAAAGCCTCGCCAATCGCCTTCCCCCACTTCCGATTCTTATAGTAGTTCTTGCATTCTAATCCTACTGTGGCCGGTGGCCGTAACAATATATATATATATATATATATATATATGAATAGATCCACAAATTAATTCTAATGTAGTACTTTAGGGTTTTATTGCATATAAATATGCTGAACATGTATTTCAGACTTCATGGTCATCTTCAAGTGTTTAGTCTCAAATTTTGGTCCAGCCAACTGGGCTGCGTCTCTGCAAAGGGGTAAGACTTCTTCAACAAGAGTCCTGAATATGACACTAAAAAATCTGATGGTTAGGCTCAATGGTAGAGTTTTGACTCTGCATTCTGTGGTCGCTGGTTTGATCTTCAGTGGGGGTGATCACAGTATACACTGCTGATGAGACCTATTAGGGTCAAAACAGCTGTCCAGTGTTTCTGTATGTCATGCGCTAGTGTTCGCCAGATTTTCTGGTCATGGTAATTCAATTCGCAACAAACCTAACCAGTCTCAAATTCATCAGCAGATCTATTCATTTTAAAATATTTACTTTTCTCTCATTGGCTCAACAAAAAAATTATATATATGAAATGGTAGATTGTGGTGAATCTTGACAATAGGATAGAAGTATTTGGAAAGTTGGATAAATCAAACACTTAGAACTGATTTAGAGGTGTGATATTTCGTTCTTTTATTTAATTTTTAATTTTTGAGAAAGTTTTTAACGATTAAAAATTTGCTCCTCTAAACTGGTTTTAAGTGTTCTATTTATCCAACTTTCCATTTATTTCTATCATATATCTATCTGTTTGTTGAGGTTTTGATATATGCTGTTGAAACTTGCATCATTAATATTTTTAATATAATTAATGGTATTTTATTTCTAACTGCTTTTTTTTCTTTATTTCTTTCTAGGTAAGTGTTCCATGTTAAAGGCATCCCAAATTTTCAGCTTGGGCAAGTTCTTCAACTCTGCTTAAGTATACTATTCTAATTATTATTCTTAAGTTGTTTTAGAATATGCTCTTACATATTGTGTTAAAAAGTCGATTTGTGAATCCTGATAAAAAAAAAATGAGTGGTGGTTAAGTTAATTCAGACTCTTTGGACTTGATGTTCTGAGTGAAATGGTGTTGTATAAATTTGGAGGGTTGATTTCTGTGTTGAATATGTTTAAACTTAAATTGACGTCTTATAGATTTTCAGCATCTGATCACCCAACTGCATAAATTGACCACTTATGCAGTTGGGTGATCAGAAGCTGAAAATTTTTTAAATTTAAAATTTAAATGAAACATTTTAGAAATTCAAATACATATTTGATTTTTTTATTTTTAAAATTTTTTTTTTTATGACAAGTAGGTAGAATGTCTTATTTAAGCCCTCTCTTTTATTTTCTCACTTTCTCTCTAAACAAGTGTCCTGCATATGACATTAAGCAATCTGATGGTGAGGCTCCAGTAATACTGGAGCTTTGGGGAATGCAGAGCATCCCTTCATTGCTATCACTCCCTGGTCCACTCTGAACTGGAGTGGTAGCATGTGATAGGATCCGATCTATGGATCAAATAGAACTATTTGACATTTCAACTCTGTTCAGACAAATGACATGCTAAACTGAATTGTTAGAAAGAGAACTGTTTGATCATTTAACTATGTGAATCTACAGAATGTGTTTACAAATCATTTATTTGATATGTAAAAACACGATTTGGCATTAAATGACCAACAATGGTTGATATGCCAAAAAAAAACAAACCAAACCAATCACTTTTTCTCTTCATTTTTCTTTCTTCTTTCTTTCATTTTCTTTCTTCCTTTTTTCTTTCTTACCTTTCTTTCTTTTTCACTTTCTCTTTTCCATTTCCTCCTTTCTTTTTTGTTTGAATAAACTGAATAGTTTGAAATAGAAATGTTTTTGATAATTAATCTGTGTACTCATGCTAAACGGAATTGTTTGAAATAAAACTGATTATTTACATCAAAATGGATTTGGCGTTAAATAACCTACAAAAGTTGATATGCCATAAAACCCAACCAACCAATCCTTTCCTTTTTTTTTTATCTCCTGTATTTCTTCTTCCCTCCATTTTTTCCCTTTCTCTTCCCCTCATATAACATGCCTTTTGGTTCAACTTTTATTTTTCCTTTTGTATGAATAGATACTTACTAACCTTGGATTTGTCTAAAACCTCTTCATCCCATTAATCATCCTTCTAGGTAATGATCTAAATCTCTTCCAGTTCCTTTTACAATCTCACCTCACATAAAGCACATTCCCAATTTTTTCTTGTATGTGTTCGCTGTGTATACTTTGATATTTAATTTTTCTGTAACAGAGACACGCACGTGAAGCATGTTGCCTTGAAAATGGTGTAAAAAGACGAACGTAATAGTCATAATTTGGATGGATTTTTGCTCTTTAAGCTGATGAATAAAAACATGGATTATCTTTTGTAGTCTATTGATGTCAAGAACAAAAATTTAAAGATAATCTTACTGGATTACTGCTCCCCATCCTCTTCACTTTATTTATTGCTAGGTTGAAAATAGAAAATAATAACTGGCTTGTTCAGGGCAGACAATAGTCTGACCCCTAAAACCTAAGAAAAAGAAATTTGTTAAGATTCATTGACCTTTATTTTTAACAAAAAAATTTTTTTTTATGCTAGTTTTAAAATTTGATCTAACTAATCCCCCACTCACTTTTTAAAAACCTTATTGCTAAATTTATTAAATGATTGACGGGGTAAATATGTTCTTTGTTTTCAGTTAGAGATCATTGATTTGAACTATGTATTTATTGAATCCTACCATAGTGAGGTTACATTGGAGAAAAGCCATGGTTAATTTTTGGTCATTACATAAACTGACTAGACTATGTTTTGAGAGTATTTATGAATTTGTCATCATATTTACCAACCCCTCCGCTCGGGCAGGATATGACACAAGGTCAATTTTTAAGTGGAGTTTAACAGGTTTGAATTCAGAGTTTTCCTTCTCCTAGACTAGTTGCCTCACCAAGGCTGAAGAACCTAGTCTGCCCTACTATTTACCCATAGCTGGGGGGAGAATAATTGGATTCATACCTTTCCCAAGGGTATTAGAGCTATGTAAAATGCAATCAGTCAGGTCCAGGATTTGAGCTTGTGTCACCGTGTCCATATCCTGCGATGATAACCATTACACCACGGGCACCTCCGAAATGAATTTGTAATCATTGTTTAGAGGTAAATGTTTATGCTCCCTTCATATCTTTAGATCTAACTCAGACTTTCCATTGCTCTCTCTCTCTATTTGACCATTTTTATCAGAATTTCTATGATAAGAAACTATTATTAGTTGAAAAATTGCAACCCTTCCCCATAGAACTGAACTGTATTTTTTAATGAGGACTTATGTTAGTGAACTTTGTCAAGAGGTTAATGTTTATGTCCACATATCTTATCTATCTGTCAGTCTATCTATCTACCTACTTCAGTCTTGTCCTCACTTTTCCTCTCTTTCATTCTTGCATTCTGTCTGACCCTTTCTGTTAGAACTTCCATGGTGAGAAATTATCAACACGAGTTAAAATCATGTTTTTTTTTATGAGGACTTATAAATGTCATACCTATTTACCCAATCCCTCCGCTCGGGCAGGATATGACACAAGGTCAATTTTTAAGTGGAGTTTAACAGGTTTGAATTCAGAGTTTTCCTTCTCCTAGACTAGTTGCCTCACCAAGGCTAAAGAACCTAGTCTTCCCTACTATTTACCCATAGCTGGAGGGAGAATAATTGGATTCATATCTTTCCCAAGGGTATTAGTGCTATGTGAAATGCAATCAGTCTCGTCCAGGATTTGAACTCGTGTTGCCGTGTCCATTTCCTACGACGATAACCATTACACCACGGACACCTCCATAATAAATGTCATTGGTCATTTTTACAGTCTCCTAGTGGCAATTACCCATACTACAATAGTCTGACCTCCTTCCTACAAAAAACAATAAAAAATAAAATTTCAAGATTCATTGACCCCCATTATTTTTTCTTTTCAAACCAGTTTGAAATTTGATTCAGCTAAGAAAACTCTCCCTGATCTAAGGCAGAAAAAGTCAGTGTCTTTTATTATATTCTGATGTTGATGTAAACAAACATTGAAATATTAGCTCAATCCAAGACAACTCTGTAGTGAGAGAAATGTTTATTGAATTTTGTATTTGAAGCTGTGAAAGTAACTTCTTTTCAGAATACTGATGATGATGTGAATGAACATTGAAATATAAACTTCATCACTTTACTCTTTCATATTATATTGTCCTGCTAAAAATCTACCCTACAGATAGTTCTTGTGGAAAGTCTAAATAAGTCATTTAACTTTAATAAGAGATTATAATTTGAATTTGTAATTATTGAATCTTACGGGAGGGAAAATTTCAGAGTCATTGATATTATGTGAACTGGCCGTAAATTTAACCATCCCACTTTTTATTACAACAATAAACATACACATGAAGATGTTTTCTTTGAGGTTTTATAAGTTAATAAACATTGTTAAGAAGTTGATCTTTATGACAATTATTAATAATAGCTTAGGAGAAATAGATTCATGCCTTTCCTAAGGGCATTAGCACAAAGTGAAATGTCAGTAGTATTGTGTAGACTTTTTTTCTGTCTTGTGAAAAAAATTTTTTTGTCTGATTTTTTTTTTTATTTATCTATTTTTTTTTTTTTATTATACCACTTTATCTGTTGGACCCCACCCCCATTTTTTTTTTTTGCATTTCTTTTTCTTTTTCTTTGTTATTCTTTTTCTTTTACTTTTTTATCTGTTAAACCCTCTGATTTTTTTCACTTGTCTTTTTTTTTTCTTTCTTTTACTTTTCCTTTTTTCTTATTCGTCTTTCTTTTTTCTTCCTTTTTTCTTTTTTCCTCCCTTTTTTTTTCTGAATTGATTCATAAAAACAAAATATTGGTTTTATCAGCAATTTTGAAATTTTATTACTTGAAGGTCAATATATTTATACTTTTTAAGCTTTAAGTGATTTGCTCTCATTTAAAATTTTTCTTTTTTAGATTAAACATATTTTATATACATATATATGTATAATCACTAAATCATATAATCTGCATTTATGTTTGAAAGAATATTATTTGTATCTACAGTTTATAGTTTTTTGCATAGCAGCCATTTTGTAATTATTTTATTTTCTTTTGCCATTATACGAAAACCTGACTTTTCAGTTGATTCGTAGTCATTTCTGTATATTATAATACAGCTTAGATATTGTCCATATTTTGTGACACTGAACAGGAGAAAGAGATCATGGCTGTCCCTTGAAAATCAGTATTTATATTCTATACTTTTATTTATTAAGCTTTTTACTGGGTAATAAACAAAATGATGTGACAATTTTATCCCCTAGCAATGGTTTAGATAGTACCACTACTGTTCTTCTGCAAGGATGGCCTTTGCATAAAATTACCAACTAATGTTGATGTGCCATTAAATAAAATCAAACCAAACCAATTATAATCCACATTTCTCTATAGATTAATGTGGTACAACAGAGAGAATTCATTTTGTTTAATTTAAGCACACAAAATACCTTTGAAACAGCTAATGTTTTTGGCCCTTTGATTGATAGTGGAAGACCTGGTGCTACTGAAAGCCTTAATGATAAATTTCAGATGTATCCCTACAATCATATGTCTCATTATCTTAAATAGAGGAAGACTACCAGCTCATTGGCCTAGTGGATAGAGTGTTTGCCAATGGTCTGGGAGATCTGGGTTCAATTTAAGGTCATGTCATACCATAGACACAAAAAATGGTACTTGCATATTGATAACACTCAGCAATATAAGGTACATAACAAGGGTAAAGTAGAGCAATCCAGGGAAATGAGTAGTGCCCTCCCCTATACCTCAGAGCAGTAGTTATTGGAAAGGGAGCCTTTTGGTCACCCTCGACTATGGTCGCCAACTTTATTTTTACTTGTGGCATAGTGGCTAATGTGCTGGAGTGCAACATGGTAGTAAGTGAGTTCAAACTTCATTTGTGCTATGACATTCACTTCTGGAATAATGTCCTTGAGAAAGGTATGAAGTCCTTTAGCCCCCGACTATTTATGGGTTAAATAGTACCATTCCTGTTCTTCTACAAGGATAGTTTTGGTATTAAATAACCCATAAATGTTGATATGCCATTAAACAAAAAAAACCCCAATGAAACCATTTCTTTTATAGGCACCATATGTTCCAGAGTTCATTACATTCAAAGTTCTTTTTTGCTTGCAGTGTAATATATTGCACTGACTGGGAATGAACCTGGCAGATGTAGTTGACAGATACTTCCGGTTGTAGATAAACTCAACAAAGTGACTACTGGGAAAGCAGAAATGCATGGGCGTGATACCTAAGGCAATAAAAAAAATGTGTGTGTGTAAGCTGCGACTAATGGAGAACAATCATAGTGTAGGTGAAGAGTCATGGCTATGTGGGAATTTTAAGATGATATATGGTCGAGAATTTTGGCTGAAGTTCCGTTACCACTGGCTGTTTCAACTCCCGACAGCTCCTTTGTGTGTACAAACTCTCTCTGACTGCTCTCCTGCTCCACCGTTGAAGAATGAAAACATAAGATATTTTTTTTATATATATATATATATATATATATATATACTTGTTCTTTGTTGTTTGTCAAAATCCATTTTAACTTTTAATGTGATGCAAGAAAATCTGATTTAGATAAGACTGAATGTAGATATATATATATATATATATATATATTCAGTATTATCTAAATATTCTTCAATCTACAAATATATATATATATATATATATATAGATTGAAGAATATTTAGATAATACTGAATATATATATATACTTTAAGAAAAACAACGAAACCAATCACAAAGGATTATAAATTTATTTCCATCCTGTTACGCATTTTTGAAATTTCCAAAAACACGAAAAAAAATTAACAGGACTTCTTCAGATCTTTTTGATAAAAAAACTAGAATAGACACATAAGAGTGGGAGGGGATAGAAGAGGGGTGAAGAGTTACCTCTTCATTAAGCCCACTTCCATTTTAAATTTAAATTTCGGTTAGCAATGTAGTAAATTTATTTTAAAAAAATTTTTTAAAAATTAATATTTAAAAAAAAAAATTACATTTAGACTTAAATTACAGATATTTTTAATTAGATTTATATCTTAAATAATAATCTCACATAAAGATGCAGTAATATATATATATGTATTAGTATCAGACCACTTGGCCAACAAGCGTACCACGTCAGCTAGGGAATTATAAGGTATTAAGTATATATATATATATATATATATATTCAGTATTATCTAAATATTCTTCAATCTACAAATATATATATATATATATATATATATATTTGTAGATTGAAGAATATTTATAATTCCCTAGCTGACGTGGTACGCTTGTTGGCCAAGTGGTCTGATACTAACGTAAATTTGGGCAGTTTTCGATCCCTCCTTCAAGTGTCCTACATATCTAGCTACACTGAAGAGTTGTGATACAATGAAACAGTCTGTCTGTGAATGACAATATATATATATATATATATATATATAAAAGAATATTTAGATAAAAGACTGAATGTCAAGATATATGTAGATTGAAGAAGTATAGTAGTAATGCAATTAACAATCTTACCTTGAAGAAACAGAAGGTGTGCTCTCTCTGCTACCGGCACGCGGAAACCAGAAGAAGAAAAGGATGCAAGAGGTGTAACTTATTTTATGGAGGAGAATGTGATAAGCCCATGTGAAGTGGCGAGATTTAATGAGCATATAAGAAACTAAGTTTGAGGTGGAAAAAGCAGAGCAGTATTTAGATTGTCTGATTGGTGAACATCCATCGGTTTATTTTGCGTGTTAAATAATTTGACTACCCCCTAATAGGTTGATTCCACTTCGAATAGACTTCTAAAACCACGAACATATACAGTAAAAAAGACATTAGATATTTAATATTGATAAAATTTTTTGTGATGTCATCTTGATTCTGTTAATATTTCTAATTAAAAGCTGCTTTCTTTCTTTTTTTCTATTCAGCCGCAAAAATGAAAATGAATTGTAAAAATACTTCGTCTTAGAAACTGGTCTCATTGAATTGCAGAATAATAAAAAGGAAATAAACTTGTCTCAAAATTAATGGCAGAAAAAATATCAGTGGGCTTAGCAGTCGAAATGTACTAATATAGGCAAGCAAGACACACTTGTCTGAGATGGTGAATAATAAAAACGTTTGAGAAATTCAGATAGTAATAAACCACCATTATAGGCACTGTATACTACATCCCAGAATTTAAGTTCTTTTTTGCTAGTAGTTTTGATTAGATGCTCTTCAACTTTTCTTAATGTGATATAAGAAAGTCTGACTTAGATAAGAGATAGTCTGTGTGTTGAAGAAGCCGACAAATATCAACATAGAAAACATTACGTATTAGATATTGGTGAAAGAGCTATTGACGTCATCATGATTCCATTTATATTTCTAATTAAAAGCTGCTTTTTTTCACTTGTTTTTTTTTTGTTTGTTTAACAACAAAAATGAAAAAGAAAATGGTGAAAAATAATCAATGTATAATAGTAAGAACTCATTGAAAAAAATCAAACAAAAAAAGTGGAAGATATAGCTACAAAACCATTGTCTCAGTGTTATATAATTGAGGAATGATTTTTTTATATTACTTATTTTTTTTGTTAATTATATTTTATCATTCAGTTTGGTTGGGCTTGGAACTATTCGGGTTAAGAGTTCAGGTGCATAGTCATTGGGTACAGTTTTACACTCGCACGCAAAGGATATGACAATCACCATTGTCATAATAAACCCCAGACAGGAAATGAGGCTGGAGTGTGGATGATGTCATGCTTGGAAGAGATGGTCCTGAGAATTTGAAGATTTTGAAAAAGAGTTAGTTGAAATTTGACATTGGACCATGGAGGCAGACAGTTAAGTTCCTGCCATTGAGGCAGAGAAGTTGAGTTCTCTACCGTTGAGGCATGTAGTTGGGTTTTTCGGATCTCTGCCGGCAGAGATGAATTGAGATCTTAGACATCACAAGATGCACTGCGCGTTGGTGGGGTCAGATAGTATGGTCAGCATAGTAAGAATTGTTTCTCTCCTCGTATCGAAGTGATAATGTACTTAAATGTCTTTAGCTACTGGCACTATTTACAGAATTACATTTAAAAGCAAACGCCATAATCTTCAACGGCAAAGACGTCATTACACAGTAGTAATTTGCTAAAACAAAAGTTACATCACTTTTGTAATAGATTCTCCCCTGATGATGGCCCAAAGTCGGGCAGAAAGTACTAGGGATACATACAACTATGGACAATACCTAAATCAATTCCCCCCAAATACGATAAAAGTAATACGGGAATTCGAACGGATCCAGAAGAAAATATGTAGGCATAAAATGTCTATTATGTTTAATAAAATTTGCATTAACAAAGAAATGCTGCCTAAATGTATATATATATATATATATATATATATATATATGCCAAGCAAGATGCCATGCAAGGTAAATTTTAAGTAGAGTTTGACAGGTTTGAATTCAGAGTTTTTATTTTCCTTGGCTGGTTGCCATACCAAATTTGAAGAGCCCAGTCTGTCCTACTATTTACCCATAGCTGGAGGGAGAATAAATGGATTCCTACCTTTCTCAAGGGTATTCGTATTATTCAAATTGCAAACTGTCTTCTCCAAGAGTTAAACTTGTGTTACTATGTCCATTTCCTAAGATGTTAACCATTCCATCACAAATGTCTCCAATGCTTGATATAAAAAAGTCTGATTTAGATAAGATATCGTCTATAAGTTGAAGAAGCTTTAAAAATATCTTAAAAAACATGAAGAATTAGATATTGGTCAAAGTGTCAGTGACATTTTCATGATTCTGTTTATAACTCTAATTAAAAGCTTCTTTCTCCTCTCATTTTTTTCTATTAAACAACAATGAAAAAAAAAGAATGGCAAAAAAATGAATGTATAATAGTAAGAATATTTTGTTTTAGAAAATGAGACAAAAAATAGTGGAAAGTATAGCAATAAAAACATTGTCTCTGGACATAAAAATGGTGGAATAAATAACATCTATAGAGACAAGCAAGATATTGTTCTAAATGAATTGTGTTATAATTGACAAAATAAAAGAAATTGTCTCGAAATTTCAGATGGGAGGAAAAAAAAGCCAATGGGTTAGTGACTGAAATATTGTAATATAAGCAAGCCAAACACAATTATCTGAGAGATTCAAGGAATAATAAAAAGAAAAACATGTCTCGGAAATTCAAATTGATTGATTTTAAAGGAATATCAACCTTCTAGAGTTATTTTATGCCTAGGGATTAGGGGATTGCATACTTTATACATTTATATTTACTTTTTTGTGTATTTTTAAAGAGTTTTTCTTTTTTTTTTTTGCCAACATGGTCCTATCAAATACAAATAACTTTTAAACAGATCTATTTAACCCATTTTTGAGAGCAATACTGAACAAGTCCTGGCGGCAACACCCGACAAGGCACCAACTATACGGCCACCTGCCTCCCATCACAAAAACTATACAAGTTAGACAAACCAGACATGCAGGACACTGCTGGAGAAGCAAGGACGAGCTCATCAGTGATGTACTCCTATGGACTCCCGCATATGGCCAAGCAAAAGCAAGATGATCAGCTCGAACATACATACATACAGCAGCTATGTGAGGATACGGGATGTAGCCCTGAAGACCTGCCAGAAGCAATGAATGATAGGGAGAAGTAGCGAGAGAGGGTCAGGGATATCCGTGCTAGCGGCACAACATGATGATGATGATGATTTAACCCATAGATGAGACCCTAACAAGTACTGTCCTTCCAGTTCAGAGTGAAGAGGCACTCCATACTCCTCTCATCTCCAAAACTGGTGCCCCCACCATTAGATACAGTTTAATGGACACCGCTTTAGAGAGGGTTCTTGCCCCTCTGCAGGAAATATAATGAACATATTCTAAGCCCCTCTTACAGGGCAATGAGAAATTCAGACAGTAACCATCATCATCATCTTGTGTTGCTAGTATGTATCTCGCCATACATCCCTATCATCCATCATTCCCTGTAGGTCTTCTAGACTACATCCTGTGTTCATACAGAGCTGTTATACGTAAATTCTTATTCTTCTGCCAAAACTGGCATGACCATGTGAAGGCGTCTATTGGAGAATGTCACTTATAAGTTCAGCCTTGCTTCTCCTGCAGTGTCCTGCATGCCTTGTTCATCTTATTTGAATGGACAAGGCTGATGCATTTCACATAGCACTAATACCCTTGGGAAAGGTATGAATCCAATTATTCTCCCTCCTGCTATAGGTAGATAGTAGGGCAGACTGAGTTCTTCAGCCTTGGTGAGGCAACTAGTCTAGGAGAAGGAAAACTCTGAATTCAAACCTGTTAAACTCTGCTTAAAAAAATTGACCTTGTGTCATATCCTGCCTGAGCAGAGGGGTTGGTAAATATGGATGGTTTTAGAGATTGGAGGTTGGTAAAGCACAATTATTTTTCCAAGTAGTAGTTGTATCAGTTCTACTGTATGGATGCACTACATGTACACTGACAAAGGATTTAGGGGAAAAGCTAGATGGGAACTGCCCAAAAATGCCTTTGTTGTATAGCCACATACATATAGAAATATATGTGAAACGTAATCAGACATAATGACGACTTCAATGAACGAACACACTTCTTTATAAAAATATATCTCACACACTTTATTCTCGAAATGGTTGATGTTTCTTGTGTGTGAGAGGTGAGTTGGAGATGGGGACAGCCTGCTACATATTGGCCCCAAGTTCTTCTGACCATAGCAGCACTTCTTTCGCATTCTGGCTGGGCTGTTCCACTGTGGGTCACTGAGGGCCCAAGCCCTCTGTCTGGAGCTGGTTCTCACTCCGCTGGCATCCTATCTCCAACTGACTCAAGCTGTCTGTGTCCTGGTTATATTTTTGTTTGATGCCCACCTGCTTCCACTTATTTACACAGGTGCATCTCTTGATTGATGGCTCGGTCGAGGATCAATATATAGCACCTTGAGCTATATTAAACAATTCTTGGAAGCAACATCCCAGACAGTTATAAGACATTATTATAAGCACTGTATATGACATTCCAGAATTAAAGTTCATTTTTGTGAGCAGGTTTAATTTGACATTCATCAACTTTTCTTAATGTGATATAAGAATGTCTAATAAGACTTGTGCTTGTTTAAGAGAGTGAATAACAGATAGAAAACCGGTTTTTGAAATTCAGACTGTAACCAGGCCAAAAGGACTGTGGTTGAAACACTGTGATGAAGATAAAGAAACTGGACTGAATGAATCAATAAGATGACAAGCATTTTTCTTAATGTTGAGTCGTTGACTGTTTTTAAAGACACTGTCATAATCTGTGTTTTGAAAGATGAAGTTAATTAAAAGTGTCACAATTGATTGCAATTTATGTCATTACTTGTTTAAATTTCTGTGGTGAAGCTTGATAATTATTATTACTCAGAATATTCAGACTATTGACTTCATCTTTATTGTTATGCTTACAACATTTTGGCTGATATGTTCTTTGGCCTTCTTCGAGTGTTTCATGTCAAACTTGGATAAGTATGTAAGGACACGTTGATGTGTATAAAGTGTTTAATTGGAAAGTGCTTCTGAGGGAAATCATTTGGAGGTTGCAGGTTCAATCCCAACAACAGGTAGGAATAACAAAAAACACTTGTGCCTGGTCATGGTAAACAAAATTCAAACAGTCTACCCCTGTGGTTCAAATTAAGGGTTCAGTTCAAGATTCTGTGTAGACTTCCGAGTTCAACATGAAACACCTGAAGAAGGCCAAAGGACTTATCGGCTGAAACGTCAGTATAACAATAAAGATGAGGCTAAGAGTGTACATATTCTAAGTAATGAAAAAAGTATAAATTCAAGGAATCACAACATTACCTATTCATTTGTTGATCGCAGATGACTTTAGAATCATTACATGATCAGAATATACGGAAATGCAATTAAACAGACCAAAAGTATAAAGCTTGATAATTGTTATTACTTAGAATATTTGAACTATTGACCTCATCTTTATTATTATACTCACAATGTTTCGGCTGATATATCCTTCAGTCTTCTTCAGATGTTGCATGTTAAACTTGCAAGTCCACACAGAATCTCGAACTGTCCCTTTATTTGAACCACAGGGCTAGACTGTTCCAATTCTGTTAACCATGACCAGGTACAAGTGTTAAATTATAATAAATGTTCCATGTTATTCTTACCTGTTGTTAGGATTGAACCTACAACCTCCAGATGATTTCCCTCAGAAGC
Source organism: Sepioteuthis lessoniana (assembly GCA_963585895.1). NCBI lineage: Eukaryota > Metazoa > Mollusca > Cephalopoda > Myopsida > Loliginidae > Sepioteuthis > Sepioteuthis lessoniana. The sequence continues at coordinate 6,302,745 of OY757943.1, forward strand.
ACCTTCCAACAAAATGCCTTATTCCCTGCGCTATGTGTCCTTGCCTTTTATATCATTGTTTGATGAAAACCGAGTAGTTTGTTTTAGAGGGAAATTATGTGCAGACTAAAAATCATTAACTTTCAACTTTCTGTGCAAAACAACACAGTATTTCATTCTTAATACTGATATTTTGTTGATAAAATTGCAAGATTAAAACTGTTTGAATATTGATCACTTTAAATCAGGGGTCTCCAACTTGCTGGCTGTGAGCCATATGTGGCACTTAAGGTGCATTCTATTGCCTAGTTGGCTGGGGTTGTAGAATACACACTGTACCTGTGCGGAATCGTAGTACACGAGTTCGTACTCCAGTCGCGCTATTACGTTCACTTTCGGGCAAATACCCTTGGGAAAGGTATGAACCCCCTTATTCTCCCTCCAACTATGGGTAAATAGTACGACGGACTAGGTTCTTCAGCCTTGGTGAGGCAACTAGTCTAGGAGAAGGAAAACTCTGAATTCAAAACCTGTTAAACTCCGCTTAAAAATTGACCTTGTGTCATATCCTGCCCGAGCGGAGGGGTTGGTAAATAGTACCTGTGCAGAGGGGTAAGACCTCCCCAATGAGTGTCCTGGATATGACACTAAACAATCTGATGGTGAGGTTCCAGTGATGCTGGAGCTTTGGAGAATGCAGAGCACCCATTCATTGCCATTGCTCCCAGGTCCACTCTGGCCTGGAATGGTAGCACCTGAAAAGGCCCTATCTATGAGTTAAATAGAACCAACTGCATATTTATGCTAAACTGAATTAGAACTGTCTGACTAAACTGAATAGCTTGAAATAGAAATGTTTTTGACAATTAAACTGTACTTAAATCTAAACTGTGTGCTTATGCTAAACTGAATTGTTTGAAATGGAACTGTTTTTGACATTGAAACTGTACTTACATTAAACTGAATTGTTATATATAGAACTGTTTTAACATTTAACTGTGTAAACAAAATCTGTACTTATACTAAACTGAATTAGAATTGTTTGAATAAACTGAATAGTTTGAAATAGAAATGTTTTTGACAATTTAACTGTGTACTCATGCTAAACTGAATTGTTTGAAATAGAACTGACTATTTGCATAAAAATAGATTTGGCATTAACTAAGCTACAAATGTTGATATGCCATAAAACCCAACCAACCAATAAGAAGCATCTATGTGGTCTTCCAGAAGCTTCTCTCCTATTATCTTTCTTCTCTCCCTTCATCATTTTTCTTCTCTCTCCTTCTCATCTCTTTTCTACTTTCTCTCTCTCTCTCTCCCCATTTCTCTTCTCTCCCGTCTCATCTTTCTTTTCCTCTCCCTTTTGTTTTTGCCCTTCTCTCCCCTTCTCTTTGCCTTCTCTCCCCCTCTCTTCTTTGTTTTTCTCTCTCCTCTTTCTTCTGTTTTCTTTTTCCCTCCTTCTTCTTTCCCTCTTTGTCATCTCTTCTTCTCTCTAGCATTCATCTCTCTTTTTCTTTCCCTATCTTTTCCTTTTCCCTCTCCCTTCATCTTTTTCTCTCTCCTCCTTCTCCTTCATGTCATCTCTCATTTCCTCTTATCTACCTCTCCCTCTTCTCCACCTCCCTGTCTCAGTACCAATCACTTTGAATTAGATTGTACTGAAAATGACGAATATGAAAACATTGCCAAAATCAGCTGTTCATTTTTGTTTATCAACCAAGTATTGATTGTTTACAACAAAGCTTCTTGGATTTAATTTAACTTTCAATATTTTAGTTTACCAAGTTCGATAAATTTTGTCTCTTTGGGTTGCAGGGAGCATTGCTAGATTCAAAAGTTGGTAAGGGGGGAAGTGAGCAAGCACAATATTTTAAAACTTATTCATTTTTTTATTTACATTTTGTTGTGGACCAGTAAAGGGTCCTGAAAAAAGACATGAACTCAGGTTTATGTGGAACAAAGTATATAAACAAAAGTATAATACAACATAGGTAAAAAGGTGTTGAACGTCAGTCTGACTGCCAAAGTGTTAGGCTGGGGAGAACTTCACCATCGAGATGAATATTCTCCTGATATTAATAGCAACAGGAAGAGTTCATTACAGTCTGCAGGTTGGGTTCCATAACACATTTAAAATTAAAGCAGATTGACTTTAACAGCATGTCAAACTGTCTTGGCTTATCTTATGCCTAGAGGTTAGGCAATCAAAGAAGCTGTGTGCTGCTTTGAAGAAATCCTAGAAGCTACATTCTACAAAATAGAAACTATATGACTATTTACTTCCCATCTCACTAACCATATAAGCCGAGATAAGCAAGACTGCTGGAAGAAGTAAGGGTGAATTCATAAGCGACCATCTCCAATAGACTTTTATACATGGACACACAAGTGTTTGTCGACCAGCTGGAAGAAGTAAGGACAAATCTAGAAATGACGTTCTCTGATGGATTCTTACATGTAGATGCATTGATGTTGGTCGAGCAGCATAACTTACATTTGCCAGCTCTGTGTGGACAATGAAGGCTGTCTAGAAGATTTACTAAGTGTGATGGTTGATAGGGACAGATACTTAGAGATAGTCAAAGGAATCCATGCTGTCTGCATGTCTTAATGATAATTAAAGATTAAATGACTTATTTCTTGAGAATCAGGAAGAGTAATGCCTGATTTGGAGATGGAAACAAATGAAATCATTCAAAGGAAGAGATCATGATAAAATTGATTTGATTTTTTTGGGGGTGGGGTAAGTCCCCATTAAGCAGTTGTCCAAGTTCTGGATTGTGGTCTCAAAGTAAATGAGTTCAAAGTCAAGTTATGATCAGCCCAACCTGCTGAGGCTGTAAAATAAACCATTGTAGGAAATGGATACGGCGACACGAGTTCAGATCCTGGACAAGACTGATTGCATTTCACATAGCACTAATACACTTGGGAAAGGGATGAATCCAATTATTCTCCCTCCAGCTATGGGTAAATAGTAGGGCAGACTAGGTTCTTCAGCCTTGGTGAGGCAACTAGTCTAGGAGAAGGAATACTCTGAATTCAAACCTGTTAAACTCTGCTTAAAAAAAAAAATTGACCTTGTGTCATATCCTGCCTGAGCAGAGGGGTTGGTAAATATAGTAAAATAAACCAACTGCATCTCTGCAGAAGGGGTAAGAACTCCCACCATCAAAGCTTAGGTTCCAGTATTGCCAGAGCTTTGGGGAATGTGGAGTACCCCTTCATTGCTAACGCTCCCAGGTCCACTCTGGTCCGGAGTGGTAGCACCTGAAAGGGTCCTATCTATGGGTCAAATAGAACTGTTTGACATTTAAACTGAGTTCAAAAATTGACTTATGTTAAATTGGATTTTTAGAAATCGAACTGTTTGATAATTTAACTGTGTGTAAACAAACAACTGATGTTTAATCAAATTGTTAGTGATACATAGCAATACTTGAAACCATTTAACTTTGTTGACTTATGTTTACAAATCATATATATCTAACATTTATGTATAAACCATATTTGACATGAGGTTTGGGTTAGATAGTATCACTGCTGTTCTTCAGCAAAGATGGGTTTGATATAAAATAACCCATGACAGTTGATATACCATTAAAAAAATCAAGAAAAGTTTGGGTCACTTTTATTGATGCATATCACATTGTCAAAAGTGAATGAAGATACCTAAATTCTAGATTTTAACCAGCATCATTGGGTTGGGTAGAGTGTTGGCCAATGGTCCAGGAGACATGGGTTCAATTCCAGGTCGAGTCATACATGTGTGCGTGTATATATATATATATATATATATATATATTATTATTTTTTTTTTTTTTTTTTTTTTTTTTTTTTTTTTTTTGGAGGTATAGACTTAACTTTCTCTTTCCCATACAAAAAGTATGTGAAAACATTCAAAGAATGTTATATATATATATAATCTATTATTCATTGTGGACTTCCTCATGTCCTTTTTTTTCCATTCTTGTCAACCCATGTGACATTTTTTATTAAATAAAAGAAAAGGCTTGTTTAAGTAAATAACTTACAGTACCTTGGTTGGTGTAATGGTTAGCAAGATAATCTTACAGACCATAATTAGTGAGCTTGATTCTCAGTGGGTGCCCCATACTTATATTGTTGTGTCACAACTAAGCTAATCTTAATAAATAACTCAGGGTACCTCAGCTTGGCATAAAGCTGAGCAAGCAGACCATTGATAGTGAGTTCAATTCTCACATATGGCCAATATACCTACTTTTTCACCAATGGTCCAGAAGACCTGGGTTCTATCCCAGGTTGCATCATACCAAAGACTTTAAAAATGGTACTTGATGCCTCCTTGTTTAACACTCGGCAATATAAGTTATGTATCAAGGGTAAAGTGGAGCAATCCAGGGAAAGGAGTAGTGCCCTCCCTTACACCTTGGTGTAGTAGCTATTGAAAAGGGAGCCTTCTGGTCGCCCTCTTTACTTACTTTTACTACTTTCTTTTTACTGGAATTAGTTGTGTATAAGACAAAGTATGACACAGAATACTTCGACATTGAAGCAGGAGTACTACAAGGGGACACACTGGCTCTGTACCTCTTTATCATTTGTCTAGACTACGTACTACCGGATGGAGACACAGTATACTTTGACATTGTAGCAGGAGTACTACAAGGGGACACACTGGCTCCATACCTCTTTATCATTTGTCTAGACTACGTACTACCGGATGGAGACACAGTATACTTTGACATTGTAGCAGGAGTACTACAAGGGGACACATTGGCTCCGTACCTCTTTATCATTTGTCTAGACTATGTACTTAGAACATCGATTGACAAAATCAGCGAGAATGGCTTTGAGCTGACGAAGAAAAGAAGCAGAAGGTACCCCGCAAAAACAATTACCGACGCCGACTACATAGCGATACTGGCAAATACACCCGACCAAGCCGAAACATTACTGCATAGTTTAGAATGAGTAGCCGCAGGCGTAGGCCTCTATGTTAATGCACACAAAATGGAATATATGTGCTATAATCAAACGGGGGACATCTCCACTCTAGACAGAACCCCTCTTAAACTAGTAGACAAATTCACTTACCTAGGAAGCAGCGTCGAATCAACCGAAAAGGACATCGAAACGAGGTTAACGAAAGCATGGGCAGCTATCAATAGGCTATCGATTATATGGAAATCAGACCTAACCGATAAAATGAAACGCAGTTTCTTCCAGGCAGCAGTCAGATCGATACTGCTATATGGGTGCACTACATGGACGCTAACAAAACGGCTGGAGAAGAAGCTAGACAGCAATTACATAAGAATGCTGCGTGTAATCTTGAACAAGTCCTGGCGGCAACACCCCACAAGACACCAACTGTACGGCCACCTGCCTCCTATCACGAAAATTATTCAAGTTAGACGAACCAGACATGCAGGACACTGCTGGAGAAGCAGGGACGAACTCATAAGAGATGTACTCTTATGGACCCCCACACATGGCCATGCAAAAGTAGGACGACCAGCACGAACATATATTCAGCAGCTATGTGAGGATACGGGATATTGTCCTGAAGACCTGCCTAGGGCAATGAACGATAGGGAGGAGTGGCGAGAGAGGGTCAGGGATATCCGTTCTACCAGCGCAACATGATGATGATGATGATTTTTCCATATATTTCAGCCTAAAAGTTAAGAGTGTGTATCATACACAAGAACAGTGGAGAAAATAGAAAAAAAAAGTCATCTAAAAGTGATGAATTTATTATGAAGGAAAGTCGACGTTAAAACGTTTCGGTTTTAATGAACCTTCATCAGGACGTTAAGATGGTGAAACAAGTGTTGATAGAACAACAATCAATGATTTAATTAAATACAATAACAAAAAAAAAAAAAAAATATACAAAGAAAGATTATAAAAACATTGTCATTTAGTCAGAATTCTTTTTTGAAAAACTATCCTATGAGTGGCACAGGCAATGATGTTTAAATGTGTGGAACTTCTTAGAGATACAACTGATTATAAAGAAAAAAGGAAAGAAAGGAAATGAAGAAAAGAGAGAGAAAAAAAGAAAATAAACAAACCTACCATATGGGAATAAATGAATAGGGTTAAATCATAAATATTGACTGTATGTAAACTGTTATATCTATTAGTGAAATATCATATTCAGTACTGGGTGACCAAAAGCAAAAGAGATCTATCATCCAAACTAACGTATTTGACACCTTCATAGATTACAACTATTTTAAAATCAGATTTCCTTCTCCAAGGTTGGTTATCATACCAAAGCAAAAGAACTGAGTCTGTGGAATGCAGATCCCCTCACTTCTTTAGTGGTATGGAGATATTGCATTTTGCTTGTATATGTCCATTTTCTGTTAGATTCTCCACTTTTATCCTGTGCAATACCTGGTAACCTTGCTGCTGCTTCAGTGCCAGCAGAAATTCTGTAGAAATAACTATGAACTTTTGACTTGCTTTGTGCTTTGGCTAAATCTTGTTCATTGGTCACTGGTGGGTCATTCGGCAGGAAATAGTTGTCTGATGAATGTCTTTGACTAATAAGAATGGTGCCATGGATGTAATCCTGCAGGTTAGCATCCTAAAAGCAACAGCCAAATCTTTGGTCAAGAGGAAAAGAAATGAAGGCTTCCTGTCTGCAGACACAAACTTTTCTGCTAATATTCCAATTAAATCCAAATAATGAATGTGTGTTTGACCTCTATAGGTTGAAATAACATGTACATATATTTGATTTAAGATACTGTAGACACAGTCAACAGCGATTAGGATATGTATATTTAAAGTGTGTGTGTGTGTGTGTGTGTGTATAAATAAGTATGTACGTATGGATGGATATATATATATATATATACACACACACACACATACACACTCATTTAATCATAGAATATTTGAATGTAATATATATATATATATATATATATATATATATATATATATTTATGTATTTATTTTTAAAATATCCAGTCAGTGTCCGAGGACAGTGGGTGTGGATTATTCTTTACATAGAATATATGAGGAAAATCATATAAATCTATGTGAGTGCTCAATGTATGGCTATTGTTAGTTCCCTATTTATTCACTGGGGTATAACAAAATTCACATTTGGAGCGTATATAGTACAATTTGATGGAGACTCAAACTCGGTTAAGTCGTCATAATAAATTTATTTTGGCGGAGAATATTACTATACTCTGCGTTTCGTCAGATGACTATTTACATGCTTTTCTCAAAGTTGCAGAATAGCAAATGTAGAGTTACAGTTCGTATTCAGAAGATAAAATAAAAGAATAAAAATAGAAATAAAATAAAAAATAAAAATAAAAAATAGATATAAAAATAAGACTAAAAATGGAAATCAAATTACAAATTATTTCATTCACAGGCGTGGGCAGAGGGAGTCAAAATGTTAGGTGTTAGAACGATTAAGAAATAGGAGTGGAATTAATCTACCAGTCAACCCCTCCCAATTTTGTGCTCTTGTAGGGGGTTTTTCATAGCAGGTGTGATTTTCCAAACAGACTAAGATCATATAACTAATTGCTATAAATAGTCATCTGATGAGATGGAGAGTATAGTAATATCCTCCACCGAAATAAATTTATAATGACAGCTTAACCAAGTGTGAGTCTCCGTCAAATTGTACTCTATATATATATATAAAATGTGTGTGTGTGTGTGTGTGTGTATGCTGTGAGCAATTTTGAACATGTCCTGGAGGCAACACAAAGCAGCAGCTGTACGGAAACTATCAAAGTTAGATTAACCAGATATGCAGGACACTGCTAGAGAAGCAGGGTCAAGCTTATAAGTGATGTTTCCTATGGACCCCATCACATAGCTGAGCAAAAGCAGGGTGACTAGCTCAAACCTACATACCACAGCTCTTTGAGGATATGGTATGTAGCCCTGAGGACCTGCCAGAAGTGATGAACGATAGGGAGGAGTAGCAAGAGAGGTTCAGGGATATTCGTGCTGGTGGCTCGACATGATGAATACTTGGATCTATATAATTGTGTGCAAATTATTTGTATTAGATAGGGGTATGTTAAACCATACGATTGTGTGCAAATTATTTGTATTAGATAGGGGTACGTTAAACCATACAATTGTGTGCAAATTATTTATATTAGATAGGGGTATGTTAAACCATACGATTGTGTGCAAATTATTTGTATTAGATAGGGGTACGTTAAACCATACAATTGTGCGCAAATTATTTGTATTAGATAAGAATACTTAATATCTTATTATTTAGTATAAAAAAGCAACTTTTAAGAAATGACTATACAAAAAATGTCAACAGAAATGATATTCCCTAACCTCTTGGCATAAAATAACCCTAGACAGATTAACATGCTGTTAAAATCAATCGTCTGAGAACCAAGCCAACATTTGATCCCAAGATTCCTTCTTTTTTAACTCACTCTGCTGATTTCTTCCGTTATTTATCATCCTTCCCTTCTCTTTTCCTCATAGAATATCATTCTGGTGTAAAGTGTATGCATGGGTTTCGGGAAGCAGGGATGAAATGTGATCTTCTGTTTTGTATTGTTCGGTCTCTGAAAATGAAGCCAAACTCTCGATACATTCACCCCACAACTCTTGTATCAGAATGAAATGGTTGCCAACTGAACAATCAATAAATCAACAGGAACAATCAGTCGTGTTAATGGCCATTGATCAGCACTTGCGTTCCAAGTTGATTGCTATTGTGCAAAAATGGTAACTATAAGCTTAATCTGCAGAATGAAAAACTATGGTAGCTACTTTACTTTGCAAAGGACGAATCAGTAACTCCACCCCGTGTGTGTGTGTGTATGTGTTTTTATATATATATATATATATATATATATATTCATTTATGTGTGTATGTATATATATATATATTCATATGTGTGTGTGTTTATATATATATATATATACAGACATTTTTAATTAGATGAATTATATATCATAAATTGAATTTTATATATATATATATATATATATATTAAAGTGAAGGTTTGGTGTATTCATTTTGGATTAAAGTGTTCGCCAATGGCCTGGGAGACCTGGGTTCAATCCCAGGTTGAGTCATATCAAAGACTCAAAAAATGGTACTTCTTTGCTTAACACTTAGCATTATAATGTAGGGATCAAGAGTAAAGTGAGTCAGTCCTGGGAAAGATGTAGTAGCTATCAAAAAGGGAGCTTTCGGGTTACCCTTGGCTAAGGTCGTCAACTTTACTTACTATTTTGGATTATTTCCTAAATTATCAATGCCAAAAGCAAGTATATGAGGTATCAATTACAAAAGTTGAGACGATGGAGCAGTTAATCAGTAAACATACGAAAAAAATGGTTGGGAGTACCTAATTCCTTAACAAATGTGGCACTATACAGCTCATCAACAAAGCTAAAACTTCCAATGTTGTCACTTGTTCAGGAATTTAAATTAAGTAAAGCACGACTTTCAGATGCTGCATGATTCTAGTGACCCACTAGTGAAGAATGCCCAGTCTTCCATAATAACAGTTTGGAAATGGAAGGCGAAAATAATTGGCACTGTGGCAAATGGAAAAGCAGGTCTAGACCTTCATCCACAGTGTTGGTGGTCCAAGGAATTCACAATAAACAAAAGAAAAATAGTTTCGGAAGAAATGGATCATGTTGAAGAAGTCACGCATATTGCTACACTGTAGGATAAAGGAAACAGGGTGCATGGACCTAGTGGGAGAGTACAAAAGACATAGAACCCCAAAAATTGTTTCCTTATAAAAGCAGTCTACGACGTTTTACCAACAGCAGTCAACCTTCATGTTTGGGGGGCTAACTACATCCAATTGATGCAGAGCATGTGGGAAAACTGACAGCCTAAAGCATATTCTTATCGGATGTGACTATGCTCTAAGAAGCTACACGTGACAGCATAACGAAGTCCTTGAGATTTTTACCAAGGCTGCGAAGATCTGTTGTGTGACTGCCAATAAAGCTCTAAATAATATTACCCACAGAGTGATTCATTTCCTTCAAGAAGGAAACATTTTGAAACTTTCCCATAAAAATAAGCACAGATCATCAGACTGGCACATCACAACTGATTTAAAACATCATTTCATATTTCCAACAGAAGTAGCATTAACAACCCAGCATCCAGATATTGTAACTTGGTCTTTTGAATTAATAAAAAATTTTGTTATTGAGTTAATGGTGCCTTTTGAAGAAAATTTCGACTGGGTACGTCACTGTAAGTTGGATAAATATGAGGATCTGGAAATGGTTCGATAACCAACATATTTCCAATTGAGGTCGGATGCCGAGGTTTCATTACCAACTCAACCTCTGTATTCTTGTCTAATCTTGGACTTTCTCCATCAGACAAGAGGAAATACATAAAAAAGATCCAAGATAAGACTCTAATTGTATCAGTATGGATATGGCAATCCCACAAGATCTGGTGGTATCATGAATTAATGCTGGGGTGCTCTGGGTTAGTGGTAATGATGTTTTGGCCCAGAAACCATGCCTGAACCCAGAGTGACCATCTGATGAAGGATTTGTTGGAACCAATGCTGCTGTATAAACATCAGTCATTGTATGATACATATATATATATATATATATATATACACACACACACACACGCTGATATCATTTGAGATATGTGCAAATTTTTCTTTTTTAAGTAGAGGAATTATATTGTGAATTGAATTACCATGACCAGAAAATTTGGTGAACACCTACACATGACATACAGAAATGCTGGACAGCTCTTTCGACCTTATTAGGTCTCATCAGCAGTGTATACCATGATCTTCACTACTGAAGATAGAACCAGTGATTACAGATTGTAGAGCTGAAACTCTACAATTGAGCCAACTGTTCATATTGCACACAAGTGACACCAAATTAACTAGTCATGGTAATTGCATGGCCAATTAACCTTAATGCGTATTGTAAGTTACATCCGTACTCTTTACAGAGGACACGGTCACCTCCAGGACCATGTCTTCCCAAGAGGATTAGAAATACACATCCATGTAATTATTATGACCTCAGGGGTAAGGATATAAATGTTTATTTTTCTTTTTTATGTTAAATGTCTTTTTTTTTCCCGATGAATCGTATATCTATACCTAAAAAGAAAAAGTATGAAACACAGAATTCTGAATTGTTTCTACTCTGAAAATTTGAGAACATTTGAATTAGAATTATTCAATGTATTAAATTATGAAATGCTAGAAGTTTTTTTTTTTTTAAATGCTTTATGATAAAAGAAATGCAAATAAGAAATGTTTTGCATTAAAAAAAGTGCTGTTACAACTTTCTTTTTGATAGAATCATATCAACTTTGTCTTTCTGGAAAAAAATAAAATAACCCTAATTTTCAAAAGCTTTTTAAATTCTACCCACCCACCCACCCCTAAAAAAAAACTCAACTCCATTATTGTTTAATGAAGACTTTGTAGTCTATTGTTTTCCATACAGCTGACATGCCATTCTATCATTAAAGCCTTTGTTTATTTTCCTCTTACATTTTGTTATATATATATATATTGTTTTTCCTCATGTAACGTGTGAAAGCACGTGCAATACTCTGCCCTCATCAGCCGCCAACCAGGGGTGATAACAGTTTCGGTAGCTCAAGGGGGTACTGCCACTTCTGGTGCTACCAAGTGGCTTTTGCCACCAGACAGGGTATTTAGAGAATTATATATATATATATATATATATATATATATATATGCCAGATCAATTAAGTGCAGAGACGACATTGGATGTTAATCTTCATTTTTAGTGTGCAGTTTGTGATTTAAAAAAACAAAAACAAAAAAAAACGCGTTTACTTTCGGCCGTTGATGTTACTACGCATTTACAGTAACTGTTTCTTATATAATCACACAGGAATGGTGGTTCTGCATGTATTTCATTCATGCTGAAAACTTCTCGCTTTTGACCGAATCCAACTTTATATATATATATATATAAACAGAATTATTTGTTTAAACCTTCAACTTAGAGAAATATGACCACTTATGTGAATTTTTTTAAAAAAGAGATTTTAACTATGAATAACAGGATATTATTTCATTTTTTATTAATGTTTAATAATTTATAATTTACTATAAATTATTAGTTTAATATCATTTTATTTATAACTCAATGGGAGAGGAACAGATATTTCTTAGATTCTTGTCTTCTGGCAGAGTGCTATGCTCTAATCTTTGGAAGAAGTACTCTCATTTGATAGTTGGTTTTGGTATGTGTATCGCCAGCACAGATCTCCCTAACCCTGTCCATCCACCCATCACTCCCGGTAGGTCTTCAGGGCTACCTCCTGTATCAGCATAGAGCTGTTGTATGTAGGTTCTAGCTGGTCATCCTGCCTTTGCTCATCCATGTGAAGGGGTCCAAAGGAGTATGTCACTTATGAGTTCATATCTACTTCTCCAGCAGTGTCCTGCATGTCTGTTTCATCTAACTTGGATAGTTTTCTTGATGGGTGGTAAGTGGCCGTACAGCTGCTGCTTTGTGGGGTGCTGCCTCCAGCACTTTTTTAATATTGCTCACAGCATTCTTGTGTAATTGCCATCAAGCTTTTTCTCCATACATTTAGTTAGCATCCATGTAATGCATCCATATAGCAGTATTGATACGACTGATGCTTGGAAGAAACTGCGTTTCATTTTTTTGGTCAGGTCTGATTTCCATTTGACTGATAGCCTATTGATAGCTGTCCATGCCTTTGTTAGTTGTGTGTTGATGTCTGTCTCAGTTGATGAGACACTGCTTCCTAGGTAGGTGAACTTGTCTACTAGTTTCAGAGAACGACTGTTTAGTGTGGAGATGCTGCCTCATTCATTAAAGCACATGTATTCTGTCTTGTCTACATTGACATGGAGGCCTGTGCCAGCAGCTGCTCAGACAATGTAGTAGGGTTTCAGCCTGAGTAGGTGTATTTGTCAGAAGTTCTATGTCATTGATGTAGTTAGCATCCATAATTGTATGTGCTGGGTATCTTCTGCTTCTTTCCTTTGTCAGCTTGAAACCGTTGTCTTTCATTTTAGCGATAGACATTCTAAGCACGTAGTCTAGACAGATGATAAAGAGGTATGGGGCTAATGTGTCTCCTTGCAGCACACCTGCTATAATGTCGAAGTAGTCTGTGTCTCCATCTTGGGAGCAGACTTTTACTTTCATGTTTCTATATAGCATCATTATGGCAGCGATGGTTTCTTTAGGTAGACCGTGGGCTAGTAGTACTTGCTCCATCTTCCCTCTGTGTATGGCGTCAAAGGTCTTGATGAAGTCGACAAATGATATTGTTGCCTCTAGGTTTTTTGCACATATACCTTCAAGAATTCAATGGATAGTCAAAATTTGTGACATCATGGATCGATTTCACTGAAAGCCATTTTGGTTCTTCCTAAGTATCTTCTCAACTTTGGGTTCTATGTGGTTGCATAGTAGAGCATTGTATATCTTGGCCCCTATGGATGTAAGGGCTATACCTTGGTAGTTCTTGGCTAATCCAAGGTTACTCTTCTTAGGGAAGAGAACAGTATGTCATCGAATTCCCTGGTCTTCCATACTTCTGGGGGTATTTCATCAAGCCCTGCTGCTTTTCTATTTTAAATTTTTCTTAGTACTGAGTCGAGTTCTTCTTGCATAAACTGTCCTAGCTTTATGTCTAATTGTTTACTAATAATTCTCGTGATTGGCTCATGTGTAACTTTCGGAGGGTTTCCGAGTAAATTCTGAAATTTTGTTTCCCTAGTTGTATTCATTCTTCTTGGCTGGTAGCTTTCAGTTTAGCTTTTGCAGTGCTCTTCCTTCTGCTTACTTTGTTTACCATTTGCCATGCTATCCTATATTGTTTATCTTCAACCGAGTCTCTAATCTTATTGATCTGATTTTGTATGTATTCTGTTTGTTCTTTTAGGTATATGTTAGCTAATTAATTTTGTGCTTTGCCCAGTCAGCTGGGGCTATAGAATACACTGATTGCTTCTCTGCAGAAGGGTAAGAACTCCCAACAAGTGTCCTGGATATAACACTAAACAATCTGATGGTGAGGTTCCAGCAGTGCTGGAGCTTTGAGGAATGCGAAGTACCCCTTCACTGCCATCGCTCCCAGGTCCACTCTGGCCCACAGTAGCAGCACCTGATAAGGGTCCTATCTGTGGGTTAAATAGAACTAACAGCATACTTATGCTAAACTGAATTTTTTGAGTAAAAACTGTGTGCATATGCTTAACTGAATTTATTGAAATAGAACTGTTTTTCGACATTAAAACTGTATTTACACTTAACTGAATTGTTACATATAACTACTTGAATAGTTTAAAATGGAAATGTTTTTGACAATTGAACTGTGTACTTATGCTAAACTGAATTGTTTTAAATAGAACAGATTATTTACGTAAAAATGGATTTGGCGTTAAATAACCTACAAAGGTTGATATGCCATAAAACCCAACAAACTAAACCATATTGTGCCTTTTTCAGTATATATATATATATATATATATATATATATAATTAAATATTATAGACATCTTTTGTCTACATACCAATAAACATGTATCTATCCAACTTTTTTACCCGAGGAAATGGACACGGCGACACAAGTTCAAATCCTGGCCAAGACTAATTGCATTACACATAGCACTAATACCCTTGGGAAAGGTATGAATCCAATTATTCTCCCTCCAGCTATGGGTAAATAGTAGGGCAGACGAGGTTCTTCAGCCTTGGTGAGGCAACTAGTCTAGGAGAAGGAAAACTCTGAATTCAAACCTGTTAAACTTCGCTTAAAAATTGACCTTGTGTCACATCCTGCCCAAGCAGAGGGGTTGGTAAATATGATCAAACTTTTTTTACCACAACCAGGTGCTCTATTATTATTATTATAGATTAAATAAAAATATTTCAAAAACGTTCAATCAAAAAAACATACTCTCTACTGATCCTAAAAAAAACACAACTTATCATTTGATATAATAGATTTAAAACCTCTAATTTGGTTATTCACCACAATTCCTCCCCCTTAGTTTTGCAAAGAACTAAGGTTATATATCAATTTAAATGTTTTTTGGGAGAATTATCTCTGAAAAAAAAAATATATGTTTGGTTTAACTTCAACTATATTGTCAAGGTGACTTGCCATACATCTCTCTGGTACCAGCTCAATAGCACATCTGAAAAAACATTGCTGCTCTACAACTGAATTTTGCAAAATTCTTACTGATAAAACAACAATATTAGAGCAACAAAATATCAAACAAAGATTACAGATTCTTGGAACCCTACACATTAGAAATAAAACTCCCAACCTCAAAAAAATTAATTTCAAAACCAATGCTTATCATATTTACCCAACCCCTCCGCTCAAGCAGGATGTGACACAAGGTCAATTTTTAAGTGGAGTTTAACAGGTTTGAATTCAGAGTTTTCCTTCTCCTAGACTAGTTGCCTCACCAAGGCTAAAGAACTTAGTCTTCCCTACTATTTACCCATAGCTGGAGGGAGAATAATTGGATTCATATCTTTCCCAAGGGTATTAGTGCTATGTGAAATGCAATTAGTCTTGTCCAAGATTTGAACTCGTGTCGCCATGTTCATTTCCTACGACGATAACCATTATACCACGGGCACCTCCTAAAAACCTCCTTGGTAAGGGAACTAGTCTAGGAGAAGGAAAACTCTGAATTCAAACCTGTTAAACTCCGCTTAAAAATTGACCTTGTGTCATATCCTGCCCAAACGGAGGGGTTGGTAAATAGGATTAAAAAATGATGCTGGCTATGCTCCTGTTGTACGTTGCAACAAGGAAGGACACAATTTCAATTTAAAAGGTGCAAAGATTATTAAATACATATATAACAAACAGAAGCAATCTGTGATTATTTTAACATATAATACAATTGAACAAAGATCTGATAAGCATCATTTTTGGCCTACAAAATCATCGCTGAAAATGGAATAATGACATCATATAAACAAAACTCTTTACGTTGTTACTAATAATGACTTAAGATTAACATTTTCCTTTTTAAATTTAATTGTATTTGATAATAAATATATATAATGATATATAATAATATCTTAAACTCTCTCTCTCTCTCTCTCTCTATATATATATATATATATATAGGGGGTATCCTCGTGGTGTAATGGTTAACGCGATGGACTGTGAAATCGTAGTAAACGAGTTCGTACTCCAATCACGCTATTACGTTCACTTTCGGGCAAATACCCTTGGGAAAGGTATGAACCCCCTTATCCCCCAGCTATGGGTTAAATAGTACCACTACTGTTGTTCTAGGAGAATGACTTTGGCATTAAATAAACTACAAAGGTTGATATGCTATTAAACAAAGAAACCAAACTCAACCAAATATATATATATATATATATATATATATATATATATATATATACACAAAAATTAAATTGCAAGTTGGGCCTTTCCTACTAAAGTTTTGCCTCACCAACTCCTCAGTACCAAGTCGGTACTTGATTCTCTTTAGTAGGAAAGGCCCGACTCGCGATTTAATTTTTGTAATTGGCTCTACTTTGTATTGAGCATTCTCTGTAATTATAGCATTGCAGCATTTTACGGTGGGTTTTCTTTTTCTTTTGACCAACTGATTGCATATCTCTTGATTTTTTTCAACTGGTGTGACGAAGTTGGTCTTTTCTTTTTTTTTTTTTTTTTTTTTTTTTTTTTTTTTGTCCTATGATATTTTTTCTTTTTCCACCGGGTGGTAATTTGAGATATTATTATCTCTATTTTTTTTTTCCTTTTTTCCTGGTAACCGTGAATGCTGGTAGATAGTCGGTTAGTAAATGTGTATATATATATATATATATATATAATAAATAGCTAAATATGTCTTGATTTTAACATCTTTGTTTTCTTTTCTTTCTAAATTTTCTTACATTTCTGACTGAATGAGAAAATAAATATATATGTATATATAAGGATCCAGATCTTGTCATTTGGTCAGTTAATTCAAAAAAGTTATCATTGCTGAATTAACGATCCCTTTCGAGACCAACATCGACTGGGCACATCAGCAGAAATTGGAAAAGTACAAAGACCTATGTAGTAGTGTAGTAAGAATGGCTGGTCAACAGACATATTTCCTCTTGAGATTGGATGTCGAGGTTTTATTTCAAATGCAACCTCTACATTTTTAACCAAACTCGGACTTTCACCTGCAAAGAAGAGGGAATATATAAAAAAGATCCAAAACAAGACTGTAACTGCATCTGAACGGATATGGCATTCATACAGATTAAACACCATCCAATAAAGTCTGGTAGTATTGTGAGATACTGCTGGGGTGCCCTGGTTTAGTGGTAATGATGCTTCAGCCCTGAAACCATGCCTGAACCCAGGATCATCATCTGATGAAGACTTTACTGGAAGCAAAACTGCTTTTTTTGTAGCTGTTCCTTTATATAATTTAAAAAAAAAATTTTTTGATATTACACTATGGTAAAAGTGTATGTAATTTAAAGAGTGTATTTTTTTTATTTCAATAAATTTCTTTGTAAATCTAAGCATTAAACTAAGAAAAAGAAAACTTATAAAAGAGTGGGTAATGCTAATTTTTATGATTAGTTGCTTCATTCTTGGAGTCTTGTCATTTACTCAGCTTAGTTTATCACAAGGCCAGAAATATATGAGACATCTTAGCTAAAAATTACACCATGCAGGGTTTCTCATTCTAATAGCCTTGTGCCAGACTAAGCTAAACTTAGTTGTCCATAAAGTCTGAAAAGGTTCTGGAAAAGATCCCTGCAGACATTATAAGAGTTCTAGCTAATACGTTGCTAAGTTAATCATCTGATTAGTCAGTCTTCCAATATGATGATCACATGTGGTGCTAGACTTTGATGTCTTTGAATGATGGAAGTCTATTCAAAATTCAGCATGAGTCAATACAAAGAGCAAAGGCAGTTCGTTCTGTTGAAGCCATCTTGGAAAAGGCTGTAACCTTTACGTCAATATAGGGCAGCCATATTGTTATAGAATCCATATTATTATAACAGCAGCCATTTGCAATTCTCTAAGGAGATAAACTTGTTTCACTATATGTTGAAACATACTGAAATTAATGTCAATCAGATAATAACAACAAACATTTGTTAATTAGGTCACAAATTCTATAAGTTTTTTAAAATTTCTATTTATCTTTTTTTTGCTTGCTTTCATATTATAATTATACTAAGATGTTCTTAGAATTTTGTTTGAGTGATTTAATTGGAGATATTCTAAGAATTTACTAAGTTTTGCTTAGTCTGGCACAAAGGCCTCAAATTGCTTATCATACCTGCTATTTCTAAGTGGTCATTCATCTAAGGACTGGGAATCACGGTTTAACTTTGGTGATTTAATTGAAGATATTCTTAGAATTTACTAAGCTTTGCTTACTAAAAGTACTTGTCATTAAGTAGTCACCCACCTAACTACTGTGTAGGCTCATTGCTGCTTAACTTTGGTGATTTACTGACAATTCATGCTTTAAGCATCATTTATATTTCTTATGTAGCATGATGTAGAGAAAACTCAAAAGCAGTGGAAGTAGGTTTAAGCGTCTGAGCTTTATTTACCGGAAACGTTGCAAGCCTATGAAGCTGGCTCTGTTTTTCACATACTCCATTTTGTAGGGAGTTGTAGCTGTAGCTACATACTTTATAACAATATTCTTTTAGAATATTTTTAAAAAAATAGTACACTGATGATTTTTAAACGTGGAAAAACAATGTTGAAATTGACTATTACTTTGAGAGAATACATTAGCATACCAGAAATTGTTTGGATGATTGCATCTTTTCCTCATATTCTTTGTGTTATTTAGATAACATTCAGCTTTTTTTTTTTTTCAACTTTGACCTGGAATTGGATCCCATCTATGGCTCAAATAGATCTGTTTAAAAATTAGTATTATATAGGAATACGTGAAGCAGTATAACTGTGTGCAAATAAATGATTATTATTTTATATAATTATCAATGTTTGGAATATTTGAAACCTTTTAACTATATCCAAATTATTTGTATTAAGACGAGTTACTTGAAGCTATAATTGTATCATCATCATGTCGTGCTGGTAGCACGGATATCCCTTGACTCTCTCTCGCCACTTTTCCCTATCGTTCATCGCCTCAGGCAGGTCTTCTAGACAATATCCTGTATCCTCACATAGTTGCTGAATGTATGTTCGTGCTGGTTGTCCTACTTTTGCACGGCCATGTGTGGGGGTCCATAAAAGTACATCACTTATGAGTTTGTCCCTGCTTCTCCAGCAGTGTCCTGCATGTCTGGGTCGTCTAACTTGAATAGTTTTCATGATAGGAGGCAGGTGGCTGTACAGTTGGTGTCTTGTGGGGTGTTGCTGCCAGGACTTGTTCAATATTGCTCGCAGTATTCTTGCGTAATTGCCATTTAGCTTCTTACTAATTATAATTAGTTACTTGAAATCATCTAATTACTTGCGAATTAGTGATGTTAAATACTTGATATACTTGAAAGTATATAAATAGACTAACTGATATTAGATAGGAATAGTTACTTAAAACCATATGGTTGTGTTTAAATTATTTGTATTAGATAGGAATACTTCAAACTAAAGAGCCCAGCTAGCTGGGGCTGTAAAACACACTTTGGTTCTTTGCAGAGGAGTAATACCCCGCTCAATGAGAGTCCTAGATCTGACACTAAACAATCTGACGGTGAGGCTTTTGTAATTCTGGAGCTTTGGGGAATGCGGTGTACCCTTCATTGCTATTGCTCCTGGGTCCACTCTGGTCCAGAGTGGTAACACTTGATAGTCCTATCTATGGGTCAAATAGAACTGTTTGATATTTAAACTGAGTGCAAACAAATAATTTATGCTAAATTGAATTATTAGAAATAGAACTGTTTATGGTTTAATTGTGTGTAAACAAGTGACTGATGTTTAATTGAATTATTAGTGATACATAACAATACTTGGAACCATTTAGCTGTGTGCAAACAAATGGTTAATGTTGAATAGAATTGTTATTGCTAAATAGCAATAATTGGAACCATTTAACTATGGAGAAACAAGAACTAATTTATTTGCACACTAGTATTACTAACTCATTTAAAAATAAAATAACCAATAAACTAATCTCTTACATATCATATATATCTATTTAGATATGGGCAAAGAAATGACTGATGTTAAATTGTAACTGTTATATTGCAATACTTGAAATCATTTAACTGTGTACAAACAGATGATTAATAGTAAATAGAATTATTTGTATTTGTGATTTAAAAACAAGGGTTTTTCTATCTCAGTTCGCCGCACCAAATTTGTTTCTTTGTACAAGGCCTCTGGTCTCTCTCTCAGCTGTCAAAAACTTAACTGTTACACCTCCCCAGGCAAATAACTTTTTTCACCTGACCAAATTTGTGTGTGTCTTAAGCAGTGCCTGCTACAATCCCAAGCCTGCCTCTGATTGGCTGAAACAGTCTTATTTAAATTAAACCAACCTATAATTTGTTATAAGAAGGTCTCGGGTTCAATTCCTGATAAGTCACAAGTTTTCTTCCCTTTTCCTACCTGATCTTGTTACCTGACAGGCCAAACAGATGTGTGGTTGTTTGCGTGAGTGATGATTTCTATTACAGTATTAGATACATGAAACCATTTAACTGTGTGCCAAAAATATTATCAAGATAATGTGTTTAAAAATCACATATATTTAATATATATGTAGAAAGGAGATTTGGCATTAAATAACCTTCATTGGTTGATATGCCATGAAACCAAACCAAACCAATACTATATACCATATTTGATGTCATATAAGGCACACTTTTTTTTTTTACTAAAAAATATCTTTTAAAATTCCCCTGTATCTTATATGCCAAATGAAAGTTTAAAATTTGTGTTAGTCGTCCAAAATTAGCTACCTGACAACTCCTATTAGCTTAGACTTTAGATTAACTTTCATATACCTATTGTGATTATTTAAAAGGTTATTATGCAGATTAAAAGTGTTATCATTAATAATATTCATTATATTAATTTCATCACATGTAATATTAGTACTTTGTTTTACTAAAAACTTTCTGGATTTACCCTGCTGAAATTAGGGTGCATCTTATACACTTGTGTCTCTTCTGCTGTCAAATACGGTAAATGAGCAAAGAAATAATTATAGAGAAAAAGTGCAACGAAACACTAAAAATATAGTGCTTACAATTAAATATTCACAAATTAATTAAATTTTGCCATTAGATATCACTTAGTGTTAATATACCTTCCCAAATAGAAGCATTTATAAAAAAAATTTCAGCAGGTGCATTGGACATTTAGTTGATTCTATTTTTATTTATTTTTTATTTCTGTTAAAAAAATGTGGAAAACTTTTGTTTATTATTTTTTGTCTTTCCTGTTAAGTTGTCTGACCAAATACATTCTCATAAAAATTTTCTTTTTCAAAACTTTTTGCAATTATTCTTTGTGTGTGTGTGTGTGTGTGTGTGTGTGTGCACGCTTCCCCCTCTCACTCTGTGATTTGTGTTAATTGTCTGTTGGTTTGACATCAGTGATTCTTTTTGACAACCACTCTCTTAAATTACTGACAAGTATTTCACTAATATTTTCCACTATCTCTGTTCTGTGATGGCTTTCAGTTGTGGAGGAATACCACAAAGAAATTGCTTGACTTGTTCTTAGGAATATGATTTTTAAAAAAAAGGCATTTTGGATAAGGTGGTATAAAATGTAATGTGTATTTTTTCTGTCATATCATATACAAACTGAAGGATTAATAGAAAAGGTTTTAAATGAAATTAATGTAAAGGATTACTGAAGATTGAATTGAAAAGAGATTAAAAAGAAAGAATAGAAAATAATGGATTAGTGGAAAAGGATTAAAAGAAATGAATACAAAGAATTTATGAAGACTGAATAGAAAAGAGATTAAAAGAGTAAATAGAAAGTAAAGGATTAGTGGAAATGGATTAAAGGAAATAAATATAAAAGTGATTAAAAAAGAATGAATATGAAGTAAAGGATTAGTGGAAAAGAGATTAAAAAAGAATGAATATGAAATAAAGGATTAGTGGAAAAGAGATTAAAAAAGAATGAATATGAAATAAAGGATTAGTGGAAAAGAGATTAAAAAAGAATGAATATGAAATAAAGGATTAGTGGAAAAGAGATTAAAAAAGAATGAATATGAAATAAAGGATTAGTGGAATAGAGATTAAAAAAGAATGAATATGAAATAAAGGATTAGTGGAAAAGAGATTAAAAAAGAATGAATATGAAATAAAGGATTAGTGGAAAAGAGATTAAAAAAGAATGAATATGAAATAAAGGATTAGTGGAAAAGGATTAAAAAAATATGAAATAAAGGATTAGTGGAAAAGGTTTAAAAAAGAATGAATATGAAATAAAGAATTAGTGGAAAAGGATTAAAAAAGAATATGAAATAAAGGATTAGTGGAAAAGGATTAAAAAAGAATATGAAATAAAGGATTAGTGGAAAAGGATTAAAAAAGAATATAAAATAAAGGATTAGTGGAAAAGGATTAAAAGAAATTAATATAAAGGATGAAAAAAGAATGAATATGAAATAAAGGATTAGTGGAAAAGGATTAAAAAAGAATGAATATGAAATAAAGGATTAGTGGAAAAGAGATTAAAAGAAATTGATATAAAGGATTAACAAAGAATGAATAGAAAAGAAAAGTGATTAAGAGCTTACAGCCACCTACCTCCCATCTCTAAAACCATTCAAATTTGACTGATAACATGTTGGACACTGCTGGAGAAGTAAGGGTAAGCTCATAAGCAACGTTCTTTAAGGACCCCTTCACACAGATGGGCAGGAGTTAGATGTCTGGCTTGTAGAACTTAATCTACAACAGCTTTGTACAAACACAGAATGTAGTCTAGAGGACCTACTGAATGCGATTGATGATAGAGATTAATGTGGAGGGAGAGTCAGTGAAATCTGCTCACAGCATGACATGAAGACATACATATATATATATATACAAATTTCATTGAACATAATAGACATTTTCTGTCTACATATTATCTTGTTGATCCTTTCATATTGCTGTATTGATTTTATAGTATTTGGCGGGAATTGATTGATATGTTTTCCATAATTGTTTATTTCCCTCGTACTTTCTGCCTGACTTTGGGCCATCATCAAGGGAGGATGTATAACAAAAGTAATGCAACTTTTGTATGTACACTTACTACTTTGTAAGAAGAAGAGCATCTGGGCCATTGCTGTGTGTAGCATTTATTTTTAAAATTGTTCTTTAATTAGTGTTAATAGCTAAAGATATTTAAGTACATTAGCACTGGTTTGAAAATTAATTCTGTTAATTTTGGGTTGCATGTTTCTAATATATAATGCTTCGAGAATCTGTAGTTTTGTTTGTTATTTTGATGTTCTTATATTGTTGTGTTTTCGGTGAGAATTTTCCATATTTCTGTTGTTGGGCCTGAATGTTTTTATAATTATATATATATATATATACACACTTATAAGTTTGTTGTTGTTCCAATGGGAGAAAAGTAAATATCTTAAAAGGAATAGATCTGCAAATAATTTCAAATTTGGTAATTAGGTATTTTTTTTATTATCATTTTGTATACCTGTGCATTACATGTGTTTTGGACATTTCGGTTCTTTTGAAATGCCTGAAGAGAATGGAAATATCCAAAACATGTAGCACACAAGTATATGGAATTATAATAATAATAAACTCCTAAATAGCAAATTTGAAATCATTTGTAACCAATTCATTATAATATATATATATATATATGAAAAGTAAATGAAGGATTGTAATCCAACAATATGTAGAAAAATTGATAACAACGATCCAAGTGGAAGGAGAGATTTATTGAGGTCAACACTATTGTTTTTCGGTTCTACTGAACCATCATCAGGACCATGAGGGGTGATATTAGTGATGTTAAGTTAACGATGGATGTTTAAAAATGTAAAATACAAAAACCTAGGGGAAAATTTGTATAACTTTTTCTTATACAAATTTTCCCCTAGGTTTTTGTATTTTGCATTTTTAAACATCCATCATTGACTTAAAATCACCAATATCACCCCTCATGGTTCTGATGATGTTTCAATAGAACTGAAACGCTATAGTGTCGACCTCAATAAATCTCTCCTTCCACTTGGATCGTTGTTATCAATTTTTCTACATATATATAATGCAAGTTTTTCCCACCAGTAGTAACTGGTAGCATTTACTGAAATCTAAGTGACAGCAAGTCTCCTTAGCTTTACAGGACTTCTCTGTATTCTAGCTAATCTCTACAATATATCCTGGATAGTCTTAGTCCCTTCTTTAATCTCTTAATCTTTTTTCTAGGTTCTTTGGGATTTTTCCAAGTGCTCTGATCATAATTGGTAGATGTATAGCAATAACATAGTGAATTTTCAAGAGTCTACGACAATTTTAAATTTCTGTACAAAAAAGTCTGGAAACTTATTGAAGGCACCTCATATTTAATCTTATTTTTTTCTTTTTTTTTTTTTTTTTTTACTCTTGGGGATCTGCTGGAAGGAAAAGTCTTCCAACATGTTTATTTCATATCCAGAATATTATCATCATTATTTTCTAGATTAAAAGAAATTTTTTAAAATGAAATTTGCTTTTTTAATGTTTCAGGGACATGACAGTTACATGCAACCAACTAGTACAGGAGTTCATGTCTGGTATTCTGCGAATCACGAATGATGCTAATGAAGATGATGTAAAAGACTTGCAAGATTACCTTCTTGGCGGTCAAGGTGTCTACCTCTTAAAAGTGATTCAAAAGATTGGAGTTAAGGTAAGTGGTTTACTTTTTGAACATGCTGCTGCTGCTACTTCAAAGCACCCTATATATATATATATATATATATATATATATATATATATTGGTGGAGTAAGTGCTTGTGATGTAATGTTATCGTCATTGGAAATGGACACAATGACCTAAGTTCAAACATTGGATAAGACTGTTTGCATTTCACATAGTGCTAATCTTGCTCTACATATGAGTAAATAGCAGGGCAGACTGAGCTCTTTAACTTTGGTCTGACAAACATGAGAAGGAATGCTCTGAATTCACACCTGTTCAACTTTGCTTAAAAAAAAAAGATATTGTGTCACATCCTGCTTGTGTGAAGTGGTTCGTTAAGTATATGTAATCATGTGTGTGTGTATATATATATATATATATATATATATATATATATATATATATATATATATAGTATTATTTGGTCCAGTTAAACCGGTGTTGGGAGTAATTCCATCAGGACAAGAAAACTATTCAAGAGTGAACATTTAAATTTTCCTGATAAAGAGCTCAATGTAACAGACAATACAGAGCAATAAATTCTTTAAGAAAAACCACAAACCGGTCACATTAGGATTATAAATTTATTTCCATCCTGTTACGCGTTTTTGAAAAATTCGAAATTAAAATAAAAATTTAAAAATTTTTTAAAAATAAATTTACTATAATTCTAACAGACAATAAAATAAAAAACGGAAGTGGGCTAAATGAGAAGATAACTCTTCACCCCTCTTCTATCCCCTCCCACCTTTTTCTGTGTCTATTCTGATTTATTTTATCCAAAGGATCTGAAGAAATCCTGTTAAATTTTTTTTGTGTTTTTGAATTTTTCAAAAACGCGTCACAGGATGGAAATAAATTTATAATCCTAATGTGACCGGTTTGTTGTTTTTCTTAAAGTGTGTATGGTTAAAAAGAATGGACAAGGAAGAATACATGAAATTTTTTTACACGCATCAATCTGGAATGTATTTACTACAAGCAGTGTATGACACAAGGTCAGTTTTAAAACTGAGTTAAACTGGTTTTAATTCAGAGTTTTCATTCTACTCATAACTTAAGTAATAGAAGATGGAATAGTTGGATTCATGCCTTTCCTAAGAGCATTAGCAAAAAGGGAATAGCATGTAGCTTGATGCTCATGGCATACTGGTTATCAGTAATAGAAATGAATTTGATGACCTGTGTTCAAACCCTGGACAAGGCTGTTGGCATTTTACGTGGTGCTAATACTCTTGGTAAAGGCCTGAATCCAACTATTTTCTCTCCATTTATAGTTACATATGAAGGCAGACTGGGCTTTTTAACCTTGATATAACAACTGGTCTTGGAAAAAGAAAATTCTGAATTCAAACCAGTTGTCATCAAGGTATGCTGTCATCATGGATTCGTTTGACCAACTCTTGCCACCCATCCCTATTGGCCATTGCTCTTTGTAGATCCACTAGACAGCATCCAGTGTCTACTAAGAGCTGATGAATGTAAATTTTTGTTGGTTGGCCATCATGGGTGTATCCATTTAAAAACTAACCTTGTATCACATCGTAGTTATGGTGGGAGTTGGAAAACATACACCAAACCTTTTTTTTGTTATTTTTTGTTTTAATTTCATAATACCCCTTTTTTAAATAATAGATATTTGCCTATATTGTTATTGTCTGTTTTCATAGATACATTTCCGAAGGCGTTCTTGAAAATTGGCCTCCACTCTCTCCAGCATAGCTCTATCAATTTGGCAACTTCCGCATGATTAGCTTCTTTCAAATCCTCCAGTGTACAGGGCTTATGTTCATACACATGTTGCCCAGTTGGCTAGGGCTGTAGAATACATTGACTGCACCTCTGCAGAGGGGTATAACTCTTCCAAATGAGTGTCCTGGATATGACACTAAACAATCTGATGGTGAAGTTCCAGTGATGCTGGAACTTTGGGGAATGCAGAGTACCCCTTTATTGCCATTGCACCCAGGTCTACTCTGGCCCGGTGTGGTAGCACCTGATAGGGCCCTATTTATGGGTTAAATAGAACAAATGCCATACTTATGCTAAACTGAATTGTTTGAAATAAAAATGTTTGACAACTAAACCATGCTTACATTTGAACTGCGTGCTTATGCTAAACTGAATTATTTCAAATAGAACTGCTTTTTGACATTGAAACTGTATTTATACTAAACTAAATTGTTTAACAGAACTGTTCTGACATGGAACTGTGTGTAAACAAAATCTGTACTTATACTAAACTGAATTAGCTGAATTAGAATTGCTTGACTAAACTGAATAGCTTGAAATAGAAATGTTTTTTACAATTGAACTGTACTTACATTTAAACTGCATGCTTATGCTAAACTGAATTGTTTTAAATAGAACTTATTTGCATAAAAATGGATTTGGCATTAAATAACCTACAAAGGTTGATATGCCTTAAAACCCAACAAACCAAACCAAACACATGCCTTGAAGTATCCCCACTAGAAATAATAAAAAATTGACAAATCAGTGGACCAAGGGGTTCAACAAGTATCAGCAAATCTGAAAATGAAGCAATCACTGAAGAAAGGGTGAAGCATGTCCATTGATGATCTGACTCTGTGGGCTGTCGCTCCATCCTGTTGAAACCACATGTCAGGTAGGCACATGATTTGGTCACAATTCAGGCACAAAAAAGTTATTGATCATATCGGTGTGGTGCTCAGAGCTCAGTCACAACATTTATATTATCGTCTTCAAAAAAGTAACAACCAATGACTGCAGCTTTACAAACAACACACCAGACCGTCACTTTTGGCATACGCAGTGGTTTTGCATGCATTTATCTCAGATTTTTGAAAGCTCCAATAACAACAGTTCTGTTGATTCACTGTGCCATTGTGATGAAAATGAGCTTCATCACACATTAACAAACTGGGGTTGTCATTTGCCTCCAAAATTGCTTTCATTTGACCTGCAAAGTTAAGCCTCTGTGCATAGTCCCTGGGTTTTAACTATTGGACAAAAACTAATTTGTAGGGGTAGAAAAGCCGGTCTTCATGCAAAATACATCTTACTGGTTGATTACTGATGCCAAGTTCAATGGAATGCCTCCGAGCAGCTTGATTGGGACAACGCAGCATAGCTTGTCTGACATGTTCCACATTTTCTGGTGTATGAATTGTTTGTGGGGCTCACACTGGTCTCTTATCCAATTGTGTATTTTGTGTGTGAAGTGCATTAACCCAACGTACAATTATCTTATGTTTGGGAACAGATGGATTTCAATGAATATTGAAGAGGTGCCAAAATTCATGCCTAGCTGCTGTAGAAAACTCGTTATTCTTCATGTAACTGTCACGATGTTCTATCATCCACAGCATCACCTGAAATAGAACTGAAAATGTTAGAGAAAAAATGTTTGTACCCCACATCCGAAATTATACTTGCTACACATATGTCCCTTTCCCTGGTGCCGAATAGTTGCCGTTTCAAAATTGGTCATCCTCTCTGCTCCACCCTATGCAAATATGATCTCTGTATAGAGCTCTTTATTTCTTTGAACAAAGTTGTACTTCAGTTTTATTTGTGGAGAATCAAGAAATTACTCCAAAACTTATCGTTCTGAAGATTATCAGGAGAAATAAAAGAAAATAAGAAAAGCATGTCAACATATCCTTTTTTTGATTTAAGATCAAGATGCCTCATCACCCAGTCATGAGATTCTTTTCTTCATCCCCATATTAAGAGAGATTTCCTCTTCTTTTAGAGCAGATTGAGTGCTTTAGCCTTGGTTTGGCAAGTAGTCTATGAGGAAAACTCAGAATTCAAACCAGCTTTAATGGTTTAAAAATTGACCTTGTGCCACACCCTGCTAATGTGGGAGGGGGAAATACATACACAGAGATGAGCAGTTTGTTCATGTCTTTGTTGTAGACTTTTCTCGAGAAAAACAGGAAGTATTTATATGAATACAAGTTATGTGAATTTTGCTTAATATCTTTAATCTTTTAGTTTTATTTATCACAGCCATCAATCTATGACACTGAGGATCAAGAGAGATAAAAAAAATATTGTTCTTCAAAATAATTCTTGTATAATAAGACTTGCCAATTTCATTTATTGCTTTGTAGTTTGAGCTTCAGTTCATTATTATAGCCTAACCAGACTTGCAGACGTTCCATGGAATCGGTCCTCTTTGGATTTATTGACTTTGGCTGGCTTTTAGTGTTTGGCTTGTTGGAACATTTTCTATGGTATCTGCATGCCCCAAGGGGTGGGGGGATGTCAGAGTTTTTATCCATTTCAGTGACTTGTATTCTTCTCTTCACACTCCTCTTCCCGACCCTATTGCTTCCAAAGCTATTTCTCACCTCTGTAGTATTCAGGTTCCAATATTTACAGACAACTCACCAACTTCAAAGACTTATCTTCAATCTGTTATCAGGAAGCTGAGTCAAAGAAATCTGTCAATGAAAAAAAGCTTGTCCTAACAATTTCTTTGGACATTATTGTTTACAAATGGCTATTATTAGTTACTTGAAACTGTATAATTACAGCCCGCTTAGCTGGGGGTGGCTGTAGAATACACTGACTGCATATCTGCAGAAGGGTAAGACTACCCCAATGAGTGTCCTGGATATGACACCAAACAATCTGATGTTGAGGCTCCAGTAATCCTGGAGCTTGCTCCCAGGTCCACTCTGGCTCAGAGTGGTAGCACCAGATAAAGTCCTCTGTATTGGTCAAATAGAACTGTTTGACATTTAAACTGTGTGCAAACAAATGACACACTAAATTGAATAGGTAGAAATAGAACTGTTTGGCATTAAATAACCTACAATGGTTGATATGCCATAAAACCAAACCAAACTTGTATAATTACTTGTAAAAAAACAAAGAAAGAAAAGACCAAGTTCAGCTTTAAATAATCCAGTACGGGTTGGCATACTGTAAAACCAACCAAATTATTTTAACAACAGAAATCGGTAGTTTTGTAATGCTCACATAAAAAGCAGAGAAAATAATTCATGAACAACTTAACAAAAGCCTAAGTATTTCATGTGGTGGAGACGAAAATAAGCTGAGATGTGCACCACACAAGCTGTATTTTTTATATAAGTTACAGCCAATCAGAGTGCTCACAATGAACTCTACCAACATTCATAATGGTATGTGCCAAGCATTACCTATAGAATGTTCCAATCTTCAGCTACAAAGCAACTACTGAGGTTGCCACTAGATCGTGTTGGTATTCGTGCCCGTTTCCGTTGGCGTTTGAATCAGGTTCATTTAGTCAGATTATTTGCTGGCCAGTGTCGCCTTGTTGGTATCCGTTTCTGTTGGCACTTGAATCAGGTTCATTTAGTCAGATTATTTGCAGGCCGGTGTTGCTTGTTGATGTTGGTATCCATTTTCGTTGGTGTTGGCATTTAAATCGGTTCCAGTTCTGTAGATAAGACCACATTTCATTTGACCAAAATAACATATAACCAAAAGATAATCACTATCTGTACACTGTTGGACAAGATATAACTGTAAAGTCTTCTTGCTGAAGTTCATCTGACTACTACACACCAACTAATGTCTCATTCTAATTGTCCTTTCGATTAATGTCCTATGCTAATCAGCATAGAAACTTAGTTGTCTGAATTTCTGAAACGAAGTTTGATGAGTTTTTATCATTAAGGGTTTTCAGACTATTGTCTTCATCTTTATTGTTATTTGCACGTTCCAGCTGATATGTCCTTCGGCCTTCTTCAGGTGTTTGTCAAACTCGGGTAATCTACATGGAACTTCGAACTATGTCCTTTATTGAATCCACAGGGGTTGTTTGTTCTGAGCGTAACGGTTATAGGCGTTGTTTCCCTAAACTTCTGAGGAGAAATCATCTGGAGGTTGCAGGTTCAATCCTGACTGCTGGTGAGTAACAATACAGGATTATTTAACACTTGTACCTGGTTATGGCTAACAGAATCAGAACAGGTTAACCCCGTGGATTCAGTAAAGGACGTAGTTCCGTGTAGGTTCCTGAGTTCAACAAACACCTGAAGAAGTTCGGTGGACATATCGGCTGAAACATTGTGGAAATAATGATAAAGATGAAGATAATAGTCCGAAAACCCTTAATGATAAAAAAGCATAGAACCTCTATTTAAATCATCTAGAGTACCGCCACTTCTATCCACTGGTGATCAGTATTTAGTTGTCAGTGTCTCACTTTATTCTTATATGACAGATAATGAATAATTTCATTAAAGGAACAGTTTAAAAACTAAGAAAAAAAAGCATAATTCTCAGCAAGTGTTTATATAGGACTGTCATATATAATCACTTAATATAGAAATGAATGGAAGATAATGTTTGTCAGTAGTTAGGAATGTAAGCCAGGCAGTCATAGGTTTATTTGTGGAGGTGCTACTCATATTGTGTCTTGGGTATAAATAGCTTGGTGAAGCCCATCCTTCTCCATATCTACAACTTGTTTGAATTCTGAGATTTCATTTTCCTAGACCAAGGTTGCCCAGTCGGCTGGGGCTGTAGAATACACTGACTGCACCTCTGCAGTGGGTAAGACCCCCCCCCCCAATGAGTGTCCTGGATATGACACTAAACTGTCTCATGGTAAGATCCCAGTAATACTAGGGCCTTGGGAAATATGGAGTACCCCTTCATTGCCATTGCTCCCAGGTCCACTCTGGTAGTGGTAGCACCTGATAGGGCTCTATCTATGGGTTAAATAGAACTAATGGCATACTTATGCTAAACTGAATTGTTTGAAATAGAAACATTTTTCACAATTAAACCGTACTTACATTTAAACTGCGTGCTTATGCTTAACTGAATTATTTCGAATTGAACTGTTTTTTGACATTGAAACTGTACTTACACTAAACTGAATTGTTATATATAACTGCTTGAATAAACTGAATAGTTTGAAATAGAAATGTTTTTGACAAACTGTGTACTCATGCTAAACTGAATTGTTTTAAATAGAATTGATTATTGGCAAAAAATGGATTTGGCGTTAAATAACCTACAAAGATTGATATGCCATAAAACCAAACCAAACATAGACCAAGGTTAAAAAGTCCAATCTGCTGGAAGGAGAGTAGTCGAATTTATACCTTTCCTAAGGATATTAGTGTTACATGAAATGTTAACAGCCTTGAACTCTGGTTGTCGAGTTCACTTCCAATGATGATAACCATTGCACCATGAGCTCCTCAAAGCCAGAACACAGAACAGAGCTATTATATGTAATAATTCACCATCCATGTTGTCAATTGTTTCTAATAGTCCACAGCTACCTAATATTCATCAGCCCAGTCTGCTGAGGCTGTAGAATATACCAACTTCATCTCTGCAGAGAGGTAAAAGCTCTCCACTCCCAATGAGTGTCCTGGATATGATATTAAATTATCTGATGGCAAGGCTTCAGCCTTAGAGATTTGGGGAATGCAGAGTATCCCTTCATTGCCATTACTCCCAGGTCAACTCTGACCCGGAGTGGTCGCACCTGATAGAGTCCTATCTGTGGATCAAGTAGAATGAACTGTATGAAAACAAATCACTGATGTTAAATTATGAATGTTATACAGTAGTACTGGAAACCGTTTAACTGTGAGAAAAAAAGCTCAAACTCATTTAAGAATATTATCTACAAAATATGTTTACAAATCATATATATGTATATATATAAACAGTACACCGGTTCATTGGTCAAGTGGGTAGAGTATTCACCAATGGTCCGGAAGACCTGGGTTCAATTCCAGCTTGCGTCATACCAAAGACTTTAAAAATGGTACTTGATACCTCCTTGTTTAACTCTCAGCAATATAAGGTACATATCAAGGGTAAAGTGGAGCAATCAAGGGAAAGGAGTAGCCCCCTCCCCTACACGTCGATGTAGTAGCTATTGAAAAGGGAGCCTTCGAGTCGTCAACTTTACTTATGTATAAACAGGATTTGGCATTATGGTAAACAACACAACCGAACTAAATTAATATTTGTGCTAAAAGTTTGTGTTCAAATTTACCATATTGCAAAGGAGAGTTTTTACAAAATAGAATTAAGATGGATTTTTGTTGAAAGAAATTATTAATTAAAAAAAAAAAACAAAACAAAATTAACTGTATTCTTTCAGCATAGAAATTTTTGGGCTGAGTTTCTTGCCATTTCATCATAGTGCTCATCACTTAATCGTTTCTTGAAAACTCTATTCCATGCCGAAATTCTTTGAGGTGGGGGTCAAACAAGTGGAAATCCAAAGGGGCAAGATCCGAACTAGAAGGAGGGTGAGGCAGCTGATCTCAATGAAACTGATAGTTTCCATTATTCTTGATGGATTATGTGGGCTTGCTTTAAAAAAAATTAAGACTTGGATTTCTGTTGAAAAAATATTCATTAAAAAAGAAAGAAATTAACTTTCATCTTATTTGTTGCTGTTAAACTCCAGAAATAAACATTTGAGAAGTTTTGCTTAATAATGGTCTTAAATGCAAGATGAGTGATGTTGACAATATGCCAAAGAGAAGACATAAAGTGCTTCCTTTAAATGAAAACAAAACATAAAAAGAGGAGTCACAGAGGTGCTTTAGCCAGTGAAAAACTCAATGAAGTTAGTATGTTTTAATTCCAAAAGAGGAGTATTATGAAGAGAATTGATGTTTCAGGAAAAATGAAAAGAAAATTAGTGTTTTATTCATTGTACACTTTTGACTTGGTAAATACAGCTTCAGTCTCATTATTGTTTTAACACACCTTGTAATTTGAAAAATTGTTGGAAAAATTACTCATTTGAGATTTTCAGACATTTTCCTCATCTTGTTCCTCTCTGACTTGGAGTGGTAGAACCGATGAAAATTGGCCCATTCGACTGGTGCTGTAAAATACACCAACTTTATCTCTGCAGAGAGGTAAGACTTCCCCAACGGGTGTCCTGGATATGACACTAAACAATCTTATGGTGAGGCTTTAGTACTGCTGGAGCTATAGGGAATGCAGAGTGCTCTTTCATTGGCATCGCTCCCAAGTTCACTCTGGCCTGAGATAGCGTCCTATCTATGGGTCAAATAGAACTGTTTGACATTTAAACTGTGTAATTTGACATTTAAACTGAGTGCAAACAAATGACTTATGCTAATCTGAATTGTTTGAAATAGAACTGTTTCATAATTTAATTGAGTGTAAACAAATGGCAGATGTGTAATTGAATTGTTAGTGATACATAGCAATACTTGAAAACATTAAACTGTGTGCAAATAAATGGTTAATAATAAATAAAATTATTTGTATTAGGTAGAAATAAGTGAAACCATTTAACTGTGTGCAAAAAAATGAGCTCAGACTCCTTTAAAAATGTTATCTACAAAATGTGTTTAGAAATTATATATTTAATATATATGTATAAAAAGGATTTGTGGTATTAAATAACATACAATGGTTGATATGCTATAAAACCCAACTCAAACAAATTATATATATTTAATATATATGTAGAAAGAGGATTTGGCATTAAATAACCTACAATGGTTTATATGCCATTTAACCCAACCAAACCAAATCATATATATTTAATATATATGTAGAAAGAGGATTTGGCATTAAATAACCTACAATGGTTGATATGCCATTAAACACAACCCAACCAAAACCAATGAAGATCTCATCTCTAGATCAGACAAATCTGTTTAAAGATCATTCGTATTCTATAGGACTGTGTGTAAGAAAAAACCTCTTAAGAAACAACTACTCAAGAAATACAAATATAAACATACAATGAATGTGATTCCTAAACTTCTTGGCATAAAATAACCCTAGACAGGTTGACTTGCTGTTAAAATCAATGAATTATTTTAATGATAAGGTAAGAATTCTTGATTTTAAAAAAAGGAAAAAGGAAAAGAAACATTTAGAGAAGTGCTTCAGCCAATTGAATACTCAATAAAATTCATGTGTTAAATGCTAGAATAGAGAACTCTTTTATAGAAAATTCAAGTTTCATTAGAAATTTTGAAAAATAGAAAATTAATGTTTCATTCTTCATACATTTCTGGTTTGGTAAAAACAGCTTTAATATCAATACTTTTTGAACACTCCTAGTAATTTGATTAACTGATGGAATAATGACAATGATTCATTTTGGAATTTTAAGCATTTTCATCCTCTTGGTTCTTTTTCGTAATTAACTTTGTACGTTTACAGGCAGCCATTTTTGCCAGTTAAATGAAGACTGGAAAATTCTCTGGCAACTCTTCAAACTACCCACAATGCACCACAGATTTTTTCATCTTTCTCTGTACTTATTGTTTACAAAGAAATTGAAACTAAATATTTGTGTGCTTAGGTGCATCATAAAAGTACTTGGATAAGAAAACAATGTTACTTGAAAAGAGATAGAAACCATTGTTTCTATTTGTCAATATCATCGTTCACTGTCTCAAGAATGAACATGCATTTAACAGAAATCAGAGAATAATGACTCATGGGTTTATAAAACATACAAGCAAGGCAACCTGGAATTGTACATAGTTTTGTGGTTTATCGTTTAACAGCATGTGAATTTGATTCATATGTTGAAGTTTAGTTTATTTGTTTAATGGCATATCAACTTGTCATGGGTTATTTAATCCTGAGATATAATTTGTTTATAATGATTTGGTTTGTTTAATGGCATATCAACTCTTCATGGCTTATTTAATACTGAAATTTGATTTATTTGTAATGATTTGGTTTGGTTTATTTGTTTAATGGCATATCAACTCCTTAAGGGCTATTTAATACTTAAATGTAATTTGTTTGTAAAGGTTTGGGTTTAGTTTATTTGTTAAATGGCATATCAACTCTTTATGGGTTATTTGATGCTGCAATTTAAATTGTTTGATTATAACCATGGCTATTTTTTCAATGTTGTTTCAATTTTAAAAAATTGTACTTGTTTTTTGGTCTAAACATTTGTTTAAATACAATTATATGGTTTCATATATTCTTATACAATACTAATAATTTTGAAGCTGATCTAGTGCCCTCCTCTACACCTCAGTGTAGTAGCTATTGAAAAGGGAGCCTTCTGGTCGTCCTCAATTATGGTTGCCAACTTTAATTTATATAGTTTTTAGGTAACTTTAATTTTAAATGAGTTGTTAAACCTCATTTATTTGTCCACTGTGAAAAGGTTTCATATATTCCTATTGAACATCAATGTTTCTATTTAATATAAATCATTTGTTTGCACACAGTTAAATGGTTTTTAAGTATTGCTATTTAACATAAGTAATTTTATTCATCAGGTATTCCTATGTAATATAAATATCTTGCATATGTAATATAATGACCGAGGGATTTCATTTTATATATCTTGCCTTTGGGTTTAGTTAGGCTGAGAACCTTTCGGCTCAGTACATGGGTTAGTTAGGTGCAAGCTTGAGCACAGGGAGGATGTGTCATTCACAGATGTCAAAATAAAAATCCCAGATAGAAAATTTGACCAGTGGATGTGAATGACATCATGCACCGGAAGCGCGTGCGGAGGATTTTGGAAAAAGTCAGGGAGTTGAGTCTTGCAGCCCGAAGAAGAAGGGTGACTTTTGCTTGCTCGCTGAGGCCTTGTGGGGGATGCCACACGTGTGTGTGTGTGTGGGGGGGGAGATGGAAAAACCAGAATAGAAAGAATGTGTATCTCTCTCCTTATGTCGAAGAACCTTTAAACTCAAAGGTAATAAAAAGTTTTGTGCCTGAACTAAGAAGTCGTAAGTGTTTTTTGTGTTTCAGGATTCCTATGTTCTATGTATATATGTTATGAACATTCTATGTACGTTTCACATATCTGTATCTGGCTATGGTACACATATAGCGGTATGGTTTAAAGTGAGTAATAATGATAATTCTTGATAAATGATTGAAGAGTTTTATTTGACTCATAGATGGGGCCCTAACAGGTACTACGAGTCCAGGTCAGAGTGGACCTGGGAGTAATGGCTATGATGATATATTTCACATGTTCCAAAGCCTCAGAACTGGAGCTGCACCATCTGATATAGTTTAGTGTCATATCCAGGACAGTTGTGAGTGAGG
Source organism: Sepioteuthis lessoniana (assembly GCA_963585895.1). Taxonomy (NCBI): domain Eukaryota; kingdom Metazoa; phylum Mollusca; class Cephalopoda; order Myopsida; family Loliginidae; genus Sepioteuthis; species Sepioteuthis lessoniana. Next base: position 6,339,646 of record OY757943.1, read on the forward strand.
TCTTACTCTCTTCATAGGAGCAGTCGACATATTCTCTGTAGGAATTAGCTATGTATATATATGTATATATATATATATATATCAAGAGATTATTTGTTGTTTCAGGCATATGAAGGGACTTTGAAATATATCTTCTGAAGATAAGACATGTTCCATGGCTTGGAAGTCTGTTGACCTTTATGAAGTAAATTATAAACAAAAACCTTATCGCTGTATATTATGTAAAATTACTGTCTACATTCTACAAAAAACTGTGACACCAAAACAACCACTTCTTTCTGCTTCAGACTAGTTTTTGAGTTGTCTGCTTTATAATATAGCAAAGGTAGCAATTTTTTCCTCCTGAGGCTAGCTAATTTGCATATCTTGATTTTAAAAATTCCATAGGAAAATAAAAAAGGTTATTAGGAGAAAAAAATAGATAGAAAATTAATAATTATGTTTTATTATAACCTTATTGAAAGAAACAGACTGTTTTTTGATTTTTCATAATTGATTAAAATGCATTGAAAATCAGGAAGAAAGGGATTGTTATTGGTCAGGAATTAATGAAAGTCTTAATGATCGAATAGAGCTATTGTATGTATCATGTAAATGCAGTGGTATCTGTTGTCAGGAATTAATGCAAACATTAATTATAGAATTAGCGTCAGATGCGTGTAATATATATTTGTGTTATACAATAGAAGTTTCACGATTGTTCAGAAGGATAATTTTAGAGAGGCTATTTTCTTCTCAATTCTGTATTAGCTGTCCATTCAGATATTGAAGAGCAATAAGTCTTCCTGTTTTTTGTTCATTTGGTTTTGTTTTTTTTTAGTTTTTTTCACCTTCAAAAGATACTTTAAATAAATGATGAAGAAGATATCACCTTCATTTATCTGTTTTGTTTTTCTTTTTTGTTTTTTTAATCTTCTACAAGTATAGGCCATGCAAAAAGTGATTTATTCATGTTCTTTGGCCTGTTCACTGCCTCTGTCTTTGCAAAATCCATCTTTCTACTAGTTGTGCCATTATTTAGTTTGTTGCTTGGCATTGGTTCAAGAACTATATGAAGAAGAAGAAAACCATTTTTGGTATTTCTGTATAGTCTTCAGCGTTTGGTTTTAGAAGTAAATTTCTTTTTCTGGTGATCTTTTACTCCTACAGGAGTTTTAAAAAATCTATCATTGCGACAAAACTTGGTTAGAGTATTAGATTGGTTGATTATTTTGTTTAATGACATATCAACCCTGATAGGTTGTTTAATGCCATTTTTTTTTTTGTATTTTGTATATATAATTTCATGCGTGTTAATATATTGGTAGAAATAAATTTTATGCAAGATTTTTCTGAAGTTGAATGTCTCAGATTATGTGACCACTGGTCATGGACTGCTCAGCCATCGGGATACTGTCCTCAGGCATTGCAAACGGGTGCTCTCATTAGTGGAGTCTTACCCCTCTGCAGAGCTGCAACCAATGTATTCTACACCCTCAACTAGACAAAATATTGGATTGGAAAATTTAAGAAAAAAAAAATGACGTGTGTTGGAAAACAAACATTAAGATTCTTTGATGTCCTGGAAATGACATGAAACTGCATCCAGTGATGAGTATCTAGTTCTGTATCTTTGTGAACTGTAGAGTCGTCCCTACATTGCTATTACTCCCAGGCCCACTCTGATATTTGATTCATTCATAAATGGTTGATTGTAATCTTAATACAAATAATTTGCTTCCATTTAAATAGTTTCAAGTATTACTTACGATGATTAAGTGGTACTGACAGAACAGATTCCCTTGACTTTCTCTTGTCACCTGTCCCTATCAGCCATTACTCTTGGTAGGTCTTCTAAATGGCATCCAGTGTCTGCACTGAGCTGTTTAATGTAAGTTTTTACTGGCTGTCCAACACTAGTGTGTCCATGTATTAGAGTCTATAAGAGAAAGTCCCTTATCAATTCAACCTTACATGTCTTGTTTGTCATACTTGGATTTTTTGTATGATGGGAGGTAAGTGACCATACAGCTGCTGTTTTGTAGGATACTGCTTCCAGGATTTGTTAAAAACAACATTTAGTATCCTTGTTTGGTTCTCATTTAGTTTTTTTCCAAGTGTTTTCTTAGAGTTCAAGTGTTGCAATCATCTAGTAATACGGACATGGCTATTGCTTGGAAGAATATTTTATTTTATCAGAGAGGTCAGATTTCCATGTGGGGGAGTCCCTGTGTCATGTGGCTAAAGTGCTTTACTGCAACATTGTAGTAAACAAGTTGAAACTCCAGTTGTGGTATTACATTCACTTTCGGACTAACACCCTTGTGAAAGGTATAACCCTCCCCATACCTCCAGCTATGGGTTAAATAATATCTCTGCTGTTCTTCTACTATGATGGCTTTAGCATTAAATAACCCACAAACGTTGATATGCCATTAAACAAAGAAACCTAATATTTCCCTGTGTTCGATAACCTGTCACCTCTGCTTATGTTGACATTGCTCTCAGTAGATGAGATATTGCTACTGAGGTAGGTGAATGCATCTACTAATTTCAGAAGCTTTCTATTTAATTCCTATCAATCATTAATAATTTTATTTGATAATAATACTTTGTTTACATCCAGTTATATGGTTTCAAGTATTCGTATCTAATACAAATAATTTTAAAACTTATCTATTTGACTCTTAAATGGAACCCTAACAGGTACTACTACTCCAGGTCAGAGTGGACTGGGCGTAATGGGTGCTCCATTCAACATCACATTCTCCAGAACTGGAGCCTCACCATCAGATGCAGTTTAATGTTATACCCAAGTATCTTTTTGCTGGTGGGGGTGGTCTTACCCCTGCCCTCTACAGAGGATACAGCTAGTGTATTCTGAGCCCTGCCAACTAGACAACAGATTAAGTTGGGGTTGATTGTGCACACTCATAGCTAGCGTATATAGTATCAAGTGATGCAAAGTGGGGTAGCTTATGAGTCAAGGCTCAAATTTTAAAAAGATCTTCTATGATGTTTATTATAACAGGAGTTTTAAAAAGATCAATTATTGAGAAAAACTTGGTTAGTGTATCGAACTGGAAACTAAAAAAGTGTGATGGGAAACAAACACCAAATTTCTTTTGTGTCCTGGGAATGATGTTAATCTGCATCCAGTGGAAAATGTTGAGTTCTGGAGTTTTAAAGAGTGTTTAGTATCCCTTTATTGTCATTACTCCCAGCTCTACTCTGAACTGAGATAGTAGCACCTGTTAGGGTGCTATCTGTGGGTCAAATAGATCTGTTTGAAAATTATTAGTATTGGATAGAAATACTTGATACTGAAAAACTGTGCAAATTATTTCTGGTAAGAATAGTTACTTGAAACTATTAATTAAAGATTATTTTTATAACTTAATTAAAACTGTATAATTGCTTGCAAATTATTTGTGTTAGATAGGAATACTTGAAATCAAAACTGTGTGCAATCAAATTATCATCATCATTTTACTCTTTTGAGAGTTTTCACACTGGTGTTAACTGATAGTTTCTCACTGGAGTTTGAATATCAGCAAGTTACCTCAAGTCTCCAGGACTCTTCTTAGTATTCTGGCTAATCTTAATAATGCTGTCATATGGATGGTTTTTGCTCGTCCTCTTATCTCCAAGTCCTCCAGCCCCTTTATCAATCCTTTGGTGATTTTAACAAGTGCACCAATTACAATTGGTACATTATTATTATTTTACTCATTCAAGAGTTGGGGAATGCGGAGCACCCCTTCATTGCCATTGCTCCCAGGTCCACTCTGGCCTGGCGTGGTAGCATCTGATAAGGCTCTATCTATGGGTTAAATAGAACTAACAGCATACTTATGCTAAACTGAATTTTTTTGACTAAACTGAATAGTTTGAAATAGAAATGTTTTGACAATTAAACTGTACTGACATTTAAACTGCATGCTTATGCTAAACTGAATTATTTGAAATGGAACTGTTTTTTGACATTGAAACTCTACTTACACAAAACTGATTTGTTTAGTATAAAACTGTTTTGACATTTAACTGTGTGTAAAGAAAATCCGTACTCATACTAAACTGATTTAGCTGAATTAGAACTGCTTGACTAAACTGAATCACTTGACTTAGAAACGTTTTTCAGAATTAAACTGTACTTAAATTTAAACTGCGTACTTATCCTAAACTGAATTGTTTGAAATAGAACTATTTGTATAAAAATGGATTTGGCGTTAAATAACCTACAAAGGTTGATATGCCATAAAACCAAAACAACCAACATGCACACACACACACGAACACATGTATTGTAGAAGTGTGCACCTTCTGGTTAGATGAACACAAATTTTATAGACTCTGCAAATTATTCAATGAAACTTTTTGACACTTAAAATTACTGTCCCTCCATCTTCTTCACATTATTTTTTCTTAATCCAAATTCTATCAATTGCTATGCTACACACTCTTTACAGATGTACCAGTTCAGTGGAGATAAAAATCACTTGAGAGATTTTCACATCAGCATTAGCAGATGGTTTTCCACTGGAGTTTTAGTGACAGCAAGTCTCCTTAAGTCTCCACAACTCTTCTTAGTATTCTGGCCAATCTCAACAGTACTCTAGTTTAGATTGTCTTAACTCGTCCTCTTATTTCCAAGTCCTCGGGTCCCTGTACCAATCTTTTAATGACTGTATCGAGCACACTAATTACTATTGGCATCACTGTCCCTTTTATGTTCCATAGTTTTTTTCAGTCCTCTAGCAAGGTCTGTGGACTTGTCTCTCTTTTCACTTTCCTTCAGTTTTACCCTGTAATCAGCTGGCAGGTATTTTTTAAAAATTTTCTTTTGTTGACTATCACTAGGTGTGGTCGTCTGGCCAAGATTAGGTGATCTGTTCATATCTAATAATAATAATTATCATTATTATACTCATTTGAGAGTTTTTCACACCAGCATAAGCTGATTGTTTTCCTCTGGAGTTTAAGTGACAGTAAGTTTCCTCAAGTTGCCAGGAATCTTCTCAGTATTCTGGACAATCTCAACAAGGCTGTAGTTGGGATGGTCTCCACCTATCCTTATATTTCCAAGTCCTCCAGTCCCTGTACCAATCCTTTGATGACTGTACTGAGTGCACCAATTACAATTGGCATCACTGTCAGTTTTATATTCAATAGTTTTTCAGTTCTCTGGGTACTTGTCTCTCTCTTCACTTTCCTTCAGTGTTACCCTGTGATCAGCCGGCAGGTATTTTTTAAAACTTTGCTTTTGTTGGCTATCCCTTGGTCTGGTCGTCTGGCCGAGATTAGATGATCCATTTGTATCTCAAAATCCTAAAGAACTTTGTGCATCTCATTTTCCTGGGCTCAGTCGGCTAGGGCTGTAGAATACACTGACTGCTTCTCTGCAGAGGGGTAAGAACCCCCCCAACGAGTGTCCTGGATATGACACTAAACAATCTGATGATGAGGTTCCAGCAGTGCTGGAGCTCTGGGGAATGTAGAGTACCCCTTCATTGCCATCGCTCCCAGGTCCACTCTGACCCGGAATGGTAGCACCTGATAGGGCCCTATCTATGGGTTAAATAGAACAAACAGCATACTTATGCTAAACTGAATTCTTTGAGTAAACTGAATAGCTTGAAATAGAAATGTTTTTGACAATTAAACTGTACTTACATTTAAACTGCGGGCTTATGCTTAACTGAATTATTTAAAATAAAACTGTTTTTCGACATTAAAACTGTATTTACACTTAACTGAATTGTTATATATAACTGCTTGAATAGTTTGAAATAGAAATGTTTTTGACAATTAAACTGTACTTATGCTAAACTGAATTGTTTTAAATAGAACAGATTATTTACATAAAAATGGATTTGGCGTTAAATAACCTACAAAGATTGATATGCCATAAAACCCAACTGACCAACCAAACCAAATCATTTTCCTGGACGGATTCTGGGTTATGCATATACCATTTGTTCGAATAGCCAAATTTAAACTTCTAGCAAAATTCTCAGTGGAAATACAACTGGTTACTTTAAACCAAATAATTGTGTTTGAATTATTATTATTAGAGAGGAATATATGAAACCATACAGCTGTGTGCAAATTATATGTATTAGATAGAAATACTTGAAATCTTTTAACTTTATGCAATTTCTATTAACTAGAAATTCTTAATGTCATATAATTGTGCAAACAAAAAAGTACACTTGGACATTAAAAATATAGTACGGATTACAATCAAACATTTTAAAATAAATCAATTTTGGAATTAAATATTCCTTAACGAATTGATGTGCCATTAAACAAATGAATAATAATAAGTTGACTTTTTTGTACAAATATCCACATATTTTTTTCTCCCTTTTTATTCACCCAACACCACCTCATGAAGACGATGTGATACAGAGTCAATCTTTAAGTAGAGTACTACTGGTTTCTCATTGCCCTAGTGGGTAGAGTGTTTGCCAATGGTCCAGAAGACCTGGGTTCAATCCCAGGTCACGTCATACCAAAGACTTTTAAAATGGTACTTGATACCTCCTTGCTTAACACCCAGCAATAAAAGGTATGTATCAAGGGTAAAGTGGAGCAATCCAGGGAAAGGAGTAGTGCTCTCCCCTACACCTTGGTGTAGTAGCTATTGGAAAGGGAGCCTTTTAGTCATCTTTGACTACGGTTGTCAGCTTTTTACTTTTACAACTGGTTTGAATTCGGTGTTTTATTTCTCCTGGACTGGTTGATTAACCAAGGCTAAAGAGCCCAGTCTAACTTATTTATCCGTAGCTGGAAGAAAAATATTTGGATTCATACCTTTCCCAAGAGTGTGAGGATGATGTGAAATGCATACAACCTCATCTAGGATTTGAACTTGATCCTGATATTCAGGTGTTCTATTTTCATGACATACTAAACTAAAGGCACTTTTAACAATCCAATGTGTTCAAGGTTAGCATTGATTATTTCATTTTAAATTAGGGTTGCCAACCTGAAAAAAAAAGATCAATTTATATTACTTTTGAAACATGATAATTGTAATTGTATATCCAAGTTGATAATGTTTTCTTTCTTTACAGGATCTTTCCAATGGTCGGAACTTTGCCAACTTGCTGGTGTCTTTGGTCTCATGGTGTCTCAAATTTGGAGCTCCAAATGACACTCTTTTGTCTGAAGATGGTGAGTTATGTCATTCACTCAAAGAAATTCTTTCCTGGTTTTCTTTTGGCTTTATCTAAATTTTTTGACTACCTCTGTCCTAAAATAGTTGTTACATATATATATATATATATATATATATGTGTGTGTGTGAATGAACAAATTGTTGAAAAATCAAGAAAGTACTCAAATTCCCACAAGCAGAGCAAGATAAAACCATAAAATGAATTATCTCACCTCCTCATGTCAGCTTTCTTACAAAAAATTTCAATCATGGTTTGATTTGGCTTAGATTTATGGCATATTAGTAGGTTATTTAATGCTAAATCCTCTTTATACATATATGACATTGGTAAGTTTTATGACTGAGCAACCAAATTATGCCCCTTGATAATTTGCTGTTTGGAATAAGTGAAAGGTAGATGGTACAGGGGATGCAAATATAGGTAAGTTATTAAAAAGAAGCCAGCTGATGATTGAAAGACAAGTTGACAAATATGTATACACACACACACGAGTTGTTCATAAAGTTGTGTGTATATAGACATGAAAAAAGACTCCCAGATATTCGGGGCATGTGAGGTTCAGATCCGGCTTAAACTGGTAGGTGCCAAGAAGTGGGTGTTGAACAGAGATGAATTTCTGAGATGTAGTGACGTGACTTTAACATCTTTCCATCTTTGTAAATATGAAAAACAAAAGTAAAATGATATTAAGAGAAGGAGAAACTCTTAAAGCAGTTTGACTAACAAGAAAAGAGCCTCTTTGGTTTGAATTCAGAGTTTTCCTTTTCTTAGACTGGTTGCCATACCAAGTTTAAAGAATCCAGTCTACCCTACCATTTTACTCATAGCTGGAGGGAGAATAGTTTGATTCATTTCTTTTTTAAGGGTATTTGCACAGTGTACAATGATAAGTCTCTAAATAAATGAAACTCAGCCCAGTCGGATGGAGCTGTAGATTACTGACTGCATCTCTGCAGTAAGACCTCCTCCTTTGCTAGTTCACTTCCAGACCAAAATAAATGAGAATTGCTGAGCGTCAACTGCAACAATGCATCAATAAAACAACATTTTGGGCAAACACAAACGGATTCAAGATATCCAAAAGCAAAACAAGATGCATGAATTTTTATCAATTGAGAAAAAAGCACAATGACCCACTCATAAAACTAGAAGACACAGAAATATCTGTCGTTAATGAGTATAAATTCCTGTGAGTTATTTTCGACAGGATATTATCATTCATCTCCTACATAAGATATTTAAAAACTAAAACCACCCATGTTCAACAACTCCTATGAGTAGTCACCCATACAAAATGGAGAGCTGACCGTCAAGTGCTCCTTCAGTTATACAGAGCACTAGTCTGTTCCCAGTTAGATTATGGTATATTTATCTATAGGTCTGCTAGGAAGTCCTACCTTAAAAATCTTGACCTAATACACCACAAAGGCCTAAGATTGGTCTTAGAAGCCTTCAGAACTTCTCCAGTCTTCAGTTTATACATCGAAGCCCATGAAGCACCCCTACATCTCAGATGTGAAAAATTGACTCTACAGTATTTACACAAAACTGAAATCCTGCCCATCCAACCCAGCCTACGACTGCATCTTCAACCCCAAATACTAACAACAGTTTAAAGAAAAAGAAAAAACCATCAAACCATTTGGTCTTTCTGCAATTTCTGTTACAAATGTACATAAAAGCATCCTACCACAAATACCACCTTGGATCATTAAAAAACCACAAGTAATCCTCCAATTAAATAAACTCACCTTAACAGAAACACCTCCCAACACTTATCTGGAACAATTTCATATTGTCCTCTTCCACCATCCTGACCATCAATATATATTTACGGATGGCTCCAAAGATAGCAATAAAACAGCATATGCCACCATTCTCAATAAAGCCCTCCCAATGAAAAGCTCCATCTTCACTGTGTAGTGTTGACCTTGCTCTTAACATCATTTCTGCGAACAAACATAACAAATTTATCTGACTCACTCTCTGTATTAACATCACTGAGAAATAAAAAGCTGGAAAACCCATTAATTGTTAATCTTCCGAGTAGACTAGACTCAATGTCTAGTCATAAAGATATAATTATGTGTTGGATCCCAAACCACATTGGAGTGAGTCGAAATGAAAGAGCTGACTCGGCGGCCAAATTGGCCTTAGATCTGAGCCCAGACAATATCTCCATTCCATATACTGACTTGAAACCCCAAATCAATAAATTCTTTCTTACAAAATGGCAACAATGCTGGAATAACAACATTAACAACAAACTCTTCCAAATAAAGCCCACTTTGGGAGAATAGAGA
>OY757943.1:6356611-6371611 GCA_963585895.1 Sepioteuthis lessoniana
GACAATTAAACCATACTTACATTTAAACTGCGTGCTTATGGTTAACTGAATTATTTGAAATAGAACTGTTTTGCGACATTAAAACTGTATTTATACTTAACTGAATTATTACATATAACTGCTTGAGTAGTTTAAAATAAATGTTTTTGACAATTAAACTGTACTTATGCTAAACTGAATTGTTTTAAATAGAACAGATTATTTACATAAAAATGGATTTGGCATTAAATAACCTACAAAGGTTGATATGCCATAAAACCAAACCAACCATAAATCAATCAACCAGAACATGACTCTATATTTTTTGAGTTTGGATTTTTCACATTCAACTTAATTAGGAGCAAAAAATATTTGATAAATGTTTGGTCATCGTTTACAATTGACTCTAATTCTTTTATTTTTCAGGTATTGACAGCTTATCAACATCTCTGAAAAAATGCCAATTAAACTATACAACCATGAATTCAAAATTACCTCATGCCCTATCAAATTGTCACAAAGAGTACATCCTTGCTATTAGTAGGCGTCAGCTTTTATACGAGTACATGTCCTTGGATCCATGTCGTGAGATTCACAAGTCAAGCAAGCACTCCCTCGTCGAGGACGACAGTACCTCTGACTCTGAAGTTCTGGATCTGACCACCCCAAAGCCGAAGCAGGACAAAAAGCGCAAATGTCAACTCGGGGAAACCCAGTTCCTTTCCTGGCAAAATCGTTACCAGCCCCTGACAGAGGAAAACCTGAAAGGGATCCAACCAAACAGATATCCAGAGATCCTGCATCCGGCTGAAACCTGCTTAGTTATGATAGATATAATACACAATGTGTGCCTGCTGGATGTCAACCAGACATCCACTTCGAAAGTGGTTTCCATCTATTTGCTTCCAGAGTTGCTGGACGGCCTTTCTCGGTTCCATGACATGTTTCACGATCCTGATCCAGATGTCTGGACAAAAGAGATGCTTGCCTACATCATGAAAAACCTGATTCAGCTGGTCTTCATGCTGAGCAACATAGCTGCCAGGCAGCAGAACGGATCCAGCATTCTGATCCGCACCCGGATCTTCCCCAGCCTTCTCTACCTGGCCCATGACTTGGTGGATGAAGAGATCATCTACCCAGATCAGGTCGACTGGATGCAGGTGTCTGACCTGTGTCACATAAAAATGGTGCTTGTGTCCGATCTGATGACTGGACTTGTCCTGTGTGCCACAGAGATGTTCCAAAATGTTCCTCTGAATCCGGTTTTCATCAACAACGCTCTCCGAATCATGCGTGTCTTCAAGGAGGAAACTGGCTTCGACATGTTGGAACTCATCATTTCGTGGCTCGATTCAGAAACTTTCCCCCATAGCCAGTGCAAAAAGTTCCAGCCCAAGGACAACCTTATGAAAGTCATTGGTGGATTGATTATTGCAATGAAACGCACAAAAGTTGGCTATATCCATGCACTGACTTGTATGAAAAGAAAACACCGAAAGTGTGTCTATACACATTGCTTTGATCACCACCACGATGTCCTTGGACTGGCTTTTAAAAAAGTTTCCTGTCAATACAAGCCTGAAATTTCCTTCGACATCTGCCTCGTTGCATATTGGTCTCAGTTCCTGCTTGATGTGCTTCCACTTTTAAAATCAAAACAGCTTCAGCTACAAACTTTCACATTGTTCGTCACCTCTGGCATTTGTTGTTGCCTTGGAATCGAAGCAATGTTGTCAAGTTTTTATTCTTCTCTCTCCATGCTGTCACCGGCCGTCAAAAACTATGCCCTCGACATCATGAACAAAATGTTACTAGAGCAGCTTTCAGGTTCAAGAAATATATCTCTGAACCAGAGCAAAAACGAAATATGTCAGCTGTGTGAAGACAACTTGTCTGATGATCTTCCCAACAAACCAAAGATGGAATTTGAAATGAATTTGGAGAAAATACAACCTGAAGACAGTGGTGTCTCTAGCAGTGAGGTCTCATCTGAAGACTTCAGACTGCCACTATCCAAAGAACTATTTACGAGATGGGGGTCCCTTGCCAAAATGCGGGACATTCTATATTCAGAGGACAACCTTACAGCATCACTTCTCTCAAAACATTTGCTGATCCTTGCCGTAAATGGAAGGAAAGAAATAAAACAGGAATTGTATTTCTCTGTCTATTATCCTATCTTGACAGATTATTGTAAGTGGAGATTATCAACAAGTAATAGGTTTGCAAACAACCGCCACATAATTCAATGTCCAGTCCGCAGATCAGTAATTATGAACTGTCTCTCTGCATTTCCATATCTTCTCCAAGCAGAATCTGTGATGGCTACTTTTCTTGCAAGGCATGGTATAGAGAAGCTATGGACAATTCTTGAAGATGACAGCCTGCAGGAATTAGTCCTGCATGTCTTCGAGGTGTTGATCATCTCAGACGAAGAGATTCTTTTAGAGAACATGTTGAAAGAAAACCGAATGTCTGAAAAATTCCTGGAAGAAAACAGTCCAATGTCTGATTTTTCCAGTGATGATGACATTGGGTTCAGTAGCAGTACCGTTATTCGATCATTCCTGAAAATTCTTGCTGAGAAGATTAAGATGCATGGGACACTAATTAATATCATTCCTGAAACAAGTGCTTTGAATTGTAATGGCCCTAATACGGCTTATGAGCAGGGCGACGGCAACAACAGTGACAACTTGAAAGAGATGGCAGAAAGAGAATATTCAGAGGTTGACAAAGGTTTAGAGGCTTGTATTGAGGGTAACCAGCCAGGCAACAATGCCAGGCACCACAAATGGTTTGCTCTACTAACAAATCTTTGGCGGACATGTCAGGTGCTTTTACTTAATAGCCCAAGTTTTTTAATGCAGTTTAAGAAATCTGAGTGCTTCACTCTTGCCAAGGACATTCTCTTTCACGTCATTCCACAACTGACGACATACGCTGACTCTGAGCATCAAGTTGAAGACTTTGCTTCTCAGAATGGCAATGTCCAATTTCAGGACTCTGCTGACCTCAACAATGTCCAGATGATACCAATATTTCAACAAGTGCTCAATTTGCTGGAGTCGGTGTTGGTTGCCTGCATCGTTAGTTATATGCCATCATTTACAAGCAAGGTAATTTTTTAAAAACATCTTTGTTTTAAATGATTTTTGCTTTCTTTCATGTTTGTTTCCTGCATTTATTTGAGTGTATAAAACAACATTAATTAAATTGGAGTAAATCTCTCATGTGATTTTTATTATTATTATGAAAGAGACAAGTGCTGATTCTCTATTGTATATAATGAAGATATTATTCAATCTATTTTTGTAATGCTTTTCAACCTTTTATTATCATTAAAGAGACAAGTCCTGATTCAGTATTGTATATAATGATGATTCTATCCAACCTATTATTTTAATCATTTGAGAGCTTTTCACACCAGCATTAGCTGATAGTTTCTTTAATAGAGTTTGAGTGACAGCAAGTCTCTTCAAGTCTCCAGGACTCTCCTCAGTATTCTGGCCAATCTTAATAATGCTGTAGTTTAGATAGTCACCACTTGTCCTCTATTTTTCAAGTCCTTTAGTTCGTTTATCAATCTTTTGGTGACTGTACCGAGTGCACCAATTACAATTGGTATCACCGTCACTTTCATGTTTCACAGCTTTTTCGGTCCTATAGCAAGATCAAAGTACTTATCTTTCTTTTTTGCTTTCTTTCAATTTTACCATGATCAGCCAGAATAGAAAAGACTACTATTCAGTGGGTTCTTTTTTTTTTTTTTTTTTTTTTTTTGATTATCACTAGGTTTGGTCGTCTGGCTGAGATTAGGTGATCATTTTGTATCTCAAAATCCCTGCGAAGTTAATGTATCTTGTTTTCCAGGACAGATTCTGGGTTGTGCATATACTATTTGTTCATATGGTCAAATTTAAACTTCTTGCACAATTACTAGTGTATCACTTTTCCCACCCTGTCGTGTCTAGTCTTATACTCTTTTTGTGCTAGTTTACTGCATTCACTTATTTGATTGATCATTTCATCTCTCTCACCACATAACCTACATCTGCTATTTTATTATTATTATTTTATTAAACTTATTATCATTATTGAATAGACAGTAGGGGATTTTTTTGACAATTGAACATATTTTTAGCATGCTTGGTGTTGTTAATGCAAAGTTTTGAGTGGAATACCCTAACATTGCTCCTCTCCCCAGGTTCATTTTGACCTGAAATGGTGCAAACTGTTCAGGTCCCATCTATGAGTCAAATAGATTTGTTTGAAAATTATTCATATTAGACAGTTATATTGTAGTGAGTATTTTGATGTGAAAATAAATGATTATTATTCAATAGAATCATATTAATGCTTAATGGGAATACTCTAAACCATTTAAATGGATACAAATTCTTTGTGTTACTTGAAGTTGTAAATGTTTACTAAGGATTATCATTTCTAATTATTTTATATTATATTATTATCAACAAATTATTATTATTTTCTACCAATTACACTTGTCAGCAAAAAAGATTGAAATGCTGTCAAGGCACCAAACGTCGCTTTTAGCTAATTTGAGAGCCCTGAATCTGAAAATGAGTTTACTTTTTCTTGGTTAGCTACTATTTTTGCTGTGCAGCAATGCAACAGTTTTGAAAAATGCATTTTTTCCAGATATATGATGTTGACCGATGGCATTAAAATGGCAATAAAATCACAGAAATGTCTCAGTTCATATTTAAAGCAAAAAATATTGGTTTGCTTTTTGAGAAATGCAGTTTTTGCTTCAATGATAAGACCCTAAGTCTTTAAAAATAAACAGTTGAATACACCAGGACCAACCAACAAGTATTTTCATCTAATCCTTTAATAAACTTATAGCAGAAATAAAACCTTCATGAACATAAGCCCAGTCAGCTGGGGCTGTAGAATACATTGACTGCACCTCTGCAGAGGGGTAACCCCCCCCCTAACGAGTGTCCTGGATATGACACTAAACAATCTGATGGTGAGGTTCCAACAGTGCTGGAGCTTTGGGGAATGCGGAATACCCCTTCATTGCCATCGCTCCCAGGTCCACTCTGGCTCAGAGTAGTAGCACCTGATAGAGCCCTATCTATAGGTTAAATGGAGCTAACAACATACTTATGCTAAACTGAATTGTTTGAGTAAACTGAATAGCTTGAAATAGAAATGTTTTTGACAATTAAACTGTACTTACATTTAAACTGCGGGCTTATGCTTAACTGAATTATTTGAAATAGAACTGTTTTTCGACATTAAAACTGTATTTACACTTAACTGAATTGTTACATATAACTGCTTAAATAGTTTGAAATGGAAACGTTTTTGACAATTAAACTGTGTACTTATGCTAAACTGAATTGTTTTCAATAGACCTGATTATTTACATGAAAATGGATTTGGCGTTAAATAACCTACAAAGGTTGATATGTCATAAAACCAAACCTTCATGAATATAAGAACTATGATAAAAATTTCCTCTTTCTTGATTGTCTATCATGTTCAATGTTATTTAAGTCCCTTTTCACATTCCAGTGGTAGTCAGCCATCATTCATTTGTCTCACTGTCCCTGGTAGCAGTCTTTCATTGTCTTTATATTTTGATGAAATTGTTCTCCTTGCTCATCACTCACATCACTGCAATTATTCAGAATTTATCATGATGGCTATGTAAAAAATGAACCTTAATGCTAATATTAGTGCCTATGTCCTGTAGATTTTTCAACAACTTTTCCACTTAATTCCTTGTAGTTTTTGGCCTGGAGATTGCCTAAGAAGTTTTTCTCCACGTCAACAAGTGATGTCTGAGTGCATAACTCCAATTTATTCATTGAATTAACAAATTCATCATCCTTAATGAGTTTCCTGACATTATGGTGCAACTATTTTTATGATGTTCATCATGTACAATGGAATAGGTGCATTCCATTGGGATGTCTTTCGTCGGAGTTTATTTCCAACTGTAAAAAGGAAATCTCTCTGTGTTTTGTTTCCTCTTGTAGTGAAGGGACGAAAGTGATGAGATAGATTTATATCAAACTGAAGATTTCAGGATTTTATTTTTTGATGTCACTTTGATTATCCATATTTACCAACCCCTCCGCTCGGGCAGGATATGACACAAGGTCAATTTTTAAGCGGAGTTTAACAGGTTTGATTTCAGAGTTTTCCTTCTTCTAGACTAGTTGCTTCACCAAGACTGAAGAACCCAGTCTGTCCTACTATTTACCCATAGCTGGCGGGAGGATAATTGGATTCATACCTTTCCCAGGGGTATTAGTGCTAAGTGAAATGCAATTTGCCTGGTCAAGGATTTGAACTCATGTCGCCGTGTCCATTTCCTACGACGATAACCATTACACCACGGGCACCTCCAGTCCCTTTGATTTTCAGGTTTACTAAAGTGTATTACTGATAAAGTTTATCATTTATTCTAAATTTAGGCGATAGATTGGAAAAATTTGGGACTTCTATTAAAAATTTTTTGACTCAAAAACACTTTTTTTCTCATAAAAATAGTATTTCATGTGGCTGACATAAATTGCTTGGCCTATCTGAAAATTGATGGGTTTCCACGACCTTTATCAAGTAAATTTTGCCATCAGCCAGGATCATAAATTTATCTTTTTTTCAAAAAGAAGCAGTTACATTACAGCCAAAACTGTAGCTAACCATGAAAAACTAAGGACATTCTTGGAAGCTGTACCATTAAATTAACTAAAAAACATGTTTTGTTTCTTGGCACCAACATGTTTTGTTTCTTGGTGTTAGATCAGAACGATTCATAGCACATAAAATCATATGCAAAAAATGATTGTTATTAGATAGAAATAGTTAGTTAAAACCGTATAATTGTTTATCAATTATTTGTATTAGATAAAAATACTTGATACCATCTAACTGTAGATTATTTGTATTAAGAATAGTTAATTGAAGGTGTAATTGTTTTCTAAGGATTATTATTATTGTTATATAATT
Organism: Sepioteuthis lessoniana; assembly: GCA_963585895.1. Taxonomy (NCBI): domain Eukaryota; kingdom Metazoa; phylum Mollusca; class Cephalopoda; order Myopsida; family Loliginidae; genus Sepioteuthis; species Sepioteuthis lessoniana. The sequence continues at coordinate 6,363,584 of OY757943.1, forward strand.
AGGGATTCTTATTAATTGTTTTAGTTATTTTAGTGATAAATTGTGTGCTAGTAAAAAGCTTTGAGTTTAAAGTTGTAAGTTTCCAAGTTGGTATGGTCAAAAGCAGGTAAACCTTGTCATTTTGGCTGTCAAAATAAAGTTTTTTGAAATTAGCTGTTAGCTCTATATTAAAAAAAAACAGACTTCTTAATACATGTCAGCTGATATTTAAAATGACATGGCACTGGGATGTTTTAGTGGTTAAGAAAATGATTAGAATAAGATATATAAGAAGAGTTCTGAGACGCAGAGGAGTCAGTTGGTCAGACAGTTCCAATTCGAGTTCCAGTTGGAGACAGAGGCAGTTGAGACGAGTAGCCCCTTAGGGTAAGGCTTGGTCAGTGTAAAGAAAAAATGAAGTCTGTGTTTGTTCATCTTGTCTGCCACAAATTAAATCTTCTGTCTCTCTCGGTGAATTGATGAGATTCTTTTGCCTATTTCTCTCGGTTTGTGATGACTTCTGTAAAAATAGTACTGGTTATAAATTTTTTGAATCAAGAACAAATGGAGCCATTTTGTATTTGTGTGTATTATGACTTTCAACATGGTCCCATAGCATTACACTATTATTATCCATTGCTTGAAACTATATTGTTGCTTAAAAATTATTGGGGTTAGATAAGAATAAAAGTATGGTTTAAAAGAAAATGAAAAACAATAGATTGCCCAGTCAGCTGGAGCTGTAGAATGCACCGACTGCACCTCTGCAGAGGGGTAAGACCCCCCCCCCAACGAGTGTCCTGTATATAACACTAAACAATCTGATGGTGAGGTTCCAGAAATGCTGGAGCTTTGGGGAATGCAGAGTACCCCTTTATTGCCATTGCTTCCAGGTCCACTCTAACCCGGTGTGGTAGCATCTGATAGGGCCTAATCTAAGGGTTAAATAGAACTCGCGGCATACTTATGCTGAACGGAATTGTTTGACTTAACTGAATATTTTGAAATAGAAATGTTTTTGACAATTAAACCGTACTTACATTTAAACTGCGTGCTTATGCTAAACTGAATTATTTTGAATAATTGTTTTTTGACATTGAAAATGTACTTAGACTTAACTGATTTGTTTATAGAACTGTTTTGACATTTAACTGTATGTAAACGAAATCTGTACTTATAAACTGAATTAGAACTGCTTGACTAAACTGAATAGCTTGAAATAGAACTATTTTCATAAAAATGAATTTGGCGTTAAATAACCTACATAGATTGATATGGCATAAAACCCAACTAACCAAAAATGATAGAACATTAAAAATATAGCTCTGAATCTAAGAATTATTATTATTTCATTATTACTCGTGACTTGAAATCATATAATTACTTGGAAATTATTGTTGTTGGATAGGAATACTTGGTAAAAATAAGTTAAAAAGTAGATAAACCAAACACTTACAAGTTTAGTAGTGATATTTCATTCTTTATTCAAGGGAGAACCTTAAATATCACTACTAAACCCATTTTAAGTGTTTGGTCTGTCCACTTTTCCACTTATCTTTATCGTCTTGTCAGATTTACCAAAATCTATCGTTTCTTGATAGGAATACTTGTAACTATAAAACTGTGCGCAAACAAATGCTTAGAGACCATTAAAAAATGAAATAGATATCAAATATAATGAATCAATATTAAAAGAAGTGCTGATTCAATATTGTATATAATGATGACCTTGAATAGTTTTAGATGAAACATTGTCAATTATAATTATTATCCTTTTGTGATGAAAAAAGATGAAAGAAAATGCTAGCTAAAGTTAGTAGGAGTAGTAATTATAATAATATGGTCAACAGTGATTCATCTGATAAAAAAGGAAAGAAAATAGTATTTTCTTTTATCTTTGAGTCAAAATGAATAATAATGATTGATGATTCTTCATTTGAAAATGAAAAAATATACAAGTCAAAATTGCTTATACTGACCTTAAAAATTAATAAGAATTGTTTATACTGACTCTAAAAATTAATAAGAATTGTTTATACTGACTCTAAAAATTAATAAGAATTGTTTATACTGACCTTAAAAATTAATAAGAATTGTTTATACTGATTTTAAAAATTAATAAGGATTGTTTATACTGACTTTAAAAATTCATGATTGTTTATACTGACTCTAAAAATTAATGATTGTTTATACTGACTCTAAAAATTAATGATTGTTTATACTGACTCTAAAAATTAATGATTGTTTATACTGACTCTAAAAATTAATGATTGTTTATACTTACTCTAAAAATTAATAAGGATTGTTTATACTGACTTTAAAAATTAAAACAAAAAATTGATTACAAGAAAGGAAGATGATAGTTTGCAAAACACATAGATTGATATAAAGAATTTCAAAGGAAATTTTAAAAAGTATACCAGATATTCTGGAAAATGATCCAGGCATTTCTATGATTTTTGAATGCTGAAAAATTGCCAAATTTCTTGATGTTTCCAATGTTTGTGTGAATTGGGGAGTAATGAATGAAGTAAGTTCCATGTCATCAACCTAACAAAAAGTTAACATTCTTTAGTGGTTATTATTTTTCTCCTCTACAAATAAGATAGCAGAATTTATGGAAGGAATGAAAAGAATCTGTTTATTTTGGGAGTTGTTTTTTTTAAAATTGTTCCGTGATAAGCAGGTCTTTGATCAAATGCCAATGTCAGCATTTGAGCTAAATGAGATAGAATTTATCTTCATAGTTAACCAAATGTGTATGTGTGTAAAGGCATATCTCTGTAATGTTAATCTCTCTCTCATATATATATATAAGTAAAGTTGTAGACTGTAGTTGAGAGTGACCCAAAGGCTCCATTTTCAATTGCTACTACACTGAGGTGTAAGAGAGGATGCTTCTCCTTTCCCTAGATTGCTCTACTTTATTCTTGATACGTACCCTATAATGCTATAATGTTAAGCAAAGATGTATCAAGTACCATTTTTTGAGTTTTTGGTATAACTTGACCTGGGATTGAACCCCAGTCTCTGAGGTCATTGGCAAACACTCTCCTCACTAGAAGAATAGGCCAATTAATAATACATATAAGGTGTTTTAAAAATATTTCAACAGTTTGAAACAACTCAAAATTCAATGTTGAATGTTTAAATGCTTTTTCTTTTTCAGTGAATGGCATTTCTATAACCTGAAAAAAATTTTTAAACATAGTATCAATGAATTGGAAATGATTTTTACCATGAAAATTCATTGAAATTGATTAGTTTTACTAAAATAATGCACTGGAAAGTTTGTTTTTTATTATAAAAATACTTTGGAAATGATTTTATCTATAAAAATGTATTGGAAATGATTTTTACAATAAAAATGCATTGGAAATGATTTTTACTCTAAAAATGCATTGGAAATGATTTTTACTATAGAAATGCATTGGAAATGATTTTTACTATAAAAATGCATTGGAAATGATTTTTACTATAGAAATGCATTGGAAATGATTTTTACTATAGAAATGCATTGGAAATGATTTTTACTATAGAAATGCATGTGAGGATACGGGATGTTGTCCTGAAGACCTACCTAGGGCGATGAACGATAGGGAGGAGTGGCGAAAGAGGGTCAGGGATATCCGTGCTGCCAGCACGATATGATGATGATAGAAATGCATTGGAAATGATTTTTACTATAGAAATGCATTGGAAATGATTTTTACTATAGAAATGCATTGGAAATGATTTTTACTATAGAAATGCATTGGAAATGATTTTTACTATAAAAATGCATTGGAAATGATTTTTACTATAAAAATGCATTGGAAATGATTTTTACTATAAAAATACATTGGAAATGATTTTTACTATAGAAATGCATTGGTAATGATTTTTACTATAAAAATGCATTGAAATTATTTTATTATCAAAATGCAGCCAAACATACAAAATTTTTAGAATATTAATTTAGATATTCTCCACCCCCCTACTCTATCAAAAGTGCATTGGCATCAACTCATGATATTATAAGCTGTCAGATGATGATCTCAATAAATAAAAAACATTTTGTTTCTGTATTTTTTAGAAAAGTGAAAATAATGGCAAAATACCGACAGAATGTTCTGAAGAATGTTGCTTATTTATTAATTTTCAGAATTCCAATGGTATTCATTTCATAAAATGCTTTTCATATATTTATAAAAGCGGGACAAAATCACATGATGGTGTACTAGTGGTTGATAAGCTGGAGTTTCTTTGTGTTTTGATGGCTTGGAGGGACAAAAGCTTATTTTTATCTTTCATTCCTCTCACTATGTTTGACTACTGTGTGAATAATAAAAATAGAAAAAAATGCAAGGTACCTGCTCAATGGTCAGACACGTGGCACCAGTTCAGTTTGTAGACCTGTGTGACATATTCATTGTGGGGTGTATATTTCTCTCTCTCTCTCTCTCTATATATATATATATATATATATATATATGTGTGTGTTTGTGTGTAGGTATGTGTGTATATGTATAGGTATATATATATATATGTGTGTGTGTATATAGGTATGAATATGTGTGTGTATAGGTATATATATATATATATATATATATGTCATTGGTCTAGTGGGTAGAGTGTTCGGCTATGGTCCGGGCAATCTGGGTTCAATCCCAGGTTGTGTCATACCAAAGACTTTAAAAATGGTACTTGATACCTCCTTGCTTAACGCTCAGTAATATAAGCTACGTATCAAGGGTAAAGTGGAGCAATCCAGGGAAAGGAGTAGTGCCCTCCCCTACATTTCGGTGTAGTAGCTATTGAAATGGGAGCCTTCTGGTCGCCCTTAACTACGGTTTCCAACTTTACTTACTTATATATATATGTGTCCAACCCATTAGCCTAGTGGGTAGAGTGGTTGCCAACAGCCTCAGAAACTGGGTTCAATCCCAGGTCGAGTCATAGCAAAGGCTTAAAAATTGTTACTTGATGCTACCTTGCTTAACACTCAGCATTATTAGGTATGGATCAAGGGTAAAGTGGAGCAATCCAAGGAAAGGAGTAGCACCTCCCCTCTACACCTCAGTGTAGTAGCTATTGAAAAGGGAGCCTTTGGATCATCCTAGACTTATCGCCAACTACTTACTTTTATATATATATTGTTTTTAAAAGTGTGGGCATAATAAAATATTTTGAAAATGAGTAAAATATTTTAAGATCCTAAAAAATAGGACCCTTTGTTTCGGTCATTTTTCTTCTGAGAATTATTTCAGTGACAACAAAGTTTACATCGGAGAAAGCAAACATGGGTTATTGTCCATCCAAAAGGCCTGGAATGGGCAAGAAAACTAATTTTAAAAATTTACCATGAGCCAGAATAGTTATTCATAAGGTTTTTTTCATTATCTTCCTTAATGAACTTAAAAAAAGGCACTTATTAATAATGGGTTTCCCCAACTACATTGTTGATACAGAAATTAACCATTTCGCTAATAAAACTGAACAGCATAGACAATACCCTAAACCATAAACAACCAATAAACCTTTACTACTGTTATGACTGATTATTAAGGGTCAATAAATAAATAACTCAACATGGAGATATAAGGTGCCACACAAATGTATCCAAGTCTCTGAGGAGGGTTTCCTTGGTTTAACGTACATGAAGATAATCAAGGTGCTTACTACAGCTGCTGCTCTCTTCTACCAGCTTAGTTCTCGACTAATATACCCTTTGGGTAAGTCCGTTATTCTGGTCATAGGTGAGTCACCTACAACAACTACCAAAACCAATTTCATAATAATTATAAGGTAGATGAACATATATTAAAAAACCTTATTAAAAAAATGATCTTCTAAATGGTCCTAAAAAAAAAAAAAGACTTATCATTTACTACAATAAATTTAAAACTTCTACCCTAATTATTTCGAATAACTCTTCCCCTTCAATGAACTTCTTCATTGGACTAACATCATATATGTATTCAAATGTCCATTAGGAGAATGTATCTCCAACAATAATTCATACCTGGTCTTACTACAACGACTCTGTCAAGACATCTTACTATGCACTTTAATGATTCTAGTTCTATAACCCTACGACATAAAAGCCATCCCCTTCTCAAATACAAATTTCAAAACATTCTAGTTGAAAACACAACTATAATAGCACTTTAAATTAATAAGCCACAACTACAAATCATAGAAGCCCTACTTATAAAAACAAAAAACCCTTGAATTAATAGAACTTTGAAAATAGAGACAATGTTTTGAAATGCTTTAAGTATTTTATCAATGAGGTGAAAAAGATAGAACATTTTAAAATATTTTATTTCTCTCAATAAATATTGATAGCATTTTGTTTTGAATTTGTTCGATGTCATTAGCATTTCAGATAAATCAAACTCTAGAGTTTTTCCGTTTTTTATCATCATCATCGTGTCATGCTGCTAGCATGGATATCCCTGACCCTCTCTCGCTACTTCTCCCTATCGTTCATCGCCTCTGGCAGGTCTTCAGGGCTACATCCTGTATCCTCACATAGCTGCTGTATGTATGTTCGAGCTGGTCATCCTGCTTTTGCTTGGCCATATGTGGGTGTCCATAGGAGTACATCACTTATGAGCTCATCCTTGCTTCTCCAGCAGTGTCCTGCATGTCTGGTTCGTCTAACTTGGATAGTTTTCGTGATGGGAGGCAGGTGGCTGTATAATTGATGCCTTGTGGGGTGTTGCCACCAGGACTTGTTCAGTATTGCTCAAAATTACATAAATGCAGAGTTGGATAAAACTGAGATGCTGATGAATTTAAAAAACAGAACTCTATCAAGGGAAATAGAATATTATCAAGAAATATGGAATTTTAGAAAAAAATAAATAAATAAAACTAAAGGCATTTCAAAACGTTGCTACTTTCAAAATTAATTCTATTGATTTTAGGTTTTTTTTTCATTTTCATTCTCAGATTTGTAGTCGTAGCTTATTAATATCATGTGCTATTAGAGAAGTATTTTTAACTAAAAATTTTCAAAATTTGGATTTGGGAGCTAGAATCATTAGGGTACATTGTAAGCTGTCTTGGAAGAGTCCTTGTAGTAAGACCAACATAGGTATCATATTCTTTAGAGACACAGTCACCTAAGGGACATTTGAACATATATATGATGTTTTTCCTATCAAGAAGTTCAGTGGAGGGGGAAGAATTATTGGAAATAAATAAGTTGGAGGTTTTAAATTTGTTGAAATAAATAAGTTTTACTTTTTTTGGTAGGACCAACAGGGAGAACATCTTTTTGGATATGATTTTTTAATATACGTTCATCTATCTTATGATTACTATAAAATTGGTTTTGGTAGAAAAGGTTTATTGGTTGTTTATGGTTTAGTATATTGTCTGTTAGGTTGTTCAGTCTTATTAATGAAATGTTTAATTTCTGTATGAACAATGTAATTGGGAAACCCATTATCAATAAGGGTTTGTTTAATATTTTTAAGTTCGTTAAGGAAGATAGTAGTTTAGCTCTGGAAATAAGTGATTTTATGATTGTTCTTTTATAACGGAAGGGGCATTCACTATGGAAATTGAGGGTGCGCGGATTAATGATGGTAGGCTTTTATATGTGAAGGTGGTAAATCGGTCAATATTGCTTGTGTCTATTAGTACACTAAGTATTTTACAATCCTGTAGTCTAAAAAGTAATGGAATAGATTACTCACATTGTGTCTGCGTTTGACCGTCAGGAAAAGAAAAAAAGATGGATGTGAGTTTGTGGACTCCTTATATGCGATTAGAGGTAATTTGCATATGAGGAGAAAAAGGGGCTATAAAAAGACCAAATTGGTGTGGACTGGGGGTGTTATTCTGAGAGTGGAGAGCAGACATTGAGTTAAGAGGAGTTGAGCGAGTTGCAGAGTCATGTTACTCTGAAAGTTGGTGCGAGCAGCATAGTTGGCATCAAGGAGTTCTGACCCATTTTTTCTTTACAAATCCTCAACAATTTCACTTTTCAACAGTAACATTAAACAATATCCTAGCTTTATACAGATTTCACCCTACCTGGCAAATATTATTTTA
>OY757943.1:6374111-6499111 GCA_963585895.1 Sepioteuthis lessoniana
AATTTGCATATTAGAGGGAATGGAGATTATAAAAAGACCAAAATGGAGGGAGAATAGTCAGTCGAGCATTTGATAGCTGGGAGAGATCAGGGACCTGGTGCAACGAAACGCGATAGAAAGACCCTTGCTTTTAAATCTCAATATATATTTTGGTTTTTCTTTTATATGGCATATATATATATATATATATATATATATACATATATACATATGTGTGTGTGTGTATATATATATATATATATATAAATAAATTACATGTATATATACATATTGTGTGTGTGTATATATATATATATATATATCTGTAATTTTGGATAGTATCAAAACATATTCTTCATTGACTTATAACTTAGTTTTTCATTTACGTGATCAATCATCATCATTTTGTCGTGCCACCAGCATGGATATCCCTGACCCTCTCTCACAAACTCCTTTCTATTATTCATCACTTCTGGCAGGTCCTCAGGGCTACATCCTGTATCCTCACAGAGCTGCTGTATGTAGGTTTGAGTTGGTTGCCCTACTTTTGCTTGGCCATGTGAGGGGGTCTATAGGAGAACATCACTTATAAGCTCGTCCCTACTTCTCCAGCAGCGTTCTGCATGTCTGGTTCGTCTAACTTTGATAGTTTTCGTGATGGGTGGTATGTGGCTGTATAGCTGCAGCTTTGTGGGGTGTTGCCTGCAGGACTTGTTCAATATTGCTCACAGCATTCTTGTGTAGTTGCCATCAAGCTTTTTCTCCAGTTAGCGTCCATGTAGTTTTTTGTTTGAAACCATATAACTGTGCAAACAAATAACTATTATCAAATAGAAGTAACTATTTGAAACCATATAATTATTAATATTAGATAGGAATACTTGAAAAGATTCAACTGTATGCAAATTATTCCAATTAGACAGGAATACTTGATATATAATTTTCTTCAAGAAACTCTTAAAAAATAACTACACAACCTTCTTTACCTCTGAGTATAAAGTAACTCCATAAAGTTGATATGCCATTAAAATCAATCTTCTTGACCTTTTCCCTTTAATTTTTGAAAAGTTACAATTATCTTTATATTTTTATTTTTTATTTTCTGTCTTGGTATTTTTCAGTGGGAGTTGAAAGAATTGCAAGTGCTACTTAGTGATGTGAAAAGTGGATTGATGAAATGCAAATCTCTCGAAGTGAACAAACTCCAACAAGTTTTTGATTCCCTTCTGCGATGTGCAAAACCAGAACGAACAACAGTGTTGGAATTGTCATCGCTTCATACTCTCCTCATGGTAAGTCTTCCAGACAGTGTCCCAAAGTTTCTTTAGATCTTCTAGCAGAAAATATACTGCCTGTATCCCCTGCAAAAAGATAAACCCCCTCCTTGCCAAAAAAGGGGTTATTCTTGGTATGACACTTTTATATACTGTTAAATAAATAAACCTAACTAAACCTTTACAGATAAATCAAATTTTAACATTAGATAACCCATAAACACGGCTTGTTTGGCTAGGTCTGTAGACTCACCTGTCGCAACAAGTGTCCTGGATATGGAAGTAATCTGATTGCAAGGCACCAGCCTTGAAGATTTAGGGAATGTAGATTAACTCTTCATTGCCATTGCTCCTAGGTCCACTGATCTAGAATGGTAGTACCTGATAGGGTCCTATCTATGGATCAAATAGAACAAACTGTGTGCAAACAAATGACTAATGCTAAATTATGACTGTTTAATCACAATACTTGAAATCACTTAAATGTGTACAAAAGAATGAACTCAGGCCCATTCAAAAATGCTATCTAAAAATGTGTTTACAAATCATATATATATTTAATATATATATATATATATATATATATATATATATATATATAAAGAGGATTTGGCGTTAAATACCCTACAGTGGTTGATATGTCATAAAACCTAACCCAACCAAACCAAATCATATGTATTCAATATATATGTATAAAGAGGATTTGGCATTAAATAACCTGCAATGGTTGGTGTCATAAAACCCAATATATTTGATATATACGTATAAAGAGGATTTGGCATTAAATAACCTACAATGGTTGATATGCTATCAAACTCAACCAAACCAAATCATATATATTTAAAATATATGTATAAAGAGGATTTGGCATTAAATAACTTACAATGGTTGATATGCCATAAAACCAAACCAAGCAAAACAAAACCCATAAAGAAATTATGACAATAAATAAATAAGACTAAACCTTTACAGATGAATCAAATGTTGACATTATCAAATCAGGTTTTAGCATTATCAACCCATAAGGAGTTGATATGTCAGTAAGTAAATGGAGGTGCCCATGGTGTAATGGTTATTGTGGTAGGAAATGGACACGGCGACATGAGTTCAAATCCTGGACGAGGCTGATTGCATTTCACATAGCTCTAATATCCTTGGGAAAGGTATGAATCCAATTATTCTCCTTCCAACTATGGGTGAATAATTGGGCAGAATGAGTTCTTCAGCCTTGGTGAGGCAACTAGTCTAGGAGAAGGAAAACTCTGAAGTCAAACCTGTTAAACTCCGCTTAAAAAATTGACCTTGTGTGAGATCCTGCCCGAGTGAAGGGGTTGGTAAATATGGATATGTCAGTAAGTAAACCAACTTACCTTGTATACAAATAAGTAAGCAAAGTTGTCTCCCTTTAGTCGAGGGCAACTGGAAGGCTCCCTTTTCAATAGCTATTACACTGAAACGTAGGGGAAGGTGCTACTCCTTTCCCTGGATTGCTCTACTTTACCGTTGATACGTAGCTTATATTGCTGAGTGTTAAGCAAGGAGGTATCAAGTACCATTTTTAAAGTCTTTGGTATGACGCGAACTGGGATTGAACATTCTACCCACTAGCAAGGTGGAATATTAATTAGTAGAACTGTCAAATTGTTCTTATTATTTCAGTGTGCCAAAGATGATGATTTGGATGATGAAGAAGAAGTACGTCAACTCCTGCAGCAAGGCACTGAGGCAGAAATGGAATATTTCTTTGTAGAATGTGGTTACGATGCTGACAGTGAATTTTCTCTTTCTGAAGATCTCAGAGGTAAAAAAAAAATATATTTCTTTTCTTCACCTTTTCTCTTTTTTGCTTTCATTTTATTTGTTCTCCGTCCCACCGCTGGACAAGTATGGCACAAGTGGATCCGGCTGCAGGGCCGCAGCCCACATACATCCGGCAAAATCCAAAAATACCTTTGGCCGCATTGGCATTCCCCCAATGGTGGCGCCTCAGACGCCAGGAAACAAAACAGCAACCAATTGGTAAAACTATTGCTTTCCTAGAATATGTACTCATTTATAAAACCCAATGTTTGAGTGAGAGGAGTGACCCTTAGTTGATATCTCTTTGCACTTTTACGTGAGAACCTAGGGTCTAGATGTTGTGTGATGAATGTATCCACTTGAAAATTTCTTGAGCACAGAATAGATCCAGCAGTCCACAATGCATAGTCAAAAGTACCCATACATAAATTACCTAAAATCATAGTTGTGGGGGTGTCCTCGTGGTGTAATGGTTAAAGCGATGGACTGCGGAATTGTAGTAAACGAGTTCGTATTCCAGTCATGCTATTATGTTCACTTTCGGACAAATACCCTTGGGAAAGGCATGAACCCACTTATCCTCCCAGCTATGGCTTAAATACTACCACTACTGTTCTTCTAGAAGGATGGATTTGGCATTAAATAACCTACAAAGGTTGATATGCCATTAAACAAAGAAACCAAATCAAACCACAGTTGTGACATCTCATTCACCAACAGGAAAAGCTGTATCAAAAGATAATCACTAAATCCTTACCTTTTAGTTTCAATAAATATGTCTAAGATAAATATATATATATGGTTTATTCAATAAATAAGGTGAATTTCTTGAAAGAAGCCAAATAAATTTTTCAGATTTCTTTCGTGAATGGAAACTCTGTATTGTTTGGAATTGGTTTATAGAAAAAAATAATTTCAATCACTAAAAGATATTTGTTTTAAGGCAATTCAAAATGGTGGCAAATAAAACACTGTTCTCCAGGCTTAAACAGAAGTCTGACATTAAATTTTGGGTGGCTGTGAAGAGCAAAACCTATGACTTTACACAAGAATGTATGATGTGTAGAGAGAAGTATGTTTTATTCATAAAAAGTTTACAAATAAGTAAAGTTGGTGACTGTAGTCGCGGATGACCCGAAGACTCCCTTTTCAATAGCTACTACACTGAGGTGTAGGGGACGGCACTACTTCTTTCTCTGGATTGTTCCACTTTACCCTTGATTCGTAGCTTATATTGCTGAGTGTTAAGCAAGGAGGTATCAACTACCATTTTTAAAGTCTTTGGTATGATGTGACCTGGGATTGAACCCTAGTCTCCCAGACCATTGGCAAACACTCTACCCACTCGGCCAATGAGAATGGTCTACCCATATGTTTGCTCTTAGGAACCTAATTAAAATAAAAAGCCCATGGAGTGGATACAGATTGAATCTCCTGTAAAGACAATGTTCTGAGCACAGTGGTCAGTAAAGAAGGTCATGCTGACAGTCTTTTGAGGCATGAAAGGAGCCATCCCTATTGATTTCTTTGAAACACGTGCAACTCAGACTTGTAGTGGGTAAACCTTGTTTAGACTATTCGTAAACATTTTTTCTTACTAAACATGTTTCTTTATACACAGCAAACATTCTTCTGTAAATTTCATATGGTTTGCAGATCTCAACCACCACAAATTTGGAGACAGACCTCTGTTCAAGCTTAAAGAACTCTGATTTGCCGCCATTTCAAATAGTTTCAAAAGAAATCTTTTTGAAAGATTAAAATAATTTTTGTTATAAACCAATTCCAAACTATGCAGAATTTACATTTAAAGAAAGATATATATATTTTTTGTAATAATGTAATAAGTTACATTTTTATATTTTTCAACCAATCAGCTTAAAACATAGAATAGGAACATTCTAGAAAAATAGGATCTGAAGTCAACTAACAGAAAATATTTAGGCTCGAAAATAAAATAGTAAAATACAAATCTGATTGGTCAATAAATGTCTACGCGCCAAAATTTTAGGACAATTCTTTGATCCACTAGTAGGGTATAAGTAACACACAGTCAAGAGAGTCATTCACTAAGTCACAAAGTCAGTAAAGCAGTAGGCGATACTCTGTCCGGCAAATTCCTTTTCTTCCATAGCCAAGTTCATGACCTATCTACTGATGGCCGCGAATCACATTCAAAAGAAAAAACAAATTTATTTTCTTCTAACTTGCCAAACTTTATTTTCCAAAAGACCATTTACACATCAGGTTTTTTATTTGTTTTCACATTCTGTTTTATGTATATTAAATTGTTTGTTGTTTAATGTTCGTTGTGTTCTATTCCATTCCTTTTATGCGATTATAAAGTTTTGTGTTGTATTTGTGGAGGATATAATATTGTAAAATACGGACGCATATCCACTGAAATAACCTAAATACATGCCACCTCCACAAATGCAACAAAGGTTTTTGCATGTGACAATGGATGAAACATGGATCTACCACTTCACTCTGGAGTCAAATCGGCAGTCAGCTGAATGGACAGCAGCAGGTGAAAGCTGGCCAAAGTGACCAAAGATGCAAATATCAGCAGGCAATCTTTTGGTTTCCATATTTTGGGATACACAAGATATTTTCTTCATCAATTACCTTGAGAAAGGAAGAACCATCAATAGCGAATATTATATGGCATCACTGGGGCGTTTGAAGGAATAAATTGTGAAAAAACAGACACAAATGAAGAAGAAGAAAGTGTCCTTTCACCAAGACAAAGCATTGTGTCACGAGTCGATCGCAACGATTGCAAAAATACATGAATTCCACTTTGTGTTTTATGATTGTGGCGACAGCGTGTTGCATTGATGAAAGAAAGTTTGCCGGGTTTTTCTTTTGAATGTGATTTGCGGCCATCTGTAGCTAGGTCATGAACTTTGGCTGTAGGAAAAAAGGAATTTGCCTGACAGAGTATCGGCTACTGCTTATTGGCTTCGTGGCTTAGTGAATGGCTCTCTTGACTGTGTGTTACTTATATACCATAATAGTGGATCAAAGAATCGTCCTAAAATTTTGGCGCGTAGACATTTATTGACCAATCAGATTCGTATTTTACTATTTCCTTTTAGAGCCTAAATATTTTCTGTTAGTTGACTTCCAATCCTATTTTTCTAGAATGTTCTTATTCTATGTTTTTAGCTGATTAGTTGAAAAATATAAAAATGTAACTTAAATGCTAATGCAGTTTTGATCCTAAATTTCTAGAATGTTCTTAAGTGTTTTTATTGCTTATTTTAAGACTAGAAAAAAATATGTATCCCATACATTGAAACAGTTGCAAACAATGTTCTGAATCATCAACACATTTTTAATCAACTGTGAGCAAATGCAGCACCCACTTGGAACACAGCTTTCTCATTAACAAATGGTCATGCAAAATGGTGAATACACTGCCTTCTGATATCTTCAACTCCTCTGCTATCTTACTCAACCATTTATGATCAGTCAAAAGGAATTTGTGGTGATTTTTGTTGTTTTTCGGGACACTTGCCAAATTTGGGTGATCAGAGCATTCACCATCAATTGTGTCTGTACAACAGCATTTAAAGTCGGCATATCCCTTCTTAAGCTTTATTTCCCACAGAGCAGAGTCCAAATAACACTTATCAAGCCATTGCTTTGCTTAAACAGTATTTTTTCCCATCAGAAAGCAATGCTTTATCAACATACAAAATTCCATTGTTTTAAAAATTTTCAACTCTAGCTTCACTTAAATAATCTGATTGTGCTCAAATCTTGACACGTGCCATTTGAAGGTTAGTAATTTTAAAAAATCATATGGATTTTTTATTAGTGGCGCCATCTATATGTCAGACCTGGGACTTATTGAGTGATGTGTTAACATATATGTATGTTATATGATGGAGATTATTTGTCTGTCTGTAACCAAAATTACATCCCCCCAACATCACAATTCTCTTTAGTTATATACATCACATTCATGATTTCATTTTTATTTAAATCTCAATTATTGAAAATATTTTGTATTAACGCTGTTTGTCTTATCTACATACAAATAACATGTAATTGTATCTATATAGATAACCAAATAGCAGTTTATACTGTGAACTAGATGCTAATTTGCATATTGATCTTAAAAAGTTGATTTTAATTAGTATTTGCTTGATATTGATTTCTAATTGTAATTTTGTTCTTCATTAAATTAGTTAAATTAGGAAAATCTCTTGATGAAAGCCAAGACTGATGGAAAGAAGTAGCATCCAAGTTGTTCTATTTCCTTGGTTTGGTTTCTTTGTTTTTATGGCATATCAACCGTCTTAGGTTATTTTATGCCAAAGCCATTCTTCTAGAAGAAGAGTAGTGGCACTATTTAGCCAGGAGGGTAAGAGGATTCATACCTTTCCCAAGGGTATTTGTCTGAAAGGGAAATTGATATCATAACGGGAGTCAGAACTTGCTAATTACGATCCTGCTGTCTATCACCTTAACCATTACACCACAAGGACACCCCCCTCATCTATTCTTTGAATGTAGAAACCTGTTTTAGTCAAAAAAATGCTTACAAATGGTCTAACCCTGGTTGGCTTGTTGTTTTGTTTTACAGCATATTAATCCTTTTCGGGTCATTTAATGCCAAACAAAGTTAGTTTGATAAAAGTTCCAAATTGTTCAGTTTAGTATAAGTATACTGTTTAAATGACAAAAACAGTCCTACTTCAAACAATTCAGTTTAATATTAGGACAGTTTTTTTTTGTTAACACACAGTTAAATAGAAAAACAGTTCTATTTCAAACAATCAGGTTTAGTGTAAGTACACTGTTTAGTCCTATTTGACCCATAGATAGGACCCTATTAAGTGCTACCACTCTGGGCCAGAGTGAAGCTGGGAGTGATCGCAAGAAAGAGGCACTCTGCAGTCCCTAAAGCTCCAGCATTACTGGAGGTGCCCATGGTGTAATGGTTATCGTCGTAGGAAATTGACATGGCGACATGAGTTCAAATCCTGAACGAGACTGATTGCATTTCACATAGCACTAATACCCTTGGGAAAGGTATAAATCCAATTATTCTACCAGCTATGGGTAAATAGTAGGGTAGACTAGGTTCTTCAGCCTTGGTGAGGCAACTAGTCTAGGAGAAGGAAAACTCTGAAATCAAACCTGTTAAACTCCGCTTAAAAATTGACCTTGTGTCATATCCTGCCCGATCGGAGGGGTTGGTAAATAGGATTACTGGAGCCTCACCATCAGATTGTTTAGTGTCATATACTGGACACTCAGAGAAGTCTTACTCCTTAGCAGAAATGCAGTCAGTGTATTCTGCAACCCCAGCAAATTGGGTTGCCATTATAAACCTAAGTTGAAAAGACAGTACATGGAGTGGAAACACATTGAACCACTGCTAAAGAAAAAGTTCTTGGTGGAGCAGTCAATAAAGAAGGTGATGCTGACAGTCAAGGCATGAAAGGAGCCAAACCTATTGATTTCCTTGAAAAGGTTCAACATAAGCTCATTGTAGCACCCATGTTCAGACCATTTGTAAACATTTTTTTTATTAAAACATGTTTCCCTATTTCAAATAAGTTTAACCTAATCTTAATTCCAAATATTAAACATAATTTTTTTATTTTATTAATTTTCTTTCCTTTTGATTTGCCAAATTTTAACATGTTTTTTATTTTTACATACAGATATGCAAAAAAATAATCTTGCTAATTTTGTGTAACATCTTATCATATCAAAACTTGAATATTTGTGTCCGTGGTAATCTTTCATTGGCTATCTGATAATAGAGAGTCTGATCTATCTGATAAAATAAAACAGCATTTCTTTCAAGCTGTGGCTATGTTGATACTACTGTATGGATGCACCAAATGGATGCTATCAAAATGTGTAGAGAAAAAACTAGGTGGGAATTACACAAGAATGCTACAACCTATATTGAACAAATTTTGGAAGCAACACCCTGCAAAACAAGAGCTGTACGGCCACTTACCTCCCATCTCAAGTAAAGCAAACAAGACATGTGGGACACTGCTGGTGAAGCAAGGACAAAGTCATATGTGATGTTCTTCTATGGACCCCTACACATGAACATACCAGTGTTGGCTGACCAACAAGAACTTAACTATATCAGCTTTGTGGGGACACAGGATGCAGTCTGGAGGTCCTGCCAGGAGCGATGGATGATAAGGACAAATGGAGAGAGAGCAAGAAAGAGAGAGAGAGAGTCAGAGAAATCCAAACTGGCAGCTCAACTTGATAATGGCTTGTGCCAATATGTTGCATATTTTTGCCATTATATATTATAAACTTATATATATAAACATTGTGTCGGTATATGACAACTGAATTTCTAATTTTAACTCAATTTTGAGTCTCCTTTAAAGATGCAATTGTAAATGCCAACTTTTCTTCAAATATTGTTCGATTTCTCCAATCGCATTCCTGTAGGTTTTATTATTTCGTTTGGAAACTTTTATTTTTTTAAAATTCATTTGTTGTTTTGATTATTTGAAAAGTATTAAAATAAAATCATTGTCTGCACAATTGGAGAAAACTCAGTCCTTCTTATTATTAAATAATCGATTTTGAAAAGCTGAGTACCTTTTCGTATGAAAGACCCCAGCCCACCTTACCAAATATGAAGTGAATAAATTGAACATTAAATTGAAGCCAATTATCCAGAGAATGAATTCAATTAGTGTAGTATCAGTATTTTTTAAAGATCTATCTGGTGGAAGGATCAGTATCCTCTAAAATTCATGACATCTAAATGTGCATTCAGAGTGGTTGTTGTCTTATTGTATATCTAACAGTCCTTATACTCCTTGCCCAATCAGCTGGGGCTGTAGAATACACCAACTGCACCTCTATTGAGAGGTAAGACTCCCCAACAATTGTCCTGGATATGACACTTAACAATCTGATGGTGAGGTTCCAGTGATGCTGGAGCTTTGGGAATGCGGAGCACCCCTTCATTGCCACCACTATCTGGTTCACTGGCCTGGTGTGTTAGCACCTGATAGAGCCCTATCTATGGGTCAAATAGAACTAAACTGTGTATTTATTTTAAACTGAACTACTTGAAATAGAACTGTTTTGATATTTAAACAGCGTACTTATGCTAAATTGAATTGCTTGAAATAGAACTGTTTGAAGATGTAAACTGTGTACTTATGCTAAACTGAAGCGTTTGAAATAGAACTTTTTCTGACATTGATACTGTACTTGTGCTAAACTGAATTGTTTGAAATAGAACTGTTTTGGCATTTAACAGTGTATGGACAAAAACTGTAGTTATACTTAACTGAGTTGTTTGAATTAGAACTGTTTGAACCAAGATTAAGAAGTCAAGTTGGTGACCTTAGTCAAGAGTGACCAGAAGGTTCTCTTTTCAATAGCTACTACACTGAGGTGTAGAGGAGGGCACTACTCCATTCCCTGGATTGCTCCACTTTACCCTTGATCTGTACCTTATAATGCTGAGTGTTAAGCAAGGTAGCATCAAGTACCATTTTTGTTAATCTTTGGTATGACTCAACCTGGGATTGAACACTCTACTCATTAGGTCAAACGGTTGCAAGTTTGTATTTTTTTTCTTCTAATTCATATTATTCCCCTTTAATTGTATTTTAAAAAAATAGAATCATCACACATAGTCAATAAGTTCTTTTCTGTCTCTTTTTCTTTTTGTAGGTAAAAACTCGCGATCCAGTGATTTGGATTTTAATCTGACAAGGATCCATTTTTCAGCTGTCTACCGTCTTGTGGTTGAACTGTTGATTGACTTTTGTGTGATGGAATCAGCCTCATATATCTTTCATCGTGTTCTCTATCAACTAGTACAGACTTGTCGAGAAGACCAAGGTGCTGTGGAAACAATGAGTTCTGAAGTAAGTAAACCTTTCCTTGTATTGTGTACTCCTTCAGAATTAATCTTATGCTTTTATTTCTTTCTTCTTATCTCTCAAATGTCTTACTTTCAGATCCTCACTATGCTATGCTTGTTGTTTCAATTGTATCTTCTTGTCATGTTGTTTCTTAGTTCTTCTGAGAATGGGGAATCAGTGATTAGAGCACATATGAAACAACCACTCTTAGTTTTTCTGATCAAGGATAAGAAACAACTTCAGTGCAATTTTCATGTGCACATTTGACTTGATCTAATTGAAGATGGTTTGGTTTGTTAGGTTTTATGGCATATCAACCTTTGTAGGTTATTTAACGCCAAATCCATTTTTATGTAAATAATCTGTTCTATTTAAAACAATACAGTTTAGAATAAGTTTAATTGTCAAAAACATTTCCATTTTAAACTATTCGAGCAGTTATATGTAACAATTCAGTTAAGTGTAAATACAGTTTTAATGTCGAAAAACAGTTCCATTTCAAATAATTCAGTTAAGCATAAGTACGCAGTGTAAATGTAAGTACGGTTTAATTGTCAAAAACATTTCTATTTCAAGCTATTCAGTTTACTCAAACAATTCAGTTTAGCATCAGTATGCAGTTAGTTCTATTTAACCCATAGATAGGGCCCTATCAGGTGCTACCACTCCGGGCCAGAGTGGACCTGGGAACGATGGCAATGAAGAGGTACTCCGCATTCCCCAAAGCCCCAGCATTGCTGGAACCTCACCATCAGATTGTTTAGTGTCATATCCAGGACACTCGTGGGGGGGGGTCTTACCCCTCTGCAGAGAAGCAGTCGGTGTATTCTACAGCCCCAGCCGACTGGGCAATCTAATTGAAGAGACTTCCATTACCCATCTACAGTTAAATGGGGAATCAGTGATTAGAGCACAGATGAAACAACCGCTCTCATTGGTGTTTCCTCACTGACATTTCTAACTGACTTATGTTGTAGGTGACTAACCTATGACCAGAATAATGGACTTACCCAAACGGTATATTAATCAAGAACTAAGCTGGTAGAGCGGAGAGCTGTAGTAAGCACCTTGCCTGTCTTTGTGTACGTTGAACCAAGGAAACCCTCCTCAGAGACTTTTTTGATACATTTGTGTGGCACTCATATCTCCGTGTTGAGTTATTTATTTATTGACCCTTAATAATCGGTCATAACAACTTGTAAATTTCCTAAGATCATGTGATCACCTGCATCCAATGGGTCAAGTTTTCTTTTGATTTAAGGGTCACCACACATAACTCAAACCCAATGGTCTTTTCCACACTGTTTTAAATTAACCTAAGGGATTTGTTTTATATCCCTACAGTTTTTGTTTTTACGCTGGTTACTGAGAAAGTATTTATTATAAAACCCGATATTTGTCTCTGCCTCCCACCAGACAGGACTTGACACAAGGTCAATGACCTGAAGGTCGATTATAGTAGGGATTTAGGGGAGGGGAAGGTTGGGCACGAGTCGAGGCTCAAGCCCTGCTGGTCATCAGCCCACTAAGTGCAATGTGGGCCTTATGAACCAAGCTGGTCTTGGACCCAAATCAGGATCCAGGCATGTATGCCTGATTATAGCTTAAACTGGACAGCAAGGTCCAGTGCTATACAAAGGGTACAAAAGGTGTCAATGTTGCAGCTCACCCACCCGAAGGTAGCCCAACCGAAGCTGGGGGCCTTTTGTCCTCAAGTCTGCCATGGAGCATTAACCGCCCGGCACGAATGCCAGACAGTCCGCTGAACAGTCAGCAAATTATTTGTTATGAAACCTATTTGAAATGAACATTTTAAAAACTTCAACATTTTATAGGGCATTTCATTTAATAATAAGAATAATAGTCAGAGGTCAAAAAGAGTTCTAAATATGATAATTATTTACAACCCATATTTATTTTACATGTCAATGATGTTTTGAGTACAAAAATTAGTCTATATAATGTTTTTAAAAATTGGAATGTTGGTATCACTGTGTATTGAATATTAAAATTTAGGTGTTTTTTTTTTATGACAGCCATAGGAGAAAGGATTTTGGTTGGTTTATTGGGCTTTATGGCATATCAACCCTTCTAGGTTATTTAATGCCAAATCCTTTTTATATATATATCAAATATGATTTTGTAAGCAACATTTTAGATGAGTCTGATCTCATTGTTTTGCACATAGTGAAATCATTTCAAGTATTTCTATCAAACATGAATAATTTTATTTACTATGAATCATTTGTTTGCTCAATGTTAAATGGTTCCAAGTACTGCAGTAACAAATTAATCTAACATCAATCCTTTGCAGACAGTTTAAATGATCAAATAGTTCTATTTGAGCCATATATGGGACCCTATCAGGTGCTACCACTCCGGGTCAGAGTGGACCTGAGAGTTCTCCAAATTCCTCAAAGTTTATCCCTCTGCAGAGATGCAACCAGTATATTCTACAGTCCCAACGGACTGGGCTGGAGTATTTTGTTAAGTGCTTTGTGGTGGTGGTGGTGGGGGGGTATCTTTCTTGATAGGTTTCTTGTATTCATTTTTTTTTTCATTTGCAAGGCTTAAAGACCCCCTGAGAATCAATGTGTTAATTCTCCTGAACTACAAGATTGAATATGTGGAATTTCATGTACATTTCCTAGGTCTATATGGTTTAAAAGTACTTACTGATGTGTTTGAATTGGTTGTGTGGTCAAATGATGCTTGCTGGCATGGTGTAGCTCATGAGAAAGCTAGAAGCAAGGAGAGGTGGCTTCTTATAGGAGAGAGCAATGAATTGTGAGTAAGTGGGTAAAGATAAAAAGACGCCTACTGGTCATTCAGTGAGAGGCATTGGTGAGTGACGAAGGAAGACGGAGAGAAAGGAAAGCAGCGTGAGGGGGAAGGAGTGAAAAACCACTTATAAGGAATGTTCTTTTTTATTCAAGAGAAATTATACTTTTCAGCACCTTTTTAATATATATTAATATACATATATATGTATATGAATCAAAGAATAATGTTTTTCTGAGGTTGAAGAAATGTTTCACCTTGGGAAGAACATCCCAGTCAGCTGAGGCTGTAGAAGATGTCAACTGCATCTCTACAGAGGGTTGACCCACCCTCCAACAAGTGTCCGAGATATAACACTAACCATCTGATGGTGAGGCTCTAATTCTGGAGCTTTGGTAAATGTGGAGTACCTGTTCATTGCCATTACTCTTAGGTTTACACTGACTTGGACCTGTTAGGGTCCAATCTATGGAACAAATAAAACCAGTGTCTTTGGTATGATACTAAACTGCATTTGATAGTGAGGCTGTAGTCCTGGAGCTTTGAGGAATGTGGAGTACCCTTTTATTGCCATTACTCCCAGGTCTACTCTAACTATTAGAATCATGTCTATGAGTCAAATAGAAAATATTTAATCCTTTTCTGTTTTTGAAACCATTTCACAGTGCAAACAAATGACTGATATTAAATTGAGTTATTGGTATTACATAGCAATACTTAAAACCATTTAACTGTGTGCAAATAAAACTATTAGTGTTAGCAATACTCAAAACCATTAAATGTGTGTAAAGATATGATTAATATTGGATATCAATTCTTGAAACCATTTGATACTTAAATCAATTTAATTGTATGTCAACCAATTAGCTCTTAGTCATTTAAAAATCAAATTCCTTACAAACTGTTCTCTCACAAATCATATCCAGTTCATTTGTCTGGGGCTGCAGAATACACTGACTGCATCTCTGCAAAGGGGTACCCCCCCCTTTTGAGTGTCCTGGATATGACACTAAACAATCTGGTGGTGAGTTTCTAGTAATGCTGGAGCTTTGGGGAACGTGGAGTACCTCTTCCTTGCCATTGCTCCTAGGTCCACTCTTCCCTGGAGTGGTAGTACCTGATAGGGTCCTTTCTATGAGTTAAATAGAACTGTTTGACATTTAAAGTCTGTGCAAACAAATGACTGATACTAAATTGAATTAATAGAAATAGAACTGTTTGATCATTTAACTGTGTGTAAACAAATGACTGAGGTTTAATTGAATTGTCAATGATACATAGCAATACTTGGAACCATTTAACTGTGGGCAAATCAATGAAGCGCAATTTCTTCCAAGCAGTGGTCGTGTCAATACTGCTATATGGATGCACTACATGGACGCTAACTAAACATATGGAGAAAAAGCTTGACGGCAACTACATAAGAATGCTGTGAGCAATATTGAACAAGCCCTGGAGGCAGCACCCACAAAGCAGCAGCTGTATAGCCACCTACCACCCATCATGAAAACTATCAACATTAGATAAATGAGACATATGGGACACTGCTGGAGAAGTAGGGACGAGCTCATAAGTGATGTACTCCTGTGGACCCCTTCATATAGACGAGCAAAGGCAGGACGACCAGCTCGAACCTACATACAGCGGCTCTGTGCCGATACAGGATGTAGCCCTGAAGACCAACTGGAAGCAATAGACGAAAGGGAGGAGTGGCATGAGAGGGTCAGGGATATCTGTACTGATAGCGTGATATGATGATGATGATAACTGCTTCACTATGTGCAGATAAATTATTAATCTTGTATAGAATTATAAGTGTTTGATAGCAATAATTGAAACCATTTAACTATGTAGAAACAATAGCAATACTAGTGTGCTAAAAGATTAGTTCTAACTCATTTAAAAATGAAATTACTGATAAACTATGTACAAACATATGACTGATGTTAAATTGTAACTATGTAGTCAAGTGGGATTGATGTGTCCAAAGCTACCCAATTCTAAGCATCCTCCACGTTTGATTTGTTCCGTCACAACTGCCATTTTCAATTCCATCATTATGCATGGGTGGAACAACCTCTTTTTCAGCCATTGGTGATTTGCATGCGTGAGCAAGTAGCTGAATGAAAAGCAAGCCATATGAATGGAGGGCTCTGTGAATTTTGAAGCACGACGAGCAAGATGGTGGTTTTGTAGGTGAAGTCAACTGCTACAACTTTCAAACTGTTATATCACAATATTTGAAACCATTTCACTATGTACAAAATAAAGTGCTCAGGCTTATTTAAAAATCTTATCTATGAAATGTGTTTACAAATCATATATATCTAATATATATGTATGAACAGGATTTGGTATTAAATAACCTACAGTGGTTATGTCAAAAAACCTAACTCAACCAAACCAAATCATATATACATATATCAATAAACATGATTTGATATTAGATAACCTACAATGGTTGATATGCCATAAAACCCAACCAAACCAAATCATATATATTTAATATATATGTATAAAGAGGGTTTGACATTAAATAACCTACAATGGTTGATATGCCATAAAACCCAACTAAACCAAATCATATATATTTAATATATATGTCTAAAGAGGGTTTGGCATTAAATAACCTACAATGGTTGATATGTGATAAAACCAAACCAAATCATATGTACAAAGAGGATTTGGGATTAAATAACCATTGAGGCTTTGGTTTTATGGCACATCAACCATTGTTGGTTATTTAATCCCAAATCCATTTTTATACATATAAGTTAAAGTAAAGTTAGCGACCATAGTCGAGGGTGACCCGAAGGCTCTCTTTTCGATAGCTACTACACCAAGGTGTAGGGGAGGGCGCTACTCCATTCCCTGGATTGCTCCACTTTACCCTTGAACCGTACCTTATAATGCTGAGTGTTAAGCAAGGTGGTATCAAGTTCCATTTTTAAAGTCTTTGGTATGGCTCGACCTGGGATTGAACCCAGGTCTCCCGGGCCATTGGCGAACACTCTAACCGCTGGGCCAATGAAACCGGTTTATATACATATAAACAGTTCTATTTAAAACAATTCAGTTTAGCCTAAGTACACTGTTTAGTTCTATATAACCCATAGATAGGACCCTATCAGTCTACCACTCTGGGCCAGAGTGGACCAAGCTGCGATAGTAATAAAGGTGTACTCCCCATTCCCCAAAGCTCTGGCATTAGTGGAGCCTCACCATCAGATTGTTTAGTGTCATATCCAGATCATCCACTGGGGAAGTCTTACTCCTCTGTAGAGACGCTGACTGGGCCAAACAATCTAGGGATTATACGTCATTAAACCAAATAACCTAATCTTAAACCTTAGAAAGAAAAAATATACACTTGATACCATTGGAAATTTTCTAAGAAGACTTTTTTGATTCATAGCAATGTATCTTATTAACTACCCTCATAAATAAAGTTGACAACCGTAGTCAAGGGTGACCAGAAGGCTCCCTTTTCAATAGCTTCTACACCGAGGTGTAGGGGAGGGTGCTACTCCTTTCCCTGGGTTGCTCCACTTTACCCTTGATATGTACTTTATATTGCTGAGTGTTAAGCAAGGAGGTATCAAGTACCATTTTTAAAGTCTTTGGTATGACGCAACTTAGGATTGAACCCAGGTCTCCTGGACCATTGGTGAACACTCTACCTACTAGGCCAATGGTTCCCTAAATTCCATTTTCATGATCACTGCTTTCTGTAGACATTCTTTTTCAAGATATACCTATTATGTATGATATAATTTTATAATAAATAATTATATTATAATTATATATAAGTTGTTGGTGACTGTAGTCGAGGGTGACCCGGAGGCTCCCTTTTTGATAGCTACTTCAACAAGATGTAGGGGAGGGTGCTACTCCTTTCCCTGTGTAATTATATATAATATAATAATATAATAGATTATTATTGACAAACAATAGATTATAATAATCTATTATCTAACACATGAATAATAATTATAATAATCCTAATAATCCCCCTATCTTGGCTGGATGATGGGATTTAGTATTAATCAATTAAAAGAAAAGAACTTGTCATTTTGTGGATTTTGTTATTCCAGTGGACAGCAGAGTAAAAAGAAATGAAAAGTTGAATAAAATACTTGTAAGTCTTTCTTGCCATCAATCCTTCTTGGTCATTACCCTTCATAAGTCCTCTAGTAAAGTGTCCAAACAGAGCTGATGAAGGAAAAGTCTTGTTGGTCAGCCAATACTAGTGTATCGATATTGTACAAACCCATTGAGGAATGTCTCTAATAAGTTGGTCATCACTTCATCGGCAATGCTGAAGTTCCAATAATGCTGCAGCTATGGGAATTGTGGAGTACCTCTTTATTATCATCGCTCTCAGGTTCACTCTTATGCTAAAATTGAATTGTTTGAATTAGAACTGTTTGACTAAACTGAATCGGTGGAAATAGAAATTTTTTTGACAATTAAACTGTATACTTACATTTATACTGTGTACTTATGCTAAACTGAATTGTTTGAAATGAAACTGTTTTTGACTTTGAAACTATTCTTTCACTAAACTGAATTGCTTAATATACAACTGTTTAGACATTTAACTGTGTGTAAATAAAATCTGTACTTATACTAAACTGAATTAGCTGAATTAGAACTGCATGACTAAACTGAATAGCTTGAAATAGAAATGTTTTTTTACAATTAAACTGTACTTATCCTAAACTGAATTGTTTGAAATAGAACTATTTTCATAAATTGTACTTACATTTTTAACTGCGTGCTTATGCTAAACTGAATTATTTGTAATGGAACTGTTTTTGACATTGAAAGTGTACTTACACTAAACTGAATTATTTAATATAGAACTGTTTTGACATTTAACTATGTGTAAACAAATTCTGTATTTATACTAAACTGAATTAGCTGAATTAGAACTGTTTGAATAAACTGAATGGCTTGAAATAGAAATGTTTTTGATAATTAATCTGAGTACTCATGCTAAACTGAATTGTTTGAAATAGAACTATTTGCATAAAAATGAACTTGGCGTTAAATAACCTACAAAGGTTGATATGCCATAAAACCCAACCAACCAAAAGATACTGCTTTCAGGATTTCTTCAGAACAACTTACAGCATCTTTGTATAGTTCCCATTTAGCTTTTTCTCCTCTGGAAATTGTGCAAGAGAATTAAACTTGATCATGCTGAGTCAAGTTGGCTGGGGCTGTAGAATACACTGATGACATCTCTATAGTGAGGTAAGACTCCTCCTACAAGTGTTCATGATATGGCATTAAACAATCTGATAGTAAGGCTTCAGTAATGTTGGAACTTTGGGGAATGTGGAGTACTCCTTTATTGCCATCACTCCCAGGTCCACTCTGGCCCGGAGTGGTTGCACTATCTATGACTCAAATAGAAGTGTTTGTCCTATCTATGAGTCAAATAGAAGTGTTTGACATTTTAACTGATTACCAACTAAGACTTATGCTAAATGAATTGTTAGAAATAGAATTGTTTGATCCTTAAACTGCATGAGTGCAAACAAAAGATTTGTGCTAAGATGAATTGTTTGAAATAGAACCGTTTGATCATTTAACTGTGTGAGAGCAAACAAATGACTTATGCTAAATCGAATTGTTAGAAATAAAACTATTTCATCATTTAACTGTGTGTATCTCACAAAATATGTTTTCAAATCATATATATATATATATATATATATATATATATACATACAAAGAGGATTTGACTTTGAATAACCAACAAAGTTTGATGTGCCATTAAACCAATCCAAACTATAGTTCAAAATAATCTTTCTAAGGGGAGTATGGTCTTACCTTACATTTACTTGAAAAGATAATCAAAGCAGATATATTTTATGCAGTAAATGTACAATAATTATGGGACAGATGTTGTACAACTTTTTTTTATTAATTGTCTTTAATTGGATCATTTTGAGATGAGGCTTCTTAATCTGAGAATTATTATTTTTTTTTTTTAATTTATTGCGGACTTTTGGTCCTCATCTTTGTAGATTTTTTGTGTTGTTTCTTCTTTCGCTACGTTTCGGCCAAATTTCACCTCTGGCCTTCTTCAGGTGATTTTTACCACGACCTTGGATAGGAATGATGAGTCTTGTAACCGTATTCCCAGTAATTACTGCCTTTCTAGAGTTGTTGTCTATCGCACCACGTTTTTGACCAAGTAAACCTCTGGCCAGCTTGGGTAGGATTTGAAACCGCTATCTTCTGACAGTGCTCACCTGGAACCGTAGAGACTCAACACCTCTATCCGCTGAAGAAGGCCAGAGGTGAAATTTGGCCAAAACGTAGTGAAAGAATAAACAACACAAAAAAACTACCAAGATGGGGACAAAAAGTCTGCAATAAATAAAATTAAAAAAAAAATTATTTCTCAGATTTTTTTTATTACAACCTCTGTCCTTTTAGATCTGTTAAAAGGTAATTGGTATTGAATATCAGTACTTTAAATCATGTAACAGTGTTCAAATTATTAGTATTAGATAGGAATACTTGCTACCATGTAACATTGGGCAGAAAAATTATTATTTTTATTATTATAATAGGAATCGTTTCTTGCGTTATATAATGTTTGTACTGAGAGACATTCAGAGTGAAAGGCCTTGTACCAAACCTGGATGCAGAGGAAGTAAGGTCATAGAGTGCAGCTTCAAAGTATGGGAATGAAGCAGTCACTGATAACAAACTTGACAAGTTGTCAAAAGTGATTGTATGCAGGTGCACTAAAGTGACATGCACACAAACGAGCATTGAAGGGATATTACCCATGTGATGATTGGAAAGGTTTTAGGAGATGATGTCATGGGTGAGTCAAAATTGTGACTCTCTCTTTGGGGCTCGTGATGAATGGGCTTATATATTTTACTCTTTGGGATTTTCATGTGAGGTTCATTTTTGAAAGACACGGCATGCAAAATGAAAAGAAAGAGATTATTTTCTGAAGGATGTAGTTTCTTCTTTAACAAAAGATAATCATCAACGGATGAAGGTGTATCATTGTTTATGAATTATTATTATTATTAATAATAATAGTTACTTGAAAATATTAATGTTTACAATGACTACTTTTATTAGTATTATTAATTACTTATAATTGCTTGGAAATAAAAACTGACTTAGGTATCAGATAACCCTATAAGGTCTGATATGTTATAAAACCACCCAACCTGTTTATCTAGAATTGTTGTATTATCTGCGACTTCACACCTGCTTGCATGAATGTAGTTCTAACAACTGTTTTGTTTTTCACATGATATGTCTACGCTAATTTCAAAGTGGAATACAATCCACCTGAATCAACTGGCCACATCAAGAAATGACTATTTGTCATGTTGACACTTTTCTTTGATGATTTCAGGCCAGTCGGCTGGGGCTGTAGAATACACCAACTATATTTCTGCAGAGGGGTAAAATCTTCCCCCAATGAGTGTCCTGTTAATGACACTAAACAATCTGATCATGAGACTCTTGTAATGCTGGAGCTTTGGGGAATGCAGAGTACCCCTTCATTGCCATTGCTCTCAGGTCCATTCTTGCCTGGAGTAGTAGCACCTGATAGGGTCCGATCTATGGGTCAAATAGAACTGTTTGACATTTAAACTGTGAAAACAAATGACTTATTGCCCAGTCAGCTGGGGCTGTCGAATACACTGACTGCACCTCTGCAGAGGGGTAAGACCCCCCCTAACGAGTGTCCTGGATATGACACTAAACAATCTGATGGTGAGGTCCCAGCAGTGCTGGAGCTTTGGGGAATGCGGAGTACCCCTTCATTACCATCGCTCCCAGGTCCACTCTGGCCCGGAGTGGTAGCACCTGATAGGGCCCTATCTATGGGTTAAATAGAATTAACAGCATACTTATGCTAAAATGAATTGAGTAAACTGAATAGCTTGAAATAGAAACGTTTTTGACAATTAAACCATACTTACACTTAAACTACGTGCTTATGAATTATTTGAAATAGAACTGTTTTTCGATATTAAAACTGTATTTACACTTATCTGAATTATTACATATAACTGCTTAAATAGTTTGAAATGGAAATGTTTTTGACAATTAAACTGTGTACTTATACTAAACTGAACTGTTTTCAATAGAACAGATTATTTACATAAAAATGGATTTGGCGTTAAATAACCTTCAAGGGTTGATATGCCATAAAACCAACCAAACCAAACCAAACAAATGACTTATTCTAAATTGAATTATTTGAAATAGATCTTTCTCTCATTTAATTGTGTGTAAACAAATAACTGATGTTTAATTGAATTGTTAGTGATACTTAGCAATACTTGGAATCATTTAACTTTGTTGACTTATGCTAAATTGAATTGTTAGAAATAGAACTGTTAGATCATTTAACTGGTTGTATTTTCCAAGTATGTTTACAAATCATATATTCAATATATATGTAAAAACAGGATTTGATATTAAATAACCAACAATGGTTGATATGCCATGAAACCAAACCAAAGCTCTGACGATTGTCTGTGATAGGAAAGAAACACTAACAAATTTTAACAATTTTATTTTTTGGCTAATTTTCTGGACAAAAGCAAATTGAAGGCAAAAGATGTTCTTTATTTTAATATTATAAACAATTTTTTGTTGCTTGTTTATCGGTTAACTTGTTTTGAAATTTGTTCTTAAAGATCTCGTCTTCACTTCAAGAAGAAGAATATACGTATACAGTATTAGAAATTAGCAATAGTAAGAGTAAAAAAAAAAAAAAAAATTCAAAGTATTTTCCCATCACAAATTTAAAGATATTCTTAATCAACTGTGAGGTGATAATTACTCAGAACTTGTCTTTTTAAATTAACCTTCTTTCTTCCTCATTTTTTCTTTTCTAGGGCATTGTTGGACTTCTCCTTGAAGGGCTTCGTGATGATCTCCTTGGAAAAACCAGTATTGAAAAAGGTAAGATTAATTGTCACACGATAGAAAAGAGATCATGTTTAAAATAGGTGTCCTCTTCATCCCTATCCACAGATCCATCTTAAGTGTATCTATATGAACGTGTTTATATACACTAATATAAGATTATATAAATATGTTTAAAACATTTACTAATTTTTAGACTGTTGCACAATCATAACTATTTACAGTTCTTCAATGCTGCAGAGTCGATTAATAAATAATAATAATGACTAATATCCATTTAGATTGTATAATGTTCCATGTGAAATGAACAAATCCTGGTATTTTTGGTGTGGGAAAAAGTTAAATTTTATAAAATATTATTGGGGTGTACTTATTTGTGGATGATACTCTCTCTCTCTCTCTCTCTCTCTCTCTATATATATATATATATATATATTTTGTCATCCTCAGACAGACTGTTTCATTGTATCACAGCTCTTCAGTATGGCTAGACACATAGGGTGCTTGAAACTGGGATCGAAGCCCATCCAACTTTACGTTAGACTTAGTATCATACCACTTAGCCAACAAGCATATAATGTCCAGCTTGGGAATTATAAGATATTAAATAGTAGTGTTGGAGGTGCCCGTGGTGTAATGGTTATCGTTGTAGGAAATGGACACGGTGACGCAAGTTCAAATCCTGGACGAGATTGATTGCTTTTCACATAGCACTAACACCCTTGGGAAAGTTATGAATCCAATTATTCTCCCTCCAGCTATGGGTAAATAGTAGGACAGACTAGGTTCTGTAGCCTTGGTGAGGCAACTAGTCTAGGAGAAGGAAAACTCTGAATTCAAACCTGTCAAACTTTGCTTAAAAATTGACCTAGTGTCATATCCTGCCTGGGCGGAGGGGTTGGTAAATAGGATTAAATAGTAGTGTTCGTTTGTTTATATTTTATACCTTACCGGATACCAGAGTGCTCAATTCATTCGAAGAGCTTTACATTAATTGTATAAAAAATGTTTGTGCAATGATAGACATTCGCATTCACTTGATTCAAAGCGTCCATGGTGCACAGTAGCGTGGATTGATCTTGGTGATAAAAGACGACAGAGCAAAAGTCTGCAACTACAAGAGTTGAGTGTGACAAGGTGAAGAATTAAGATAGTGAGAGATGTGATGGAGTGAATATATGCAAAGAGGCAAGTGTGACAAAATGAAAATCTACAGCAGCACAGAAGCGGGTGTGACAGAACTAAACCCTACAGTTTGGTATATCCAAAAGTGCTCAAATGCTGGCCAGCTGAGCAGTCTAAAAGTTAAAAGTAATCAAATTATATATATATATAATATGATATATATATATATATATATATAGAGAGAGAGAGAGAAATATAATTGTTGTTATTGTAGGATATGCACACAGTTACCCAAGTTCTAACCCTGGATGAGGCTGTTTGCATTCCACATGGTATTAATATCCCCTTGGGCTATGGGTAAATAATTGATCAGCCTAGGTTCTTTAAACTTATGTCAACTAGTCTAGGAGAAGGAAAACTCTGAATTCAAATTTGTGAAATTCCACTTTAAAAATTGACCTTGGGTAATAACCTGCTCATGTGGAGGCATCGGTAAATCCATATATATATATATATATATATATATATAAAGAGACAAATATTAAAATAAAATTCAAATTTCATGAATGAACAATCATCAGGTATAGTGGGGAAATGAAAAGTATATTTTCTTATTCTATGTTCGTATATCTTACCATTAACTCTTCAACATAAGATGCTGGAGTCTTGCGACGAGATACATTTTTACCATATTTATTTATATTCTGCTTAGACTATATATACTTTTGTGACGGATGAGAAGAAAATCCCCAAAAATGAATTTGTCTTTTGTGCAGTCTGTCATAGGTGGGGGGGGAGAAAAAAGAAAGAAAAGAATAAATGATTATTAATACTTTCGTTACAAGTGACGAATTATGCAAATTACACAAATTATGCAAATTACGCGAATTATGCAAATTACAGGAATTATGCAAATTATGCAAATTTTCTTTTCTCTCCAACTGAGTGACCAATGAGAAGATTAACCTTTTTAATAAAATGTCATGTTTTGTTTTTATCAGATAAGTTTGAACTTGGCAGTGATTGTGTGTTTCCTTTGTTGTGTAAGGAAAGTTAAGTTCCTTTTTTTTTTTTTTGCTCACAATTAGAATGGCAGACCGTAAAAGAAGCAGCAGGAAAAGAAGCTCAAAAGCAAAACTAAAAAGCTGGCAACCAAAAGGAGAGATTTCAGAAATAGAAAGAACATTTGTAGAATCTGCTGGGAAACTCTCCTGAAATCACGCATAAACCTACTAAAGAAATTATTAATGGCCAATTTATTGCCCAGTTGGCTGGGGCTGTAGAATACAAAGACTGCCCTTCTGCAGAGGGGTAAGACACCCCAATGAGTGTCCTGGATATGACAGTAAACTATCTGATGAAGAGGTTTCAGTGATGCTAGGGCTTTGGGGAATGTGGAGCACCCCTTCATTGCCATTGCTCCCAGGTCCACTCTTGCCGGGCATGGTAGCACCTGATAGGGCCCTATCTATGGGTTAAATAGAACTAACGGCATACTTATGCTTAACTGAATTGTTTGACTAAACTGAATAGTTTGAAATAGAAATGTTTTTGACAATTAAATCTTACTTAAATTTAAACTACCGGACATTGGCATGATGGTTAGAGTGTTCGCCAATGGCCCAGGAGATCTGGGTTCAATCACAGGTAGAGTCATACCAAAAACTCAAAAAATGGTACTTGATGCCTCCTTGCTTAACACTCAGCAATATAAGGTATGTATCAAAGGTAAAGTGGAGCAATCCAGGGAAAGGAGTAGCGCCCTCCCCTATACCTTGGTGTAGCAGCTACGGAAAAGGGAGCCTTCTGGTCACCCTCAACTAAGGTCGACAACTTGACTTTTTTACTTTACATTTAAACTGTGTGCTTATTCTAAACTGAATTATTTGAAATGGAACTGTTTTTTGACATTGAAACTGTACTTACACTAAACTGATTAGTTTAATATAGAACTGTTTTGACATTTAAAAGTGTGTAAACAAAATCTGTATTTATACTAAACGGAATTAGTTAGAACAGTTTGACTAAACTGAATAGCTTAAAATATAAATGTTTTTGACAATTAAACTGTACTTACATTTCAACTGCGTACTTATCCTAAACTGAATTGTTTGAAATAGAACTATTTGTATAAAAATGGATTTGGTGTTAAATAACCTACAAAGGTTGATATGCCATAAAACCCAACCAACCAACCTAATGGCCAACTTAGTTTATGAAGTAAGAACTTGATGCAGTATAATGTATGTGCAGAATGGTGCTTGGAGTGGAGTACCTTGTGCCAAACCTGGGCACAGAGAAAACAAGGTCATGGAGTTCAGTTTCAAAGTATCGGGATGAAATGGTCACTGATAACAACTTTGTTGGGTCATTAAAAGTGATTGTATGTGGGTGCACTAAAGTGACATGCACATATGAGAGCATTGAAGGGACATCCCTCCGTGATGACTTGAAAAGTTTTTGGAGACGATGTCATGGGCAAGCTAAAATTGTAACTCGCTTTTTGGCACTCACAATGAATAGACTGAAAAAGGTGGTTGGTTCTCTGTTTGTGTGTGTGTGGTAACAAAGTTTTCATATTTCTTATTTGTAGTATGGTTTTTAGATGTCTCTTGAAGAGTATTAAACTTTTTTTTTACAGTTGCCATATACTGATTGCTTCAGGAGTATTTATCCTAAACTTTAATAAAAGCGACACTCCATCATTCTATTTAATAATAATGATTGTCCTTCAACCTGTGTATAATATGGACTAGTACAGCTCGATGTTTTTAATATCCTGGTAAAGATATTTGCACTATTTGAGAAATATTACAAATTTTGCCATTGAAATGCTTAGAAAATAAAGAAAGGATTTTCAGTAGTCAGGAATTGATATAAGTGTTACTGATAAGACAGGACTATTATAGGGGACATACGAGACTGAATTGCTGACCAACAAAAACTTATAATTATCAACTCTGTTAAAACACTGGATGCCATCTAGTGGACTTAGAGTGATGGTCAATAGGGACTGATGGTGAGAGAGAGAGTCTGTGGATTCATGCTGTCAACACCCCTTGATGATTATGATATATTATGTAAATTCCGTGAAAATCAAGAAAGGATTGTCAGTGGTCAGGAATTAATGCAAACATAAATGATAGAATAGGGTTATTATAAGTATAACATGAATGCATTGCTTAGGAATTTACTATAGAAATGCATTGGTAATGATATTACTATAGAAAAGCTTTGGTAATGTAATTACTATAGAAATGCATTGAAAATCCAAATGAAAGAGATTGTTAGTGATTACTGGTAGAATAGGACTATTATATGTGTAATGTGAATGAATTTCTGATGATTTTACTATAAAAATTCATTGGTAATGATTTTACTATAGAAATGTATTGGTAATGATTTTTACTATAGAAATGCATTGTTGATGATATTACTATAGAAATGCATTGAAAAATCCGAATGAAAGGGATTGTTAGTGATCAGGAATGAATGCAAGAATTATTTGATAAAATAGGTGTCATGATATGTTGAATTTTATTTTTGCTGAAAAAATTATCTGGGGTGGCAAAAGGGTTCATTTTAATTTCATTTATTTATTTATTTCAGATACCCGAATCTTAAATTATCTGGGATGGCAAAAGGGTTTATTTTAATTTCATTTATTTATTTATTTCAGATACCCGAATCTTGTTGTTTACGTTTATTCAATTGTTGTCACAGGATGAAATTACTGCGACTGAATTAAAACTTTTACTTCGTTTGTTTATGGAAGATGATGCCCCACAAGTAAGTGGTTCCATGAGAATTATTTCTCTTATGTTTTAATCATTGATTACATAATGAATGTCCGACATTGGCATGATGGTTAGAGTGTTTGCCAATGACCCGGGAGACCTGGGTTCAATCCCAGCTCGAATCATACCAAAGACTTGAAAAAAACTCAAAAAATGGTACTTGATGCCTCCTTGCTTAACAATCGGCATTATAAGGTACGGATCAAGGGTAAAGTGGAGCAATTCAGGGAAAGGAGTAGCACCCTCCCCTACACCTCGGTGTAGTAGCTATCGAAAAGGGAGCCTTCAGGTCACCCTCAACTAAGGTTGCCAACTTTGCTTACTTAATGAATAGGTTGCCTTATTAATTTTGTAAAGTGTAGAATTCAGAATATATGCAAGGGGTGTCCTCGTGGTGTAATGTTTAAAGCGATGGACTGCGGAATCGTAGAATGCAAGTTCATACTCCAGTCTTGCTATTACGTTCACTTTCAGACAAATACCCTTGGGAAAGGTATGAACCCCCTTATCCTCCCAGCTATGGGTTAAATAGTACAACTACTGTTCTTCTAGGAGAATAGCTTTGGCATTAAATAACCTATAAAGGTTGATATGCCATTAAAAACAAAGAAACCAAAATATATGCAGTCAAAAGTTAATTTTGTAATTTGTTAGAAGAAGAGTCATGGAAAATTACCAATGATATGATTGACAAGACTTGACCCCTGGCTGACCTTTTTAGCAGTTTTCTGATTGGTTGGCTCAGCCTGTGAGCACAGGTCAGTAAGGTACAGTTAATGAGAGTGTAATGGTAGCACCATGAGGCAAAAAATGAGGTAAAAGACTCAACTGGTAAATAAGTTGTCTATTCGCAATACGTCTTCGTTCCTTCATAAACCCTTCTTTGACTCTTCTTTGACCGTGAAACTAAAAACAAAATAGAAAACAACTTCTGTAATCCCTTTCACACAGATCAATAACTCGGGCAAATACAGATACAGTGTGTGATTCTTACCTCTGTTCGCCTCAAAGAATGCCCCCTTTGCAAAGTCTAAATCGCAGCTCTGTCAGGCAACAAGTGTTCTGCTCAGAGAAATGGTACTAAAAGGCCAACCCTTCTAACGGTGTCACTTGTGTCACTGGTTGGTGTACAATGGTAATGTGTACCCAACTCTAAGGTGCCCATACCAAACAAGGGGGATAGCTCCCTCATTTACAGAGAGAGTAGTCCAGGGTGCTCTTTAGCTGTGTGATTGACTTGGGAATTTGGGTTAATAAAGATGTTGAAAATCGAAGAAAGTCTTGGTGTCCATTTATACGAACAGAAGTGGACATGGAGATCAAGATAAACCCAAGACCACTTGAAGAAGTCCAGATAGAAGACCAAAGATCTCGCCAGATAAATATTTATAAGAAAAAAAATGTGTATACAATACTTCAACTACTGACATTCTGAAAAGGGACCATTATCAGTAGTCCAGTTGGGGTGGGGAAGGTGATCCATCCAAGGTGACACTTTTTGAGTCTTCTGTATGGGCCCTATTAAAATAAAAGTGGAAGAAACTCGATCAGGTTTAGAATTTCACAAAAGAGAGTTTCTTCCTGGAGAGGCAGTACACATTTAGTTTGACAAAGCACAACCACTCAACAAAATTTCTGATTGAAAGGTTATTTATTTTTATTTATATATATATATATATATGAAAAAAAAATTTTCTTTTTATTTCCAGGAATTACTGCTGTCAACTCTGACTGGTATTGTGGAAAATTATAAAGTCACTCCAATTTACCACCTCCAGTTCCCCGTAGTTAAGCAAGAAATCACTTCAACGACGACAATCCAACCAAACTGTGGTAATAATATAAAGTTGAAAGTGACATCAAGTCAAGACAATGGTAAATAAATCTCTCAATTTTATGACCAAAAAAACATGCTTTGAAGATATAGGACAAGATGACATAGAAAGTCAGTGGACATTTATTATTCAACAATATTGTAGCATTGCCAAGTAAAAGAATCATTAATTGGACCACATATTAATTCACTGATTATTGATAGAAATTCATTGAAAATAAGAAAATGTCGGGTCAGGAAGGGATTCAAGAATTACTGATAATGTAAATAAATGCATTGATAATGATGATATTACTATAGAAATGTATTTACTGATGATATTACTATAGAATTGCATTGAAAATCCAAATGAAAGAGATTGTCAGTGGTCAGGAATCAATGCAAGCATTACTGATAGAATAGGGTTATTATATGTATAACATAAATGTATTGGTAATGATTTTACTATAGAAATGCATTGGTAATGATATTACTATAGAAATGCATTGAAAATCCAAAGAAAGTGATTGTCAGTAGTCAGGAATTAATGCAAGCATTACTGGAGAATAGGGCTATTACTTGTATGATGTAAATTCATTGCTAATGGTTTTACTATAGAAATATATTAAATATATGAAAATATTGAATTGTCTATATGTCAGGAATCAATGAAAGCATTACTGATAGAATAAGTCTATTATATATGAAGTGAATGCATTGCTATTGATTTTACTGTAGAAATGCATTGAAAATAAAGATAGGGATTATCAGTGGTCAGGCTGTAATATGTATAATATAATCATCATTGTAATTTATAAAATTCTTGTAAAACTTTTTTGGTATTTTTACATAAATCTAAGTCTCCATCTCCTGCTTACAAACTATTCTGATTCTGAACAAAGAAAGACATGGGGAACACAAAAGGTTTGACAGAAAAAAAAATATATATTCAAGTAACAGAAACAAGATACAAGTGAACCTGGTTAAACAGTAGTTAGTTGGTAGAAAGAGTCCACTGTGGTCGTGACTATCCGTTCATTACGCAAATGGTATCACGTGTGATTGTGTCACATTAATTGGTGCTCTCCGTCTGACGCTCTCGTTGACGTGGAGAAGGGCAAGTCCATTATATAGGGAATACAACACAAACCTAGGAGTGTGTTTTTTTTTTTTTTATATTAAGCTGTGCCACATTCACCCTCTATTAAAGAATGGTGACGATGGGGTTTACTCACCTGCACGTATTCATTAACCTGCCCTAACACTGTTTGGGTTTTGATTTGTTTACAGGGGTTTATATTGATTCAATTTAATTTTGTTTTTCTTGGTAACTAAATAAAGATATTTTCTCATTCTTGTTTTTTTTTTATTTTTTTATTTTTTATTTTTTATTTTAAATAACTTTTGTTTGACTCCACCTTCCTTAATTCAATTCTTTCTGATGATTCAGTTGATGAAACTTTGGTAAATTGGTTTGACTCTATCAGCGTCACTACTTGAAATTTAAGTCTATGAAAAGCCGTATCTAAATCTTTTCTCTTTCAATTTTATTTTCTTGTTGTTTTATTACCTTTTTGCTATTACGGCTTCTTTCTTTTACCTTACCAAATTAATTTTAGCGTATCTAAATAAAAGATTTTAAGATATTTTTATGACATCAACCAACCTCAATGTTCTTGTATCATTAAAAAGAAAGAATTATTCTGCAACTTGATTTGGTTGTGAGTGCACTACTCATTTCGTGTGTCTAGGACAAGACTACCCTAGTAGAACACCTCCCTCTCCAGGTCTGCAACTGGTTTGAATTGTAAGTTTTCCTTCTCTGAGACTGGTTGCCATACTTGGTTTGGTTGTGAGTGCACTACTCATCTAGTGTCTCTAGGACAAGACTAACCTAGTAGAACCCCTCCCTCTCCAGGTCTGCAACTGGTTTAAATTGTAAGTTTTCTTTCTCTTAGACTGGTTGCCATACTTGGTTTGGTTGTGAGTGCACTACTCATCTAGTATGTCTCGGACAAGTCTACCCTAGTAGAACCCCTCCCTCTCCAGGTCTGCAACTGGTTTGAATTGTAAGTTTTCCTTCTCTTAGACTGGTTGCCATATTTGGTTCGGTTGTCAGTGCACTACTCATCTAGTGTGTCTAGGACAAGACTACCCTAGTAGAGCCCCTCCCTCTCCAGGTCTGCAACTGGTTTAAATTGTAAGTTTTCTTTCTCTTAGACTGGTCACCATACCAAGGTTAAAGAGCCCTGTCTGCCCTACTATCTATCCATAACTGAAGAGAGAATACTTGAATTCATACCTTTCCCGAGGGTATTAGTGCTATGTGAAATGCAAACAGCCTTGTCCAGGATTTGAACTCATGTTGCTGAATCCACTTCCTATGCCACAAGCACCTCCATATCATTGCTCATATAATAAACCTTATCATTAGTTTTCTTTACCGTCTGCTTTTAAATCTTTCAGTGATCAGTTTTAGGATTCAGGCCTTTTTTTTTTTCTCTTACCCAGAAACTCCATCTGAAAGTATCAAAGTGTCTACCTTAGCCCCCATCTGTATGCGAGTGTCCAGCTTTCTGCCGTGGCCACCCTACCAGACAGGGTTCAGCATCTCCCTTTGGATCCGTCTTGGAGAAGAAGTTGTCCGTAATCAGTGGGTGCCAGGCAACAAAGGAAAAACAAGGATGACAGAAATGGGAACGACATTTGGTAATGCTTTCTATTTTTCTTTCTTTCAATAAACAGTGTTAGATAAAAAAAAATTATGGAAAAAAACTGAACCATCTTTTTATTGTCTTTAATTGGAATCATTTTGAGATGAGGCTTCTTAATCTGAGAATTAATTTTTATTTTTTAATTGGAATCATTTTTAAAGTCTGCAATAAATAAAAATTAATTCTCACATCTTTTTATTATTGGCACAAATTTTAATGACACTTATTGTCATCAAAGTTCTGTTAGTTGTAGCGAAAAGTCATAATTTTCTATGGTCCAGTTGGCTGGGGCTGTAGAATACAACAACTGTATCTCTGCAGAGTGGTAAGACTCTCCTAACGAGTGTCCTGGATATGACGCTAAACAATCTGATGGTGAGGCTCCAATAATGCAGGAGCTTTAGGGAATGCAAAGTACTCCTTTTTTGCCATCACTCCCAGGTCCACTATGGTAACACTTGATAGGGTTCATTTATAGGTCAAATAGAACGATTTAACATTTAAACTGTGTACTTTGACATTTAAACAGAGAGCTAACAAATGACTTATGCTGAACTGAATTGCTTGAAATAGAACTTTTGAATCATTTAACTGTGTGTAAACAAATGACTGATGTTAATTGAATTGTTAGTGATACATAGCTATACTTGGAACCATTTAAATTTGACATGCTAAATTGAATTTTTTGAAATAGAACTGTTTGATCATTAAAGTGTGTGTAAACAAATGACTAATGCTTCATTGAATTGTTAGTGTTAAATAGCAATACTTGAAAACATTTAACTGTGTGCAAACAAATGATTAATAGTAAATAGAATTATTTGTATTAGATAGAAATAAGTGAAACCATTTAACTGTGTGTAAAAAAAAAAATGAGCCCAGACTTGTTTAAAAATATTATCAACAAAATATGTTTAGAAATCAGCATCCAGATCTTGTCATTTGGTCAGTTAATTCAAAAAAATTTATCATTGCTGAATTAACGATCCCTTTCGAGACCAAGATCGACTGTGCGCATCTGCAGAAATTGGAAAAGTATGAAGACCTATGCCAGAAATGTATTAAGAATGGTTGGACATATTTCCTCTTGAGATTGGATGTCAAGGTTTTATTTTGAACGCAACCTCTACATTTTTAACCAAACTCAGACTTTCACCAGCAAATAAGAGGGAATATATAAAAAAGATCCAAAACAAGACTGTAATTGCATCTGAACGGATATGGCATTCATACAGATTAAACACCATCCAATAAAGTCTGGTAGTATTGTGAGATACTGCTGGGGCGCCCTGGGTTACTGGTAATGATGCTTTGGCCCTGAAACCATGCCTGAACCCAGGGTCATCATCTGATGAAGACTTTACTGGAAGCAAAACTGCTTTTTCTTGCAGCAGTTCTTATATATAAATTTTTTTTTTATTTTTGTATAAAAGGGGTTTGTGGCATTAGATAACCTACAATGGTTGATATGCTATAAATCTAAACCAAACCAAACTTGAATTTTCTAAAAAGAAAATTTTCAGAAATAACAAAAAATAGAAAATTTCTTAGAATTTTCTTTTTGTCAGTATTAAATAAATGAGTGATGGCCATTTGGTTGGTAGCCATCTTAAAAATCATATCATTATAGTAGTCCCCTGTTATTCTGTGCAAACAAATGAGCTCTGGCTTGTTTAAAAATGTTTCCTACAAGCTAATTACTTACAAATCATATATATATATATATATAAAACAAGATTTGGCATGAAATAACCCACAAAGGTTGTTATGCCAAGGAACCAAATCAATCCAATTGATATATAACTGTTTAGAAAAACTCATACAAAACTACACAAAAAATGCGATTATGAATATACCTTAGTCGAGGGTGACCTGAAGGCTCCCTTTTCATTAGCTACAACACCAAGGTGTAGGGGAGGGCGCTACTCCTTTCCCTGGATTGCTCCACTTTACCATTGAAATGTACCTTATAATGCTGAGTGTTAAGCAAGGAGGCATCAAGTGCCCGTGGTGTAATGATTATCGTCGTAGGAAATGAACACGGCGACATGAGTTCAAATCCTGGACGAGACTGATAGCATTTCACATAGCACTAATACCCTTGGGAAAGGTATGAATCCAATTATTCTCCCTCCAGCTATGGGTAAATAGTAGGACAGACTAGGTTCTTCAGCCTTGGTGAGGCAACTAGTCTAGGAGAAGGAAAACTCTGAATTCAAACCTGTTAAACTTCGCTTAAAAATTGATCATGTGTCATATCCTACCCGAGCGGAGGGGTTGGTAAATAGGATCAAGTACTATTTTTTTGAGTCTTTGGTATGACTCAACCTGGGATTGAACCCCAGTCTCCCAGACCATTGGTGAACACTCTACTCATTAGGCCAATGGCCCGGTTATTATGAACATTATTTCTTAAGCATAAAGTAACCCTACACTCTATAAAACATTATTTTAACAAATTAAATCAGTTATTTTTAATTAATGTCAATATTATTCAAGATTAAATAGAGAAAAAAGTTTATAATTATTCAGTGAGGAGCAAAAACTCATGGATTTAGATTGTAATTTGCCTTTCTTAAACAAATAGGTATAAATCTAAATTTGTAAAACTCTTTGTATTTAAGAGTGCTTGCCAACTTTGAATAAGCTGTGAACACCCCTTTAAGTGTATTGGTTGTGCAATTTGTTTTTCCAGGAGTTGTATTAATTAACACAGTGTGTGGAGGACAAAATGAAAACAAAGTGCAAATTTCAAGAAGGAGACATTTATTGATATCCTTTGGTGATGAACATATTTGAAAAATTGTAAAAAATATCCTTCTGTTTTTGTTTACAGACAATGGGGATCACCACAAAAACTGGTTGAGATCTGATATCCGACAGATGGATCCTGAAGGACGATCCTCAATTTGTGACGAGTGCCTTCATGTTCTCTCTATCGGCACAGAAGAGAAGATGCTTGAAATATGGACAGATCCTTGTATAGGGACGCTAGTTGTAAGGTGAGTCCTTCCAAGTGAATTATAAGTAAAAAGTAAAGTTGGGAACCGTAGTCAAGGGCAACCAGAAGGCTCCCTTTTCAATAGCTACTACACTGAAGTGTAGGGGAGGGCACTACTTCTTTCCCTGGATTGCTTCACTTAACCCTTGATATGTACCTTATATCACTGAGTGTTAAGCAAGGAGGTATCAAGTACCATTTTTAAAGTCTTTGGTATGACTTGACCTAGGATTGAACCCAGGTCTTTTGGACCATTGGCGAACACTCTACCCACTAGACCAATGAACCAAATGACACGTGGTTTTCCTCACCAGCAGCAGGAGAGAAGGTAATTCTTTCCAGTTCAATTGGTCACTGCTGAAGGAGAGAAAGTTTCTCTTTAGCACCAATAAGTCTTGTCTTTGAGGCATCTGCAGATCTCGCTTCCTGTCAAAGGTTTCTGGGAACTGTTACAGTTTTGGATTTATTCTATTTTATTTTTATTTTTTTTTAGTCCCACAAAATCAAACCCAACATGTTCATATCTACTGGGCGTCTCAAAATAGATGCAAGCCATTTATATGATAAGGATTTATTACTGAGATAAGCATAATGGTGGTCATTTAGAACACATCCTGTAAAAAATGTATTTTTTGAGCTAGAGACATCAAATCAATGTTTTTTTGACTGTTATTATATCAGCTTCCTGGACATGGAATCGTTTTTTGAGTTTCTTGTCTCAGTAATAAATCCTTATCATATTGATGGGTTGGGTCTATTTTGAGACAGTTTTGAATGATTTTGTTTCATGATAAGTATGTTATATAGTCATCTACAGCATCATAACAACACAATAATAAAGACGCAGGAAAACTTCTTTAGAAAAATATTTACCTCTCACTTTATTGCAAGGGTTTGAAAAGATTATTCAAGGTTTGCGTGTGAGAGGGAGTTGGAGACCGAACAGAAACTGCAATATTTTGACCCCCACTCTTATGGCCGTCAACGTTGTGTCTTTCTTGTTCTCCAGGGCTGCTCAACCGGACGCCCAGAGGCCCACTCTGCTGGGTGATCTGCTACATCTTATCAGCAATTTCTCTGCACCCCAACTCAATCAGGAGCCCCAAGCCCCTTCAGCCTGGTGTGTCTTTCCTTACCATATCTCGTCTATAACTCCATCCGATCTCTAACTGGAACTAACTTGACTCCTCTCTTGACTGAGTTATATAATAGTTCAACGCCCACTCAGTCGCCTACTCGATCTTTGAAATTGCATGTTTGATTGTCATCAAGCGGAAATAACTGTCATGCAGTTCACAGGTCACTCTCTTACGGTGCATCAGTCTATGAGTATACCATGGGAATTTTTTTTACCTCGTCCCATTTCGTCAGCCAATTTCCGCCCACGCGATTTCCTCTCATAACTGCCATTCTGTTCCATCACCTTGGAATGGCATTTTTGGCCGGGTCGAAGGCCAAAATACAACAAGTAGTGGCACCAAAAGTTTTTTCCTCTTTTGTCCAAGGTACTGTGATCGAGGATTAATAGTTGTTATAGTATACTATTTTCAAATCTGAAATAAAAAAAACACATTATTATTATTAGTAGTAGAGTTATTAGCAGTCACATGGGTCCCATGTATATTGAGATATCTCTTAACAAAAAAAAAAATGATTTTTATCAGCATATTTTCAATTCTGCAGGCTTACAAGTCTTTTACCGACTGGAACGGTGATTCTCAAGGAATGTTCAGCACCCAGTTTATTAAGCACGGACAGGTGGCACCACCTTATATTGCAGTACCATGAAATGTTAGAGGAAAATATCTTGTCAGGGAAGGTAAGTAGCAAATAT
Organism: Sepioteuthis lessoniana; assembly: GCA_963585895.1. Taxonomy (NCBI): domain Eukaryota; kingdom Metazoa; phylum Mollusca; class Cephalopoda; order Myopsida; family Loliginidae; genus Sepioteuthis; species Sepioteuthis lessoniana. Next base: position 6,411,047 of record OY757943.1, read on the forward strand.
CCATGAAATTACTGATTACTCAAAAAAAACAGTGTAGGGAGACAATGAATAATTGTCTCCATTAGATTTTGTTGGAGGTGGGGACATGTTTTTTGTTGCCACATGGTAACAAAATTGTTACAATCCTTCTCACCCTATTTTATTGAAAGAGGAAGATATGGTCTTCTGGTTGCTGAACAGTTAAGACATGACTTTTTATCTGTTTATTGAACAGAAGAGAGACTTTGTCCCAAAATTCAGCAATAGACATTGTCTCTCACCGCATCTTTGAAACATAAAGCTTGTTGAATCACGAAACACACTTGTAGTCAGTAGCTAGGCTAAGAGCAGCGTCTTTAGCAAGGCTAAAACTAAAAGTAAATCAGTCCTCAATGAAAGAGCTTATTTATGGCACATTGGGAGATTCCAATGTGCACACATTGGCCGGTCCATTCCTTGGATTGTGATTGGCTAGAACATCTCATTGGATATGTCTGTTCATAAATACCAACCCTGTCAGTAAGCATTAGTCTTGACCATGCTGGCCCAGTCCGGCAGAGATCAGTCTGGCGACAGATTGCTCTTGGTCAGGACCTCTTCAGGTGCTGAGTAGCACTTTGGCCGGCCGTGGCGTCAAGGCGCGGATCTGGCCGAGTGTGTCTTGGTGCCTGGGGAGTATTTCCTACGGCCTCAGGGGGCCTTCCCCCCAGGCTTTTACTCCCTTCGGGGAGGTTTGGTTTATCGCCCGGCGCCTGAGGCGCCCCTAATAAGGGGAATGCCGACGGGGCCGTAGGCATTTTTGGGAACTCCGGGCGCGTGTGGGCTACGGCCCTGCGCCCGGTCCCACCTAAAAAAAGGCCTTGTGCCATACTTGCCCGTAAGGTGGGGCGGCCAACAAATACCTTGACTATGCTGGACCTCAGGTAAGTGTTGCTGTTATTATTGTCACTATTATTGCTGTTGTATATTGTTGCGTTCTACATCTCCCCTCCACCCCCACGGGTGGGCCGGGTTGCATGGGAGGTGTGTCTCTCTTTTATGCCTGGTTTGTTGTGTGGTAGTAACATTGTTGCGTTCTACAAAGCTGACATGGCTAAACCACTGACTAAAGTATGACTTCTACTTTTTTTGTACCCCTTTCATATACTGCTTATTCATGGAAGAATATGTACACATTTTATCTATTTGGACATATTTTTGTATTCTTGTTAATACTTTCTGTATGTTTCATTATGTATGGTATGGGTTCAATTTTCTTGTGTGAGCTTATCTTGTATTTCCTTCTGTCAATCCAGTGTTTGTATATCAGTGGATATACTAATGCTAATATTTCCGCTTGGTGAGTAGTGACTCCCTCGCACAAACCACACCCAATAACAGTATTACTAACTTTCCACTTACAACCTAGTAGGCTGGGGCTGTAGAATACACCAACTGCATCTCTGCAGAGGGGTAAGCCTCCTCCTCAATGAATGTTCTGGATATGATGGTAGACTGCATTTGACGGTGAGGCTCCAGCCCTGGAGCTTTGAAGAATGTGGAGTAACCCTTCATTGCCATTGCTCCCAGGTCCACTCTGGCCTAAACTGGTAGCACCTGATAGTGTCCTATCTATTATGAACTGTTTGACATTTAAACTGAGTGCAAACAAATGATTTATGCTAAATTGAATTGTTAGAAATAGAACAGTTTAATCGTTTAACTACAAAATATGTTTACAAATCATATATTTAATATATGTGTAAAACAGGATTTGGTATTGTTGCGTAGGGCAATTAGTTGTCCTGGAATAACATCAAACACTGCTCAGCCATCTACAATGACGCAGACAAAAACCCCTTGGGTGTTTTCCAGACTATTTCCACACAACCAGCCAGGTTTAAAGGAACTCATATCCCCCAAAGACCACTACACTCACGCGATGGTGGGGGGAAGGAGATGTAGAATAACAATAACACATACCTCCGTAAAGTGTCCAGCTGGCAGACAAAAAAAGCAGGTCGTAGCTCAGTGCAGTCCTCCTTACAATGTTAAACTGAAGCTGGTTTATATATTAAAATACCTTCACTTACTTACCAGCAGCCAATCATGGTCTATGCAATGGAATAGGCCACTTGTGCACAATGGGACCAAGGCACCATAAATAGCTCCCGTTCCTCAATCGGTAATTGAGTTTCCTGTCTTTACGACTGATTGCTCTTTGCTAACGCAATTATTTACTCTCGGCTATTGCAAATAATTACCCAACGCAACCTGAAAAATCCTACAGGTATTAGACAACCATTAACAGTTGATATGCCATAAAACTTAACCAAAACTTCTCACTTACAAATCTTGAATGTACTTGCTTTCATTAATATGGAGGCAAAATAAGTGTAATGATTATTCGCATAAACAATGAAATCTGCAACCCAAGTTCAAACCCTGAGTGAAGCTATTTGTGTTTCACTTTGTGCTAATGCCCTTGGGTAAGGCATGAATCCAAATCTTCTTCCCTAGCTATGGGTAAAATAGTAGGGCAGATTGGCTTCTTTTAGCCTTGTAATTGGTTAGTTTCGTACAATTTCCGTTCTTCCTCACATACACATCTGGCAGAGACAATATATTCCTTTGCTTCAAAGTGCACCGCCTAAATGATAAAATTAGCTGCTTTATATGCCATGAGGGTGGGGGCACAAATTTGCAAAGTCAGTGCCACAAATGAGACAAAACAAGACCACAACCTATAAATTCTCCTTTTAATGGCGGCTGCGAGTTTTCGAGAAAACTTGATGTGCCAAACAGATGCGTTTTGCAGGAGGTAAGTCATCTCATTCATTACAGTAGCCAATCTTGTAAAATGGAAAACTGAATTCAAATCGACTGTACTCGACGTTAAAAAAAAAAACATTGACCTTGTGTCACACTCTGATTGTGGCAAAGGGGTTGGGTAAATCGATATTTATAAATCCCAATCCAACTTGTTTCCCTGAATATGGAGGTACATTTAGTATAATGGTTATCATCATAGGAAATGGATTCGGCAAACCGGGTTCAAACCCTGAACGAGGCTGTTTACATTTCACTTTATGCTATTGCTCTAAGGAAAGGCATAAATCAGTCCTGAAGAAAAACTCTGAATTCAAATCAGCTTTACTCCACTTAAAAATTTACATTGTGCCATATCTGGACTGTGTTGGAGGGGTTGGGTAAATACATATGTGTTTCTATGAAAAATCTGCGGCAAAGAGGTCTGCTGTACCTGTCTTTTTGAAACGATAATTGTATTCAGACTATTGTCATAATTTTTCAAGGGACATAACTCCTAAATCATAATGATGGACTGCTTATTTATTTCTTGTTTGTCTTGTAGGTGTCTATTGTTCTTGATGGTTGGTGGTCACAGGAGATGATCTTGGATCATCCAAGTGATATCCGATTAACTCAGATTGAGCCCTCTGTTTATCTTGGACACACGAGAACATACAAAGATCATCTTCTGAATCGGAAAAAATCTTGGTATCTCGGACCATTGATGCTTTTTAAAGGTAAGAATTTATATTTTGTTATTATTCATCTAGGTTGATAGAAAATAAAATTGCCACACCTTAAAATAACCCTAGAGGAGAGAATGTGCATGCTCAGAGATAGGATGGTATTTTGTAATGTAGAGGCTACTTCCCACCATGAGTGAACCTGGTGTCCAGCTGTGTGACTGACAACAAATAATGAATCATCACACAGACTCTTGCAGTAGTTGGGAAAAACAGTCACTCATGAAAGTTGGGGGATTTTTAAAAAGGGTCTATCTCTTAGTTAGCTACCAGCTGAGTGACAAATAACGACCTAGATTTTGGGGCTCGTGAAGCTAGAGCTTTCCTTCATCAACTCAAGGATACCATTTCACATCCTCCTGTTTTTGTGGCCGCTCCAGGAAAAAGTTGAAATATTTATAAAATTGAGTGGTATTTTTTCTCTGACCATGTGTCTGATTTTTCGCTTTCCTTGATGTAATTTTGTTGTCATTTCTTCATCTTGTCTTTGTGTCTGCCACAACATTATTTGATATCTACAATGATGTGTCTATGAAAGTACAGGCTTGCGTTAACACCCAAGGAGAATATAAGTAAGTTTGTGATTGTAGACAAGGGTGACCTGAAGGCTACTTTTTCAATAGCTACTACACCAATGTGTAGGGAAAGGTGCTACTCTTTCCTTGAATTGCTCCACTTTACCCTTGATATATACCTTATAATGCTGAGTGTTAAGCAAGGAGGTATCAAGTACCATTTTTTTTTTTTTGAGTCTTTGGTATGGGATTAAACCCCAGTCTCCCAATCCATTGGCGAACACTCTTCCTATTAGTCCAATGGGATCTGTGCACTTTTTCCAGAACCTGACCCAGAGTTTAACTCCTGGATGAGGCTGATTCCGTTTTGCATAGCACTAATATGCTTGGGAAAGGCATAAATCCAACAACACTCTTCCCAGCTATGGTTAAATTGTAAGGCAGGTTGCGTTCTTTAATCTTGGTATGGCAACCCATCTAGGAGAAGGAAAACTCTGAATGTGAACCAGTTTTACTTTGCTTTAAAATCAACATCATGTCACACCCTGCTCATGGCAGAGGGGTTGGGTAAATATCTACAAGATATTTCCTAAACTTGGACAGGGAAATGAGAACAATCTATCCGTCAGGGTTAGATAATTGGTTTCATTTAAATTCCCAGGTTATCAACTATGACAAATCCTTGAAGAAGGCAGATGTGCCCAACAGTCAAAACAACCTAGATGAGGATATTAGTTCAAAAACATTGGTGTATATTACTACAAAAAAAAATGGCTTTAAATGAGAAGAGACTGTATTTTCTTGATTGTTCTTGAAAAGAAAGAATTTTCTTCTGGTTTATTAATAATTTTAATTCCTTCTCAAAACCAGGGAACTCAAATTTTATATGAATCAAATTTTTCATAAGTAGATGGATTATAATTTTTTTCCCCTTTCTCTCTCTCTCTTCCAGGTGCCAGTCTTTCTCAAGAAGTCTGCTTCCATCTCTATTCTCTTGGACCCAATTGCATATCTATCAGTAAATGTGATTGCTCCGAACAAAAAGCTTCTTATATTCCAATTTTAAACAAAAATGTGGTCTGTTTTTCCGGAGTTTCTACCGACACTCTCGTTGGTATTAATCAGGTTTCTCTGGATTCAGCAAGGGTGAGTTTTTTGTCTCAACTATTGTTTCCTTGATTTATTTTAGATTCGTATTTTCTTTCATCTTTTTATTTTTGAGTGAAATTTTACGAATAATTATTTTTAATTTAGAATTGTGTTTTCTTTCATCTTTTTAAAAATTTAAGTTGCTTTTATTTTTTAAATTTAATCGCCACTCGTTAGCGTCATCATATTTTTAAAGTAAATGAGTTGATATGATTAACAAGAAAAAAGGGAACATAAGTTTGAATTTTTCCAGGAACATTTATTATTGTCTCCAATATCTGCTATTCTTGTTTCCATAGAAACGATAACCCAAGTGAGTTATAAAAAAAAAACACTGGTTTTAATCTTGTATTTTTTTTTTCTTTTTTTCTTACCTTCCTGTCCAAAAGAACAATTTGGTTCTCATCTACAACCCACAGTATCCAAAAATCTTCAGCCTCTATTGTTCTGGAGGAACTTCTGTGACTACGAATTCGCTCAGCCTTGCTTTTGGTATCGTTCCACCTACCATGATCCAATCGAATGAGTTACTGGAGCAGTACCCTCTCATCATTAACATTCAGACGTCATCCTCCATTGACATCATTTGTACCATGAAAAACAGTTTGGAAAAATCTGCAGAAGAGATGGGTGGTATTAATGTCTTCATGTTTCTTGTGGCCAAGGTAAGTTGAGTCTCTTACCAAATTTCCTGTCTTTTTTACAACGTGTAATCAAAAAGTATTGAGACTGAAGCTTGAAATCTTTTTTAATTTTAATATCTAAAATTTTAAGCATTTGGTTAGGTTAGGTTTTATAGTATGTCAACCCTTGTTGGGTCATTTAATGCTAAAGTCTGTTTTTTCTTTGGCAAGCAATTATATGGTTTCAAGTAAGTATTCATATTTAATAATTATCATCTGCAAGCAATTAAATGTAGTTCACAATCATTTTAAACAGTTCCTATTCTAATCTTCTTGTTACTTTTCACGCCCTCCTGGAATGAACTGGGATTTTTATTGTGAAACCAGGGGAACTAGCTTGTGATCTCTAATTCTGTATAGGAATGTAAGGTGGTTCGTCATTCGTGCCAATTTTTGATTCAGTTTTTCTGTTTCCATTGATATATTGTATCGGGTTGTATTGTGGAAATAACAATAAAGATGAAGACAATAGTCTGAAAACCCTTAATGATAAAAATCATCTAGCTTTGTCTCAAAAATTCAGGCAATTAACATTTTAAACAGGTAAATACTTCATACCTAATTGCTAGTTTTTAGTATTTTTGACCTGCTGTTTTTTTTTTTTCTTTTTTTTTTTGAGAAACACAGGATTGTGCAAGTGCAATATCCATATTTTAAGAGCAATTATATTAGTGTAGATCCAAAAACAGATCTCTTGGATCACTCATTTGGATCCTAACTGGGTCAGAGTGGACCTGGGAGTAATAGCAACAAAGGGTAGACTCCACACACCAGAGTTCCAGAACTGGATCCTCACCACTGGGTGCAGATTTTAGAGAAATACTGAATCATGCAATATCCAGATTTCAAAAGTTATTTTATTAGTGTCAATTGAAATTAGAATATTCTTTTAAAACAGATCTCTGCTCTGTGGTTGGGGCGTAAAATACACTGACTGTATCCTCTACACAAAAAAGAGTGTCCCAGGTTTTTACTCATCTACAATGGATACAATCAGTGTATTCTAACCACTGCAGTTAAAGGAGGGGTTACGTAAATTCATTTTGCATCGGCAGATATGTCACCTAGTTATTTAATGTTTTAATTTCTTTTCTTTTGTAGGTCTTTGAGAGCTGTCATCCTCTTCCTGAAAAAAACAGTGCTAATGCCCAAGAATGTCTTGAAGAAACAGAGAAGCTTCAAGCTTCAGTTTTAAATCTTCTCTTTAAAATAATCAAACAAATTCCATCGATGTGTGCAGAGTACATCGAATGTCAAGGTGATCGAATGATCTCCAGGGTGTTGGAAAGTTGCCGAAGCCTCGTCTGTTTTCGTACTTTAAAGGTCAGAATTTATTATTTATTTATTTATTCATTTTTATGTTTGTATGAAAAGTATCTGGGATACTTAGAGTATGAGGTAAGGATATGCTTCCTGGCTGGTATTAAAGTGTAGTATCTGTTCCTTCCCACAAAGTAATAGCTGTACGGCCACTTAGCGCTTATCTCAAGAAACCATCCAAGTAAGATGAACAAGACATATGGGACACGGCTGGAGAAGCAAGGATGAAGGTATCAAGTGACATTCTTCTATTGACCTCTCCACATGGACGTGTTTATGTTAGCCGACCAGCAACTCTTTGCAGACACAGGATGTAGTCTGGAACACCTGTTGATAGCTATAAATAATAGGGACAGATGGAGAGAGAATCAGGAAAATCTGTTCTATTCACAAGACTTGATGGGTCCTTGTTTTTATATACTCAATCACTTACGTTTGTGCTTAGTCACAGAGGCTTACCCGTCTTTGGGTAAGTTTAAGTAAGATATTATTTATTTGGTCCCAGGACACCTTCCCTCTTGGACAGCACCTACCCTATATCTAAAAGGGGCAGAGCTGAGTTGATTGCTCAGTACTGAAACACAGAGGCTTACCTATCTTTGTGTAAGTTTAGATAAGATATTATTCATTTGGTCCCAGGGTACCTTCCCTCTCAGGCAACACCTGCCCCATGTCTAAAAAGGGCAGGACTCAGTTGATTGTTCAGCACCTGAGACACTCCTGTTGAGGAATGCTGAGGAAACCAAACATTTTTAGTAATGGCCACACATCTTGAATTGTGCATGTCGCCCTACCCCATAAATGACTTCATGCCAATTCTGACTTGGTGAGAAATCGGATAAATCCTTTGTACTTATCTACTGAAAGTAATGTCAATATATGTATACGTAAGGGCATGGACTACAATGTACAGATAAATGAACACATGGAAATCTGATTCCTCTAATAAAATTGGAATTCATCCAATTTGTAGCCATATCAGTACTACTGTATGGTTGCACCACTTGCACTAAAAGCTAACGGATAACTGCAAAAGGATGCTGTATGCTGTTTTGAACAAATCCTGGAAGTGACACCCTACAAAATCGCAGCTGTATGATCACTTACCTCCTATCTCACCAAGATGAGTAAGATATGCAGGATATTAAGGACAAACTTATAAGCGAGCTTCTCCTACTTATAGACACACTAGTGTTTGTTGACCAATGAAAACTTGCATTCATCATCTTTGTGCAGACACTGGATGCCATCTAGAAGACTTACCAAGAGCAATCACTGATAGGGAGTGATGACAAAAGAGTGTCAAGGGAATATGTGCTATTGAAATTCTTTGATGATGAGCTGTTTCTCTTTCTTCGCAATATTCTTGTTTTTGGAGAAAACCTGACAAAGTTTGAGCTAAGCTTGGTCCTGGAGATTCTAGCTCTGTGACAGCACCTTTCTCCATTGTACCAAAAAATTAAACACCATGTGCAATAGTTGTTGAATCTATTTTTGACCTTGGCCATGCGCATGCATACATGATACATGCAAGGGACTCTTCATTAACCTGAGCATAGGTTGCACATTGTACCCAAGGGTATACAGTTAAATAAGGGATGTATATTATGCTTCTTGGGGTATCTTGTCTGGTAAATTGAAATATTTTGATGATTTTGATATATACATTCTGATTAAAACCTGGAAAAGGCTGTTTGCATTTCACATCATGATAATTGCCTTTCGGGGAAAAGTATGAATCCAATTCTTCTTCTTCTTCCAGTTATGGGTCAATTGTGGGGGCTTTAGATTTGGTATGGCAACCAGTCTAGGAGAAGGAAAACTCTGAATTCCAACCTGTTATATTCCACTAAAAAAATTGACATGGGGAACATCATGTTTGTGCAGAGGGGATGGAGATATATATATATATATATATATATATATATATATTTTTTTTTTTTTTTTTTTTTTTTTAAAGCCTATTTCTATAATGCTGGTGTTGTGGAGAAAAAAAACTAAAAAAAAAACGATGATGCAATTTGTAAATAAAACAAAAGAAAAATATTGCACAAACTGATATACGGGGGAAAAAAAAAATTTGTAAAAAAAGAAAAGACTAAAAGCATCGATACTGCTTGAAAATAATCAATACCCCAATGCATAGCCAAAAGAAAATAAAAAAAACAATGACAGAGTTACCTAAGCTAATACATGAAAGTGCTCAATACACTAAGTACAGCAACATTAGAATACCTATATATATATATATATATATATATATATATATATATATATAGCAACTTATTCTGTCAGGAGAAATTTTGTAACTTTTGGGACTTAATATTGTTTAGAGAGCTGTCCTTAGTTAAACCAAGTTTTTGATATGGATTTTTTTATTTTTTTGTCACCTAAAAAGTATACTTTTTAAAATTTCTCATGGTGGCTGTAACCAACAATATAAAAACAGTCCAATATTTTTTCTATATCCTCCCCGTTTTTTAACCAAAGATTTTGTTTTTCCCTCTTTTTTTCCCAAAGATTTTGTTTTTACCCTCCCCTTTTTTACTAAAGATTTTATTTTTACCCTCCCCTTTTTTTAACAAAGATTTTGTTTTTGCCCTCCCTTTTTAAACAAAGATATTTTTTACCCTCCTCTTTTTTTTTACTAAACATTTTTTTTACCCTCTCCTTTTTTACCAAAGATTTCATTTTTACCCTCCCCTTTTTTACCAAAGATTTTTTTATTTTTTTCCCTCCTCTTTTTTTACCAAAATTTTTTTTACCCTCTTTTTTTTACCAAAGATTTGTTTATTTTTTTTCCCTCCCCTTTTTTACCAAAGATTTTTTTATTTTTTTCCCCTCCTTTTTTTTTTACCAAAATTTTTTTTACCCTCTTTTTTTACCAAAGATTTTTTTACCCTCTTTTTTTTTTTTTTTACTCTTCCCTTTTTTTTAACAAAGATTTTATGTTCCCTGCATTTTTTACCAAATATTTTGTTTTTGCCTTCCTTTTTTTTACTCAAGATTTTATGTTCACCTCCACACGCTTTTTGGTGGGTGTATATGAGGAGAGAGACCTATAAGGTAGCAGATGTCTTCATTCTCATTTTTTACTAAAAAGATCTATTTGATCTCCACTTAAGAGTATTTTTAGATTAAACTGGCCAACGTGTACTGGGTACCTGATAAAAATTAAGCGTCTTCACATAGAAATTTAATTTTCTATTTATTATTCTGTCCGGATTAAAGATGGTGCCGCTTTTTCGGAAAATCTTAACCACCAAGCAAACCGTGTCAATTTATTCCAAGGGAGATAACTCTGACAATGAAAGCACCTATTGAATCTAAGGGACATAACTCATGTGGCAAAAGGTAAACCGGCGAAAGATATTATTTGGTGCAGTTAATGATATATTTATTATTTATTTATTTTATTTCTGCCAACGCAGATGAAGACTTTAGATTTGTATGAAAATTTTTTTTTATTCTGATTATTTTATTTCTATTCTCATACTTAAAATAATTTTTAAGAGAATGCTTTTGTATGCTGGCAAATTTTGAAGTCAAAACACGTTGGCAAAAATAAAGAATAAATATATTATCAACCTTTTTCCACATATACGTCAAGCATTTTTTGTGATTGCTGCACATGAGTCTTGATTCGTTCATAGCTCCCCACATTAAAACAACCCCATGTCAAATCAGATAAGTATCATATATACATGTACATACATATTTACATATATTGAAGTAGAGACACTCATTTTTGTACACAATTTTGTCTGTCAATTTAGCTCATCTCTCTCTCCCTCTCTATCCATCCATCTCTCTCTCTCATATATATATATATATATATATATATATATATGAAGAGTAAATAAAGGATTGTAATCCGACAATATGTAGAAAAACTGATAACAACGATCCAAGTGGAAGGAATGATTTATTAACAGGTCGACACTATAGCGTTTCGGTTATACTGAACCATCATCAGGACCATGAGGGGTGATATTAATAATTTTAATTTAACGATGGATTATTAGAAATAATAATAATTCTAATAATCCATCGTTAACTTAAAATTATTAATATCACCCCTCATGGTCCTGATGATGGTTCAGTAGAACCGAAACGCTATAGTGTCGACCTGTTAATAAATCATTCCTTCCACTTGGATCGTTGTTATCAGTTTTTCTACATATATATATATATACACACGCACACACACACATTAAGTTTGCTATGTTTATAAATAAAGAGTAATCAATATCAAAAACAAACAAAACAATTTGATCAGTTATTGTATGAAATAGCATGAAAACAATAAGGCACTCACTTTTAATTTTGACATTTTTCAAAACAACCTTTACACAATCCCACATCACTGTGGAGCCACCTAGTGTTGTCTCTCTACATTAACACTGAATTGGTCAGCAAGCAACCAATAGTAAAGAACCCATTTGGCTGGGGTTGAAGAATACACTGATTGTATATCTGCAGTGTGGTAAGAAGCCTCTCTCCCTCCTGCCAGTGTCCTGGATATGACACTGAACAATCTGATAGTAAAGCTCCAATAATGCTGGAACTTTGGGGAATGTGGAATACCTCTTCATTGCCATTCCTCCCAAGTCCACTCTGGCTCAGATTAGTAGCCCCTGATTAGGGTCCTATCTAGGGATCAGATAGAACTGTTTGACATTTAAACTGAGTGCAAACAAATGACTTATGCTAAATTGAATTGCCTGAAATAGGACTGTTTGATCATTTAACTATGTGTAAACAAATGACTGATGGTGGTGCCCGTGGTGTAATGGTTATCGTCGTAGGAATTGGACACGGCAACACGAGTTCAAATCCTGGACAAGACTGATTGCATTTCACATAGCACTAATACTCCTGGGAAAGGTATGAATCCAATTATTCTCCCTCCAGCTATGGGTAAATAGTTGGACAGACTAGGTTCTTCAGCTTTGGTCAGGCAACTAGTCTAGGAGAAGGAAAACTCTGAATTCAAACCTGTTAAACTCCGCTTAAAAATTGACCTTATGTCATATCCTGCCCAAGCGGAGGGGTTGGTAAATAGGATGACTGATGTTTAATTGAGTTGTTAGTTATATGTAGTAATTCTTGGAACTATTTAACTTTGTTGACTTATGTTTACAAATGAGATATATCTAATATACATATAGATAAAATAGATTTGGCATTACATAAACTATAATGGTTGATATGCCATAAAAGCAAACCAAACATATGCTAAATTGAATTGCCAGAAATAGAACTGTTTGATCATTTAACTGTGTGTATCTACAAATTGTGTTTACAAATCATATACTTAATGTATATGTAAAAACAGCATTTGGCATTAAATAACCAACAATGGTTGATATGCCATAAAACCAAACCAAACTAAACCAGACTTATCAGAAAATACTTTACATTGAGCTATTGCTTATGGCAAAAAAGTTGCTCTGACTGGGAAAGGGTTAATATATGACCTAATGACCTATGTAGTTTGGATTTAAGTGTAATATCTGTTCTCTCTCTCTCTTTCTCTCTGTCTCAGACATTAACTGTACTCAACAATAAAAGAGCTAATGACTTTTCTCAAAATTATTATTGATAATTGTACATCTTGGAATTTTTCTTCAGTTCAGCATTATTCTTTTTTTTTTTTTTTCATTTCTATTTGCAGGTTCTTTTTGATGCTGCTAGCAATGAATCAGTTCTGCATTTCGATGCCAATTCCAATAGCTATATTATCCGGGAACAGACAGTTGCGATTATTCAGAACATGTCAGTCATTGAAAACCTGCTTCTAAAATGGCGCATTTGGATTAAGGGTAATTCAGTTGTGATGGAATTACTCTTCAAAATGCTTGAATGTCTCGTACGTGATGATCATCCGCACAAAGATTTTAATATCAAGCAATACCAAGCCGGAAATTTTGTACAAAAGGTTTTTCTTATGTATCAGGTAGGTAATTAAGTAAGGTTTCAAAACTTTTGTATGTGTATGTAGATGTGTGTATATGAATATATGTCTTTGTGTGTTTGTGTACATGTATGTATGTATGTATGTGTGTATATATATATATATATATATATATATATCTGCTGTTGATGGCTTTTAAAAGAAAACATCATTTGATCACATTCCATTAGAATATCTTGGTCTGCCTATGAACTTTTCAGCTAACCCGAGTATGTAATGTATGTGTGTATATATATATATATTTATATTTTGGCAGCATTTCTTCATTAATACAAATTTCATTGAACATAATAGACATTTTCTGTCTACATATTTCCTTAAGTGTCAGTTCCACTGCATATTAGAAACATACAACTGACACTTAACAGAATTAATTTTCAAACCAGTGCCAATGTACTTAAATGTCTTTAGCTACTGACACTATTTGTCGAAACCCATTTAAAAGCAAACGCTGCACACTCCAACGGTAAAGACGCTCTTACATAGTAGTAATGCAAAAACAAAAGTTATCACTTTGGCCCAAAGTTGGGCAGAAAGTACAATGGATATATACAATTATGGAAAATATATCAATCAATTCCTACCAAATACGATAAAAGCAATATGTGGTGTAATGGTTATCGTTGCAAGAATTGGACACGGTGACACAAGTTCAAATCCTGGACTGATTGCATTTCACATAGCACTAATACCCTTGGGAAAGGTATGAATCCAATTATTCTCCCTCCAGCTATGGGTAAATAGTAGGGCAGACTAGGTTCTTCAGCCTTGGTAAAGCAACTAGTCTAGGAGAAGGAAAACTCTGAATTCAAACCTGTTAAACTCCGCTTAAAAAAAATTGACCTTGTGTCATATTCTGCCCGAGCGGAGGGGTTGGGTGAAAAGGAGGTGCCCGTGGTGTAATGGTTATCGTCACAGGAAGTGGACACGGCGACACGAGTTCAAAACTCTGACAAGACTGATTGCATTTCACATAGCACTAATACCCTTGGGAAAGGTATGAATCCAACTATTCTCCCTCCAGCTATGGGTAAATAGTAGGGCAGACTAGGTTCTTCAGCCTTGGTCAGGCAACTAGTCTAGGAGAAGGAAAACTCTGAATTCAAACCTGTTAAACTTCGCTTAAAAATTGACCTTGTCTCCTATCCTGCCCGAGCAGAGGGGTTGGGTAAATATGATAAAAGCAATACGAATGGATCAACGAGAAAATATGTAAACAGAAAATGTCTATTATGTTCAACGAAATTTGTATTATATATATATATATATATATATATATATATATATATATGATGTACATGTATATTATATTTTTTTCTTTAATAGGTGAAAATAGCTTTTTATAAAATGTTCAGGATCAAATTGTTGAAAGTAATGGCATATCTTTTTCCAAACCATTCAGAGGAAAATATAGAAGAACCTAATGTGAAGGAAATATTTATGATATATGATCTTGTATTTTTTCATTCTGTAAACAAATAACAGCAGATGCAAAAATATACAAATTGATCGGTAGTTAAAAGACAGATCTTGCAGACCTCATCAAGTGGTTGGCCATACCTAATTGAAAGGAAATATGGCTTTGCATTTTATTTGGGTTTTTATTTACTGCTAAATAAAAAAAACCCTAAGTGAATGTCCTCGAAGTGTGCAAATTCCATATTTTTTATCAGGGGTAGTATTGCTGTTTTGTGGTTTAGAATGTTAAATTTCTGACAGTTGTCTTTCTCAACTGTATTGTATATTTCGTTGGGAAGTACTTCATCATTTTATTGGGTAATGACATTACTGTAATAATTCATTTTCTTTTCTCCACTAGGAACTTGTGAGAGACCATTTGCCTGCCCCTTCCACTGCTATCAGCAGCTCCATTGTTGCCATCATCAAAAAATTGGTTGGTTCACCTCCCGATTCGCACCTAATTGTTGCTATCTGTGATTTTCTTCTTTTAATGCACCCGGCTGCTGATACATACATTAACTATACGAGGTCCGGATTCTATTTCAACTGTTGGTGGGGTAAGAGTTCTCTCCCTTGATTTTTTTGGTATCATTATTATGAAATAATAATAATAAATAATAATATCATTGCGTTTTCTCCATTGTACCATCAAAAAACCCTGTTAATGTACTTATTTTCGTTTTTCTAGATTAAATACAGAATTGAAACTATTGCTGATACAATTTTCTATACATAAAAAGGTTGTTTTTGATTTTTTTTGGGGGGGGATGGGATGATTAACTAAACTTTTAGAATAAATATTCTTTATTTCTTTCTTTTACTCATTTCTCTCTCTCTCTCTTCCAATTCTTTTCCTCCTCTTTTTTCCTTCCCTTCTTTTCTTCCAGTAAATCACATGGTAAGCATCTAATGTACAGCATTATCACTTCTATCTCTCTCTCTCTCTCTCTCTTCCAATTCTTTTCCTCCTCTTTTTTCCTTCCCTTCTTTTCTTCCAGTAAATCACATGGTAAGCATCTAATGTACAGCATTATCACTTCTATCTCTCTCTCTCTCTCTCTTCCAATTCTTTTCCTCCTCTTTTTTCCTTCCCTTCTTTTCTTCCAGTAAATCACATGGTAAGCATCTAATGTACAGCATTATCACTTCTATCTCTCTCTCTCTCTCTCTTCCAATTCTTTTCCTCCTCTTTTTTCCTTCCCTTCTTTTCTTCCAGTAAATCACATGGTAAGCATCTAATGTACAGCATTATCACTTCTATCTCTCTCTCTCTCTCTCTTCCAATTCTTTTCCTCCTCTTTTTTCCTTCCCTTCTTTTCTTCCAGTAAATCACATGGTAAGCATCTAATGTACAGCATTATCACTTCTATCTCTCTCTCTCTCTCTCTTCCAATTCTTTTCCTCCTCTTTTTTCCTTCCCTTCTTTTCTTCCAGTAAATCACATGGTAAGCATCTAATGTACAGCATTATCACTTCTATCTCTCTCTCTCTCTCTCTTCCAATTCTTTTCCTCCTCTTTTTTCCTTCCCTTCTTTTCTTCCAGTAAATCACATGGTAAGCATCTAATGTACAGCATTATCACTTCTATCTCTCTCTCTCTCTCTCTTCCAATTCTTTTCCTCCTCTTTTTTCCTTCCCTTCTTTTCTTCCAGTAAATCACATGGTAAGCATCTAATGTACAGCATTATCACTTCTATCTCTCTCTCTCTCTCTCTTCCAATTCTTTTCCTCCTCTTTTTTCCTTCCCTTCTTTTCTTCCAGTAAATCACATGGTAAGCATCTAATGTACAGCATTATCACTTCTATCTCTCTCTCTCTTCCAATTCTTTTCCTCCTCTTTTTTCCTTCCCTTCTTTTCTTCCAGTAAATCACATGGTAAGCATCTAATGTACAGCATTATCACTTCTATCTCTCTCTCTCTCTCTCTTCCAATTCTTTTCCTCCTCTTTTTTCCTTCCCTTCTTTTCTTCCAGTAAATCACATGGTAAGCATCTAATGTACAGCATTATCACTTCTATCTCTCTCTCTCTCTCTCTCTCTCTCATATTTGCTTTCTTTTTTTTTTCTTACCAAATATCCAAAATTCAAAATTAACCCAATCTTTATGGATATACAGATGGAGCAAAAAACGAAAATAAAGTTGGATGCACTGTCATACTAAAAGATCATAAAAAAAATGGAAAAGAATTACAAACATAGCTTCCATATATAGTATCAAAATAATTGCTGTTAATTTAGCACTTGACCTAATAACTACAACCAACCATAATAAATTCATTATTTTCACAGACTCTTTATCTGCACTTACTGCCTTAAAAAATAAAAACATAACTGACCCTTTAACCACACAAGTACTAAACAGAATATATCATTTATCCATATACAAAGAAATAATCTTCTGTATACCTTGGTATACTGGGAAATAACAGGGCTGACTCGGAAGCAAAAAAAGCTCAAAAAGATTCAATAGCACTAACAAAAATACTATATACTGACTATAAATCGTTAGTGAATAGAATTATCTTGAAGAAGTTGCAAGATCATTGGGATGCAAACACTAATAAGAAAATTACACAGCATAAAACCTAACATTGGAGAATGGAACATAAAATACAAAAACAGACGAGAACAAGTTGTGCTGATACGCCTTCACATAGGCCACACCTACATCACCAATTATCATTTATTTGAGGGCTCGGAATCCCTAATATGCCCTACATGCAAAAAATATTAACAGTTAAATATATATTGCTTGAGCTTAGATGTAGCACAAGGCCGCATGAATTGGGCACCCAATGAGAATCGAACTCACTCGTGTAGGTTTGCTAGTCTACCTTGCTAACCATTACACCACCCGAGGTGCCCAAACATATATTGCTTGAGTGTGTAAAATTTAATCAAGTTCAGAAAAAATATTATCAAACAAGCAATTTGAAAAAATTCTACGGAAATAACATCATGCTGGATAGTTTATTTTATTTAAAAAATTGGAATGTACTCCAAAGTATGAGTGGCTGATCAATATATATATATTATATATATATATATATATACTACCAAAATATGCAACAAATTCATTCCAAAACTTTGTTCTAAACAGCCAAATTAAATATATCCTATACATTTTTATAAACGATTTTTTTAGAAATTTAAAATTTGTTGAATATATCAATATGTTAAATATATTAATTTATTGAAACTATTTTTAACTTTTTGCTTGATTTTTTTTTTTTTAATTTTGATTTGGCGTTAAATGACCCAAAACAGGTTGATAGAATGTAAAACAAAACAAGCAACCAACAAAATCTTTTTTTTTCTTTTTTCACAATCAAAATATAATTGTCTATTATTTCTTTGAAGTGATGACAGGACAAAACATTCAAACACATGTTCATATCTTGTTTTGTTGATCTTGATTTATTTTGAGTTGTAATATTCTTAAATTGTATCATCAAAATATTAAATTAATAATCATATTTTATATTATTGATTATCAATATTATAAATAGAATGGTGAGGCTTTAAATATTATTAATTTAGAAATTTAAATGTATCTACAACAGAGCAATTTGTATAATAAAATTGTGTTTAGTTGAGTGTTGTAGAACTCGTCCAAGCAAAAGTTGTAGTACAGTCCTCAGATAATTGGGTAGCCTCAGTTGACAACCACTCATTTTTCTGACAAGACAGACACCTGTTTTTCAGAATTATTCACTACTTTAGCGCTGAAACAGTTCCTTAGACTTCATGCAGTGATCAACCATTTTAAAATCTTATCCCATTTGGCAGGCTGTCATTTCTGACCAGTCATATGCAATGCCAAAAAGACATGTAGATAGCATAAGCCATTGTTACTTACCTTTTGTTCCTAGATTTTCATACTCATGCATGGTTCATGCATTTATCCTGATTGGAAGAAAGACAGTTGAAGAGGGTGTGACAAAGTTATCACAATAACTAGGAGGATAAGCAGTCAGAAGTCAGTTCAGCTGATGATAGAATAACAGACATGAGTATTATCATTTAGTCTCAGTCTGCTGGAGACATAACCTGGAACTTTTTGTGTCTTTGACCACATAATCCATCTTTAGAAAGAGACACTAGATAATATATAAAAGAGAGGTGTATCATGATTAAAAGTAAGTTATTCTGAAGATAGGTGAAGTTGTATTAGAATATCCTTCTCTTACTTGACAGAAATTTCAATCATTGATTTAAATTTATAAAGCGTATGCTTTCATATCTTTTTTTTAGATGAAGTATTATCAATCATTATCATTATTTTTGTTTGAAGTTTGGAGGTCTAGTCGAAGTGGAATCAACCTATTGGGGGGTAGTCAAATTATTCAACATGCAAAAATAAACTGATGGATGTTCACCAATCAGATATCAGCAAAATACTGCCCTCTTCCACTTCAAACTTAGTCTCTTTTATATTCATCAAATCTCGCCACTTCATGGAGGCTTATCTCGTTCTCCTCCATAAAACAAGTCACACCTCTTGCATTCTTTTCTTCTTCTGGTTTCCACGTGCCGGTAGCAGAAAGAGCACAACTTCTGTTTCTTCGAGGTAAGATTGTTCGTGGCATTACTACTACAATTTTCTTTTTTTTTTTTCACTTTTTAATTTTATACTTAAATACTTTGGCAAAATTAATAGCTTTACATCTTTTTTGCAATCTGTAGATTCGAGAAAAGAAAATAGCATCAAACTTACTTCTTGCCAAATAGAAACATTTTAAAATCTTTTATAAATGAGTATTTATAATAAAAGTAAAAAACATAATCTTGAAACCATGCAACAAGCCAAAGAGGGAGATTTCGTAAGAAGTGTTGTAGAACTAGTCCAAGCAAAAGCAGTAGTACAGTCCTCAGACAATTGAGTAGCCTCAGTTCACTGAAAATAACAACACACGCGACTAGCAGCCCTTCCTCAGTATACCTCTGGTCAACTCGTTCGTTCTGTCATTCAGTCAAAAAAGCAGTCTGCAAAGAACAACAACGATGCTCCTGCTGCTGGCATGCTCTTTTATCCAAGTTTCAGCAGATAGAAATTTACAAGCGAGGTAGATTTCTTCTCGTGAGAGACGAGATCGGCTCACTATAACTTCTGCCTCCAGAAGTGAACATATTTATTACTGCTTGACAAGCAAGGCATAGTCTTATGCACTTTGATCCAGGAGGTAAGTTTCTTCTCTCGCTACATTGAGTCAATGCAAATTTGAAAAAATTATGAAACAGGTGCTTGATTCATTTTTTTTTTTAAAAAATGAAATATTCACGATAAAATACTGTATTGTGAAAATGCAGCAAATGTTTCTTCTTTCCTCAAGTGGAAATTCATCGCAGTGCTAAAATCTGATGAAAATGAATAAAGAATGAAATTGTTTCTTTAAGATAATCTGAAACTCTTTTTAATGTCCTCTAAATTTGTCTCCCTAAGATGAATTTTCAATTTAAAGAAGAAAAAGTCAAATGGAGTCAGGTTGGGGGAGTCCTTGTGATGTAAGGGTTAAAGTGCTCGACTATAGCCTCAAAGTAAGTGAGTTCAAACTCCAGTTGGGCTATTACATTCACTTACAGACTAATGCCCCTTGGGAAAGGCATGAACCTTCTTATCCGCCCAGCTATGGCTTGAATAGTACCACTGCTCTTTTTCTCTAAGGATAATTTTGGCATTATATAACTGACAAAGTTTGACATGCCATTAAGCAAAGAAACAAAACAAAAGTGTCTGGTGAATATGGAAGGCATTGCACTTGTGCACTTCTACATGTGTCTTGGATATGGCATTAAAAAATCTGATGCTGAGACTCCAGCCTTGGAGATTTGGGTAATGCAGAGTATCCCTTCATTGCCATTGCTCCCAAGCCCACTCTGACTTGGAGTGGTAACACCTGATAGGCCTGTCTATGGGTCAAATAGAACAAACTATATGTGTAAACAAATGTTAAATTGTAACTGTTATTAAGCAATACTTGAAAACATTTAACTGTGTACAAAAAATAGTTCAGGCTTGTTTAAGAATGTAATCTACAAAATGTATTTATATATTTAATATATATATATTAAATGACCTACAATGGTTGATATGCCATAAAACTGACCAATCAACACTTTTGTTTTGTCAAAAACATTTTTTTTGTTTGCCCTGTTAACTGGAACTATAGAATATACTGACTGCACCTCTGTAGGAGGTAAGACCCCATCCAATGAATCCACCTGTTGACTGTGGGTCGCAACCTATAATGCTTCAGAACAGTTTTCTGGGGCCTGAACATCCTTGACTTGGCAATCAAAGCAGTCACATGATTAGTCACACTCCATTTAATGGCTTAGATGGATGGTCAGAGAGACCCAATTGGCTGGTCAAGCTCTAGCGCATAGATGAGTTTCTTGAAAGTTGTTATGGTACCTACCTTACGGACTATAATGAACTCTTCCTATTAATATGGATACCGGGATAATATTCATCTTGGTGTTAAGTTAACTCCAGCCTAACACTTTGGCAGTCAGACTGAAGTTCAACACTCTTTTGCCTATGCTGTATTTATGCTTTCGTTCAATATACTTGTTTCACATAATCCCAAGTTCGTGTCTTTCTTCTGGACCTTTTATTGGTCAACAAAACTCTGAAATGCTAATTAGAATCCTTCTCTCCTATCAGTATCATCATGGACTATTGTTAACTATGCGTTATTGTACCTACCTTATAGACTATAATGAACTCTTCCTATTACTATGAATGCCAGGAGAATATTCATCTTGGTGTTAAGTTAACTCCAGCTTAACACTTTGGCAGTCAGACTGAAGTTCAACACTCTTTTGCCTATGCTGTATTTATACTTTCGTTCAGTATACTTGTTTCACATAATCCTGAGTTTGTGTCTCTTCTGGACCTTTTACTGGTCCACAACAAAAGTATTCTTCAAATAGCTCTTTATCTTAAAGTTGAATAGAAGGCAGTAGATGAGAATCAATTCCATTGAGATAATTTCAGTGGTTTCAAGTATTTATTATGTGCTAACAACTGATTAATATTGAATCGAATAATTAGTTTTAAATTGCTGCACTTTAAACTATTTGACTGTGTGTAAATAAATAAACTCTAACTTTTTTAAGATATGTTCACCACTAACTACTTATGTAGTAAATTAAATAAATAAGGGAGGTAACTACAGCAAGTAATTTAAACTTAGAACTTAGAACTGCAAACACACACATATATATCACCTTGAAAATAACAAAACACACAGTCGCTACCCTAGAGACTTGAATGGCCAAACAAGAAAATATATGGTGAACGACTACTCACATGAAAATCAGTGCAGCAGGAGAAAAAATGTGTTTTCAGTACAGCAACTTCTACATCCTGAGGTTAACGCAACTCCGTCCTCTCTGTCCCTGCGTCTTCTCCTCTTCACCTCTCAAACGAAAAAGGAAAAAAATTGTGCCCCCAATAAGGCTTGTTGTACATGTGTCATGAGACTCTTGCACTATCATGTTTTTCCAGCGAGATTCACTCCGAGCATAAGCACAACTTACAAATCATATATATGTATAAACAGGATTTAGCATTAAAATAACCTACAAGAGTTGATATGCCATAAAACTATTGATTTCAAGCAACGTCGTAATGCCACTGTTCACACAGTTTCCGTTGTGCTTGCAGTGCTGTCTCAATTGCAGTTTTAATTATCACCATTCACTCTCACTAAAAATGAGAAAGGATCTGAGTCCCCTCATCCACTCACCTGGTTTTTATAAAGCCTGTTTATTTTATGCAAATGAGACTGTTGCATAAAATGGATAATTTGGTGCACACACACACACACACTGGGCTCTCCACAAATAATGACTTAACAAGAGACACAGTGCATGTGTTTGGCATTCAGTAAGTCACTGTTAGGTCTATTACAAATCAAATCATTTTGTTTGAAAAATATTGGGAATTGCCTCTGATTGTGTCAACATTATAACTTTATTATACGAGTTAATCAACCGGGCCATTAGCCTAGTGGTTGCCCAGTCGGCTGGGGCTGTAGAATACACTGACTGCTTCTCTGCAGAGGGGTAAGACCCCCCCCCCAACGAGTGTCCTGGATATGACACTAAACAATCTGATGGTGAGGTTCTAGCAGTACTGGAGCTTTGGGGAATGCGGAGTACCCCTTCATTGCCATCGCTCCCAGGTCCACTCTGGCTCGGAGTGGTAGCACCTGATAGGGCCCTATCTATGGGTTAAATAGAACTAACAGCATACTTATGCTAAAATGAATTGAGGAAACTGAATAGCTTGAAATAGAAACGTTTTTGACAATTAAACTGTACTTACACTTAACTGAATTATTTCAAATAGAACTGTTTTTCGACATTAAAACTGTATTTACACTTAACTGAATTATTACATATAACTTCTTGAATAGTTTGAAATAGATGTTTTTGACAATTAAACTGTGTACTTATGCTAAACTGAATTGTTTTAAATAGAACAGATTATTTACATAAAAATGGATTTGGCATTAAATAACCTACAAAGGTTGATATGCCATAAAACCAAACAAACCAAACCCAACCAAACCTAGTGGGTAGAGTGTTCACCAGTGGCCTGGGAGACTGGGGTTCAACCCCAGACCAAGTCATCCCAAAGACTCAAAAAATATAGTCCAGCTCATTGGTCTAGTGGGTAGAGTGTTCACCAATGGCCCGGGAGACCAGGGTTCACTCCCAGGTCGAGTCATAACAAAGACTTAAAAAATGTTACTTGGTACTTCCTTGCTTAACACTCAGCATTATAAGGTAAGGATCAAGGTAAAGTGGAGCAATCCAAGGAAAGGAGTAGTGCCCTTCCCTACACCTTGGTGTAGTAGCTATCAAAAAGGGAGCCTTTGGGTCACCCTCGACTACAGTCATAAAAAGAAAAAATTAAAAAATACAAGTTACTTAACTGTTTTTATTTGAATTAGGAATTTTTAAAAATTAATTTGCTTTCAATACTTTAATTATCCCACCATTTACTTCAGTTTTAAAATTAAAGACTTATTGTATAAAAAAAGATTTTTTTTTGTCTTTAAATTCAGACCCATTTGTTTTTTGTCTAATGTCTTTTACCAGGGGTGCCTGGAACGCCTGTTGGGAAAAAGTATAGTAGAAAAAAACGTCGCATTGAACAAGTGAGACTTGCCAGCCTTAGTGACTACGAAAATGCATCAGATGAAGAGAAAAAAGGTAAGTACTATTATTGGTTACTTATATTGGCACTAGTAGTTTAATGGTCATTCTGACGGGAAATGGAAATGGGAACCCAAGTTCAAATCCAGGATATGTCTGTTTGTATTTCACATAGCGCAAATACTCTTAAGAAAGGTATGACTCCAAATATTCTCCCTCCAGCTATGAGTAAATTGTAGGGCAACCTGGACTCTTTAACCTTGGTATGACAACCAATCTAAGAGAATGAAAACTCTAAATTCAAACCTGTTAAACCGTGCTTAAAAATTAACCTTTTAAACTAGATCTGATGCAAATTGTATTTTAGATGGGTTCTATCGTATGTCCTTACTGTAAAGGACTATATATCTCACACAAAACACTTAACCACTTTCTTGGTAATCGTTACAAGATGGTGATGGCTTTCTCTCCCTGCAAATATACACTGAGACTGTCTCTGTGGTAGCCAGATGTCAAACTGTTAAGAAGAAATCTATTTCATCTCAGTCAGGGGGTGTCCTCGTGGTGTAATGGTTAAAGCGATGAACTGCGGAATCGTAGTTCGCGAGTTCGTACTCCAGTCATGCTATTACGTTCACTTTCGGGCAAATACTCTTGGGAAAGGTATGAACCCCCTTATCCTCCCAGCTATGGGTTAAATAGTACCACTACTGTTCTTCTTGGAGAATAGATTTGGTATTAAATAACCTACAAAGGTTGATATGCCATTAAACAAAGAAACCAAACCATCATCTCAGTCATTTATTTACAAATAAAAAGGAAAAGCTTTTTTTAATTTAAAAAATAAAATAGGTTAATAGTATGCCATAAAAAATCCAACCAACAATATTTTTATTTATTATACTAAATACAAGTCTTCCTCAGTAATTTTGACCTTAGTAAAACCAGATATCTTTTGGAAAATTGATTTGAAGGCATTTTTCTTTAGTACTAAAAAAATATTCCCAAAACTACAGTGGATAATGTTTAGAGATATCAAGAAATAGGATAAAACACGAGGAAAAGTTGGGCTGGTAGACCAAAAGGAAAAAAAAGAGCAGAGGACAATTTCATCATCTTGTGAGACAGAAAGTTGACGGCTCCAAACATCACTGCATAACTGAACCAATGTTGTGAAAAAAATGTGTTAACATCGACTGTGAGGAGAAGACTCTGTGAAGCTGGCCTATATGGCAGAATTATAGTCAAGAAACCACTGATGAAGAATCAAAATAATGTCAAAAGGCTCCAGTGGGCCAAGACGTGCAAAGAATGGACAATAGAGCAGTGGAATAAAGTTCTTTGGACTGACAAATCAAAGTTTGAAATCTTTCGCTCAAATAGGAAGGTTTATACGTGATGAAAAGTTGGGGAAAGAGCTGCAAGTATTTAGTATAATATATAAAACCATTATAGTACTTGTAGGAGGTTATATTGTGTTTTTGATATTTAATTTCCATTTTGTAGTAGTATATTTGTTTTTATATGTGGTTGCGTGTTCTCATGAGTCGGAAGACCGCCATTTATAGTGATAGGGATAACATTATTATTATTGGGTTTTTGGTTTAAGGTTTAAGTGGGTTTTGTTGGTATTACTTTAGTTGCGTTAGTATTTCATTGGTAGTTATCCCCTCGCTAAAAGTTGATGGAAAGAAGGTAGGAAGTTGTTAGAGTGTATCATTTAATTTGTTTTTAACTAAGATCCCTTGGTCTAGAAGAATAGACCCAAGGGATTCATAAACTAGATGGCTCTCCTCTCAGTGGTTGATGAGGCTACTACTACTCTGGAACAGACGAATAGACGTCCGTTCCCTTTGGGGATTTCTGAGCGAGAGAGAGAGATTCGTGGGCTTTCTTCAAATTTTAGTGCTGCTGGGAAATATGGTTCAGGCTGAATCGGACAAGTCATCCTGATTGGGTGAAAATGTTCGGTGACTCTAACGATCAAATTAAAT
The DNA here is from genome assembly GCA_963585895.1 of Sepioteuthis lessoniana. Lineage (NCBI taxonomy): Eukaryota > Metazoa > Mollusca > Cephalopoda > Myopsida > Loliginidae > Sepioteuthis > Sepioteuthis lessoniana. The sequence continues at coordinate 6,436,829 of OY757943.1, forward strand.
TAAGCGCCCAACAAAAATTTCAATTTTCTTTCTGCTACATACTAAACTTGTTTCATTAAAAATAACCCTTTCAGGATGAAAATTGAAAATTTTTGAGGGTCGCCTAATACTTTTGACTGGTCATGTATTTATTTGATATTTTAAAAACTTATTGGGTTTCTGGAGGGTAATAGATTTAATAGATTTAATACAAGTGAACCTGAAACTATAAATAATTCAAACATGGCAGTCACCTGTAGTAAATAAATGATAAAACCAATAAATATCTTTTAAATATGAATAATTATCTTAAAACATTAATAAAAGTGACTCTGTCCTTTATTTTTAAAAATGAACGTTTTACAATCTATATGTGTTATGGGGACATATCCTACCAAACCCCAAAGATGGACTCGTCCAACCTAAACATATTCTCCGAGCTTAGCTCGCTCTGGGGAGACAACTTCTCGTTCCTTATGAGACATTTGACAGATGGACTGCAAGCCGAGCACGGCTTGTACTTCCTTTGTATGACTTCCTTTTTCTGCTAATACAATAACATTTACCTATCACCCGTTGTTTGAGTTGTTCTTCCACTGGTCTTATCTGAAAACTACAACAATATGTAATATGAATTGCTTGTTAGAATAACTTGTCTTTGTTTTTATCTTTACAGGTCTCTTCCGTACAGTCTCGTTTGTTTCTAACAGTAAGCCAATTTACGAACGACAAATTGGTGCCACACGACCACGTTCTGCTTCCTACCCTACCAATAAAGAAGAACTCAGAGAATGGAAGACTCAGAAAGACAAACACAATTATGCTGAACAGTTCCAGGAAATTTCTAAAACAACAGCAGTGGCAGCGGCTGCCTCTAAAAATAAGGAAAAACAAGATGAGGAATCTCCGAAGGAAGTTATTTTCCGTGACGAACACGGAAGCTGGGAACTAATTGAGAATGTAACAAATACTAGGTCGCTGCCAGCCACCTTGCCTAGTATTGCAGCAGAGGCCAAGGAAATGACGCCAGTGGAAGAAGAACCCAACGACAAAGATCAGCAGAAGACTCAGTCATCGTTGTCAGAGTCTTTGACGCCCACAAGCATTGATGAAGCAAGTTCGTTTGAATCTGAGGAGGACGATGATGACTTATATGAAAGTGAAAACTACGACGATATAGAAAAAGGACTGGTTATACTGTGTACAGGTTAGTATATTTACTAAGTGTGGTCTAGTCTGGCACATCAGTGGGGCACCCATTGAGAATATCACTGCTCTAATGAATTGATCTGCAATATGAACAGTTACTATCACATAATAAGGGCTCTTGATAGTTTACTAGATGTGCCTTTGACTGGTACTGCCAGAACTGTCTATCTTCACCGCCTCCATCCCTTCCAGAAATGTCTGTCCTCACTCCCACCTTGCCAGAATTGTCTATTCTCACCCCCACCTTGCCAGAATTGTCTATTCTCACACCCCCATCTTGCCAGAATTGTTTATTCTCACTACCCTCACCACTGCCAGAACTGTCTATCCTCACCACCTCCATCCCTTCCAGAATTATCTTTTCTCACCCCACCCCCCACCATGCCAGAATTTTCTATTCTCACCACCCAACCTTGCCAGAATTGTTTATTCTCACTACCCTCACCACTGCCAGAATTGTCTATTCTCACCACCACCACCCTTGCCAGAATTATTTCTTCCCATCACCACCACCACCCCTGCCAGAATTATCTATTTTTATCAACCCCCCCACAAAAATTGTCTATTTTCACCACTGCCACACCTGGCAAAATTCTCTTTACACCACTACCACTAACCTTGCCTGAATATTCTGATATATGTTTCATAAATTGTACCTGTGATACCACTATTGATATGAATACTACGATTTTTGATCCTTTTTAAGATAGACTCTAGGAAGAAATGGCTTTTTTATTTTGCTCCTATCACTTAGCAGAGAAGATTACTGGTGATGAAATTGCTTAACCATATGTCCAACAATCAACAACAATTATGGCATACCAGTAACAAGACCTTTCATTGTTCAAAACTGCTTTTGTTACAAAAAAAGAAATAAACATAAGTTCCTAGTAAAATTTTTTAGTTTTTTGATTTGCATCCAATTTCAAGATTTTTCATTTGATTGTTTTTGTTTTTTTTTTTCTTTGTAGGTTTATTGGATCTTCTGTGCTCAACATTGGTAATGTTTGATGAAGGCAGACTTGAACAGTTACTATGCAATGTAATTAACGCCCGAGTGTTGATTGTCCTTGCAAACAACAGCTCATCCAAAATTAGAGCTTTGGTCGTGAGGGTAAGTAGAAAAAATAGAAAGAACTTCCTTAATGAGCAAGGTGGAAGGGGGCTGAAGAAGAGGTGTCTGTAAGATAGGAGTTGATCCAGGACGAGACTGATTGCATTTCACATAGCACTAATACTCTTGGAAAGGTATGAATCCAATTATTCTCCCTCCAGCTATGGGTAAATAGTAAGGCAGACTAGGTTCTTCAGCCTTGGTCAGGCAACTAGTCTAGGAGAAGGAAAACTCTGAATTCAAACCTGTTAAACTCCACTTAAAAATTGACCTTGAGTCATATCCTGCCCGAGTGGAGGGGTTGGTAATTATGGTAAGATAGGAGTTGATTGATAGGAAGATAAGTGGGTTGGTTGATGAAAAAAAGGGGAGGAGGGTTGGTTGATGGATGAAAGGGGTCAATTGATGAAGGGAGGTTTTTTTTTTCTATTTGTTATAATTGGCCCATTGACACAGTGATAGTGTTTGCCAATGGTCTGGGAGACCGGGGTTCAATCTCATACCAAAAACTCAAAAAATGGTACTTGATGCTTCCTTGCTTAACGCTCAGCAATATAAAGTATGCTGTACAGCTGCCCACCTCCCATCTCTAAAACCATCCAAATAAGATGAGGGGTGTCCACGTAGCGTAATGGTTAAAGCGATTGACTGCAGCATTGTAGAACGTGAGTTCAAACTCCAGTCACGCTATTACGTTCACTTTTGGACAAATACCCTTGGGAAAGGTATTAATCCCCTTATCCTCCCAGCTATGGGTTAAATAGCATTACTACTGTTCTTCTAGAAGGACGACTTTGGCATTAAGTAACCCACAATAGTTGATATGCCATTAAAACAAAGAAACCAAACCAAATAAGATGAAAATGGCATGCAGGACACTGCTGGAAAAGAAAGGATGAACTCATAAGTGATGTTCTCCTATGAACCCCTTCACATGGACATGCAAAAACTTACCTACAATAGCTCTGTGCAGACACAGGATGTTGTCTGGAGCAATGGATAATAGGGATGAATAGTGAGAGAGAATCAGGGAAATCTGTGCTAGCAGCATAACTTGATGACAATATATATATATATATATATATATATTTATTGGCCAGGTTGTCTAATGTTTTGCATTACAAGCGACAGTGTGCTTTCTTGATCTTGCCCTTCTTCTTACCATCATCTAAGAGGTCTTCTGAGTCTCTCAGATACCATTTGATGCCTACACAGGTCCAGCCCAGTAAAACTTCTGTTTTTTGTGCTTTGTGATTAAGGTCTTCATTCTGCTCCTGAAATACCTTTCTTCGGATGATCTCATGCAATATTACTGGCATGGACCTTTCTATAGCTCTCTCTTCTTCCTTCGACATGGTAGTCTGTTTCACTTGTGTATAATATTACAGGTAAAACAAGGTTATTGAAGAGATAGGCTTGTAGGGTCTTGTCCAACTTTGCTTTGAATACATTTTTTATTGTGGTAAATGCCTTCTAATCTGATCTTATTCTTTTTATATATATATATATATATATAGCCCAATTGGCTGGGGCTGTAGAATATGCCAAATGCATCTCTGCAGAGAAGTGAGACCCTCTCCCCAACGAATGTCCCAGATATGACACTAAACTATCTGATGGTGAGGCTCCTGTCCTGGAACTCTTGTGAATATGGAGTACCCTTTCATTGCCATTACTCCCAGGTCCCGTCTGACTTGGAGTGGTAGCACCTAATAGGGTCCTATCTATGGAACAAATAGAACTGTTTGGCATTTAAACTGTGCAAAGATTGTTAGAAGTAGGACTGTTTGATCATTTAACTGTGTGCAAACAAATGACTGATGTCTAATTGAATTATTAGTGATACATAACAATACTTGGAACCATTTAATCATCAGACAATAAATGATTACTGTTGAATAGAATTATTAGTGTTAAATAGCAATGCTTGAAACTCTTTAACTGTGTGCCTAAATTGAATTATTGGTATTATATGGCAGTGTTTGGAACCGTTTGACTGTGTGCAAATGAATGAATAGTGTTCAATAGAATGATTTGTGTTAAATAGCAATACTTGTAAGCACTTCACTGTCTGCAAACAAATGAATTATATTGAATAGAATTATTAGTGTTAGATAGGAATACTTGAAACCATTTAACTGTGTAGAAACAATAGAAATACTCATAGGCAAACAAATTCATTCAAACTCATTTAAAAATGAAATTACTTACAAACTATTTACTTAAAATCAACAAAGTATATCCATTTAAATGTGTGCAAACAAATTACTGATGTTAAATTGTTACTGTTACATAGGAATACTTGAAACCATTTAACTGTGTGTAAACAAATAATCAATAGTAAATAGAATTATTTATGTTTGATAGGAATACTTGACACCATTTATTTGTGTGCAAACCAATATTAATTGTAAATAGAATTATTTAGGTTAGATAGAAATACTTGAAACCATTTAACTGTCTACAAGAAAATGAGCTCAGACTCGTTTAAGAATGTTATCTAAAAAATGTGTTTACAAATCATATATATTTGATATATATTTATAAACAGGATTTTGCTTTAAATAACCTTTAATGGTTGATATGCCATAAAACCTAAACAAGTTTATATATATATATATATATATATATATATATATATATATATGCACACATATACAAGCAATATTTTATTCTTTTTTGTTTTCCAGTTACTGGATATTTATTTGCAACGCTGTCGAAACAATCACATTGATGTATTTCTCCGGATGAATGGATTCCATCTTCTTGCAACACAACTTTATTCCTACCCATCAGAGAAATGCATTGTTGATATGGCCTTTTCTATCCTTTTGGCAAAGCCTTATCAACTGGATGAAGAGTAAGTTCCTTATACAATCTACCCACACCCAAATTTTCTGTTGGAGAAGTCACGTCTCCCACCATCTGCTGGATCTACAAATCCTCTATGACAGTAACATTCTATATCCCTAAATTTTGACCTCATCTGGAATAAGCATACACCAAGACTCTTGCTTGATAGTTTCCCACCCCAGTACACAGAAGAGTTTGGGTATATTAGTCCCCCTCTTAACGGACATTAGCATGATGTTTAGAGTGTTTGCCAATGGCCTAGGAGACCTGGGTTCAATCCCAGGTCAAATCATACCAAAGACTCAAAAAATGGTACTTGATGCCTTCTTGCTTAACACTCAGCATTATAAGGTACGGATCAAGAGTAAAGTGGAGCAATGCAGGAAATGGAGTAGCACCCTCCCCTACACCTTGATGTAGTAGCCATCAAAAAGGGAGCCTTCAGGTCACCCTCTACTAGAGTTGTCAACTTTAGTTACTTTTAGTCCTCCTCTTAAACACACACAAACTTCTGGGTTCTCTTCAACATCCGCCCCCCCTATCCAGACTCATGAACTGTATTAATTCCTTTCTTCACTAGGTTACAATAGTTCTCAACTTACCCACTTCTATACCCAGTGGCCTGACTCAATTCTTCTATCCAGAAACATTCACAATATTATTTTATATATGTGGTATGATCAAAAAGTATTATGACCAGGGCTTTTTAAAATGCTCAATATAGACCTTTGGGAATGAATCAAAATTTTTGCTGAGTGAATAAAAGCATAGGAGGCCCCCACTGGGTGGAATTTATTTTTTTGCATTTATAATTCACTGGAGAACAAAAATGTCTGGGTCTTGTTGGCAGATATTGTATTCCAAGCAGAATTTCTGATTGGGTGTGATGCCCACACATTCTAATAAACAATGTTAAAGTACAAATTTAGACATTTTTCTTAAAGAATATTTTATTGAAATAAATTTCAATCTTGAACCAAAGTCTATATATGCATTCAAATAAAAAAAACTGTGGCAAAATATCCCAAGTTTTATACAACTATTGAGCCCATTTTACTAGCTTTTCCGAATTCGTGTCTAGTGGAATCTGGGTTTAGCGATGTGCATTATTCACTAAGATGTAATGAAATGTATGAACACCTTTATCCCTCCTCCCAGCTCTGGGTCAAATAGAACCACTACTATTCTTCTAGAAGAATGGCTTTGGCATTAAATAATCCACAAAGGTTGGTATTGCCATTAAACAAAGAAACCAAACCTAATTCCTCCAGCCCAGTCAGCTGGGCCTGTAGAATACACCAACTGCATCTCTGCGGAGGGGTAAGACTCTCCTGAGTGTCCTGGATATAACACTAAATCTAATGGTGAGGTTCTAGTAATGCTGGAGCTTTGGAGAATGCAGAGTACCCCTTTATTGCCATTGCTCCCAGGTCCACTATGGCCCAGAGTGGTAGCACCTAATAGGGTCCTATCTTTGTGTCAAAGAGAACTGTTTGACTATTAAACTGAGTGCAAACAAGTGACAAACTAAATTGAATTGTTAGAAATAGAACTGTTTAATGATTTAATTGTGTGTAAACAAATGACTGATGTTTAATGGAACTGTCATTGATACATAGCAATACTTGGAACTATTTAGCTTTGTTGATTTATGCTAAATTGAATTGTTAGACATAGAACTGTTTGATGATTTAACTGTGTATAAACAAATGACTGATATTTAATTGAATTGAAAGTGATACATAGCAATACTTGGAACCATTTAACTTTGTTGACTTATGTTTACAAATCATATATATATATATATTGGCAGCATTTCTTCGTTAATACAAATTTCGTTAAACATAGACATTTTATGTCTACATATTTCCTTCTGGATCCGTTCGAATTCCCATATTACTTTTATTGTATTCGGGGGGGATTGATTTATGTATTGTCCATAGTTGTATGTATCCCTCGTACTTTCTGCCTGACTTTGGGCCATCGTCAGGGGAGGATATATTACAAAAGTGATGTAACTTTTGTTTTAGCATATTACTACTATGTAAGTGTGTCTTTACTGTTGAAGATTATGGCGTTTGCTTTTAAATGGGTTTCTATAATTAGTGTCAGTAGCTAAAGACATTTAAGTACATTAGCACAGGTTTGAAAATTAATTCTATTACGTGTCAGTTGCATGTTTCTAATATGTAGTGCTTAGAGAATCTGTAGTTTTATATATATATATATATATAGGATTTGATATTAAATAAGCTACAATAATTGATATGCCTTAAAAGCAAAGCAAACCTAATCCCTCCCAGCTCTGGGTTACCTCTACTGTTCTTTTTCAAGGATGGCTTTAGCATTAATTAACCCATAATGGTTGATATACCATTAAACAAAGAAACTGACTCAAATCATTTAGTTGGATTTATTCTTTCAAAAAATGAATTTCTTTTTAATCATTGAAAAGGAAAAGACATGTATAGATCATCACTGGGCCCATAGCCAGGTTTATTCATTGGGGTCACTACTAATGTACAGTGCCTTGAGTAGGTCTACAAATGATTGAATTTTAAAGTCTTTCTTCTCATAGATCAGTTACCATACTAAGATTTAAGAGCACTGTCTACCCTACTATTCATCCGTAGCTAGAATTAGAATAATTAGATTTATACTTTTCTTAAGAGTATAAGTACTATGTGAATTGCAAACAGCTTTGTTCAGGATTTGAACTCAGATAGCCAAATCCATTTTCTACAATGATAACCATTAGACCGCGAGTGCCTCATCGAATTGATATATTTTTTTTCTATTATTAAATTTAAAAGTTCTTTTTAAGTCTCTAAGTAATATTTGGATTTCATATTAAAAAAAGGTTGGCGACCACTGACATTAATAAATTTTGAATATTCAAGCCAGTTAAATCCACTGTATCAGAAGAGGTTTCAGATGTGCTTCAACCAATGAAAAACTCACTGGAGTGAGTGTATTGAATGTCAAGGGGACTAGTTTGATGAAAATTAATGTCACATTGATTATTTGTTTCTGCCTTGGTAAATACTGAAAACATACATTCATATATAATACACCCACCCAATCTTTTGGCTATGAAATTCTGGGAAAACCGTCTCTCATGTAAAATACACTTTGACTCTTTGGAACTTGTAGCCGCTAGATTTCAACTAAATTTCACATTTGTTCAACCTTTTATTTCGGTTATATCAGGATGAATCCCTGTGGTATATTGGCTTAAGTCCGAGGAAAAGTATGAAACCCTTATCTCTCCCCAGCTATGGGTTAAATAGTATCTCTCCTATTCTTCTACAAGTGTAAAATAATTAGGGTGATAATTAATTATATTAATTTGGAGGTGCCCGTGGTGTAATGGTTATCGTCGCAGGAAATGGACACGGCGACTTGAGTTCAAATCCTGGACGAGACTGATTGTATCTCACATAGCACTAATACCCTTGAGAAAGGTATGAATCCAATTATTCTCCCTCCAGCTATGGGTAAATAGTAGGGTAGACTAGGTTCTTCAGCCTTGGTGAGGCAACTAGTCTAGGAGAAGGAAAACTCTGAAACCTATTAAACTCCACTTAAAAATTGACCTTGTGTCATATCCTGTCCGAGCGGAGGGGTTGGTGAATATGATAATTAATTATATTAATTTATTCTATTTGGATAAAAATTATTTTGTTCAGTAAAATTGTAAGTTAACTAAAATCTTTGAGTGTAAGTGTACTTAGTTGCAAAAGGTCATAGGCTTGCATGTGTGCTAAATAAGCAATGTCAATAGTTCTAGACAGGATATTGAACATAAACAAATCAAGTGTTTGTCATCTGGTTAAGAAATACAGGTTTATGATCGGATGATGCAATGATTAAAAAGATGATGTCTTTATCTCATTATTTGAATGAGATGATTAATAGATTATATAAGAAATGATAATTTTGAATTCAGAGAGTCGGCCGTTGCGGGAAGTCATCAGTCGGTTTCAGAGCTCTTCGGGACAGCAGCAGGGGGAGGTTGGGTGTCTGTCCTTCATTATTTCTATGTACCTTTCTGCCTGTCATTTTCTCTTGTGCTTCGAAAGCTTCTAGGAAACTGTATGCATTTAAAATAACTTCTTTTGTATCTGATTAGTAGAGTCGTCTGTTGTCATTTCGAAATTTTAAACATTCAAGATGTTACTATAATGTTACACAAGGATGGCTTTGAAATTAAATAACCCACAAAGGTTGATATACCATTAAATAAAAAAATCAGAACCAGTTTATATCAACTAGAAATAAGAATTTACATAGTTTATAAGTTTTGAAATATAAAATTTACAGAGTATCTAGGTTCATGACACATTCAAACGAAAACGTAATAAACTTTTAGTGAAAATTAGTTCAAAGTCAAAAAAACAAATTATAAACAAACACATTCCAGTGGATATTTCTCGGTAATGGTATAAAACAGACGGGTTTATTTACACGTTTATATGGATCATAGATATAACTTAGATTCAATCATACTGTCTGGAATATGGTGATTCACACGGCTAGAAAAAAAGGGAATGTTTTGTTCTCGTCTATAATATATATCCCTAGATTTTAAGCTTAAGTATTTGGGGGTAGGGGAAAGTACATTTAATATATGAATAATTACAATTATAGAAATACAAAAATAATTGTCTTCACTTACCCCTAGATTTTAAGTTTAAGTATTTGGGGGGAAAGTACATTTAATACATGAATAATTATAATTATAGGAATACAAAAATAATTGTCTTCACTTGAATTGTGGGAATGGCTTCCTATATCATTTGCGTCACTTTTCTTCACTTTGCCTTTGAAATAAAAACCCTTGAAGAGAAGTAAAACTTTTATATTAACCATTTTTTAACCTTGTTTTATACAATGCCTTTTATGAGACAATGTGTGTAATTTATCTATTTAGGACACATTGCTTATTATTCTTATATGTTGTTATATGGGTACTAAAAGATATGTTTACATATATTTATTTTATCTTTACTTGCATTTATTCAGTATTTGTGTATCAGTGGATACACTTAGGCTAATATTGAAACTTGGTGAATAGGGACAAACTAGATATCCTCATCATTTTCGGCAGGTCCTCAGGGCTACACCCCGTATCCTCACAGAGCTGCTGTATGTAGGTTCAAGCTGGTCACCCTGCTTTTGCTCGACCATGTGAAAGGGTCCATTGGAGTACATCACTTATAAGCTCGTCCCTACTTCTCCAGCTGTGTCCTGCATGTCTGGTTCATCTAATTTTGATAGTTTTTTGATGGGTGGTAGGTGGCTGTACAGCTGCTACTTTGTGGGGTGCTGCCTCCAGGACCTGTTCAATATTGCTCGCAGCATTCTTGTGTAGTTGCCGTCAAGCCTTTTCTCCAGCCGTTTAGTTAGCATCCATGTAGTGCATAAGCTATAAACGATAGGGAAAAGTGGCGAGAAAGGGTCAGGGATATCCGTGCTGATGGCATGAGAAGATGATGATGTAGATATCTTCCCTTACACTCAACAGCCGGTATCATTTTGATATTGGTAAAGGTCTAAATATTTATACTGGTTTAATTTCAATTTTGTTGTGTGTTTTGTTGATTTTTTTTCAGCTGTGACTTCAGCCAATTTCAACACATTAGTCAGGTGCAACAGTGTTCTGCTCCTTTGCTCTTGTCGTTGGTCGAAAAATCATCTGAAGATTTTAATTTGTGCCACTCACTTATGTCTGTCCTCATTCAGGTGAGTTTTATCCTGATTTTCTTTCTTCTTCTCTCCGTTTATATCTCGCTTTCTTTCCCTCTTCTTTTCCTCACAGACTTTTTCATCTGCCCCACCTCTCTCTCTTATTTTTTCCTTTTTTTTCCTTCTTCCTTTTTCTTTCTTTCCTATGTTATTCTTTTCTTTCATCCTCCTTCTCTTTCTTCCCTTTTGTCTTTTCTATTCTTTTCTCCTTTCACTCTTTTCCTTTCTGTCCTTTCCTACTTCCTTCTTTCTTTACGTTCTTTCTTTCCTTCCTTCTGTTCTTCTTGATTTTTTGCTTTTCTTCTTCCTATTTCTTTCCTTCCCTGCCTGGCCTAGTTGGCTGGAGCAACAGAATACACTGACTGCATCTTTGCAGATAGGACACTAAACCATCTGATAATGAATCTCTAGTCCTGGAGCTTTGGGGAATGCAGAGTACCTTGTGTCTGCTAGAATTGTTATAGCATCTCTCAGCAACAAAAAACCGCAATGACTGACCAAAATCTCCTTTCTGTATTCACCAATTCTTTTCTCACTGTCTCTTTAAACTGACCACTGCTTCTCCTCTAATCAATTCTTGTTCAAAGCAAAAAGAACGCCGAGTGACCAATATTCGTTGTTTTTTATGTCCTTTTCTACCTGCCCTCATTTGTATGCGTATCTTCACTCTACGTGACTGCAGGCGTGAAGATACGTGACCATTTGCAATATAAGCTCACTGGGGGCAGCGGTGTTTTTTCCAGTCGAGAAAATAAATTTTGCATGTGGAGCATATGCGCTGATGTTTGTGCTGAGGTGAGCAGCTATTTTCATCCCAATTTTCACTACATCTATCTGCAGATAGGACACTAAACCATCTGATAATGAATCTCTAGTCCTGGAGCTTTAGGGAATGCAGAGTACCTCTTCATTGCAATTGCTCCCAGGTCCACTCTTGCCCAGAGTGATAGCATCTGATAGAGTCTTATCTATCGGTCAAAAAGAACTGTTTCACATTTAAACTGAGTGCAAACAAATGACTTCAACTAAATTGAATTGTTAGATGATTTAACTTTATGTAAATAAATGGCTGATGTTTAATTGAATTGTTAGTGATACATAGCAATACTTGAAACCATTTAACTTTGTTGACTTATGCTAAATTGAATTGTTGGAAATAGAACTGTTTGATTATTTCACTGTGTGTAAATAAATGACTGATATTTAATTGAATTGTTAGTGATACATAGCAATACTTGGAAATCATATAACTGTGCAAACAAATGATTAATAGTAAATAGAATTATTTGTATTTGATAGAAATAAGTGAAACCATTTAACTGTATGAAAACAATGAGCTCAGGTTCGTTTAAAAATATTATCTACAAAATGTGTTTAGAAAACATATTCAGTATATATGTATAAAAAGGATTTGGCATTAAATAACCTACTATGGTTGATATGCCATAAAACCAAACCAAACCAAACCTTTTCTACTTTCTTTTCTCCTCTTCTCTCTCTCTCTCTTTCCTTTTTCATTTTCTTCTTTTTATTTTCATTTCAGCTTTTTGATAGCAATTCCATGATTTGTTCTGCTCTGATGGAAAATGGTTTCACTGAATCCCTTTGTAACCTTTTGGCCAAATTGAATCAGTGCCACACAAGGTAAGCAACAACAACATTCTTTTTTCTGCAAAATGACCACTAATAAATTCTATAATTACTAAAAAAAAAAAACTCTAAATTTCTGACTTCACTCAGTTATTCTCTAAGATTAGATATGTCTGACTCAGAACCACAATTGTAGGTTCATTCTACAAATATTAAACTTACTATTTTTGATCAGCAAAACTTTTTCTCGTTCAGTCATTTTATAGTAAAAACTTAGTTTGAAAATTTATTTATTTTATTGAAATTCTTAGTGATGTGTTCACGATTTTATTACAATTGATGATGTTTCCTATTTTATCAAAATTTATAGTGAAGTGAGTGTCATTTTATTAAAATTCATCGAAGTGTTTCCCGTTTTATTGAAATTGGTAGTGATACGATTGTCATTTTATTAAAATTTGTTGTGATATGATTTCCATTTATTAAAATTCAGCATATCCACTTTTTTCAAAGAATCTAATTTTGTTTCAACATAACAGCTAAATTTTAACTGTAAATATTTTTTCCTGTTTATTATGTGAGGAAAATTTAACAATGTGACATAAGGCCCAAAAGATTTGAGCCCTATTTAATTTTAAGAAAGTTTTAATTACTTTTTAATGCCACTGCCACCATGGGCTGAAAGACCAAGACGGAAGTCTAAATATTAGGCCTCTGCTTCATTCTGGATCCCAAATACTTCAAACCCAAAATTAACTTTTTCCGTCTTTTTCATGTGACACCTTTCAGCCTTCCATCTCCCTACATCATTTTTGATTCCCCTACTTGAACATTCACCTACGACCCCAAGCCAGTTCTATCAAAGTTTTTGTGGTTTTTAAAGACGTTGACCTTAAGGGTCATTTCCATTATAAAATTCTGTACTCAAATTGCCTCAGAATTTTAAATAAATTTTTGAATTTTTTAAAAAACTATTTTGTCTTGAATCTTCTTGATTTTAATTCAGTGTTTTTTTTGTTTTTTTTATTTTCAAATTTTTTCAGGCCATTAGAAGAACGACAAACAGTATTTGATGATGTCAAACAATTATTTACAGTTGCTGCTCTACGAGAATTTAGGTATCCACTTTGATTGAATTGATAAACTTTGTCTCTCATTTAATATCAGATATATATATATATATATATAACTGGGCCATTGGCCTAATGAGTAGAGTGTTCACCAATGGTCCGCAAGACTCGGTTTCAATCCCAGGTCGATTCATACTAAAGACTCAAAAAAATGGTACTTGATGCCGCCTAGCTTAACACTCGGCATTATAAGGTAATGATCAAGGGTAAAGTGGAGCAATCCTGGGAATGGAGTAGCGCCCTCCCCTACACTTCAGTGTAGTAGCTATTGCAAAGAGAGCCTTCTGGTTGCCCTTGACTAAGGTCGCTAACTTTACTTTTACTTTATATATATATATATATATATATATATATATATGATGAAATAGTAAAAAAAAAAGTTATAAAAATCTTGTTATATAATAGCCGAGGGATTTCGGTTCATGCCTTTGAGTTTAGTTAGGCTGAGAACCTTTCGGCTCAGCACATGGGTTAGTTGGGTGCAACATTGAGGCAGGTGTTAACGTGGGCGTGCACGGGCGGATGGAGGTGTCACTCAGATGTCACAATACTCAGAGACAAAACAGGGTGACAGGGTGCAGGTGACGTCACGCACCAGAAGCGCGCGGAGGTTTGTGTGAGAATTTTAAGAAAGAAAGAGTCGAGTACTAGACGCCAAACAAGAAGGATTGACTTTTGGAGCTCGTAGGCACGAGGCAAACTTGCGCCCTATGGGGGCCGCTCGAATTGGGGGCCAAATGAATAAGACAGCATAGAAGATTGTGTCTCTCCTCCTTACGTCGAAACCTTTAACTTAAAGTTAATAAAAAGGTTTCGTACCTGAACAAGAAGTAGTTACGTGTTTTTGAGATTCCTGTTCTTTATATATTCAATCATTATGAACATTCGATGTCCATTCACCCATTCCGCACATAGCATTAATTGTGAATATGGTACAATCTGAGTTGGGTATTAAAATCTTTTTTTTAAATTTTAATAACAACTTCAAGTTTTCAAGTCCTGATTCTTGCCATATATATACCTTTCCATAAAAAAGAAAAATCGTGGAGTTAATTTGATCTGTATTTTAATTTATTATTATTTTACATTGAGCTCTCTATTGGACTTTGAATTACATGGATATGTAAAAAAAAAAATCCTAAAATAGAATCGTTCTCACCATTGGATGACTTGGCTTTGGATAATATATATATATATATCTCCTTATTTCTAAATTTCTTTTTTTTAAAACAATATATATATATATATATAATATTATTCAATCCAGTAAATTCAGAGTTGGGAACAATTCCAAGCAGGACCTATAAAATATTGTTACTTGAAGTTAAAGGCTTACTTTTATATAAGAGAAATAAGGTTGTTGTTTTTTTTCCGAGTCTGGTTGTGAATGTAAAAAAAAATCATTTTAATTCATTTTCTTGTTTGATTGGAAGAAGAAGTCTTGTTAATTTTCTTTTTTTTTTTTTTTTGAGCATTGATTAATATCACACAGTGCCATGTGTCCTTGAGGACACATGGCACTGTGTAAACATGGCTTGTGTAACTAGAACAGTTTACCCCAGTGAGTAAAATAAAGGGTTAAGACATTTCAACCACCTGAAGAAGGCCGAAGCATACAATGGCCGAAACATATGTATGTATGTCTATGCATATATATTCACCATTTTTTTTAATCACTTCTTGTCATTTATCAGGTGTAAAATTCAGCCGGTTACATGCACAAGAAGTTTTCCACAAACGTATTCACTTGATCTTTTTGAATGATTATTTTGCCAGTCAGGACATTTTGTAGAGAACAAAAAAGAAGGAAATCACTTGGTGAAAGGTCTGGTGAATATGATGGATGGGGTAGAACAAACCAGCCTAATTCAGTATTTTTTCCGGCATGATTCTTGCTGAATGTTGCTTTGTGTTGTCATAGAGAAGCACAACGCTTCTCCTATTGTCAAACATGAAGGATTTTCATTGAAGATTTTCATAGACATGTTGAAGTTAATTAGAGAATAAATCACTTATGAAACTTTGGCCATAAACACTAGAAATTTTCATAGCTGTTTTGGTAATGTTTTTATTATTCTTATTTGTGAAATGGGTATTTAAGTTCTTTCATTTTAAGACTGACCAATGAATACATTCATTGACCAGGTAATGTTCCACTTATGTCTGAAACATTGGAAGTTTAAGATGCATAGTTGCGATTTGCTTTTAAAAAGCAGAAATTATTCATGACTTGACCCTATATATATATATATATATATATATATATATATACACCCACACACACAGTATCACCTATACAGCCCTATCAATTTCTTATAAAATTCATTTCTTTCTCAACCAGGAGTTTATTATTTCTAGAGGAACACTATACTATCAAAATGAATATGATAAGGTATTATTTATTACCAAACTCTACAGCAGTAATTCCCAACATGGGATGAGGTAATATTTTGGTGGGACATGCAATATTTTGGTGGGATTGGTTAGAGACCAAATTAGGGGCCTTTTAAGCTTCCTTTACATGAATTGCAGTATAATTTTTAATATTTCAGTCAGGTGGGGGGGGCATCAAAATTAGAAATACCAAAATGGAACATGGCCTAAAATTGGTTGGGAACCACTTCTCTACAGGTTTTTTTTTTGTTTTTTTTTTCTACAGGATTTAGAATATTCATTACATCAAGATAAGACCCCTTCGACCTCAAAAAAGGGGTGTCCTTGGTATGTCACTTATCTACATCCAGTCGTAAAGCTCCAGTTCTGGCAGTCTGGGGTGTCACTCTTTTATTGCCATTACTCCCAGGTCCACTCTGTCCCAAAGTAGTAGTACCTGTGAGGATCCTATCTATGAGTCAAATAGATCTTTTTGAAAATTATTTGTATTAAATAGGAATAGTTGAAATCATATGATTGTATGCAAATTTTTTGTATTAAGAATATGTAATTCATAAATCTATAACAATACAGAACTTGTCTTCTTCATTATTCTTTAATAAAATATTGAACTATTTTTCTTCATTTTATAAAACTGGGTTTAATGGAGAAATAAAATTAATTTGATGTATGATTTTAATGCATTACTAATAATTCTACTGTGGAAATTCAGTTGAAGCAGGGAGGTGTCCTCGTGGTGTAATAGTTAAAACGATGGACTGCAGAATTGTAGTAAGCGAATTCGAATTCCACTCATGCTATTACGTTCACTTTCGGGCAATGAACCCCCTTATCCTCCCAGCTATCGGTTAAATAGTACCACTACTGTTCTTCTAGGAGAATAGCTTTGGCATTAAATAACCTACAAAGGTTGATATGCCATTAAAAAAACAAACAAACCAAAATTCATTTTAAATTTCAGATTGTCAATAATCAAGGATTTATTTATTCAATTAATTCTAGTTTTACTTTCTTTCTAGTTTAAGTGGGAATACACATTTTCAAAACTTTGAAGAAATACTCAGTCTCCTCAAAGCACTTGAAGAAAGGGAAAAAATTGTCCATGGTAAGTAGTTTCATGCCTGTTCCATTAATTGAGATGTCATCTGTGACATATGGTTCCAATAAGATATAATTGAATTGTTTATTTTGAAGCTTTGGTTTGTCTTGCACATATGCCTTGGGTTATTTACAGTACCTGTTGTGACTATGAGGTAAATTGTTGCCAAAAAATGTAAATGAAACCAGGGATAAAGTTATAAACTCATGAAAGAAAATATCAAGAAGAGAAACCTCATCTGATGATTGTATTTTGTTTTATAAGTGCATAAAACTGAGATTGACACAGAGGGGTGAGTTAACATTCTGTAGTGAAATTTAAAGGCGGAACCCGCAGACTGCTATTTCCGATGAGCCATCTGGAGTTCGTCGTTCAAAGAGACAATGAGTGACATGCTATATATGCAGACAGAACAGCCGTCGTTTATGTGAATCCAGCAGCTGTTCCCAGCTGGATAAAAAATAGGTGGTGAGTCAGATGAACAAGAAAAATGAAATGTGTTGAAGAAACTTTGTGGACTGAATTCCTTTCATAGCAACACCAGAAGGAAGGGAGAAAGAAGCAAGAAGTGACAAGTGAAATGGTCTACCTCAAAATTCAAAACAAGCTCTGTGTCTAGTGTGCGGAATGCTGGAAGTATAGAAAAAAAACAGAAGCATGAATGCCCTTGGGATGCCATTTCTCTTCTCGGGTGGGGTGGGGTTTGTGAACCAGTGTATTGACGCGGCAAGTGAGAAAGACAGGATCAGTTACAAGTTGTTAAAAGATTTCACATTCATTCATTTTAGAATTTATTCTGCTTTACTAGCTTGTATTGAGCTCTTTTTAATTTAAGCAAAAACATTTTTCGAATGATTTGTTTATTCCACTATACAAAAATTCTCTGTGATCTGTCTTCTATCATCAGAGATGTATTTTCGTATGCAACTTTTATTATCAGTCAGATCCTTGAGTTATTCTGATGAAGGCTAATGCTCTATCTCCTCCAGCATTACAAGGGGTGTCCTCGTGGGTTAAGGGTTAAAGTGAAAGACTGCGGGGATAGTAATTAGTGAGTTCAAACTCCAGTCACGCTATTACATTCACTTTTGGACAAATACCCTTGGGAAAGGTATGCACCTCCTTCTCCTCGAAGCTATGGATTAAATAGTACCACTACTGTTCTTCTAGGAGAATGGATTTGGCATTCAATAACCTACAAAGGTTGATATGCCATTAAATAAAGAAACCAAACCAAATCTACATTATATGGAAGGCACTCCTACTGTAATGGTTAACAATGACCCAAGTTCAAATTCTGTACGAGGTTTTTCGCCTTAGGAAAAGGCATGAATCCATCTTTCCCTAGATAAATAGTTGGACACACTGAATTCTTTAGCTTTTGTATGGCAACCTGTCTAGAAGGAAAACTCTGCCTGAAAAAATTGACCTTGTGTCATATAATGACAGAAGGGTTAGGTAAATACATATTTTGGGAAACAAAAAATAATTTTCTTCCTTTGATTGTGGGCATGACTTCAAACACCACATGTTTGTGATCACGTTAAAACTGACAACCCTAAATTTTTCTCTTGATTCTGGATATTTGTACAAATAAGACATCCTTTTTTTTTGCGGCTCTGTTCATAGAACACTTTTGGTCTTGTCACTAGCTAAATGTCTTTGTTCTTTGTATTGCTATGGCGATGAAACCCACTAAAGAACACCAGGCCTTTTCATCAATTTTGTACCCCTACTTTATGCACTACTTAAACATAGAACACAGTGCACATTTCATCTGTTTGGGGCACATTTGTGTACTATGATATTTCTGTTATACTGTTATGTTTTTATATATGTATGCAATATAAATATCTTATATGTTTATATAAATTTCTTATCTTTCATTTCTGTTTACAGTGTTAGTGTATCAATGAATATATTCATGTTAATATTAGAACTTGGTGATTGTGAGCACAGCTAAACATTCTCCTTAGCACCAAATACCAGTAACATCTCTTAAAACTGATAATATACAAATACATACATTAAAGAATGATTGCTTTGATTTTCAGGTCCAGCTTCAATAGAAGTTAAGAACATAAAAAGCATTGAATATCATATTCTTCAGCAAAGCCTTTTATTTGTAGAGCAGCCTCAAGAAAACAGTGGCTCTCCGAGTCACTGGAGCCATACAAAAACAAATTGTAAGTAAAAAAAAAATATATTTTTTTAGAACATCTTAATTTTAACAATTTATCACTAAACAAAATGGGGGTAAATTTGGGTGGAGGGTAATTTGGTTCCTGAGTTTTAAGGAATCAGAAGTACCAGTTCCACCATGGTGTAAGTAAAAAAGAAGTATCACTTCCGCTATTGTTATTTTTCAATAAAAAAAAATGGTAGGACTCTTTTGGAAGTGGGGGTATTGTCGTGGTGTAATGGTTAAAGCGCTGGACTGTGGAATCGTAGTAAGCGAGTTCGTACTCCAGTCGTGTTATTATGTTCACTTTCAGGCAAATACCCTTGGGAAAGGTATGAACCCCCTTATCCTCCCAGCTATGGGTTAAATAGTACCACTACTGTTCTTCTTGGAGAATGGCTTTGGCATTAAATAACTGGCAAAGGTTGATATGTCATTAAACAAAGAAACCAAACCAAACCATCTTTTGGAAGTTAACATCCAATTGGAATCTTGTGTTGAATTTATTTCAGTTACCTTTTAGAACAATCAAGAAACAATATTTTTTAACAATTTGTGTATTCTATTATATATATAGATGGTCCAGGAAACCTGGGTTCAATCACAGGTGACGTCATACCAAAGATTTTAAAAATGGTACTTGATACCTCCTTGCTTAACACTCAGCAATATAAGTACAGATCAAGGGTAAAGTGGAGCAATCCAGGGAAAGGAGTAGCACCCTCCCCTACACCTAGGTGTAGTAGCTATTGAAAAGGAAGCCTTCTGGTTGCCCTCGACTATGGTCGCCAACTTTACTTACTTTATAGATGATGATCCTTTGTGTCCTGTTTGAGCAGAGATATGTTTACATTTTCAACTTCCTGTTGTCAGTCAGATCTATGAGTTTCTCTTAAGATGGCCAATGTTCTTTTTGTCCGTACATTGTATGAAGGTGCATTGTAGATTTCCTTGTAATGTAATAGATATCATCATAGGAAATGGATACCGGCTCATTGGTCTAGTGGGTAGAGTGTTTGCCAATGGTCCAGTATACCTGGGTTCAATCCCTGGTCGAGTCATACCAAAGACTTTAAAAATGGTACTCAATACCTCCTTGCTTTACACTCAGCAATATAAGGTACATATCAAGGGTAAAGTGGAGCAATCCAGAGAAAGGAGAAGCACCCTACCCTACACCTCGGTGTAGTAGCTATTGAAAAGGAAGCCTTCTGGTTGCCCTTGACTACGGTTGCCAGCGTTACTTACTTTAATACATTTAACATAGTGCTAATATCCTATGGGGAAGGTATGAATCAAACTATCTTTCCTCCAGTTATGGATAGATAGTAGTGCAGACTGAGCACTTTAGCTTTGTTATGGCAACCAGTCTAGGAGAAGGAAATCTCTGAATTCAAAACTGTCAAACTCTGCATAAAGAAACAACAACTTTGTATCACATCCCGCTTGTGCTAAGGGGTCATAAAGGTGTAATTAGCATCATTAGAAATTGAAAGAAGGGGATGGGGTGGATAGTATGCCTCCTCAACAACAGAAAGAAAAGAGTCTTTCGTAAATGAACACATGAAATCAATTTCAAGTGCTGTTGCTAAGTCATCTTCTTCTTAATAGAAGGTGGACAACCGAATTTCTGCACTGAAAATATTCTTTTTTGCCTGCAACAATCTTCTCTAGCAGTCCTATGCCCTAGCTCATCTCTTGTCGTGCGTTGCCAAGACTTAAAACGCCTCTCTTTCTTCATTTCTTCTTCATTCAGGCAGGACCTGAATAATGATAGCAAAATGCCACATTCAGGTCAATCTTACAATGTGGTAATTTACATGTGCGTCAGCATGTAGGCAGTTCTGATGTCAGACACGATTCACGATCAGGAGGATATGAGTTCGATCTCCCCGATTGCCAATTTCTCTCTCCCTGATCTCATTTTACACACCAGACATATTCGTAAATGCTTTGAGCTGCCATGTGCATGATTTTTCTTGCCACAGAAATGGAATTAGTAACCCAGTTCCTATGTTATTTGATAATAAAAAGATAGTAGGACTCTCTCTCTCTCAAGATAGCTAACATCTTATTGGAGTCTTGTACCAAATCTGTTACAGTTACTTTCTTGAGCAAATGTCGCTCAAAAGCAATTTTGAATTTCAGAGAGAAGAGCAAAAATCATTGGATAACTTAGAAATAAGTTTACGTTATTTGGTTTTATAGTATATCAACTCTTGATGGTTTTATAGTATATCAACTCTTGAGGGTTATCTAATACCAAATCCTGTTTATATATTGTTATATACCCTACTGATGAATAGTAATGGGTACATCCAATTCCTCATAAATATATTGGACACTATTATGTGTGGTGGTGGTGGAGGGAATTAGCTAAGTAGTTATCAGTAGTAGTGGTTTACCATCTTCACACTTTGTCGACTTTTGTATTTGTTTAATGTTATAAAGATATCCATTTCACTTACAAACCTCTGTTTGGTTATTTCTCATTCAGTAACATTTTTGTTAGGTTACAAAATATATAAAATTAGATGAACCAGACATGTGGGACACTGCTGGAGAAGTAGGAACGAGCTCATAAATGATGTACTCTTGTGGACCCCTTCACATGGCCTAGCAAAGGCGGGGCGACCAGCTTGAACCTACTTACAGCAGCTCTGTGTAGATACGGGATGTAGCCCTGAGAACCTGCCAGAAATGATGGAAGGGAGGGGGGCGAGAGAGGGTCAGGGATATCTGTGCTGATGGTGCAACATGATGATGATGATATATATGTGAATAATTCGTAAGTGAATAGTTTGTGGGTGAGTTTATTTTTAAATGAGTTAGAGCTCATTGTTTTATACACAGTTAAATGGTTTCAAGTATTCCTATTTAACACTAATAATTCTGTTTGCTATTAATGATTTGTTTGCGCACTGTTAAATGGTTTCAAGTATTATCAACTCTAATAATTCTATTTAATATTCATCATTCAATGGTTTCAAGTATTTCTATCTCAACACAATTGATCCTCAGTCACTGCCTTCTAGCACCTTTAAAATAAAATATGATTTAGTATTTGTTTACTACAAGAGCAATTTGAAGAATAAAGTTAGGACAATCATATAGGTGCTCGGGCTTAATATAACTAGCTGATTGATCAGATTGGGCTTCTCTGATCTCTCATTGAGCACAGTGTCGCAGACACGACGGTCAGGAATTTGAATCAGATGACTTACCTTATCATCACCATAAAAGAGCTTGTCTTTGTCTGGTGTGCAGAGCTTTAATGCAAGGAGAAAACTAGTATGCTCTGGCACCGCAATATTTATGCATATTGATCACGTGTGACCAGCATGCTTTGCCAACTATAAAAGAAGGTCATAGTGAGGGTTGGCGTAGAACTCTTTTGTCCCTGAGGTGTAGAGATTAATAGTGAAGATGGTGTCGTTGGTGAACAATTTGAAAGATGGTTGGATCCGGTGTCATCCGGAGGAGGGTCCAGCAAGTAACGGATTGTCTCTCTTTGGTGTTGCTCTGTTGGGTTTTTGTTTTTTTTCTTTCCCTTTCTCTCTTCACACAGAGCTCAAGTGGAGTTTTTGAGGTCACATGACTACTTTAGTTGCTGGGTCACCAGGATCCCATCCTGAAGTGTTACAGACTGCCGCCCATGACATGCAAGAGGCCAAGGCTGAGGGCAATAGAATATAGAGTAAAGAGAGTGTCAACTGCCACTTTTTCCAGGTGAAGGATAAGAGCTTATAAAAGATGTATAGTCAGGGCAGATTACAAATAAACCTTTACAAATGAATCAAATTTTGGATGGCTGTGTTCGTGCCTAGCAGTTTGGTTGGGTGTGGCTCATCACTGGATATACCTCTGGCCTCAGGGGGCCATCCCCCCAGGCTTTAACCCTCCTTGGAGGGGTTAGGTTTATCGCTTGGTGCCTGAAGTTCCCTGAAAAGGGGAATGCCGACGGGGCCCGAGACATTTTTGGAACTGCCGGACACATCTGGGCTTTGGCCCTGCGACTAGACCCACCTTAAAAACGGCCTTGTGCCACACTTGTATGTTGGTGGGGCATATGACAAATATCGGCTCATTTAAAAAATAATGTTACCTACAAACTAAATCATGTATGAACAGGATTTGGCTTTGAATAACCATTAAGGGTTGATATACCATTAAACCAAATAAACTAACCTCAAACACTTTTGAACATTGCTTATTTGAATAAGACTTTTTCTTTATTGAAATTCTTATTTTCAAACTCAGCCCAGTTAGCTTTGGGCTGTAGAAAATGCCAACTGCATCTCTGCAGAGGTGTAAGACCACCCCCTCACCAATGAATGTCCTGCATATGACATTAAATAATCTGATGGGGAGGCTCTAGTAATACTGGAGCATTAAGAAATCCAGAGTACCCTTTCATTGCCATCACTCCCAGATCCACCTTGAGTAGTATTCCTATCTTAGGGTCCTATCAATGGGTCAAATAGAACTGTTTGATACTTAAACTGAGGGCAAACAAATGGCTTGCGCTAAATTGAATTGCTTGAAATAGAACTGTTTGATCATTTAACTGCATGTAAACAAATGGCTGATGTTTAATCGAATTATTAGTGATACACAGCAATACTTGGAACTGTTTAATTTTATTGACTTTTGTTTAAAAATTGTATATATCTAATATATGAATTTGGCATTAAATAACCTACAATGGTTGATATGCCTTAAAATCAAACCAAACCAAATTATTTTTAAATTGATGTCATATGATGTAACTATTAAGAATATGATGTAATAAAATATTTATTGAGTTTGGATACTCAAATTTGCTTTCTAGTGTGATCATTAATATTATTATCAAAAAGAAAATATCAAATAAATACTACTGACCTAGTGGGTAGAGTGTTCACTAATGGTCTGGGAGACCGGGGTTCAGTCCCAGGTCGGGTCATACCAAAGACTTTAAAAATGGTACTTGATACCTCTTTGCTTAACACTCAGCATTATAAGGTACATATCAAGGGTAAAGTGGAGTTATTCAGGGAAAGGTGTAGTAGCTATTGAAAAAGAAGCCTTTAGGTCACTCTCGACTATTGTTACTAACTTTACTTACTGTATGTCATAATAAGTAACATTGTGTATATAAGTAAAGTTGGTGACTTTAGTAGAGGGTGATCCGAAGGCTCCCTTTTCAATAGCTACCACATCGAGGTGTAGGCGAAGGATGCTACTCCTTTCCCTAGATTGCTCCACTTTACCCTTGATCCATACCTTATAATGCGGAGTGTTAAGCAAGGAGGCATCAAGTACCATTTTTTGATTCTTTCGTATGACTCGACCTGTGATTGAACCCTGGTTTGCCGGGCCATTGGCGAACACTCTAACCGCTGTATATAATAACATTTAAATGTGTACAACTTAACGAGGTAACATGATGGTTAAATTCAGATTTCAAATTTGAATTCAGGGGTTCAAATTCAGTTCAGACTGTTTGGTTTCTTTGTTTTAATGGCATTTCGACCTTTGTGGGTTATTTAGTGCCATCCTTGTAGAAGAACAGTAGTGATTCTATTTAATTGAGGGGATAAATGAGTTTGTAGCTCTCCCAAGGGTACTTGTCTGAAATTGAATGCAGTACCATGACTGAAGTTTGAACTTGCTTACTATGTTGCCACAGGAAATTTCAGAATGAACCTTTTATTCTATCCACAGCACCAGCTAGGGGGGGAAGACAATGTTAACTCATACCAACAAACAACAGTATTCTGTTGCCCTGACACTCTTTTTAATCAATTTATCAAGATTGTCAGTTATTATAAATTTTTGACTAGTATTTCTTTCATCTTATTTCTTTTCCTTTTATACCTAGTCGTAATCGTCCGAGATTTTGGGCACATTGATACGGGCATTGCATGAAGCATGTATCCCATAATGAGAACAATCTCCTCCTGTGGATTTAGTAAAGGGCTCAGTTTGTGATTCTCAGAATATAATCATCTATGATAAACAAGCGGAGAAAAATCGTGAATACAACAGCTGAAATATTGATACTATAACAACCAAGATATAGACACTGGTCCAAGTATATCAGTGAATTATAAGAATTCCTTATGTCATATATTCGGATGAAATTTGACTGTTGTAGGGAGACATTTATTATCTTCCTTGAAAGGTGGATGTGTCTATGAGGTGGCTTCATGGATAGTCTCATGAGAATCCATCTCAATTTCTCCTTGCTTGACTATGTTCATTATATTGTCCATTTATATCAAGTAAGACTTTTATCATTTTTGAACCCCTTTCATATACTGCTTGTTCTTTGAAAAAATGTGTATATTCTATTTGTTGGGACAGATTTCTGTACTTTTGTCAGTACTTCTTGTGCATATATTATGTATCTATTAAATGTTTCTATATGTATACATGAGCTTGTCTTTCTGCCTGTTTGTTCAATGTTTGTATATCATTCGATATGCTAACATTGGAGAGTGAGTACTTAGATAGATATCCTCCCTAGCACCAACACATGCAGCAATGAAGGGGTTAATTTTGCTATTGACATTAATTTGCTGAAATATTAAGCTTGTGTTTTTGATGATAATACTAGGATGAGTCAAAAGTTTTGCAATATTTTGGTAAAATGATACAAAATTTGGCAACTGTGGATGCTTTTGTTGAGGTTGTGAAGGTGAAGAACCCCACTGGACTATAAGGTACTGAGCTCGCCTGATACTCATCAAGTGCTATATGCTGGGTTTGCATCTATGGCTCGTAATTCACGATTTTAGGTCCGCCTGAGCTCTTCTTATTGTCAAGGTTCTAACAAACTGAGCAAACTGAGCAAAATTTCTTCAGCCACCTGTGATCAACTGTGCCTTCATCTTTAGTACAACAAATGTTTTCATTTGTTTCTCTGATATTGTGGCTCTGTTCGAACTTATCAAGCATAAGTTCCCAAATTAGACTACATTTCACGTTCATGTGGGGTGAAGCAATGTGCTACATGTGAATGCATCACATGTGAGTACCGACCACATGTGGTGCTTCGGTTATGGGATATACATGCCACGAACTAGTATGAACCAAAATATTGCAAAACTTGACTCCCCTTAGTTTTATGTTTAAAACAATTCTAGTTGTTCACCAATGAGTTTGGTGTTGTTTTGTTTTTTTTCACTAGTGCTTCCATTGAGTAAGAGTAATAACAAGCCAAAAAGTAAGTGTTGTGTGTCCCACCTGCTACTGTCTTTCTCACACTATACCCCATGAATGCTCTATTCTGATTGAACAGTACATGCCTCTTTCACTACACACAATACTGATTGGTTGATTGTCACTTTCACTTTATCACATATTTTTTCTCTGATTTGTCTTACTGTGCTTTGTATTTTTAACAACACTAGGTTTTCTTTAAATAAACAGCCCAGTCGGCTGGGGCTGTAGAATACATTAACTACATCTCTGCAGAGGGGTGAGACCCCACCCATCTAGTGTTCTGATAAGACACTAAAAAATTTGATGGCGAGGTTCCTGTGATATACATGCCACAAACTAGTATGTACCAAAATAATTCAAACTTGTCTCCACTTAGTATTATGTTTTCGGAGGGGTAAGACCCCCCCCAAGCACCACCAACGAGTGTTCTGATATAACACTAAACAATTAGATGGTGAGGTTCCAGTAATGCTGGAGCTTTGGGGAATGTGGAGTCTTCATTGCCATTGCTCCCAGGTCCACTCTTGCCTGGAATGGTAGCACCTGATAGGATCCTATCTATGGGTCAAATAGAACTAAACTACGTACTAAACTGAATTGTTTGAAATGGGAGTGTTTTTGTATGCTCAACTGAATTGTTTGAAATAGAATTGTTTTTGAAATTGAAACTGTATGTTGTAGTAATATTAGTAATTTGAGAGTGCTCATTTATATACTATCAGTACAAGCCACAGCATGACATAATTCAAATATTGGTCTGTTTCATTCTTGTCATTCACTTGGATTTTTCTTATCAAAGTAAACACTAGGGTGAGTCTAGTTTTATTATATTTAATTAATGTGAGACACAATTCGATGACTCTGGAAGTTTTTGCCAATGTTGTGAAGGTACAAACTTTACTGGAAGGTGACATGCTGTAACTCTGAGTGTTGTTAATCTAGTCTGACAAGGATTCACCAGACAATTGATTCAAGTGCCTCCGGAAGAAATAAGTAAAGTTGGCAACCTTACTGTACTGACCTGAAGGCTTCCCTTTCAATTGCTGCTACACTGAGGTGTAGGGGAGGGCGCTACTCCATTCCTTGGATTGGTCCACTTTACCCTTAATCCTTACCTTATAATACTGAGTGTTAAGCAAGGCGGCATCAAGTACCATTTCTTGAGTCTTTGGTACGACTCGACCTGGGATTGAAACCTGGTCTCCCGGATCATTGGCGAACACTCTACTCAAGAGCTCAATGGGTAGAACTCCTTTCAACAGCAGGTGGGACAAGTCAACTTAACAAAGCATAATTTTACGTCAACTGAAAGTTGTTTGTTCAATATTTATTGTTTTAATTTACTAAACTTTCTGCTTACATATGGCACAAAGCTGTATGTATTGGGCACCCAGTGCACTGAGTAAAGTAAAGTAAGTGACCTTAGTCGAGGTTGACAACAAAGGCTCCCTTTGCAATAGCTACTACACCGAGGTGTAGGGAAGGGCGCTACTGCTTTCCCTGGATTGCTTCACTTTACCTTTGATCCATACCTTATAATGCTGAGTGTTAGGCAAGGAGGCATCAAGTACCATTTTTTGAGTCTTTGGTATGACTCGACCTGGGATTGAAACCCTGTCTCCCAGACCATTGGCAAGCACTCTAACCTCTAGGACAATGGATTGGTTAGTCTACTGAGTTGTAAATAGATACTTGAGTGATTCAACAATCTAACAATGTAATTTGACTCCATGGCTTGTAGCGGCCTTGGAATTTTCAGTTTGTAGCCTTTTTACCTCATCATTAAATGAAATTTCTTCAGTCATCTGGTTACTATACTACAAGCAACAACACCTTTACTTTTTGCTTGCTTCCGTGGTATGATATTCCAGGTTGAACTCATTACACCATGAGTTCCAAAATTAGATTATATTGTATGTTCATCGATGTGGCTTTCAAATTACACACAGAGAGAGGCAATCTACAATGTACTGGCACACTGACTGCTACAGTTCTATCAATGACAGCAAGTATTTTCCATATCTTAAACTGCCTCAGTCTCATGATATATGAGCCACAAACTAGCACGTATGACTAAAATACTGAAAAACTTTTGACTCACCCTAGTAAATGGATTCTTATTTAAATTTTGCAATTTTGATTTTCAGTTTTCGTTTTTTGTTTGTTGGTTGGTTTTTTTTTTTTCAGCTTTCACAAAACTGCCTTCAAATTACATTTGTGTTATTTTATATGTTATTTTTTTGTTTTAATCTCATTAAATTAATGCTTTTTGTGATTTTTTTTTGTTGTTTTTTTTGTAGAGTTATGGCTGCTTTAAGATCTCTATTCTAGAAACTTGGTTTTATTTTTGTTTGTTTTTTTTAAAGGTTATGTATTTGTGCATATATATATATATATATATATATATATATATATTAATGTTGAAAAGATGTAAAGGTAAAAGATATATATTTTGGTGTGGATGAAAATTTATTTACTTGGCTGACACGTGTTACACTGAAAATTTTGCCTACGTATAAGGTATTCTGTTTAAGGTTATTTAAAGTATAAAAATAAAATGATAAGAATAATAGAAAATATGTTAAGAATGTAAGCTGAAAAGTTGTCTTCATTGCAAATATTTTGGACTTTAGAAAAAATAAGAAATACACAAAATATATATTTGAAATTGATTACATCATTAAATGGAATCTTTTTTAAAAAAGGCAACAGCGTTTCTTGGTTTGAGAAATTTTTCCCTATTGTTCATCGCCTGTGGAAGGTCTTCAAGGCTATACGGAGTGTAGCCCTGAAGACCTGCCAGAGATGATGAACGATAGGGAAAAGTGGCGAGAGAGGGTCAGGGATATCCGTGCTAGTAGCACGACATGATGATGATAACTTTAAAAATCCAGAAAACAATCCTGTATTATCAATGGATTTTTAAATCTTTTAGCATCATTTTTACAAAAAAAAAAAAAAAAAAAAGGTGATATCTTATAAATCTTGGTCTTTGGAAAATTGTGTTAAAAGAAGATATTAAGCAGGCTTTGATTATTCTTTGTCTATCTGTTGCGTTTGAGTTAGTGAACACTTGTAATATTAAATAAAGGGCAAACCACGATATGAGAGGAAATAGAGATATATTCTCAGGAAAAAGTATATACAATAGAGAGACTATTAGTAGACAATAACATAGGATTAGTGAACGCTTGTAATATTAAATAAAGGGCAAACCACGATATGAGAGGAAATAGAGATATATTCTCAGGAAAAAGTATATCTAATAGAGAGACTATTAGTAGACAAGAACATAGGATTAGTGAATGCTTGTAATATTAAATAAAGGGCAAACCACGATATGAGAGGAAATAGAGATATATTCTCAGTAAAAAGTATATACAATAGAGAGACTATTAGTAGACAAGAACATAGGATTAGTGAACGCTTGTAATATTAAATAAAGGGCAAACCACGATATGAGAGGAAATAGAGATATATTCTCAGGAAAAAGTATATCTAATAGAGAGACTATTAGTAGACAAGAACATAGGATTAGTGAATGCTTGTAATATTAAATAAAGGGCAAACCACGATATGAGAGGAAATAGAGATATATTCTCAGGAAAAAGTATATCTAATAGAGAGACTATTAGTAGACAAGAACATAGGATTAGTGAATGCTTGTAATATTAAATAAAGGGCAAACCACGATATGAGAGGAAATAGAGATATATTCTCAGGAAAAAGTATATACAATAGAGAGACTATTAGTAGACAATAACATAGGATTAGTGAACGCTTGTAATATTAAATAAAGGGCAAACCACGATATGAGAGGAAATAGAGATATATTCTCAGGAAAAAGTATATACAATAGAGAGACTATTAGTAGACAAGAACATAGGATTAGTGAACGCTTGTAATATTAAATAAAGAACAAACCACGATATGAGAGGAAAAAGAGATATATTCTCAGGAAAAAGTATATCTAATAGAGAGACTATTAGTAGACAAGAACATAGGATTAGTGAACGCTTGTAATATTAAATAAAGGGCAAACCACGATATGAGAGGAAATAGAGATATATTCTCAGGAAAAAGTATATACAATAGAGAGACTATTAGTAGACAAGAACATAGGATTAGTGAACGCTTGTAATATTAAATAAAGGGCAAACCATGATATGAGAGGAAATAGAGATATATTCTCAGGAAAAAGTATATACAATAGAGAGACTATTAGTAGACAAGAACATAGGATTAGTGAACGCTTGTAATATTAAATAAAGGGCAAACCACAATATGAGAGGAAATAGAGATATATTCTCAGGAAAAAGTATATACAATAGAGAGACTATTAGTAGACAAGAACATAGGATTAGTGAACGCTTGTAATATTAAATAAAGAACAAACCACGATATGAGAGGAAAAAGAGATATATTCTCAGGAAAAAGTATATCTAATAGAGAGACTATTAGTAGACAAGAACATAGGATTAGTGAACGCTTGTAATATTAAATAAAGGGCAAACCACGATATGAGAGGAAATAGAGATATATTCTCAGGAAAAAGTATATACAATAGAGAGACTATTAGTAGACAAGAACATAGGATTAGTGAACGCTTGTAATATTAAATAAAGGGCAAACCATGATATGAGAGGAAATAGAGATATATTCTCAGGAAAAAGTATATACAATAGAGAGACTATTAGTAGACAAGAACATAGGATTAGTGAACGCTTGTAATATTAAATAAAGAACAAACCACGATATGAGAGGAAAAAGAGATATATTCTCAGGAAAAAGTATATACAATAGAGAGACTATTAGTAGACAAGAACATAGGATTAGTGAACGCTTGTAATATTAAATAAAGGACAAACCACGATATGAGCGGAAATAGAGATATATTCTCAGGAAAAAGTATATACAATAGAGAGACTATTAGTAGATAAGAACATAGGATTAGTGAATACAGAATAAAGATATTGTCCAACGATAGTATTGGCTTCTGTTATTACGGTAGCAAGTAAGGTGATCTAGTGCCATCTTCAGTCTCCAACACTCTAATACTATTCCTATAAGAAGCTGCTCTTCACCTTCTAATCTGCCCTGGTATTAGTAGCTACTACTATATATGGCAGATGGACTCGTGCATTGTGTGGAAAAAGGTGGGTGATACCCAACATTATCCCTATTGTGAATTAATGCAACTATGGTTGAGTTTTGAATATCAAATCTATGGTTAGTTGAAATATCATGCGCAACTAAAGAATTGGATGTGTTTCTGGATTGAAATTCTTTTTTTCTGTTCATATATTCTCTTTTTTAGATTTCTGGAGGTCTCCTCCTATGTATAGTTTGTTACTTATATGGTGCATTCAATAAGTTTTCAGACTTTTTTTTATAAAGGCATTTAAAATTGTGTTGCAGTTTTATTCTCACTTAGTATATTTTAAATCTAAAAACTATTTATATACACAGTCAGTGGAGAGAATTTTGGGGTGTGCAGATTGATGCTCAAATAGATCCTTGAAAACTTTATCAATTAATAGAGATGGTTGGCCAGAGTTCTTTTCGTCCTGTGCACTCCCATACGCAAGAACTCTATCAACCACATATGATACCATTGACTTATGGGTAAATTACTAACTTATCTCTTATCATATTGGTAAACTTTTAGCAGCATATGCAATCATCCAATAGATGAATTATGTGGTGCATTCAATAAGTTTCCAGACTTTTTTGTACAGGCATTTAAAATTGTTGTAGACTCTTGAAAATTCACTATGTTATTGCTATACATCTTATGAGATGACTGACCAATTTTTATGATTTCAGGTTCAAATGAACAGCTACAGCAGCCATTGGAATACACCCTACTAAAGCCTAATTGTCACAACTGGTGAATTTCAAAAATGCAATCTGGATGTGAGGACACTTTAGAAGAACGATATGCAATAAAATTCTGTTTTAAACTTGGAAAAAATGCCACCACAGAAATGTATGGAATGCTTCAGACTGCTTTTGAGCCATCTTTCATGAATCGAGCATCAGTTTTTGAGTGGCATAAGAGATTCAAGGAAGGCATGGAGTCTGTAAGGGATGATGAGAGGTGTGGGAGGAGTAAGGAAATCAATACACCAGAGTTGATTGGCCAAACGGTTTGGGTTACTATGTTGAGGTTTTAAGGGAGCTCAGGAAGAGATTCCTAGGGAAGAGGCCAGCACTCTTCAAATCAGGTCAGTGGCATTTCCACCAGGACAATGCACCAGTCCACAACTTCATCCTTGTCACAGACTATTTGACCAAGATGGGCATCAAGACAGTTCCTCACCGTTCCTATAGTCCAAACCTTGCTCCCTGTGACTTTTGGTTATTCTCTAAGCTCAGAGGCTGTTGTTGTGAGACAATTGAGGAGATGAAAGAGGCTGTGATGAAGGTCATTGACATGCTGACACAAGAGGACTTCCATGTGGCCTTGCAGAAGTTGTTGGAATGGTACAAGTGCATTGCAGTCAGAGGAGATTACTTTGAAGGGGACAAGAGTTTCATGTGTGTACTATCAATAAAAGTGCCCATACGAAAAAAGGCTGGAAACATATTTAATGATCCTTGTATATACAGTGGCATGCATAAGTATTGAATACATGTTATTTTCTTGTTATAACTCTAGTTTATGTTTGCCATTTTGCCTGATATTTGGTAAGTAATATCTCGTAAAGTTTTTTTTAGTTGTATGTGGAAGGAAAATTAAAAACTCATGGTTAAATCCAATTTTTTTACCAAAGTTCAAAATTACCCTATGCAAAAGTATTGGATACATGACATGAGTTTTTAATTTTCCTTCCACATACAACTAAAACAACTTTACGAGATATTACTTACCAAATACCGGACATTGGCCTAGCAGTTAGAGTGTTCGCCAAAGGCCTGGGAGACCTGGGTTCAATCCCAGGTCGAGTCATACCAAAGACTCAAAAAATGGTACTTGATGCCTCCTTGCTTAACACTCAGCATTATAAGGTACGGATCAAGGGTAAAGTGGATCAATCCAGGGAAAGGAGTAGCGCCGTCCCCTACACCTTGGTGTAGTAGCTATCGAAAAGGGAGCCTTCGGGTCACCTTCGACTATTGTCGCCAGCTTTACTTTACTTATCAAATATCAGGCAAAATGGCGAACATAAACTAGAGTTATAACAGAAAATAACATGTATCCAATACTTATGCATGTCACTGTATGTGCATATTTAGTAATCGAAATAATTGATTACTGTTGGTAAGACTCAGAATATCATAACTGTATCTTCTGCCGAGCTGTAAGACCTGGGTATGACGCTAAATTGGATCTGGTGATGGGGTTTCTGTTCTGGAGATCTGGGGAGTGTTGAATACCCTTTCATTAACTAGGTCTACTCAGACCCAAAGTGGTAGCACCTGTTAAGGTCCTATGCATCGAATAGATCTGTTTAAAAATCAAAGTATTTAATAGGACTGTGTGCAAAAAAAAAAGAAAGAAAAAAATCTCTTAAGAAACAAATAGACAAGAAATGTAAATATGAACATGATTCCCTAATGTCTTGGCATAAAATGAACCTAGATGGGTTGACATGCCCTTAAAATCAATCAGAAAAGTTTGTAAATCAATTTTGTTTCATTATATTTTGACTGGTTTCAGCCTTAGAGTTTCATTAGGGAAACCTATAAAAGACGTACAGGCTGATGACACCAGGCTTTATTGTCATGTTTTCATCACGGGAAATGGAATTGATGACCTGAGTTCAAATCCTGGATGAGGTTGTTCATTTTGCACTAAAGCCCTTGGGAAAGACTGTTATGGGTAAACAGTAGGGCAACCAATCTATAAGAAGGAAAACTCTGAATTTAAACTAGCACTAATTAGCAGAAAAATTTCCCTTTTATCATATCCTTCACATTGTGAATGCATTTGATAAATACATTTTAGATGAGCATTGATTTTTTTAAAACTTGGTTTTCATGGCAATTGATTCAATAAAGAGAATCTTAATTACTTTTCAGAAATAGTTTCAACAACAATTTTTTATTTTAAAGATGTGGAAGTGCATACAAAAAATCAGTTTGCATATTAGAATGAGAATATTTTCATATTAACTATCAGTGTTTATTGAGCTTTAAAATGTTGTGTTCTTTTTGGTAGTTGAACTTGTTAATGACGTTTGTGGGTAAGGTTTATATATATATATATATATATATATAAATGTTCTCTGGCAAAGAAGTAATCGTGTTACCATTAGCAACTATTGCAAGCCTCTTCGTTTGAATTGAGGTCTCGGCTACCATTGAACGGATGTATGTAAACAATAGTAATTGTGATTCATAACCGTTTAAAATTTACTTCACAGCTAATATCTCCTCGTAGCTGAATGGTTAGAAGCTTGGGTTGACGTTTGAGTCAATCGGGTTTCGATCCCAGCTACGGGAAGATACTGTCTAGCCAAACTGATGAGTTCTGATAGAACAAAACAGATCTGTCTGTGGATGACTATATATATATATATATATATATATATATATATACACAT
Organism: Sepioteuthis lessoniana; assembly: GCA_963585895.1. Taxonomy (NCBI): domain Eukaryota; kingdom Metazoa; phylum Mollusca; class Cephalopoda; order Myopsida; family Loliginidae; genus Sepioteuthis; species Sepioteuthis lessoniana. The sequence continues at coordinate 6,471,885 of OY757943.1, forward strand.
ATAAAATTAACTTAAATCGAGAGTCGGAAATCTTGTACTAAAGTTTCACCTTATCGAGGTTAGACTTCCTGATGATCCGATAAGGTGAAACTTTAGTAGAAAATTTCTGACTCGCAATTTAAGTTAATTTTATAATTGGCTCCACTCGTGTTGAGCACTCTTGTAATTGTAGCATTGCAGGATTTGCGGAAGGTTTTAGTTTTCTTTTCACCAACTGACTGCATATTCCTTGATTTTTTTCAAGGGGTCTGACAAGGTTGGCCTTTTCTTTCTTTTTGACCTATAATATTTTTTTCTTTTTCCCCCAGGTGGTGATTCGAGATACTCTTATCTCTTGTTCCAGGCAGTTTTTTTTTTCTTTTTTTCTGGTACCGTGATTGCTGGTAGATATTAGATTAGTAAATATATATATATATATATATAGTATTGGACATAAGAAAAAGTTTGAAACCATTTTTTATTATTGCCACAAATGAAACTTCTGTGGCTTAGGCACTCATAGGAAGTGATTATTTTCCTTGATTATCATTTTCAAAATTCCCTTAGTTTTAGAAAAAAGTCATAATTTTCTAGGGAAAATTCTCAGCAATATCAAAAAATATGAAATTTCTTAAAATTTTATTTTCCTTGATTTTATTTCCCAATTTGTGATTAGTCTTTTCGTAATGGCTAGTTATAAAAGGTCAAATTGTGACATGCAATGATTGTAGATTGTCACTTCATGATATTGCAAAAAATTGAATTGTTATCATTCGTCATTAGATATTTTCCTTAAAAATTATTTTTGTCATGTTTAACGCATGACCAGATGCTGTCAAGCTGTAATCAATGCTAATAAACATTCCATCAAATATTAAGTGATCACCAATTGTACTAATTTGTTATAAAAAACATCAATTGTCATCATAAAATATTTGATGTTAGCTGTTTGGGTTTTTTGTTCATTACCAATCAATTTGTGTGGTGGGTAGAGTGTTCGCCAGTGGTCTGGGAGACGAAGGTTTAATCCCAGGTAGAGTCATACCAAAGACTCAAAATTGGTACTTGATGCCTCCTTGCTTAACACTTAGTATTATAAGGTAGAGATCAAGGGTAAGTAGAACAATCCAGGGAAAGGAGTAGCACCTTCCTCTACACCTCAGCCTCGTAGCTATTGAAAAGGGGACCATCTGGTCGACCAACTTATTTATTTGTATATAAAAGATTGAATTCTTCATGTACCATCATTTCTTTGATCACAGCTTCATCAAGAATCAATCTTCAAGGGTCTTGAACACATGTAGTGACTCAAAGAATGACATTTGCGAAGAATTTGATGTGAATATTGCTTTCACTTCTCTGTAGAATTTCTGTTTCGCTCAATGTTTTTTTCCTTACTTCTTGCTGGATCAAACATTCGGCTACAAGTGAGCTTCTCATGATCCTTTTTACGTTCTGCAATTGCCAATGAATAAGGTATGTTTTCTTCATTATCGGTGAGTAGCATCAAGTAGCTTCTTTGTGAGGCACCATGTTGGAAGACTTCAGAAAATGTCAATAGAGAGAACTTCTTAACATTATTGATTTTCTTGAATGTCAATGGCAACTTGTTCTCTTTCATTTTCCAGATAATTTTGTTTGTTCTGGACATATATGAAACCTTATCATACTTTAAGCTATTACATAATTGACAAATGTCAAGTGCTGTGTCTGGTTGAGTTTGATTTGTAATTTAGAATAATTGTCTGGTAGTTGACGTCAAGTCATCATTTTTTTCTCTTTATCAGACTCCTTTGAGATATATTGGTTCAATGGAATCTCCATACGTTAACTGACTTGGCTGAATATTTCTATTCAGCAAATTAACCTGAATATTAAAGTATTAAGATGAATCAAAAGTTTTGCAATATTTTGGTAACATGAGGCACAACCTAGCACCTACAGATACCTTTGCTGAGGTTATGAAACTGACAAATTATACTGGTTTGTAAAATGTCTAGCTTGCCTGAAAGTCTTTGAGAGCTTCTTGTAGCTAGAGAAGAAACTTACCTCCTGGATCAAAGTGCATAAGACTATGCCTTGCTTGTCAAGCAGTAATAAATGTGTTCACTTCTGGAGGCAGAAGTTATAGTGATCTGATCTCGTCTCTCACGAGAAGAAATCTACCTCGCATGTAAATTTCTATATGCTGAAACTTGCATAAAAGAGCATGCCAGCAGCAGGAGTGTCGTTATTGTTCTTTTGCGGACTGCTTTTTTGATTGAATGACAGAACAAACGAGTTGACCAGAGGTATACTGAGGAAGGGCTGCTAGTCGCGTATGTTGTTATTTTTAGACGACTGAGGCTACCCAACTGTCTGAGGACTGTACTACTGCTTTTGCTAGGACTAGTTCTACAACACTTCTTACGAAATCTTCCTCTTTGGCTTGTTGCATGGTTTCAAGATTCTGTAGTTTTAAACTTAGCTGACTTTGCCTGATTGTCAATATTCTTGCAACCTGAACAAAATTTCTTCAACTATTTGGTATGGCAATCAATTGCACCTTCATCTTTTCAACAATAAACATTTTTCGTTACTTCTGTGATGTTATGACCCAGTTTAAACTTTTAAAGCATGATTTCCTGAATTAGAATATGTTGTATGTTCATTTGTTGCACATGGTGCGAAGCAATGCTCAACATTTTGGTATATCAACTACTATGATACTACCAATGATAACAGGTACCTATCATAGCTTGAACTGTTTCAGTAACCTGATATATGTGCCCCAAACTAGTACATAGCAAAATATTACAAAACTTTTGACTTATCCCAGTATTTGAAAGCTTTTTGTTGTTGACACCAGATATTTAAGGTTTATCTCAGTTTGTTTATCATTGAAGATTTGAACAGATCACATCCAGCCAAAATTCTTGATTTTAACAAACCTGTCTAGGGTTATTTTATGCCTAGAGGTTAGATGAATTCCATTCATTGAACATTTATGTTTACATTTATTGTAGTTATTTCTTAAGAATTTTTTTGCACACAGTTGTATGGTTTCAAGTATTCCTATGTAATATAAATAATTTGCACACAGTTGTATGGTTTCAAGTATTCCTATCTAATGCAAATAATTTGCACACAGCTGTATGGTTTCAAGTATTCTTATCTAATACTAAAAATGATATGGTTTCAAGTAATTATTCTTATTGAATAATAGTCACGTGTTTGTCCAAATACAGTTTCAAGTAACAAATAATAATCCTTAGTTAACAATAATAGCTTCAAGTAGTTAGTCTTAGTAAATTTAGTTTTATGATATCAAGTATTTCTATCTAATACAAATGACTGGCACACAGTTGTATGGTTTCAAGTATTCCTATCTAATACAAAAAATCTGCCCGCAATTGTATGGTTTGAAATTTTTCCATCTATTACTAATGACAGTCATTTCTTTGCACTCAAGTATATATGGACACACAAAAAGCAAAAAAAAAGTGTATTTGAAATCAAAGTAATAAAAAAAAAAATTATCTCCTACTCTTTCTTTTATGGTGCCGTACATAATATATTTGAAATATACACACTGGCAGGAATTCCTATATCTGAGAAGTCTATTGATTCGGCAACACCCCACAAGGCACCAACTATATGGCCACCTGCCTCCCATCACGAAAACTATCCAAGTTAGACGAACCAGACACCCAGGACACTGCTGGAGAAGCAGGGACGAGCTCATAAGTGATGTACTCCTATGGACCCCCACATATGGCCGAGCAAAAGCAGGACGACCAGCTCAAACATACATATAGCAGCTACGTGAGGATACAGGATGTAGCCCTGAAGACCTGCTGGAGGCAATGAACGATAGGGAGAAGTGGTGGCATGACATGATGATGATGCCATACATAATATATTTGAAATATATACACTGGCAGGAATTCCTATATCTGAGAAGTCTATTGATTAGCATTTTTACATGGATCATTTGCAAAATCATCCATGTTGACTCTTATTGATGAGAAACCACATTGTTAAGAAGTGTGCAGAACAACAATGTTTATTCAAAAATACATATATGGATATTCACTTGAATGTAGCCTTATTTATACAAAGGGTTTGAATAAACATTTGTAGATTGATCCACTAGAAGACAACTCATATAAACATCCACTATTTTAATATAGTTTTGTAGTAGTAATGCCACGAACAATCTTACCTTACTGGCACGTGGAAACCAGAAGTAGAAAAGAATGCAAGAGGTGTGACTTGTTTTATGGAGGAGAACGAGATAAGCCTCCGTAAAGTGGCGAGATTTGATGTATATAAAAGAGACTAAGTTTGAAGTGGAAGAGGGCAGTATTTTGCTGATGTTTGATTGGTGAACATCCATCAGTTTATTTTGCGTGTTGAATAATTTGACTACCCACCAATAGGTTGATTCCACTTCGACTAGACCTCCAAACTTTGTTATTAAAACATTTTTATATTTTTTGTGCAATGTGTGGTTTGTTTTCAAAATAGATTTCCCAAATAAATAAAGCTTTCGATTCAACCACACATTAAAGAAGAAAAATTTTGTGAACATCTATATCACGTTTAATTATACACTTGGAAAATTTAGTTGCCAGAAATGTTTTTTTTTTTTTGCTTTTTCTTTTTAAAAAGCTATCTCTACTTTGATATGCATCATCATTTATGTAGTAATACCATTGTAGATCCCCAAGACCTCCATTTTGGGAACTATTGGTTTTGATTTCTTTTTTCTTTCATTTTTAGCTCCACCTCTTTATTAAGTAATGTTGTGCACACAGTAATACCATTGTGGATCCCCAAGGCCCCCAGTTTGGGAACTATTGGTTTTGATTTCTTTTTTCTTTCATTTTTAGCTCCACCTCTTTATTAAGTAATGTTGTGCACACAGTAATACCATTGTGGATCCCCAAGGCCCCCAGTTTGGGAACTGTTGGTTTTGATTTCTTTTTTCTTTCATTTTTAGCTCCACCTCTTTATTAATTAATGTTGTGCCCACAATAATACCATTGTGGATCCATAAGGCCCCGAGTTTGGGAACTTTTGGTTTTGATTTGACCTTTTTTAAAGTTACCCACACTTTATTATGCAATGTCATGCATGCAGTAATACCACTGTGGATCCCCAAGGCCCCCAGATTGATAACTGGTTTGTTTTTCAAAGCTCTTTTTCTCCTTTATTATGCAATGTCATGCATGTGGTATAATACTATTGTGGATATCTGTGGCCCCCTGTTTGGGAACCATTTTTTAAATTTAATTTCCATGTGCATACCGATGGCTTCCAACTGATTTCCATAATTCTCTCCAGCCTATACTTTAACTCACTCGTTGACCTTTCTTTTTCTGACAGATGAACACAATAATGTCAAAAGCAAAGAAATGAAGAATTCCCAGTGGACTCTGTTGCCTTTGCCTGATCCTACAGACAAATTCCTGTCCAATATTTCCCAATGGTCCACTCTGTGGGGTCAGAAAAAGAAGAAAGAGACAAACAAGGTCTTAGCATCAGAGTTATCAGAACACTTGAAGAAGGTCATCAAATTGGCAGTAGATTTGACGGTTTTTGCAGGTAAGTTTATGTTTGTTTTATTTTGCACATGTGGAGGGGAAAAAAAGCCCCCGCCCCTCGAGCACAAAAGAAAACTAATTTAGGTTTTCTCGGTAGTTCTTTATAATTTGCAGTAAACCATGAAAGATGTACATTTATTCTTATATGTATTTACAAACCCCACTGCATAAGCAGGATGTGACACAAAGTTGAGTTTGACAGGTTTGAATTTTAGTTTTTCTTTCTCCTAGACTGGTTGCCTAACCAAGGCTACAAAACTCAGTCTGCCCTACTATTTACCCATAGCTGGAAGGAGAATAATTGGATTCATACCTTTTGTAGTGAAAATTGGGGTGAAAATCGCCACTCACCTCTGCGCAAACATCAGCGCATATGCTTCGCATGCGAGATATATTTTTTAGATTGGAAAAAACATGGTTGCCCTGAGCAAGCTTATATCACAGTCACGCATCTTCACGGAGAATGAAGACGTGCATGCAAATGAGTCAGGCAGAACAAACGTGGGTCAGCGACAAGTTTTTTGCTTTGGACAAGAATTGATTAGAGGAGAAACAGAGTTCAGTTTAAAGAGACAGGAAGAAGAGAACTACTGAATACGGAAAGGAGGTTTTTGGTCAGACATTGGAGGAGGTTTTTTGTCATTGAGAGACGCTACAACCACTTTATTTGGCACACCTTCCCTAAAGTTATAAGTGTGATCGGAAATGCAACCAGCATCATGAAGGATTTGAACTCTTGTTACTGTTTCCCTTGTCTATGATGATAATAATTACACCACGGGCACCTCCATTCAAGATATATATATATATATATATATACATTGTCATCCACAGACAGATCTGTTTTGTTCTATCAGAACTCATCAGTGTGGCTAGACAGGCTAGATTCCTGAAGCTGGGATATAAATCTGGTTGACACAAATGCCAATCCAAGATTCTACCACTCAGCCACGAGGAAGCCAGTGCCAGCGAAGTAAATTTAAACGGCTATGAATCTCAATTGTTATTGTTTACATATATCCGCTTAACAGCTACTGAGACCTTGATTCATATGAAGAGCCTTGCATATATGCTAATGGCAACACAATTACTTCATATATATATATATATATATAGTGGTGTGTAAAAGGTCTAGCTTGAGTGGTAAGAAAGCATTTGAAAAATACCAATTTCAGAAATTTCTAAGTTCCAAAGTTATTTCACTAATAAATTTCCTTTTTTCTATTTTTAGACAAAGACCGTACATATTTGGCCACAGGGAAGAAAATTACTTTTGTCTTTAATGGACCCAATGATGGTTTTACTTCAGATAACCAGTTTCAAAATCACCTCTTAGAGTTCCTTGTCAAAGCCTTGGCTCAAATTCAGGTAAGTCCAGTTTCAGATTGTATAACCCACATTAATATCATTCTGCCATAGATAATTGGGTGCTATTTAAACTCATAGATGTTTTGGCATCATTCTGAGCTCTTCAGTTTGTGTTGGTGCATTATGGTTTCTTGGCAGCACATATCTCCTGAGTTTACAGTAGCCTAGTAGCCTGATCTTTCATGTTTTTGTGGGTACAATATTGTTACTTAGCCACACCTATTTATTTTGCAGAACTTTTAAAGATTTGTATGTGCATTTAACAGCTGAACATTTTGGCCAAAAATAAAGTTTATTTCATTTAATTGGTTAGTTTTTAAAAGAGTTTTGAAATTTATTTGGAAAAATATTACTGTTTATTTAATACAGAAATCATAAAATGAGCTTTGGTTTGGTTGGGTTTTATGGCATATCAACCACTGTAGGTTATTTAATGTCAAATTCTCTTTATACATATATATTAAATATATATGATTTGGTTGGGTTGGGTTTTATGGCATATCAACCATTGTAGGTTATTTCATGCCAAATCCTCTTTATACATATATATTAAATATATAGGATTTGGTTTGGTCGGGTTTTATGGCATATCAACCATTGTAGGTTATTTAATGCCAAATCCTCTTTATACTTATATATTAAATACATATGATTTGGTTTGGTTGGGTTTTACGGCATATCAACCATTGTAGGTTATTTAATGCCAAATCCTCTTTATACATATATATTAAATATATAGGATTTGGTTTGGTCGGGTTTTATGGCATATCAACCATTGTAGGTTATTTAATGCCAAATCCTCTTTATACATATATATTAAATATATAGGATTTGGTTGAGTTGGGTTTTACGGCATATCAACCATTGTAGCTTATTTAATGCCAAATCCTCTTTATACATATATATTAAATATATAGGATTTGGTTTGGTCGGGTTTTATGGCATATCAACCATTGTAGGTTATTTAATGCCAAATCCTCTTTATACATATATATTAAATATATAGGATTTGGTTGAGTTGGGTTTTACGGCATATCAACCATTGTAGGTTATTTAATGCCAAATCCTCTTTATACATATATATTAAATATATAGGATTTGGTTGAGTTGGGTTTTATGGCATATCAACCATTGTAGGTTATTTAATGCCAAATCCTCTTTATACTTATATATTAAATATATAGGATTTGGTTGAGTTGGGTTTTACGGCATATCAACCATTGTAGGTTATTTAATGCCAAATCCTCTTTATACATATATATTAAATATATAGGATTTGGTTGAGTTGGGTTTTACGGCATATCAACCATTGTAGCTTATTTAATGCCAAATCCTCTTTATACATATATATTAAATATATAGGATTTGGTTGAGTTGGGTTTTACGACATATCAACCATTGTAGCTTATTTAATGCCAAATCCTCTTTATACATATATATTAAATATATAGGATTTGGTTGAGTTGGGTTTTACGGCATATCAACCATTGTAGCTTATTTAATGCCAAATCCTCTTTATACATATATATTAAATATATAGGATTTGGTTGAGTTGGGTTTTACGGCATATCAACCATTGTAGCTTATTTAATGCCAAATCCTCTTTATACATATATATTAAATATATAGGATTTGGTTGAGTTGGGTTTTACGGCATATCAACCATTGTAGCTTATTTAATGCCAAATCCTCTTTATACATATATATTAAATATATAGGATTTGGTTTGGTCGGGTTTTACGGCATATCAACCATTGTAGGTTATTTAATGCCATTCCTGTTTATATATATATATATATGTATTAAACATATGATTTGTAAACATACGTTGTTGATAACAGTTTTAAATGAGCCTGAGCTTATTTCTCTTTGCGCAGTTAAATGATTTCAAGTATTGCTGAGCTTTGGTCAAACGGTTTTTGGGGAGGATGACATCATAGAAATCATCTATTAAAAAGATCAAAATTCAAAATCCACCATAGCCTCACTTGGACTTACAGTATTGAGTGGTTTGTCTGCATCTCTAAAGAGGGGTAAGACTCCCCCAATGAGTGTCCTGATTATAACTCTAAACAATCTGATAGTGAGGCTCCAGTAATGCTGGAGCTTTGGGGAATGCGGAGTACCCCTTCATTGCCATCACTCCCTGGTCCACTCTAGCTCGGAGTGGTAGCACCTGACAGGGTCCTATCTATGTCCTATCTGTTTGACAATTAAACTGTGTAATTATGTTAAACTGAATTGTTTGAAATAGAACTGTCTAATCATTTAACTGTGTGCAAACAAATGATTGATGTTCCATCGAATTGTTAGTGATACATAGCAATACTTGGAACCATTTAACTTTGAATTCTTTGAAACAGAACTGTTTTTACATTTACCTGTGTATTTGTATTAGATAGAACTATATGAAACCATTTAACTGTGTGAAAAAAATGAGCTCAGAGTCGTTTGTAAATATTAATTGTATATTTAATATATATTTATAAAAAGGGTTTGGCATTAAATGACCTACAATGGTTGATATGCCATAAAAGCCAACCCTAATCCTAACCCTGAATTGGGGGCGTCCTTGTGGTGTAATGGCTAAAGCGCTGGACTGTGGAATCGTAGTAAGCAAGTTTGTACTCCAGTCATGCTATTATGATCACTTTCGGGCAATTACCCTTGGGAAAGGCATGAACCCCCTTATCCTCCCAGCTATGGCTTAAATAATCCCAATACTGTTCTTCTAGGAGAATGGCTTTGGCATTAAATAACCTTCAAAGGTTGATATGCCATTAAACAAAGAAACCGAAACCAAACCTAACACTGAATTATTTAGTTAGTTGTCGTAAGCCCACTCTCTGGATCTGGAATCAGAAATCCCTATATTTGAGGTCAATGTTTGCGGGATAATTTTTACCATTACCTCAACATGATTATCACTAGCTGAAGGTAAGACTTGAGGATGTTAAGGAAATTGAAAGAAATGACAACTTCCCATCATATGAAAAGAGGAGTGTCAGAGGTGCTTTGACCAATAGAAAACTCACTGGAATTTGTGTGTTTAATGCTAAGAGGTCTATTATGAAGACAGTATTTCATTCATTATTCATTCTTGCTAAATGCTGCTTCAGTCTTGCTAAAAAATTTTAAATCATGTGTACATATATATATATATATATATATATATATATATATATAATTCATTAGTCATTCTTACTAAATACTGCTTCAGTCTTGCTATATTTTGAACAATCTTGTATATATATGTGTGTGTATATATATATACATATATATATTTATTTCTTATTTATAGGACAAAGGGATCTTGCATTCAAGGAAGCCTAAAGTAGCTGTATTTTATGGTGCCAAGGATACCCTTATAAAGCAGGTAAGTAACTGTGTGTGTGTGTGTGTATATATATATATATATGTGTATATATATATATATATATATATATATATAGTCATACCTCATCCTACATTATTATTTGGTTCCAAAAACTGATGTCAAACATTTTTTAATGTAAACTGGACCTAATACCTTAAAATGAAAACAAATGCCATAAAACTAGTGCAAGAAGAATATAAAAATTGCCAAACTTAAAGAACATTAAAAACATATTTTAGTCATATGTTTTAAAGAATAGTGAGCACAATAAAATTCTCTTATTGACCTTGTGATTTGCAATTAAAAATGGGATAAACACATTACAACATGCAAAAGAACATAACTTTCACTAAAGCATTAAAAAATTTAGTGTGTTTGTGTGTATATATATATATATATATATATATATATACACACACACACACAGGGTGGAACAATAAAATTGTCGTCCTAAAGAAAACAACACTACAGCTTTATTTTCAAAATTTTAATGAAAAAATCAATTCAGATAACTTGATTATGTAGTAGAGCTGACATCTATTCAATGTAGCTGCCTTCAGCCTCAATCACTGCCTCGATATGGATCCGAAACTGGGAGCATGCCTTTTCCACAAGCGCCGGCAGGAGCTCAGCGAATACTCGGCGGATGGTGGTGATCAGGCTGGCTTTGGTGTTGTGGGAGGTCATGTTGGTGATGTTCTCGACGTATGACCAAATAAAGTAGTCCAGTGGGTTCAGGTCTGGGGAGGAGGGGGGGCCAGTGAGTGAAGGGTACAAAGTCGTAGCACCCCTTCTGAAGCAAGGCCTGGGTCTCTTTGGACTTGTGGGCCAACGTCGAGTCCTGCTGCCACACCCAGGGTCTGCCACCAGCCACCTGATTGCACCAGGGGATCACCACACTCTTCGGCACATCCAGGTACACTTTGGTGTTGACTTTCAAGCCGACTTCGAAGATGTAAGGTGGCATGATGTGGCCCTCACTTGAAACCACACCAAAGACCATAACCTTAGCCAGAAACTTTGTTTTCATCACCCTGGGCACATCCCTGTTATTCGTCGCAATCCAGATTTGCATTTTGAGGGTGCTGGCAATGGTCCTGTTGTCATAACTTTGATCGGTAGAGAGCATAAGTTGTACAGCAGCGCATCTCCGATCTCGCTCCTTGAACATTGTGTCACTTTCAGACATGATAGAAGGCTCCTATCGCTCTTGGGATTTATACACAACTGGCCAACTAGTAGATGGTCTGCAACAAAAAAAGAAAACCGGTTTTCATTAAGTGGAAATGGAAACATGTTGTCTTTTCTAGGCCGACAATTTTATCATTCTACCCAGTGTATATGTATATATATATATATATATATATATATATACACACACACACTAAATTATTTTTCAATCATTAAAAAATTTATTGTGTTTTTTGTGTATATATATATATATATATATATGTGTGTGTGTGTGTATATGTGTGTGGTTAGGAAGCAGTAATTCATTTAAATATGTTTCATTAAACAGTAAAGACAAATTTTGTCTGTATAATTCATTTAAGATCCTTTCGAGTCTCCTGATAAGTGTCTTGGTTCCAGGTTGCAACTCAGTTTTTATCCAACTCTGTGTTCGCATATTCTTGTTATGTTATAAGAACTTTCAAAACTCATTTAAAAAAAACAACTCCTTACACAAGCAAGCAACCCCTGATGATGACCTATGAAGGGTCCCAAAGCACTCGGGACTATTTTAGTGAATTCATCCACCAATTCCAACTTGAAACCAAGACACTTATCAGGAAACTCGAAAGGATCTTAAATAAATTATAGACAAAATTTGTCTTTACTATTTAATGAAACATAGACAAATTATCATAGATAATGTTTAATTAACTAAAACATTGGATTTATTTGAGATTTGAGCTGAAAATAAGATAAAATAAAAACATGAGAAGAACCCGTGTGATGTGTATGTAATTTTCAGTGGAAGGGTAACTAAATTAATAGGCACGAACATAAATTTTGAATTTTAGATTTAAATTTTAAATTTTGTATTTAATTCAATATAAGTATTACTGTATCCTTACGTAAGGTTGTTAAGGAATGTTGTACTTCCCTAAATTATTAAATCTGGAGTTTTAAGTTGAAATGTATTTAGAATTTAAAAATTTTAAAAAATTTAATTAACTATAATTCCAACCGGTAATAAAAACTAAAAACCGGAAGTGGGCGAAATGGGAAGGAAACTCTTCACCCCACTTTTACCCCCTCCCACCCTTCCTTCCTGTGTCTATTCTGAATTATTTTATCCATTAGATCTGAAGAAGTCCTGTTATTTTTGGTAGGGTCAGGGATATCCGTGCTAGCAGCACGACATGATGATGATGATGATTGATTCATATCAATACCCATAACAGGATGGAAATAAATTCATAATCCTAATGTGACCAGTTTTTGTTTTTCTTAAAGAAATATATATATATATATATATATATATATATATATATACTCACACACATTTGATATATATATTTGAGTGGGTGTGTTTATCGCATACAGTTGATGTTATCAGTGAAAGCATGGACCATTGGTGCTAGTTTGAATGTGTAGAGATAGTAGCAATGGACCGTATAACTGTGGGACGTACTACCTGTGCCAAATGCATTTTAATACTCTTGATCCCAAGCGAAAAGAGATTAAATATCCACTACTAAACAAAATCTTTAAATATATATATATAGAGAGAGAGAAATTGGTCTGGCAACTGAATCTCTTTGTATTTTGGTTTGTTCTTTTTTAACTTTAACCTTTTTTTTTTTAATACTTTTACATTTCAGACTGCTCGTTTAATTGTTTCTATGTTGTCCCCAATGTCAGAATTATATCAGCGAACATTTGTCGTGGCGCATATGATGAAAGAAATGAAACATAGAGAAATATTCAAATCTATGTTTGCCTCAAGTCCAATGGTAAGTTTGACTTCAAATAGCATCTTTATCTTATTTTGCTCAGTTGACGAGCTTTTGAATACACTGACTGTATCTCTAGCTGAGGGTTAAGAACCCCCCCACCTCTAAAAAGAGGTATTCTGGGTGTGACACTAAACAGACTGGTTCATTCTTCCCTGGAGTCGTACTACCTGTTAGAGTCCCATCTGGAGAAGCAGGGACGAACTCATAAGTGATGTACTCTTATGGACCCCCCCACATGGCCGAGCAAAAGCAGGACGGCCAGCACGAACATACATTCAGTAACTATGTGAGGATACGGGATGTAGTCAAGAAGACCTGCCAGAGGCGATGAACGATAGGTAAAAGTGGCGAGAGAGGGTCAGGGATATCTGTGCTACCAGCACGACATGATGATGATGATGATTTGTATTAAATAGGAATAATTGATACCATTTAACTATGTAACTTGTTTGTATTAAGAATTGTTTACTTAGAATTATTATTAGTTACTTGAAACCTTGTAACTGACTTATTAAATGAAAATAATCACTTAGAACCATGTAATTATTAAAATTAGATAGAAATATTTGATACTGTATAATTTGGTAAGTTATTTGTATCAAAAATAGTTATTTGAAGCTATAAATATTTACTAACGAACATTATTAGTTACTTGAAACTGTAGTCAAACAACTATTATTATGTAATAATAATGACTTGAAGCCATATAATTATTAGTATTAGATAGGAATACTTTAAACCATACAACAATCTAAATTACTTGTTTTCATTGTAATACTTGATATTGTATAACTGTGTCCAAAAAATCTTTTAGGTTATGACTACACAAAAAATCTAAATAAGAATGTGATTTCCTAACCTCTCGGTACACACACACATATATACTGTATTGCCCATAAATATGTAAATTCTTGGGAATTTTTTTAAAGAATTTGTATTTCGCATAAACCATAGATAACAAGATTTAATTGGTCTTAGTGAATAATACAATTGAAACTGATATTGGATATTAACCATCATCAAACTCTACACCATTGAAATTCTCTTACCAAAAATAGGAATATGTAGCAGCCCAAAAATAAATACACCTCTTATATATATTATTAGGTATTATTTATTACCAAACTCTTCAGCATTGAAACTCTCTAACCAAAAATAGGAATATGTAGCAGCCCAAAAATAAGTACACCTCTTATATATATTATTAGGTATTGTTTATTACCAAACTCTTCAGCATTGAATTTCTCTAACTAAAAACAGGAATATGTAGCAGTCCTCTTATGTATATTCTTACAATTTGACTTTTGTTTCCAGAAATTTTGCAATTTAATTTTGATTAAAATTTCTTTGCTGTTGTGTGTAATATTATTGTGACTATTTTCACTTCTCCAAAGCAAAAAAAATGAAGATTTACTCTTTCTCATTTTTTTTGCGTAAGTGGTCATTTATAACATAATTTGCATGTGTGTATTCAAGTCTTGAATATTGCTATCTCTTCTGAATATGCGTAAGCTGTTGTGTATATAAGTATAATAGTGCACTTAGCCTGGTACAGAGTCGCTGTCTATGGATCTGTGGGTAGTATGCACCAAAACCTTTGTATTGGTAGCCAAATGGTGTATTAATGTAACTGTGATTGTAGAACAAGGTGAAGAAAAACCCTAAGGAGCTTTATTGAATAATGGGAAGGATAATGGCCAGGCAGAAGGATTGATGATTGAACTTAGGAAATTAAATGGGAAGAACTGTTGAAAGAATCCAGCCCAAATTATGTAGATTGGGGTCTCTCAAACTCCAAAACACACACACACACACACACACACATATATATTGTAACGGAGCATAAAATATTTTATCATGGGACAGGAGTTTATTTTACGCCCGTGTGACATCAGGGCAGTCTGGCACTTGACCCCTCACAAAATAAGTCCGAGTGAAGACTTCTGTTTCAGGCATAAGGTAACTGGCAAATAATGTGGGAGTTAATTTGGGGCTCGACTCATCTCGACACTGGCAAGGGGGATTCCAATTTCACTTTTACATACTCCAAACTCCAAAACTCACACACACACGCATATATATATATACACATATATATATATATATATATATATATATATATGTATATATATATATATACGCACACACAATCTGTTATATACACACACACACACACACACACTTGTTAAATATATATATGTATTTACCAACCCCTCCGCTCGGGCAGGATATGACACAAAGTTAATTTTTAAGCGGAGTTTAACTGGTTTGAATTCAGAGTTTTCCTTCTCCTTGACTAGTTGCCTCACTAAGGCTGAAGAACTCAGAGTGCCCTACTATTTACCCATTGCTGGAGGGAGAATAATTGGATTCATACCTTTCCCAAGGGTATTAGTGCTTTGTGAAATGCAATCAGCCTCGTCCAGAATTTTAACTGGCATCACCATGTCCATTTCCTATGATGATAACCATTACACCACAGGCACCTCCATTCATTTGTTAAATATATATACATGATAAAAATAAGTGGAAAGATGGATAAATCTAACATTTACAAAAGTTTAGTAGTAGTGATATTTCATTCTTTTTATTCCAAGAATTTTATCAGAATAAACATTCTTTTTTTTTAGTTTTTCTACATTTAAACAAATGAGGAAAGAGGAAAAAAGATATAAAAGGGAAGGAGAGGGTCTATCCTGTTTTAAACAGGGGATAGGCCTAAATCCTTCCCCTTCCACTTTCTTTTCCTTATTTCTTTCTCTTTTAGCTCAATTAATTCCAATTCCACATGATCAAATCTCTAAATGAAACCTGATTCATTTGGCAGTCAGTCAGAGTCAGAACTAAACCCCCTCTACCATCATCACTTAAATCCACATCTACCTTCCTCTCTATTTCTCTCATTACTTGCCTCTTATCTTTAGACCTTTTCCCTCCCCTTTTTATATCTTTATTTTTTAAGCCATCTCTTTCCTCATTGCCCAGTCAGCTGGAGCTGTAGAATACACCAACTGCTTTTCTGCCAGGGGTAAGACCCCCACCACCATCAATGAGTGTCATGTATATGACACTAAACAATCTAATGGTGAGGTTTCAGTAATGCTGGAACTTTGGGGAATGCGGAGTACCCCTTTATTGCTATCACTCCCAGGTCCACTCTGGCCCAGACTGGTAGCATCTGATAAGGGTCCTATCTATGGGTTGAATAGAACTAAACTGTGGTTTCTTGAGTTTACTGTTTTTTGCATTTAAACTGTGTATTTATGCTAAACTGAGTTGTTTAAAATAGAATTGTTTTGACATCTAAACTTATACTAAATTGAATTATCTGAAATAAAACTGTTTTGACATTTAACTCGGTGTATTGCCCAGTCAGCTGGGGCTGTAGAATACACTGACTTTACCTCTGCAGAGGGGGTAAGACTCCTCCAAATGAGTGTCCTGGATATGACACAAAGCAATCTGACAGTGAGGTTCCAGTGATGCTGGGGCTTTGGGGAATATATATATATACACACACACACAAACAATATATATATATATATATACAAATGTAGAGAATCTTGTCAGATTCACCACAATCTATCAATTCAACATTTTATATATATATATATATATATATATATACACACACACACACACACACTTACTATATATATGTATATATATATATATATATATATACACATACATACATTCACAAAGACTGAGAAACAAAGGGTTAATCTTCTCTCTCAAAAAGTTGGTTTCAGATTGATTTTAAGCAGAACAGTTTATATAGCATACTATAATATAGTCAATTATGAAAATTCAGCTTGGCTTTCTGTTTCCTCAGTTGATGATAGAGACACTAAATTAGGATTTAGGGGAGAAACCTGCTGTGGAGTTTATTGACCCTTTATGACATGCAATACATAGAACTCTTAGCATGGGAACATAGAATCAGTTTCACCTGGGCTGAAGAGAAAACTCATAAGTCAGTTTGCACTCCAGCTTCAAGAGAAAAAAAAGCAAAGGATTGCTAAGTTACATATAAATATATAAATGAGGAATCGAAACCACTTATTTTTAATCACCATTTGAAAAAGATAAGTTAGAAATGTTTTTATTGAATTAAACTTTATCATGTTTGTTACAGTTTCTTTTTGTGGGGGGGGGGTTAAGGAATACTTTCCATGTACGGATGAACTGGAAAAAACAGGAAGAACTAAAATTACCTTGGCTTCAAAATCTCTATGTCTTAAGTCTAATGAAAATATACAAGTACAGAGATACCTGTGATAATAATAGAAGGGTATATTGATATAACACATGTTAAGATTATACTGTTACTGTAACTAAAAGAGATTGTTAGTTATATTTGATACCATGATCTAGATATCAATATCATAACAGACCAATTTGATAATAGTCTTAAATTGATGACTGTTGCAGGTGAAGCAGAATAAGAGTGAGATTTTGTTGAAAAACTGTAGCAAGAGAAAACTTGCATATGGCAGCTCAAAGTGTGCACAAATATGTCTGGCGTGTAAAATGAGATCGGTGGAGACAAACGGGCGATTGGGGAGATCAAACTCACATTCTCCCAATTGTGAATCGTGTTTGACGCTAGGACTACCTTCGCGCTGGCGCATATGTAAATTACCACATTGTGCAATTGACCCGGATGTGGCATTTTGTTATCATTATTTAGAAGGCATTTTGAGTCTTGGTGTTGCATGATAAGAGACGAGCTTGGATATAGGACTGCTAAAGAAGATTGTTGCAGGCAAAAAGAAATTAATAGGAAGAAACTAAGAAAACTGTTATTTTCAATGTAGAAATTCGGCTGTTCACCTTTTTATCAAAATGACAACACAGCAACAGCACTTGAAATTTATTCCACGTGTTCAGTTACAAGAGACTCTTTTCTTTCTGTTATTGATGAGGTATACTACCCCACCCCTCTTCTTTCAAAAACATAGTGGACCTTTATGAGAGAAAGTGAAGAAATTAATATTGTTGTCAAAAGAGCCAGTCTTGCAAAGAAGGAAAATCTGTGGTCAGTCTTTGTCAGTTCAAAGACAAGAAATGAGTCTCTTAATAATGTTTGTTACAAAGCAACAAGTCTTTTAGCATTGTTCACTACAAATAATATCCCTTTCAATCGTATAATATTCAATGAGAAATAATAAAATCATTGGTGTCTTTCATGGTGTCTTTCTTGACTTTTTATTTTTAAAAAATTGGTAGGGTGTATTTATTTGTGTACCGGACATTGACATGATGGTTAGAGTATTCGCCAATGGCCTGGGAAACCTGGTTTCAATCCCAGGTCAAGTCATACCAAAGACTTAAAAATTATACTTGATGCCTCCTTGCTTAACACTCAGGAATATAAGGTACAGATCAAGGGTAAAGTGGAGCAATCCAGGGAAGGGAGTAGCATGCTCCCCTACACCTTGGTGTAGTAGCTACTGAAAAAGGGGTCTTTGGGTCACTCTTGACTACAGTCACCAACTTTACTTGTACTTATTTGTGTGAGAGAGATAAACCAATTTCTGTTTTGTTTGATTTTTTTTTTTTGAGGTTGACAATCACCAAAATGTTTTTTCTTTTTTAGGCAAATATACTTTCAATATTTTTACATGAGCTGTTGACGTCATGTAAAGACCAGCTGTCAAATAACCAGCGAGACAATGTACATTGCCTCTTGGGGCTCCTCAAGAAGTCCGGATCGAGAATGCTCTTTTCAACAGAAACCTATACACCACCAGATAAAACGAAAATAGATCAGGTTTGTTTCACTCATGTTTTTTAAGTGTTGTATGGAGTGGGGGCAATATTTATCCACTTCCTCCAGTGTAGCTTCCCTCACATGTAGGTAAAGACATTTCCATTGTTAAAAGCCCCATCATCAGATATTGATACTGACTTTTGGGTGGAATGAAGATTAACTTCTTCCTTTAAAAGTTTGTAATACGAGGATCATTAAATAAGTTTCCAGACTTTTTTTTCGTATGGGCACTTTTATTGATAGTACACACATGAAACTCTAGTCCCCCTTGAAGTCATCTCCTCCGGCTGCAATGCACTTGTACCATTCCAACAACTTCTGCAAGGCCACATGGAAGTCCTCTTGTGTCAGCGTGTCAGTGACCTTCTTCACAGCCTCTTTCATCGATTCAATTGTCTCATAACAACAGCCTCTGAGCTTAAGGAATAAGCAAAAGTCACAGGGAGCAAGGTTTGCACTTAGGGAGGCTGAGGAACTGTCTTGATGCCCATCGTGGTCAAATAGTCTGTGACAAGGATGGAGTTGTGGACTGGTGTATTGTCCTGGTAGAAATGCCACTGACCCGATTTCAAGAGTGCTGGCCTCATCTGACGGAATCTCTTCCTGAACTCCCTTAAAACCTCAACATAGCAACCCTAACCCCAACCGTTTGGCCAATCAACTCTGGTGTATTGACTTCCTTACTCCTCCCATCATCCCTCACAGATTCTCTGCCTTCCTTGATCTCTTAAGTCACTCAAAAACTGATGCTCGATTCATGCAAGATGGTCGAAAAGCAGTCTGAAGCATTACATACGTTTCTGTGGCATCATTTTTTCCAAGTTTAAAACAGAATTTTATTGCATATCGTTCTTCGAAAGTGTCTTCGCGTCCAGATTGCATTTTTGAAATTCACCAGCTGTGACAATTAGGCTTTTGTAGGGTGTATTCCAATTACTGCTGTAGCTGTTCATTTGAACCTGAAATCATAAAAATTGGTCAGTCATCTTATAAAATGTATAGCAATAACATACTGAATTTTCAAGAGTCTACAACAATTTTAAATGCCTGTACAAAAAAAAGTCTGGAAACTTATTTGAAGGCACCACCTAAGTATGATGTTGGGTTACCTATCTTGTTACTCAATGTAAATGACATCACTTTGCCAAAGAATTGAATAACTCTGATTCGACCTTACTAATTGCCAGCACTAAATAAGGATTTTGTCAAACATTTCACCTCAGTAAAAAAAAGATATTCAAAGAGTAAGATGAACACATCATCATCAAGGCATGATGACCAGACAGATTCCCTTGATTCCCTCTCACCATCCTTTCCTATTGAACATCACTCTTGGTAAGTCCTCTAGACGGCATCTAGCATCTACAAAGAGCTGATGAATGTATGTTTTTGCTAGTTGGCCAACATTGGTGTGTCCATGTATAGGAGTCCATAGCTAATGAGTTTATCTCTACTTCTCCATCAGTGTCCAACATGTTTTGATCATCTTACTTGATTAGTTTTTGAGATGGGAGGTAAGTGGCAATACAGCTGCTATTTTGTAGACTACTGCATCCAAGATTTGTTCAAAAACAGCTTACTTATGTAGTTCCTATCTGGCTTTTTTTTTTAAGATCTAATGGTATAATCACACAGTAATACTGACATGGTTACAACCTGGAAGAAATCTTGTTTTATTAAAGAGATCAGATTTCTATATGGTTATTAACTTGTAAATAGCAGTCCATATCCATGTATATGTTTACATTGGTTTCAGGAGATGAGATATTGCTACCAAGTTAGGTAAACTGATCAGATTTCTATTTGGTCATTAACTTATAAATATCAGTCCATATCCATGCATATATTGACATTTCTTTCAGTAGATGAGATAATGCTACCGAGATATGTGAACTGATCAGATTTCTATATGGTCATCAAACTATAAATAGCAGGCCATTTGGGTTTGAATTATTGTGTTATATCCATGTTTATATTTATCTATTCCTCTGCATGAGCAGGATACAACACAAAGTCAATTTTTAAGTGGAATTTGAAAGGTTTGAATTCAGTTTTCGTTCTCCTAGAATGGTTGCCATCGCCAGTGTGCCCTACTATTTACCCATCGCTGGAGGAAGAATAATCAGATTCATACCTTTCCCAAGAGTATTAATACTATGTGAAATGCAATCAGTCTCGTCCAGGATTTGAACTTGTGTCACCGTCTCCAGTTTTTTTTGACGGGATCCATTGCACCACAAATGCCTCTTTCTTTTTTTTGTATTTGTGTATAGTAATGCAAGAGACGATAGAAAGAGTGAGGTGAAAAAAAGACTGTCTTGACAAGGACAACATTGTATCACTTACTATCCAGCTGTACGGTTGCTGAGTATTCTTTATAGGGGTCTGGTTGCAGATAGGACCATAATGAGGGCTGATATGTAGTAAACATGAATGTTCTAGAAGGGTGGCTTTCGCATTAAATAACCCACAAAGGTTGGTATGCTATTAAACAAAGAAACTAAACTTAAACAAGAGTGTGGATATAACAGTGTAGGTATCTCTTGTTGCATGTGTCTAGATGGGAAGGCAATCATAGGTGAGAGCTCAATATGGGTTGTGTGAGTCAAGGTGGTAAACCAATCTAGGAGAAGGAATAATTGTGAATTCAAAACCAGACATATCAGGCTAGCTAACTCCACCACCATTACCAGTGATCTAAAAAGGTGTTAAAAAGATAAGCTATATCTAATATAATTAATTTTTTTGCTGGATTCACAAATTTTCTGTAATGTTAGCCCTATAAATCATTGCCTGGTTGGTTGGGGCTGTAGATTTCACCGACCTCATCTCTGCAGAGCAGTAAGACCCCCCCATATGCGTGTCCTGGATATGACACTAAACAATCTGATGGTGAGGTTCCAGTAATGCTGGAGCTTTGGGGAATGTGGAGTACCCCTTCATTGCCATTGCTCCCAGGTCCCCTCTGGCCTGGAATGGTAGCACCTGATAAGGTTCCTATCTACGGGTTAAATGGAACTAAACCGTGGTTTTGACAATTAAACTGTGTACTTACATTTAAACTGTGCTTATGCTAGACTGAATTGTTTGAAATGGAACGGTTTTTGACATTAAAACTGTACTTACACTAAAGTGAATTATTCAATATAGAACTTCTGTACATATACTAAACTGAATTAGTTGAATTAGAACTGTTTGAATAAATTAAATAATTTGAAATAGAAATATTTTTGACAAACTGTGTACTCATGCTAAACTGAATTGTTTAAAATAGAATTATTTGCATAAAAATAGATTTGGCATTAAATAACCTACAAAGATTGATATGCCTTAAGACCCAACCAACCAACCTATAAATCATTTTCTTTTTCTTTCTTCCAGGAAATAAAAGGAGTATTCGATCAAGTTGAAGAAGAAAAGCAAGAATGGTTAAAACGAAGGCACCAGAACCTTAGCAGGTATGTATTCTCTTTGCAAACGTTCTTTTAACAAGTCAAACCAGAATTTTATTTCTCCACTAGATCTATGTCGATCATACACAGCCATTTTGAATGCTACAAGAACTAGTTGATTGTCCAATCAGCTAGGGCTGTAGAATATAACGACTGCATCTCTACAAAATGGTTAGACCCCCACCTCCTCTAAAAAAAACAGTATCCCTGATATGACACTAAACAATCTGATACTAAGGCTCTCGTAATGCTTGAGCTTTGGGGAATGTAAAGTATCCCTTCATTGACATTGCTCCCAGGTCCACTCTGGCCTCGAGTGATAGCACCTGATAAGGGTCCTATCCATGGGTCAAATAGAGCTGTTTGACATTTAAACTGAGTGCAAACAAATGACTTATGCTAAATTCAATTGTTACATATAGAACAGTTTAATCATTTAACTGTGTGTATCTAAAAAATGTGTTTACAAATCATATATTTAATATATATGTAAAAACAGTATTTGGAATTAAATAACCAATAATGGTTGATATACAATAAAAACAAACAAAGGACTAGTTGATGTAATGTAAGCAACCAATAAAAGAGACCTTTCTGTGTACACATGTAAACACTCTTCCATGGAGTCACTCAGTCAGTAGTGAGATACTATTAAGGAAGTTCATACACTGAGTGACCTCCAGATTCACCACAACCAAGCAAGTAGATTATTTACATCTTTTGCTGAGTGTTTTTACTAAATATTCCATCAATTACGTCTGCCATAGATGCTACAGTGCAAATTTGTTCTTTATGAATTTTGTTTTTTAACAAAGCTAAAATTGCCATTGAAATACAGAGAAGCAACTGATGGCAATCCCTAAGATGTGCAAGGAATGCTGGTATAAATATGAAAGGTCCCAAAGGGAATAATTTAAAGGGAACTAAGGTTAACAGGCTTCGTTATTTTTTTGATATTAAATAGCAGATTTGATATGGGAATATAAGAAACTTTTCCTTTGAATATACATACAAACACAATTAGTATTTTATATATATATATATATATATATATATAAAAGAGATGAACTCTAGAATTCCGTTCCTTGAAGTTTTGTTGTCTGATGATTGTGTGCACCACATGAAAATTAAGGTAGAAGACTTCTAGTGTTAATAATTTAAATATTTTTTAGGTTTTTATACCTGATCTGCAACAATAGCATCTACCTCGTTTTTTTGCCAACTTATTTGCATTTTATATATATGCACACACTGTTATTATTTTGTGTGTGTGTGTGTGTGTGTATATATATATATATATATATATAAGAGACTTCAGTTGGTGTAGTGTCTAATATGCTGGATCGGGATATAATAAGCAAGTTCAAACTCCATTTGTGCTATTTACGATCACTTTTGGACTAATCATCATCATCATCATGTTGTGCTGGTTGCACGGATACCCTTGACCCTCTCTCGCCACTTCTCCCTATCGTTCATTGCCTCTGGTAGGTCTTCAGAGCTACATCCCGCATCCTCACATAGCTGCTGTGTGTATGTTCGAACTGGTCATCCAGCTTTTGCTTGGCCATATGTGGGGGTCCATAGGAGTACATCACTTATGAGCTCGTCTCTGCTTCTCTAGCAGTGTCCTGCATGTCTGGTTCGTCTAACTTGGATAGTTTTCGTGATGGGAGGCAGGTGGTTGTATAGTTGGTGCTTTGAGGGGTGTTGCTGCCAGGACTTGTTCAATATTGCTCGCAACATTCTTGTGTAATTGCCATCTAGCTTCTTCTCCAGCCGTTTTGTTAGCGTCCATGTGGTGCATCCATACAGCAGTATTGACATGACCGCTGCCTGGAAGAAACTGCGTTTCCTTTTATCAGTCAGGTTTGATTTCCATATGATCGATAGCTTATCGATAGCTGTCCATGCCTTCGTTAGCCGCATGTCGATGGGAAAGGTACAAATCCCCTTATTTTTCCCCAGCTGTACGTTAAATAGTATCACTGCTATTCTTCAACAAAGATGGCTTTAACTTTAAATAACCTATAAAAATTTATATACCATTAAACAAAGAAATCAAACTGACCTATTTTTAGGGGGTGTCCCCGTGGTGTAATGGTTAAAGCGCTGGACTGCGGAATCATAGTACACGAGTCCAAACTCGACTCGTGCTATTATGTTCACTTTCAGACAAATACCCTTGGGCAAGGTATGAACCCCCTTATCCCTCTTAAATAGTACTGCTACTGTCCTTCTAAAAGGATGGATTTGGCATTAAATAACCTAAGAAGGTTGATATGCCATTTAATAACAATCTATCTATATATATATATATATATATATATAGACAAATGCCAAGCACCATATGCAATAAGGAGATAACAATAAATGGAGAAAAAATAAATAAATAAATAAAATAAAAAAAAAATTATTTTTAATTTATTGGAATCACAAGAGCCCTTTCAACCAATATTCTTCAAGCGAAGTGATTGGAAGTCGTTTAAAACAATGTAAACAGATTAATTAAAAGTGGAGTGAAAATGAGAATGGTACAGCAAGACCAAGGGGGAGGAAAAAAAAAATATATATATATATAGTGTAATCTGATGGAAACTCAAACTTGATTAAGTCGTCATTATAAATTTATTTCGGCAGAGAATATTACTATACTCTCCGTCTTGTCAACTTCGAGAAAAGCATGTATAAAGTCATCTGACGAGATGGAGAGTATTATAATATTCTCTGCCAAAATGAATTTATAATGACGACTTAACCAAGTTTGAGTTTCCATCCGATTACACAATATCCGCTCTGAATGTGAATTTTGTTTTATCCCCGCAAAGGAATAAGGGATTAACAATAGCCATACATTGAACACTCGCATAGATTTATATGATATTCCTCATATATTCTATAAAAAAATAATCCACACCCACTGTCTTTGGGTGCTGACTGGATATCATGAAAATATATATATATATATATATATATATATATATATACTGCATTTCCAACAGTACTTAGTTTTTATCAAAGCCAAGAGTAATAAACTGATATTTCGATAGACAAATTTTTGCTTAGTGCTTCCATGTTATCCCTGTTTTCATTGGTATTTTTTTATGTTCTCCTCTGAGAGACAAGTACTTTCACTGGTTCTTCGGATTAAGGACAATTATCTATCATCTTTGTGAACAACATCTAAAAGTCGTACATTTTCTTTTCCTTTTACAGGATTCTTTACATAAAGAATGAGAGCCTGATCAAAAATCTTGCAGATGCTGCAATGGAGGTGACTCAGCAAGTATTCCGGATGCAGAACAAAGAACGGAAGGAACTTGTAACCCACTTGAAACAATCTATGACTGACAAGATCCAAATCAAAAAATCATGGCAAGATCTTGTTCAACAACTAACACATGAAAAGTTTGTTTACAATTTCTTTCTTTTTTCTACTTCTCTATTTTTAGAACTCCTCAGACTCCTGGCTTGATAACTTCCACCTAGTACAAACACCAGTTACCCCCACCCAATCTAGAAAACCAATGATAAGCCAAGGTTATTGAGTTAATCATCTTGTCACAGAGAGCCTGGTCAAAGAGGACCCTCTCCTATGTACTATCTGGATTAGCAGGGCTAAATTTATCATTTGTCTTTTGAAGCACCCCTAAGGAGAAAACCAAGTGTACCGTAGCCACATGTCCGGATATGCGAAACATACATAGAATGTTCATAACATATATACATAGAACATAGGAATCCCGAAACATGAAAAACACGTAAGGACTTCTTAGTTCAGGTACGAAACTGTAAAGAAAAAAGGGGTTGGAACTCCTTCACGCCAACTATGCTGCTCGCACCAACTTTCAGAATAACACGACTCTGCAACTCACGCCAACTCCTCTTAACTCAATGTCTGCTTTCCGCTTTCAGAAGAACACCCCCTGCCTTGCCAATTTGGTCTTTTTATAGCCTCTTCTCCTCATATGCAAATTACCGCTACTCGCATATAAGGAGTCCACAAACTCACATTCCTCTTTTTTTCTTTTCCCAACGGTCAAACGCAGACGCTATGTGAGTAATCTATTTCATTACTTTTTATACCACAGAAACCTTTTATTACCTTTGAGTTTAAAGGTTCTTTGACATAAGGAGAGAGATACACATTCTTTCTATTCAGGCTTTTCCATTTGCCCCACCCGCAACACGTGTGGCACCTGCCACAAGGCCGCTGGCCTGGCTTCAGTGAGCAAGCGAAAGCCAACCATCTTCTCTCGAGGCAGAACTCAACTAACTAACTTTTTCAAAATCCCCAAAATCCTCTGCGCGCTTCCAGTGTGTGACATCACCCGCACTCTCTAGCCCCGTTTCACATCTGGGCTATGGTGACATCTCTGAGTGACACGTCCGCTCCGCCCGCACGCGTGAACACCTGCGTTAATGTTGCACCTAAGTAACCCATGCACTGAGCCGAAAGGCTCTCAGCCTAACTAAACCCAAAGGCATGGTACAAAATCCCTCGGCCATTATAATTATATTACACTAGCAGATCAAACATTTTTTGTGATAACCACACGTGTTTTGATTCACGCCCTTCCTATACACAAGGAAGTGACTTCCTGTTGAATCTGGCCTGGTGCAAGGTCAGATAACTCCATGGTCTCCTGGCTTGTAAAATAACTGAAAATGCAAAATGTTCTAATCTACTTTATAGGCTGTTAAATAACGGCGGGTAGACCTGTA
>OY757943.1:6504111-6529111 GCA_963585895.1 Sepioteuthis lessoniana
TTTAAGACTTCTTTTAATTTTATCTATTTTGATTGCTGTCAATTGTGTTCATACTAACAGGTCTTATAATTTTTTTCAGCACATGAAAAAGTAGATCCCCCATTAATTTATTTATTCGAAGACGATCATCAAACGTCGGATTCAGCAGCTTTGATATACAGATTATATACAAGCGAGAAAATTCAGTAAGTTTATTTTTTAACTTAAGTCTTCAATTGCTTTGCTAGAATGTTAACAGAAAAAAAATAATATATAAATCCTTTTATATAAAGACAAAAAGAAAAAACTTTGGGCGGTACCCATGGTGTATTGGTTATCGTCAGAGGAAATGGACACAGCGACATGAGTTCAAATCCTGGTTGAGGCTGATTGCATTTCACAAACCACTAATACCCTTGGGAAAGGTATGAATCCAATTCTTCTCCCTCCAGCTATGGGTAAATAGCAGGTCAGACTGAGTTCCTAGAAGGAAAAGTCTGAATTCAAACCTGTTAAACTCCACTTAAAAATTGACCTTGTGTCCTATCCTGTCCAAGCGGAAGGGTTGGTAAATATGATAAATTTATTTCAGGTTTTCATAAGTTCTTTTCAAGTTTTTTAATAAATAGATTTTGTAAATTAAGATAGAATTTAATTATTTTTTCTATATATCTTTTAATATTGATAAAACATAATAATCTCAGTAAAAGTAGAATATAAACTTTATCGACAGTTTTTATAAAAAGTCGCATACCACGAATTGTTATATAATTAAGGAATGATTTTTTTTAATACTAATCATTATTCATTAATCCTATTTTATCATTCATTTTGGTAAGGCTTTGAACCACTTGGGTTTCTTAGTCCAGGTGCATAGTCATTTGGTGCAGTTTTACGCTCGCGCGGAAAGGATATGACAATCACCGTTTGTCATAAAAACCCAGGAAATGGGACTGGAGTGTAGATGACGTCATGCCCAGAAGAGATGGTCCTGAGAATTTGAGGATTTTGAAAAGACATAGGTTGGGTATTCGACCATTAAAGATGGCAGTTGTGTTTTCTGCCGTTGAGGCATGTGGTCGAGTTTTGCAGATCTCTACCACAAGATATGCTGCACGTTGGGGGTGGGGTTAGCAACAGCAACAGCAGCATCCATTTGTTTTTACATTTTATATACCCTATTGGCTACCAGAGTGCTCAATTGTTTTCGAAGAGTTTTGCATTTTGCGAGTGGCAGCCGAAAATTCCTTCGCCAGAGTGCTCAACCTCCATGGGGGAGTGTATATATTCTCATCCACAGACAAACTGTTTTGTTCTATCAGAACTCTTCAGTGTGGCTAGACACGTAGGACGTTTGAAGCCGCGATCGAAACCCATCCAACTTTACGTTAGACTAAGTCTCAGACCGCTCGGCCAACAAGCGTACCACATTGGCTAAGGGAATTTTTAAGGTATTTATGTAGCTACAGCAACAGCAGCATCTGTTTATGTTTACATTTTATATATATATATATATATCACCTCATTATCATCAAGTTGTACTATCTTTCTCGCTCCTGTTCTGGATATGACATTGAATCATTTGATGGCGAGGCTCAACCCTTGGAGATTTGGTGAATGTGAAATACTCCTTCATTGCCATTGCTCCAGGTTGCTGGGGCTGTAGAATACACCAACTGCTTCTCTGCAGAGGGGTAAGAACCCCCCAACAAGTGTCCTGGATATGACACTAAGCAATCTGATGGTGAGGTTCCAGCAATGCTGGAGCTTTGGGGAATGTGGAGTACCCCTTCATTGCCATTGCTCCCAGATCCACTGTGGCCCGGATTGGTAGCACCTGATAAGGGTCCCATCTATGGGTTAAATAGAACTAAACCGTGCTTCTTTCACTATCATGATTTTTGCATTTAAACTGCGTATTTATGCTAAACTGAATTGTTTAAAATAGAACTGTTTTGACATTGGAACTGCTTACTAATGCTGAACTGAATTGCTCAGAATAGAACTGTTTTTGACGTCTAAACTGTGTACTTATGCTGAACTATCTGAATTATCTGAAATAAAACTGTTTGACATTTAACCTGATAGGGCCCTATCTATGGGTTAAATAGAACTATCGGCATACTTATACTAAACTGAATTGTTTGAGTAAACTGAATAGCTTGAAATAGAAATGTTTTTGACAATTAAACCGTACTTACATTTGAACTGCATGCTTGTGCTTAACTGAATTGCATTAAATAGAACTGTTTTTTCGACATTAAATCTGTATTTACTCTCAACTGAATTATTACATATAACTGCAACTGTTTTTTGACATTGAAACTGTATTTACACTAAACTAAATTGTTTAACATAGAACTGTTCTGACATAAAACTGTGTGTAAACAAAATCTGTACTTTTACAAAACTGAATTAGCTGAAGTAGAATTGCTTGACTCAACTGAATAGCTTGAAATAAAAATGTTTTTTTACAACTAAACTGTACTTACATTTAAAACCGTGCTTTTCCTAAACTGAATTGATTTAAATTGAACTATTTTTGACTCTGAAACTGTACTTACCCTCAACTGAATTGTTATATATAACTGAATACTTGGAAATAAAAATGTTTTTGACAATTTAAGTGTGTACTCATGCTAAACCGAATTGTTTTAAATAGAACTGATTATTTACATAAAAATGGATTTGGTGTTAAATAACCTATAAAGGTTGATATGCCATAAAACCAAACCAAACCATTGCTCCAGGGTCAATTCTGACCTCAATTGGTAGCACCTGATAGGGTTCAAACTATATGCAAACAAATGACTGATGTTAAATTGTGACTGTTATATAGCAATACTTGAAAGCATTTAACTATGTGCAAAAAAAAAACAGCTCAGGTTTGTTTAAGAATGTTATCTGCTAAATCATATATTTAATACATATGTATAAAGAAAATTTGGCATTAAATAACCTACAATGGTTGATATGCTATAAAACCCAACCCAACCAAATTATATATATTTAATATATATGTATAAAGAGAATTTGGTATTAAATAACCTACAATGGTTGATATGCCATAAAACCCAACACAACCAAATTATATATGTTTAATATATATGTATAAAGAGAATTTGACATTAAATAACCTACAATGGTTGATATGCCATAAAATCTAACCAAACCATATATATTTAATATATATGTATAAAGAGGATTTGGTATTAAATAACCTACAATGGTTGATATGCCATAAAACCCAACCCAACCAAATTATATATATTTAATATATATGTATAAAGAGGTTTTGGTATTAAATAACCTACACTGGTTGATATGCCATAAAACCCAACCAAACACTTTCTCTCTCTCTCTCTCTCTCTCCCCATCCATCCCTATCATCCATTGCTCCTGGCAAGTCTTCCAAATGACACCCAGTGTCCTTACAGAGCTGATATAAATCTTTATTGGTTGGCCAACACTAGTGCATATCTTTCCTTGCAGCTATGAGTTAAATACTATCACTGCTGTTTTTCTTTGTTGATGGCTTTGGCATTGAATAACCCACAAGATTTATATGCCATTGAACGAAGAAACAAAACCAAGTAACTCAGATCATTATAATATAGATGGCAAGTGATATTTACAATGAATTCTTTTTTTTTTTCTCATTGATACCCAATTTTTTATTTTTCGCAGGTTTACATGTGGCTGTACTGCAGTATCCCCATCAGCTGAGAGCAAAGGTGATTTACTCATAGGTAAGAAAGATTAGCTTGTTAACCATATCCCTACGGTAGATCATGGTCACTTGTTGTTGATTCTGCGGCCACCTTATATTAATGATTGTGTTGCAATTTCAATACCTACAAGGTACCTTGACTCTTCCTTCTCCGAGTTAGGTTGCCTATTTACAAGGCACCTTGACTTTTCCTTCTCCTAGTTGGGTTGCCTACTTACAAGGCACCTTGACTTTTTCCTTTTCCTTCTCCTTCTGCTAGGTTGTTTTGCCTACCTACAAGGCACTCAGGCTTTTTCTTTTTCCTAGTTGGGTTGCCTACTTACAAGTCACCTTGATGTTACCTTTTCCTTCTCTTAGGTTGGTTTGTCTACCTACCATGCACTCTTTTTTCTTTTCCTCAGTTGGTTTGCCTACTTACAAGTACCTTGACTTTTTCCTTTTCCTTTTCCTAGGTTGGTTTGTCTACCTACACGGCTCTCAGGCTTTTTCCTTATCCTAGGTTGTTTTGCCTACTTACTGGCTTTTACCTTTTACTAGGTTGTTTTGCGTACCTACAAGGCACCTTGACTTTTTCCTTTTCCTATTCTTAGGTTGGTTTGTCTACATACAAGACACTCAGGCTTTTTCCTTTTCTTTGTTTGGTTGCCTACTTACAAGGCACCTTGACTTTTCCTTTTCCTTCTCTTAGGTTGGTTTGTCTACCTACAAGGCACTCAGGCTTTTTCCTTTTCGCAGGTTGTTTTGCCTACTTACAAGGCACCTTGACTTTTTCTTTTTCCTTCTCCTAGCTTGGTTTGCTTACCTACAAGGCATTCTAACTTTTCCTTTTCCTTCTCTTAGGTTGGTTTGTCTACCTACAAGGCACTCAGGCTTTTTCCTTTTCCTAGGTTGGTTTGCATACTTACAATGCATCTTGACTTTTCCTTTTCCTAGGTTGTTTTTCGTGCCACAAGGTACCTTGACTTTTTCCTTTTCCTTCTCCTAGGTTGTTTTGCCTACCTACAAGGCACCTTGACTTTTCCTTTTTCTTCTCTTAGGTTGGTTTGTCTACCTACAAGGCACTCAGGCTTTTTCCTTTTCCTAGGTTGTTTTGCCTACTTACAAGACACCTTGACCTTTTTCTTTTTCCTTCTCCTAGGTTGTTTTGCCTACCTACAAGGCACCTTGACCTTTTTCTTTTTCCTTCTCCTAGGTTGGTTTACCTACCTACAAGGCATTCTGACTTTTTCGTTTTCCTACGTTGGTTTGCCTACCTACAAGGCACCTTGACTTTTTCCTTTTCCTTCTCTTTATTTGGTTTGTCTATCTACAAGGCACTCAGGCTTTTCCCTTCTCTTAGATCTGTCAAACTACAAGACCAGAGAGTTCAGTTTCCCTATTTACTCATTGCTGGAGGAAGAAGAGATGAATATTTTCCTAAAGACAATCATGAAATAGGAATCCTTTGTCCAGGTTTTAAACTCAGTTTGCCAAATATATTTTCTAAAACAATTTGTGTAAAGTCACTTTCACCTCCAACAGAAATCACGTGGTGTCGTGACTAAGGTGCTGAACTGTGATCTCAAAGTGAGTTCGTATACTAGTTACAGTATTTTGTTCACTTTTAGATTAATACCCTTGGGGAAAAGGTATGAACTCTCTTATCCTCCCAGCTATAGGAAGCCCAGTTGGCTGGGGCTGTAGAATACACCAACTGCATCTCTGCAGAGGGGTAAGAACTCCCCATCATGAGTGTCCTGATTATGGCATTAAACCATCTGATGGTGAGGCTTGAGCCTTAGAGATTTGGGGAATGTGGAGTACCCATTCATTGCCATTGTTCCCAGGTTTACTCTGACTTGGAGTGGTAGCACCTGATGGGGTCTTATAGGTCAAATAGAACAAACTGTGTGCAAAATAAGGACTGATGTTTGAAAGAAGAGGGGAGGATAGTATTCCTCCTCAGCAACAGAAAGAAGAGTCTCTCATAACTGAACATGTGGAATCAATTTCAAGCGCTGTTGCTGTGTTGTCTTTTTCTTAATAGGTGGACAGCCGAATTTCTGCGCTGAAAATATTCCTTTTTGCCTGCAACAATTTTCTCTAGCCGTCCTACACCCAAGCTGCGTTGCCAAGACTGTAAATGCCTCTGTCACTGGTGCATTCAGGCAGGAATTAAGTAATCATACTAAAATGCCACATCCGGGTCAATTGCACTATGTGGTAATTTACATGTGCGCCAGCGTGTAGGTAGTCCTGACGTCAAATACGATTCACAATCGGGAGGATGTGAGTTTAATCTCCCCAATCACCCATTTCTCTCTCCCTGATCTCATTTTACACATGTTCATGGCCCGGGAGACCTGGGTTCAATCCCAGGTCGAGTCATACCAAAGACTTTAAAAATGGTACTTGATACCACCTTGCTTAACACTCAGCATTATAAGGTACGGTTCAAGGGTAAAGTGGAGCAATCCTGGGAATGGAGTAGCGCCCTCCCCTACACCTTGGTGTAGTAGCTATCGAAAAGGGAGCCTTCGGGTCACCCTCGACTCTGGTCGCTAACTTTACATACTTTACAATGTTAAATTGTGGCTGACATATAGCAATACTTGAAACCATTTAACTGTGTGACAAAAAGAACTTAGGTTTGTTAAACAATGTTATCAACAAAATGTTTACATATCATATATATATTTAATATATATGTAAACAGGATTTGGCATTAAATAACCTATAATGGTTGATATGCCATAAAACCAAACCAAACCAAACCAGCAATTGGTTTATGAGGTGCACACAATAAGTTTCCAGACTTTTTTGTATTGGCACTTTTATTGATAGTTCATACATGAAACTCTAGTCCTCTTCGAAGTAATCTCCTCCGGCTGCAATGCACTTGTTATACGGTTTCAACAACTTCTGGAAGGCCCCATGGAAGTCATGGAAGGCCCCATGTCAAATTTTTATGTCTGCTGTCTGTTGTTTAATTTGTTTTGTCCAATTCTGTACATATCTTGTGTTTCTTTCAAAGGTATTATTAGGGAACAAGGACCAACTTTCAATGACTTGGCCCCAAATGGATATCAAGGAGTTCTTATCAATATGGTACCAGTCATGGAAAGCCCCATGGAAGTCATGGAAGGCCCCATGTCAGCGTGTCAATGACCTTCATCACAGCCTTTTTCATCTCCTCAATTGTCTCATAACGACAGCCTCTGAGCTTAGGGAATAAGCAAAAGTCACAGGGAGCAAGGTCTGGACAATAGGGAGGGTGACGAACTGTCTTGATGCCCATCTTGCTCAAATAGTCTGTGATAAGGATGGAGTTGTGGACTGGTGCATTGTCCTACTGGAAATGCCACTGAGTCATTTGAAGAGTGCTGGCCTCTTCCCTAGGAATCTCTTGCTGAACTCCCTTAAAACCTCAACATAGTAACCCTAACACTAACCCTTTGGCCAATCAACTCTGGTGTATTGACTTCCTTACTTCTCCCACACCTCTCATCATCCCTCACAGACTCCCTGGCTTCCTTGAATCTCTTATGCCACTCAAAAACTGATTCTTGATTCATGCAAGATGGTTGAAAAGCAGTCTGAAGCATTCCATGCATTTCTGTGGTATTTTTTCCAAGTTTTAAACAGAATTTTTTGCATACCGTTCTTCTAAAGTGTCCTCACGTCCAGATTTCATTTTTGAAATTCACCAGCTGTGACAATCAGGCTTTAGTAGTGTGTTTTCCAATTGCTGCTGTGGTTGTTCATTTGAACCAGAAATCATAAAAATTGGCCAGTCATCTTATGAGATACATAGCAATAACATACTGAATTTTCAAGAGTCTACGATAATTTTAAATGCCCATACGAAAAAAGTCTGGAAACTTATCGTATGCACTTCGTATTTTTTGTTTTTTTCTAATTTCTTAACAATGTTGTTAAATAGAAAGATAAGTCTAAAAAATAATGAATTTTTTAATAATTCATGTTTTTACCGTTTTTATAAGGATTTGAGGGTTAGAATGTAATTTAACATAGGATAAACCTCTTCCCTTTATGTAATATCATCATCATCATCATCATCATCATCATGTGCAGGTAGCACGGATATCCCTGACCCTCTCTCGCCACTTTTCCCTATCGTTCATCGCCTCAGGCAGGTCTTCTGGACAACATCCCGTATCCTCACATAGTTGCTGAATGTATGTTTGTGCTGGTCGTCCTGCTTTTGCACGGCCATGTGTCGGGGGTCCACAAGAGTACATCACTTATGAGCTCGTCCCTGCTTCTCCAGCAGTGTCCTGCATGTCTGGTTCGTCTAACTTGAATAGTTTTCGTGATAGGAGGCAGGTGGCCGTACAGTTGGTGTCTTGTGGGGTGTTGCCACCAGGGCTAGTTCAAGGTCTGCTTTAAATATATTACTTGAAATATTATGTAAAAAAAAATAATTAGTCTCAAATAATATTTTAGTAAAAACCATTTTTAAAAATCAGAACTGCCAGTCAATATGAACTTTGTCTTTTTTAAAAATCTTTTCAGGGGAACAGAATGTTTATTTTATTGCTGATATGGCCGTCTCAGACATGAATTACACTCAGGTAAGTCTTACATATCTTTTATATTTCACCATATGATTGCTTGAAAAAAAAAACTGACTTTAGCATTAAATGACCCACCAAGGTTTGACATGACTTAAAACCAACTGACCAACTAACTTGAAACTATAATTGGTAACAAAAAATTTTTATTATTATTAGTTACTGGAAACCAAATAATTGTTTGAAAATAAAACAAAAAACTGACTTCAGCTCTGAATAATCCAACAGTGGTTGACATGTCGTTATACCAACTATATATCTATATAATGAGAAGTTTCCAACTATATAACAAAGATACAAATGGAATCTTCAGTTTACTTTTTTATGTCATCAACCAAGAACCATTAAAAAATTATTTCAGATAATATCTCTTTCATAGTATTGAATAAAATATATCTAAAAAACTTGAACTATTTATTACAACAAATTTTAATGAAATTTCAATGGCTTAGGCACACATAGGAAGTGATTATTTTCATTGATTATTGTTGTCCAAGTTCTTTTAGATGTAGTGAAAAGTCATAATTTTCTAAAAAGATAATCTTCAAAAATTTGAAATTTCTTAAGATTTTCTTTTTCTTGATTTGATATTCTAATTTATGATTAGCCTTTTGTTAATGGTGTGTAAGCAGGTGTCTGAGTTTGAAACAGGTCAAATTGTAGCATGCAATGATTGTGGACTGTTACTTCATGATATTGCAAAGGAATTAAATTTCAATCATTCATCAATTGATGTTTTCCCCAAAAATTATAAGAAAATTGGGAATTATCACGAACAAGAAAGTTGTGGCCACAAGAGAAAAACCACTGCATCTAAAGACATGAAAATTGTAAGAGCAGCAATTGTCTTGATAAAAACTTTTATGTCTGCTGTCTGTTGTTTTATTTGTTTTTTCCAATTCTGTACATTTCTTGTGTTTCTTTCCAAGGTATTATTAGGGAACAAGGACCAACTTTCAATGACTTGGCCCCAAATGGACATCAAGGAATTCTTACCACGATGGTACCAGCTGAAGGATGTTGGCCTTGAAATATTTCTTACAAATGGCAAAACATGTCTATTAGCATTCAATTCCACTGAGGTAAATAAAGACTTTTTCTATCCAAGGAATCTTTTTAGAATAATATCCTCATCTTTGTTATTTTTATTATAACATTTTGAACAGTCAGCTCTTCTTGTTTTTGAGTGCATTTTGCATCTTGTGATTTTCACGTGATTTCAAATGAAACATTCTATCTCATTGAATCCAGCATGTTGTTCACATTCTCTGCTTTTTAGGATATTGGAACCTTGAACTGGTTCTTTCTGACATTTTTATTCCATATGGTGCCTCACTAACTTTCTATATAACCTGTGTGCTTCTATACTACATTGACCAGGGATCGAACTTGTGACTTCAAGACAAGGAGAAGAAATATTTGTACTGTAAAATCAATTTTCAAGCAAACTCCCTCAGGAAAATCATTGGTAAAATCATTTTAAAAGCAAACTCCCTTGGTAAAATCATTTTTCAAGCCTACTCCCTCGGTAAAATCATTTTCGAGCCAACTCCCTCAGTAAAATCTTTTTCAAAGCAAATTTACCTGGTAAAATCATTTTCAAAATAGATTACCTTGGTAAAATCATTTTCAAGACAAATTAATTTTTTTAAATCATTATCTAGGTAAAATCATTTTCAAATCAAATTCACTTGATAAAACAATAATATCCACCTACAAAAAAAAACCCCTGTTTACTAGGTTATATATCAGTTTATAAAAATTGCAACAAAAATGAAAGAATTCTCTATTCTTTTTTTATTTCAGGAGCGAAATCAAACAATGAAGCAGATGGAAACATTAGAGTTGCCCAATTTAGTCAAGGGAGAGAACTTGTCCAGTATTCAGCAACTGTGGTGTAGCGGACGCATGACAAACTTTGAATATTTAACTCACCTGAATAAAATTGCCGGACGTTCTTTCAATGATCTGATGCAGTATCCTGTGTTTCCATTCATCATAAGGGATTATGTCGGCACAGAAGTGGACCTTTCATCACAATCACTTTACCGGTTAGTCTGTTTCTCTATAATAGTTTTATAGCAATTATATAATAGTTGATAGTTCTTTTACTATTTCTTACACACACACACACACACACACACACGTATATATATATATATATATATATATATATATATATATATATATATATATATATTCATATATATACCGTGATTTTATGTATATAAGATACACTATTTTTCTAGGTTTTTTAATCCAAAAATTAGGGGTGTGTACCATACATGATAACTATAACTGCCTCACTGTATTTGGAACAGGATCACTGATAGTAAGTTATATCTATGTTGCGAGAGATATGACGCACGCAGCAGCTCAAAGTGAGCATGAATAGGTCTGGCATGTAAAATGAGATCAGAGGGAGAGAAACAGGTGATTGGGGAGATTGAACTCACATCCTCCCGATTGTGAATCATGTTTGATGTCAGGACTACCTACGCGCTGGCACGCATGTAAATTACCACATTGTACGATTGACCCAGATGTGGCATTTTGGTATGATTATTTAATTCCTGCCTGAATGAACCACAAAGAAGTCATTTTGAGTCTTGATGACGCATGATAAGAGACAAACTTGGATGTAGGACTGCTAAAGAAGATTGTTGCAATCCAAAAGGAATTCATAGGAAGTAGCTAAGAGAACTGTTATTTTCAGCGTAGAAATTCGGCTGTCCACCTTTTATTAAGAAGGCGACGCAGCAACAGCACTTGAAATTGATTCCACGTGTTCAGTTACAAGAGACTCTTTTCTTTCTGTTACTGACGAGGCATACTATCCACCCCCATTTCTTCTTTCAATCTATAATCCAAACTAACATGTTTTACACCATTACAAAGAATATTCACTGGAATGTGTATTTGTTTATAATTTTGTTTCACTTAATATCAGCTTTTTTTTGCAGCAAATTAGTTGCATTTTTATGTGAACATGTCTATGCATTTGTCCTAAATGCTTTGTACATTTTGTGTTTTAAGGCATCATCGTCATGTCGTGCCGCTAGCACGGATATCCCTGATGCTCTCTCGCCACTTCTCCCAATCATTCATCGCTTTTGGCAGGTCTTCAGGGCTACATCCTGTATCCTCACATAGCTGCTGTATGTATGTTCGAGCTGGTCGTCCTGCTTTTGCTTGGCCATATGTGGGGGTCCATAGGAGTACATCACTGATGAGTTCGTCCTTGGTTCTCCAGCAGTGTCCTGTGTGTCTGGTTTGTCTAACTTGTATATTTTTCATGATAGGAGGCAAGTGGCCGTATAGTTGGTGCTTTGAGGGGTGTTGCCGCCAGGACTTGTTCAATATTGCTCTCAGCATTCTTGTGTAATTGCCATCTAGCTTCTTCTCCAGCCATTTAGTTAGCGTCCAAGTAGTGCATCCTTACAGCAGTATCAATACGACCAATGCCTGGAAGAAACTGCATTTCATTTTATCAGTCAGGTCTGATTTCCATATGATCAAGAGCCTATCAATAGCTGTCTATGCTTTCGTTAGTTGCGTGTCGATGTCTTTTTCGATTGATGAGACGCTGCTTCCTCGGTAGGTGAATTTGTCTACTAGTTTCAGAGAGATTCCGTCTAGTGTAGAAATGTCGCCTGTTTGGTTGTAACACATATATTCAGTTAAAAGTTGAACAAGTACCAAATTCTGGTTAAATTTAGCTGCTACAAATTCTAAAAAGAATATTTATTTCAACATTTACAGTGTATGTTATACACAAAGAGTATATAGTTTTGGGTGTTGCAGGGTCTTCACTCATCACAAACAGAGTAAGAAGGAGAGAATTTACATGGCGTAGTGGCTAATTTACTCAACTGTGATGTATTGGGTTGAGTTGCCGCCACGTCTCTTGACTGCAAAAACCAGCAATCACTAGCCAACACTTTCTTTTAGTATTCGATAACTCTCGTCTCTTTAAACCGAATGCCACTTCTCCTCTAATCAATCAGAGTGATGACGTGCGTTGTTTTTATGTTATTTTCTGCCTGCCCTCATTTGCATGTGCATCTTCACTCTCCGTGGTTTTACATGACTTTTGGCATGAAGATGTGGGACCATTGCAATAAAAGCTCGCTCAGGGCAGCCATTTTTTTTTTTTTTTTTTTTTTTTTTTAGTCAAAGAAACAGATGTTTGCATGGGGGGGAGTGCCGATTTTCTTCCTACTTTTCACTACATGTGGGTTTGGTTTCTTTGTTTAATAGCATATCAACCTTTGTTGATTATTTAATACCAAAACCATTCTCCTAGAAGAACAGTAGTGGTACTATTTAACCCATAGCTGGGAGGATAAGGGGATTCATACCATTCCCAAGGGTATTTGTCCAAAAGTGAACGTAATAGTGCGACTGGAGTACAAACTCTCTTCGTACGATTCCACAGTCCATCGCTTTAACCATTACACCACAAAGACACCCCCTATTTTCCTTTAGTATGTTTATCATTTGATTGGTTTGGTTTGGTTATTGTTTAATGGCATATCAACCTTCTTGGGTTATTTAATGTCAAATCTATCCTTCTAGAAGGTAGTGGTACTATTTAACTCATAGCTGGGAGGATAAGTGGGTTCATACCTTTCCCTAGGGTATTTGCCCGAAAGTGAACATAATAGTGCGACTGGAGTACGAACTCGCTTACTATGATTCTGCAGTCCATCGCTCTAACCATTACACCACGAGGACAGCCCCCTTCACTACATGTGATATCGTTTTAAGCAAGTTCAAAATCCAGTCATGTTATTACATTCCACTTTCAGACTAATACGCTTGGGGAAAAGTATAAACCTTCTTATCACCCCTCCAGCTTTGGGTGGTTAAACAGTACCTCTTCTGTTCTTCTATCAGGGTGGTTTTAGCATGAAATAAGCCATAAAGGTTGATTTAAAAAAAAAGAAACTAAATGGTAACTGCTAAAAGTGGGACAATACAAATCCTCAGAAAAATCCACTAGATGGATTAAGATATCATTTCCATGGATTGTTACTGTTGAGAAGTGATCCGCCCCAGATGGATTGCCTCGGTGAAAGAATGTCATGTTGAAAAGCTTGAAACGTCTGATAAATGTTGCATAGACACTGATGACTACGATGTTCATGGTAGCTGAGTAAAAACACAGAAATGCAACTCTCATCAAATGCAGGACTGCTGTTGTTTTATTTCTTCCAGTGAGTTTCAGGAACTGTGCAAGTCTGTGGAAATGGATAACAGACTCTGTGCTGAGTATATTCTTCATTCTAGTTGGAACAAACTTTTCTCATATCTTTGAAGGGTTTGATTGCTAACTGTCCACATTATGACATGTCGTCTTATGTCCCCAGCCATTGGAAGAGACTGAATCAAAAAACCAGCAGTTTTTATTGGGTTTCACGGTATACCGAACGCCCAATTTTGCTTTGCATGGATGACATAGCTCGAGCATCTTCTGCCACAGTGGCAGAAGATGCTCGACCTATGTCATAAATGGATAATTGAACCTGGTCAGCTTGGTAAGTCCTGGTTAACTGTTATTTTCAATTTGGTATCCTAGATCAAATATATCTTGTTATCCCAAGCCCACTGGATGAGATGTTGAACTTTCTCAACTTGTCTTTCTTCTGGCTGATAGCTTTTATTCATAACTTATCCATTCACACCCTGTGGCTACTCACTTACAATGTTACATGAAGCCAGGAACATCACTGAGGATACTTCTCATGTGAGATGTGTCTTTATTGATAGATTATTTTTGTGCCTCTGTAGAATACATGAGTAATCTTATTGGAAAATGATTTTTTTTTCTGTTTTTTGATATATGTATATTTATTTTATTTGCAGAGATCTTTCAAAGCCAATTGCTGTACAAGATAAATCCCGAGAGAAGAAATATATTGAGAATTATCAGGTATTACAGAAAAATAAATCTTCAATTTTTCTCATTTTTTTCTTTGTAATGTTTTTTTAAAAACAAAACAAGGCCACATAGGCTTCCTATTCCACATATCCTCACATTTGGTGGCCATGTGCCATACTAAATTTATTCAATGATCAACTTTTTCATTTTTCTTGGTAAAAGTAACACCTTTTAATTTGGGGGGGGACAGGGCATGGAAATTTGGGGATGGGGATGGGAAATTGGGGGATAGGGTATGCAAATTTTGTGGGGGCAGAAAATATGGAGGGATGAGGCATGGAAATTTTTGAAGGTAAATTTTAATTTTTTTTTTAAATGTCCAACTTTTTCATGTAAACTCTCACTTAAGTTTATTTTTTTAAATATTAGTGTACTTT
The DNA here is from genome assembly GCA_963585895.1 of Sepioteuthis lessoniana. Lineage (NCBI taxonomy): Eukaryota > Metazoa > Mollusca > Cephalopoda > Myopsida > Loliginidae > Sepioteuthis > Sepioteuthis lessoniana. The sequence goes on from OY757943.1 coordinate 6,518,716, forward strand.
GATTTTTAAATATTTGTGTACTTTGATTTTTAAATGTTAGTGTACTTTCATTTTTAAATATTAGCGTATTTTCATTTTTAAATATTAGCGTATTTTCATTTTTAAATATTAGTGTACTTTCTTTTTTAATTATTAGTGTACTTTGATTTTTGAATATTAGTGTACTTTGATTTTTGTTAAAATGCTATTTCTTAAAGTAAACTCTTGACTGCTTATTTCTATACAAAAAGATTCCACTTATAATTACTAATATAAATTATAAATTAAAATGGTTATATAGATGTATCTATATGAAGGGGTGCTGGAAAGTTCTAAGACTGAACGAAAAGTGAATGACTTTTTTGCATTTTTATTAAATTCTTTGGAATTGAAAAAGGCTTAAAGGAACTGTGCTAAGTGTGTTGGATTTTCCCAGTCAGTCAGGGCTGTAGAATACACTGACTGCATCTCTACAACAAGTGTCCTGGATATGACACTAAACAATCTGATGGTGAGGTTCCAGTGATGCTGAAACTTTGGGGAATGTGGAGCACTCCTTCATTGCCATCACTCCCAGGTCCACTTTAGCCCGGAGTGGTAGCACCTGATAGGGCCCTATCTATGGGTTAAATTGAACTAATCTGCATACTTATGTTAAACTGAATTGTTTGAAATAGAACTGTTTTGACATTGAAACTGTACTTATGCTAAACTGAATTGTTTGAATTAGAACTGTTTGACTAAACTGAATTGCTTGAAATAGAAATGTTTTTGATAACTAAACTGTGTACTCAAGCTAAACTGAATTGCTTAAAATAGAACTGATTATTTGTATAAAAATGGATTTGGCATTAAATAACCTACAAAGATTGATATGCCATAAACCCAACCAACCAACCCTCAGTCCATGGGGAACACATGCAGCACTTTTATAATGTTCTTTACCTTTTGATGTTGACTGTAAAGATGTAACATTACACATATAATTCATTAATCTTCAGTGTTTAGAAGATTTGAAATCCAAGTCTCTCGCTTGCCACATCCTTGATTTCTACAAAAATCATGTAATTGTCTTTAATTGGATCATTTTGAGATGAGGCTTCTTAATCTGAGAATTAATCTTTATTAATTGCGGACTTTTTGTCCTCATCTTGGTAGTTTTTTTGTGTTGTTTCTTCTTTCACTACGTTTCGGCCAAATTTCACCTCTGGCCTTTATTTACTTCAATGTCGATGATTTTTCAACCTTATCAGCCACACCCAGCAAATAATGAGTACATTTGACACTACATATCACTATGAACAGTCATTCTCAAAAATGAAACCTACCAAGAGTATGCTGCATTGGCAACTGTCAAATCATCACTTGTTTGATATACTCCAGTCAACTTCTTCATTTAATCCTGATATATCGTTTTTATGATTGTAAACAATATCAGATATTTCATTAATGAATTATGATTGTTACCGTGTGAATTTAACTATTTTTTATACCCTTTTAAGAACATGGCACCATCTGCCCTCAAGCTCAAAAGTTTGTGGACTCTTACTCTTTGGTCATTCCTTCTTGGCCAGGTCAATTTTTCAACACCCCTGTGTAGTTTTGTACATATATATATATATATATATATATATATATATAGTGAGAGAGAGAGAGAAAAAAAAACTAACAATTCAGCTACAATAAATAATGAATAAACATAAAAATTTTAAAAGTATACAAAACTTTAATATTTGAATTCTTTTTCTTTTTTTCCAAAATCAGTACTTGAAGCAAGAATATGAGAAATTTCTGCAGAATAATGATGAGACATTCTATCGAGTTGCACCATACCATTATGGTAGCCATTATTCCAACAGCGGCACCGTTCTTCATTTTCTTGTGCGGCTGCCACCTTTTACAAAGATGTTTCTCAATTTTCAAGGTAGGCCATCATTTCAATTCCATAAAAATAAAGATAAGATTTTTTTTTTATTTTCTGATTGACATGAACAATTTTGGCATTAAACCAAGCTCTATAATCGACATTTCTCCGACAAGACACAAATAAGGAAAAAAGTAAAGAATAAAAATATATTTCTCTATCACTGACGAGTATTGTATTTTGTTAATGTTATAAAGATTTCCATTTCCTTTCCAACCTCTGTTTTGGTTCTCTTTCAGTAACCTTTGTTAGGTTACAACAGTTGCTATTACTCCCAGGTCCACTATTATTCTGAGTAGTAGAACCTGTTAAAGTCCTATGAATGGGTAAAGGATTGATTTTAATGGCATGTCAACCCATTTAGGATTATCTTATGCCTAGAGGTTAGGGAATCATATCCTTTGTATATATTTACCCAACCCCATCACAAGGGCAGGATGTAAGACAAGGTCAATTTTTTAAGCAGAATTTAACAGGTTTGAATTCAGTTTTCCTTCTCCTAGACTGGTTGCCTAACCAAGGCTTCAAAACCAAGCCTGCTCTATTGTTTACCCATAGCTGGAAGGAGAGAAGTGAGGGGGATGGTATGCCTCCTCAGCAACAGAAAGAAAAGAGTCTCTTATAACTGAACACGTATAATCAATTTCAAGTGCTGTTGCTGTGTCATCTTCTTCTTAAAAGGTGAACAGCCAAATTTTTACGCTGAAAATATTCCTTTTTGCCTGCAACAATTTTCTCTGGCAGTCCTACACCCAAGCTCGTTCCTTGTCGTGCGTCGCCAAGACTGTAAACGCCCCTTCCCCGGTTTATTCAGGTAGGACTTAAATAGTCATACCAAAATGCCACATCCAGGTCAATCACACAATGTGGTAATTTACATGCACACCAGCGTGATGGTAGTCCTGATGTCAAACACGATTCCCGATTGGAAGGGTGTGAGTTCAATCTCCCCAATCACCCGTTTCTCTCCCTGATCTCATTTTACATGCCAGACATATTCATGCATACTTTGAGCTGCCACGTGTGTGATTTCTCTCACCACAAGTTCATACCTTTCCCAAGGGTATTAGTGCTATGCGAAATGCAAACAGTCTCATACAGAATTTGAACTCGTGTCACTGTGTCTATTTCCTATAATGATGACCATTACACCATAGACACCTCAAGAGTGTCCAGAACTGGAGCCTCACCACCAGATGCTGTTTTCTTTTTTTTGGAAGGGGGTCTTATTCCACTTTCATTTTCTGCCCACAGGGTTGAGTATTTAAGATTGTTTTTCAATATGCTTTACTCTTTTGAATAAAATTATTTATTTCATGGACTATATAAATGAATTGCCCAGTCAGCTGGGGCTATAGAATACACCGATTGCAACTCTGCAGAGAAGTAAGACCCCTCCTCTCATGACTGTCCTGGATATTACCCTGAACAATCTGATAGTTAGGCTCCAGTAATACTAGAACTTTGAGGAATCCAGGTCCACTCAGGCCCGGAGTAGTTGAACCTGATAGGGTCTTATCTATGGGTCAAATAGAACTAAACTATGTACTTATACTAAACAGAATTGTTTGAAATAGAATTGTTTTGACATTTGACTGTGTGTAAACAGAAACTATACTTATGCTAAACTGAATTGTTTGAATTAGAACTGTTTGACTAAAATAAATTGAAATAGAAATGTTTTTGACATATAAACTGTATACTTACGCTAAAATGAAACGTTTTAAATAGAACTGTTTGACTAAAATGAATAGCTTGAAATAGAAATGTTTTTGACAATTAAATTGTGTACTTATGCTAAACTGAATTGTTTGAAATAGAACTGTTTATTTGAAATAACCTTCAAAGGTTGACATGCCATAAAACACAAACAGCCAAACATATGTATATAAAATTTTTCATTTTTGTTGTTTTTGAATTTTCAGTATTGGTGTACATTTTCTTTTTTGCTTTCAGACAACCACTTTGATTTGCCTGATCGAACATTCCATAGTATGGCCATAACATGGAAGCTCTCCAGTTACCAATCAACAAGTGATGTCAAAGAATTAATTCCGGAATTTTTTTTCCAGCCAGAAATGTTTGCCAATTCCGAAGGTAAATGCTATTAATGATAAACACAAAACCAGTTTTTTGCAGAAAAGTATTGTTGTTAGAAACATGGGTTAAAGAAAGTTAATTTGAGGTGAGTAAGATGACCATTGTATAATATAGTGGTAACTTCCAATCGTCAGTGACCCTGGTATCCAGCTGCAAATGTATTTAACTAAATCCTCTACCACAAGTAGAATATGTAGGACGGACTAGGTTCTTCAGCCTTGTTGAGGCAACTAGTCTAGGAGAAGGAAAACTCTGAATTCAAACCTGTTAAACTCCACTTAAAAATTGACCTTGTGTCATATCCTGCCCGAGCGGAGGGGTTGGTAAATAGTACCACAAGTAGAATATGATACAAGGTCAGTTTTTAAGCAAAGATTTAACATCAGAATTCAGAATTTTCCTTCTCCTAGATTGCTTGCTATATCAGGCTTAAAGAGCCCAGTTTGAAAGAATTTCAATTGGGGGGATATCTTTCGAAAGGGTTTTCGTGCTAGGTGAAATGCACACAGCTTCAGCCAGGATTTGAACTAAGGTCATCGGGTCCATTTCCTACAATGATAACCATTACACTATGAGCGCCTCCAGCAGTGTAACCAACACCAAAATGTTAATCACAAAGACCTCTTGTTGTCGGTGCAAGAGATGGTCAAACACAAGACTTAGGGATTTAAAAAAAGGGTTACTTGCTTTGTTACAAGGAGAGTGACTAGTCACATTTCAGGGCTAAGTGAAATTACTACCCTCCTCTAAGGGTGGGCTATAATTTCTCCAAAAATAGATCTTTCTTTAATCAACTTGAAAATATCACTTCATGCCTTCCTATTTTTGAGACTGGCCCAGAAGGAAGTTATGAGGCTGAGGAAGGTTTGGTTATTGTTTGTGGTTGTATGGTTGTCAGGTCTGAGTTTTTGGTGTCTGACTTCTTTATTCTTCCTCTTACCCCATCAACCTGTCTTCCTCTTTTCTTTAGAAGGCTGCAAGAGAATTTAAAGGAAGGAAGGAAAGAGATGAAGATACCTTTTAACTCAAAACTTTATTTTTGGTTCCATGACTATTCTGCAGTGAGCAACATTTTTCCTGAACCAATGGAAATTGTCACGTTGCCCAGGAGACTGGAGTTCAATCTCAAGACTCAAAAATGGTACTTGATACCTCCTTGCTTAACACTCAGCATTATAAGGTATGTATCAAAAATAAAGTGGAGCAATCCAAGGAAAGGAGTAGCGCCCTCCCCTACACCTCGGTGTTGTAGCTATTGAAAAGGGAGCTTTTGAGTAGCCCTCGACTACGGTCGCCAACTTTACTTACTACTTATAAGTCTGAAGTTCATTGTTTATCCAGTGGATTATCTCAGTATGGTATGTTAACATAGATGGTTGCTAACAAGAGAACCATTTTCAATGAGTTGTGAGTTTGAAGGCCTGTCATATATCTAATAGGTATGTTCAGCAAAAGCTGCTGCTGGTAGGAGAGCTAATGTGCTGCAAAGCCGTGACTCAACAGACACATGTTCTTCCCACCACCAGCAGGAAAGAAGTGGGTCCTTCAACTTGGAGTAGTCACTGCTTGACAGAGATGATTTCTCTTCAGCATCTGGAAGCCCTTTTCTCTAGGCATGTGCCATTCTTGCTTCCTGTCAGGGTTTCTGGGAACTGCCACAGTTTTGGATTTGTTTTTTTCTTTTTAATCAATACCTACAAATTTGTAACATCAGCAATAGTGGAATTTTTCTGTGACCACCTGTCCGATTTTTACTTTCTTGATGATCATCTTGTTATCATCTCTTTATGCCCGTGGTGTAATGGTTATCGTCATAGGAAATGAACACAGCGACACGAGTTCAAATCCTGGACGAGACTGATTACATTTCACATAGCGCTAATACCCTTGGGAAAAGTATGAATCCAATTTTTCTTCCTCCAGCTATGGGTAAATAGTAGGACAGACTAGGTTCTTCAGCCTTGGTGAGGCAACTAGTCTAGGAGAAGGAAAACTCTGAATTCAAACTAGTTAAACTCCACTTAAAAATTGACCTTGTGTCATATCCTTCCCGAGCGGAGGGGTTGGTAAATATGGTTATCATCTCTTTATTTTGTCTTTTTCTCTAGTAAAATTCTTCAAGATATATGACTTTTCAAGATGTTAAGAATATACTTTACTGGTCAGCACTCCTTGTAAAGAGTTGCTAAGTGACCATTGTCTCAAGGAGAAGCTTATGTACCCTTTAATCGCTCTTGCCATTTTTCTACCCAGTTAAATCTTGTGGAATGGGATTGAATTCAAGAGTTTTCTTTCACTTTAACTGGTTGTTCTACCAAGGCTAGAGACCTCAGACTGACATGTTTCTCAATAAATCTAGTGTCAACTGGGTGCTATTCTGATGATGCTAGACTTCTATCACAAAGAGTCCTCAATCCATGACCTGCAGACATTCAACTCTTCAGCCAATATTTCAGATTTTCTTTTCCCTTTTTGATGTTGACTATAAAGAAGTGCCATTATAACTGCAGATGGAACTCTGTGATCTTCAGTGTTCAGAAGATTTGAAATCCAAGTTTGTTGCTTGCCACATCCTTGATTTCTATAAGAACCACTTGCTTCCATCTGGACAATTCCTCAACCTTATCACCCACACCCAGCAAGTTGTGAGGCCATTTGGGACTACATACCACTGTGAACATTGCCCAGTCAGCTGAGGCAGAAGAATACTCCGACTGCACCTCTGCAGAGGGGTAAGACCCCCCAACAAGTGTCCTGAATATGACTTTAAACAATCTGATGGTGAGGTTTCAATGATGCTGGAGCTTTGGGGAATACGGAGCACCCCTTCATTGCCATCACCCAGGTCTGCTCTGGCTGTTGCATTGATAGGGTCTTATCTATGGATCAAATAGAACTATTCACATTTGAACTGAGTGCAAACAAATGACTTATGCTAAACTGGATTGCTTGAAATAGAACTGAATACACCAACTGCACCTCTGCAGAGAGGTTAGACCCAAATGGGGCCACCTGTTTGGCTGTAGGTGGCAACCTGTAAGGCACTAGGACAGGATCCTGGTGGTTGAGTAGTCATTGATCCAGTAACAGTGGTCAATGACTTGCAACACACCACTTTGGCTCTTACTTGGTCTGATGGGTGGTTGGATAGGCCCAATCCGATCAATCAGCTGGTCATGTCAAGCCCTAACACCTATGTTTTATCCAAACCATACTTTTAGATCTGCACTTGCAGCAAGTTCCGAGCCCTTATCTTTCAGGTGCTAGAAGACGGTGGCAGTGGGTCAATTGTGTTGAGAGGATAGGAATTTGACCAGTGCTGAGAATCTGAAATTAGCAACGGCTTGAAAACCTACCCTCAGCTTGAGTATACTGGTTGTGTATCCCCATCTTGACCAAGGCAAATAGGTTTCCCCATTGGTTCATTCCCAACAAAAGTTGGCCTCCATGGTGGAGCACAGGGTTAGCAAAAAATATACAGCACCTATGGCATCCTCTTATTAAAAAAAAATTTAAAAAAAGACTGTTTAAATAAGATTCAGAGGCTGAGGCAGCAGACTTCTAGATTCATTATCATTGAATCTTTGGAGGAGGTTTACCTAGCCAAATTCTCACCTTTCTTTATAGAAAAAGTATTATCAACAAGAGCTACACCGAAAAATGTGAAGAAAATTTGAATCAAAAACTTGCTTGTCGAGGTGGAGAGCTGGAGGCAGGCAGAAAGCATTTTACAATCTTTACTCATTCAGTGGCTTCATTCATTTGTTTTATTCGTGTGCCTTTTTCCAAGCCTGACGTACACTAAATTATTCCAAGGAAAACTTATATAAAACTTTAAGATTAAATTTTGGGGGACTAAGCATAACTACATGTCCCCCTACAAACTCCTCCACCAGTGAAGATCATTCATAACACCAATGAATGGAGGTGCCCGTGGTGTAATTGTTATCGTCCTAGGAAATAAACACGGCGACACGAGTTCAAATCCTGGACGAGACTGATTGCATTTTACATAGCTCTAATACCCTTGGGAAAGGGATGAATCCAATTATTCTCCCCCCAGCTATGGGTAAATAGTAGGGCAGACTAGGTTCTTCAGCCTTGGTGAGGCAACTAGTCTAGGAGAAGGAAAACTCTGAATTCAAACCTGTTAAACTCCGCTTAAAAATTGACCTTGTGTCGTATCCTGCCCGAGCGGAGGGGTTGGTAAATAGGATAACACCAATGAATAACTAACATCAAATACAAATTGAAAAATCACAAAAAATTCAAACAAAATGTCCAGAAAAGAAGGAACATTATCAAGACAAAAAATAGTACACTTGCACATTACCCACTCATACCTCTGTCAACTAAGAAAAATGCACAATAACCCTCTCATCAAACTTGAAGAAACAGAAGTTCTTGACGTTCCGAAAGGTTATATTTGACTGGAAATTAACATTCATCCCACACATAAATATTTAAAAAAATCAAATCCACCCAAGCCTAACAATTGCGAATGGTCGCCCATACAGAATACGAAGCTGACTAACAAATGCTCCTTAAGCTATACAGATCCCTTATCCGCTCAAAACTAGACTATGATATTTTTATCTACAGATCAGCCAGGAGGTCCTGCCTCAAACAGCTCGACCTTATACACCATGAAGGCCAAAGACAGGTTTTAGTTGCTTTCAGGACTTCTCCAGTTGACAGCCTATACACTAAGGCCCATGAAGTACCCCTACAACTCAGATGTGAAATTGCCCAGTCGGCTGTAGAATACACTGACTGCATCTCTGCTGAAGGATAAAACCCCACCCCATGAGTGTCCTGGATATGACTCTAAACAACCTGATGGTGAGGTTTCAATAATCCTGAAGCTTTGGGGAATGTGGAGTACCCTTTCATTGCCATCCCTCTCTGGTCCATTCTGGCCCAACTATGGGTTAAATAGAACTAAACAGTGTACTTATGCTAAATTGAATTTCTTGAAATAAAACTGTTTTGACATTTAAACTACATACTTATTCTAAACTGAATTGTTTGAAATAGAACTGTTTTTGTATGCCAAGCTGAATTTTTTCAAGTAGAATTGTTTTTGACATTGAAACTGTACTTACGCTAAACTGATTTGTTTGAAATAGAACTGTTTTAACATTTAACTGTGTGTAAATAAAAAGTATACTTATACTAAACTGAATTGTTTGAATTTTAGCTGTTTAACTAAACTGAATAGCTTGAAATAGAAATGTTTTTGACAAACTGTGTACTTATGCTAAACTGAATTGTTTGAAATAGAACTGTTTATTTGTATAAAAATGAATTTGCCATAAACCCCAAACAAACAAACAGATATGAAAAACTGGCTCTACAATACAACATAAAACTAAAATCTTGCCCATTCAACCCAACTTATGACTGCATCCTCAACCCCAAATACAAGCAACACATTGAAAAAAGGCAAAAATCAGTAAAACCTTTTTGGCCTTCAGATAAAGTCTACTCTCAAAGAATCCAATATCTCTAAATAATATCCATGAAAACATTCTACCTCAAACACCACCTTGGATCATTAAAAAACCCAAAATGATCTTTGAACTGAATGAACTTAAAATAAAAACCCATCCCATTACTTACCAGGAGAAATTTCACAATATCCTCCAACACCATTCCAACCACCTATATGTCTTTATGGATAGCTAGAAGAACAATGACAAAATGGCTTGTACAGATGTTTTAGATAAAACAATTATCAAGAAAGCTCTTCCAACATTAAGCTCCATCTTCACAGCAGAAGCCCATGTAATAGACCTAGCTCTCAACTTCATCTCATAAAGTAAACATAAGAAATTTATCATATTCTCAGACTCACTCTCTGTCTTACTATCATTAAGCAATAAAAAAAAAACTTCAAACCCCGCTAATCATTAAATTGTTGAGTAGACTAGACTAGACTCAATGTCAAATAGTAAAGAAATAATTATATGCTGTATCCCAAGCCACGTTGGAGTGGGAGGAAATAAAAAGGCAGACTCAGCAACCAAACCGGCCTTACATCTTATCCCTCGACAAATTCAGGGTTCCATATGCTGACCTGAAACCCAAAATCAATAAACTCCTTCACACAAAATGGCAACAACGCTGGAATAATAACATCCACAATAAACTCTTCCAGATTCAGCTCACTTTGGGAGAATGGAGACCAGCTTTCAGAGAACAAGTAATAATATCCTGATTGCACATTGGTCATACAAGGTTTACTCACTCTTTCATAGTGAAACAAGAACAACAACCACAGTGTTTAATGGTGCATGACAAACATTGTGGCTGTTGTTCTTGACATGTCAAACCCTTGCACCATTAAACACATTCTCATAGAATGTAGAGATTTCACTCTCATTAGAAAGC
>OY757943.1:6536611-6544111 GCA_963585895.1 Sepioteuthis lessoniana
ATAGCCTTCTAAACCATCTTAATCCAGAGCTTATTCCATAATGGTACATTTTATCTATAAGATTTATATATGCAAATGTAACAACTATTCTAGGACAGTGAAAGCAGTAAAAATTAATTGTATTTCCTGTCCCATAATAGTTGGTACATTAGCATATAAATTTCATACACAAAATGTAACAACTGTTATGTTATAAAAATAGTATGATTTTATATTCATTAAGTTTTCATTCCAGTAATATATTATAATGATTCTTACTTGAAAAAATTTGCACGTATGTTTATGAAATTTTCCCAAAATAGACTTGAAACATATATACATTTATTACATACATATAAAATTTTCTAAATTTTCTTTTACAGTAAATTAATAGTGAATTAAAAATATATATATATATATATACATTTTGCCCTGGTCAAAAATTAAGGAATGCATCATAAATCCTTGTTAGATTAATATTTAAACTAAAGAAAAATTCAATATTTAGTAAATTTTCCTTTGTAGTGGATTACCTCATTGCATCTTTGATCACATGAGCCAATTAACTTCTTACAAAAAGTGGTAGTGATACTTTCCCATTTTTCTTTCAGAAAACCCGATAAATCATCAATATTTTGAGGATTTCTGTTCTGAGCTTTCTCTCCTATGATTTTTCATGCATTCTCTAGAGGATTCATATCTGGGCTTTGTGGTGGCCACTTCATGACAGCTATTCTTTCCTCTTTAAGAAAACTTAACATAGTTTTAGCTTTGTGGCAAGGCACATTGTCTTGCATAAATATTGGAGTTTCAACTGTCCCTTTGCATAAATGAGGAAGAGCATTGGCAAAGAAGTTTTTTATAAACACTGGCATTAATATTACTGTGAAAACGAACAATGGGTTCTACTCCTGCTGAAAAAATCATCCTCCACACCATTACGCTGCTGTATCGACACGGTCTTTTAATGACATTTTAACAATCATTCGATCTTCCCATTTGGTAGTCATAGGAGGCCTGCCAGTTCTCGGTTTTAGTTCAAGTGTCTTGTCAGCCTTAAATCTACTGATTTCGTGATAAACAATGCTTTTTGACCTTTGTACGATGCCAGCAATTTCAGAATATGATTTGCATTCTTCATGATTTACTAAAATGAACTTTTTTTCTTCTCGAGTTAAACAATTATGTGCTTTCGCCTCCATCTTGCTTAAAAATAGTTCCGACGATGTATGACAGTTGACTATAAATAAAAATTAGCAATCAAGTAGTTTAAAAATTACCTAAATTTTTCTGGTTCATCATCATGTTGTGCCGCCAGCATGGATATCCCTGACCCTCTCTCACAACTTTTCCCTATCATTCATCGCCTCTAGCAGGTCTTTTGGGCTACATCCCGTATCCTCATTCAGCTGCTGTATGTATGTTCTAGCTGGTCATCCTGCTTTAGCTCGACCATATGTGGGGATCCATAGAAGTACATCACTTATGAGCTCGTCCCTGCTCCTCCAGCAGTGTCCTGCATGCCTGGTTTGTCTAACTTAGATAGTTTTCATGATGGGAGGCAGGTGGCCGTATAGTTGGTGCTTTGTGGGGTGTTACCACCAGGACTTGTTTAATAATGCTCGCAACATTCTTGTGTAGTTACCATCTAGCTTCTTCTCCAGCCATTTAGTTAGCGTCCAAGTGGTGCATCCATACAGCAGTATCGACACGACCACTGCCTAGAAGAAACTGCGTTTCAGTTTATCGGTCTAGTCAGATTTCCACATGACCGATAGTTTATCGATAGCTGTCCATGCCTTCGTTAGCCTCATGTCGATGTCTTTTTCAGTTGATGAGACACTGCTTCCTAGGTATGTGAATTTGTCAACCAGTTTCAGAGAGGTTCTGTCAATAGTGTTGCCTAAATTTTGACCATGGCAAAATGTATATTTATTTTTTTTTTTAATTCACTATTAATTCAATGTAAAAAAAATTTAGAAAACTTTATATGTGATATAAATTCATATATGTTCCAAGTATATTTTGGGAAAATTTTGTAAACGTGCATGCAATTTTTTTCAAATAAGAATCCTTTAAGTATTTGTTGTTGTTCTGTTCCTTAACTTATGGCCACTACTGTATTTGATGGCTTACTGGAGATCAAGTCACTGCAAATTTCCTTAATATCTGTGTGTGTATATATATATATGTTAGGAGTGTGTATTATACTTGAGAATTAAATATCAACTTTTTTCTGGCTACGTGTCACCTTATTCACGACGACATGACTGAAAATCACTTCTATCTATGGTCCAAACTAACTAATGTATTACAAACACCTCTTTTTTTTTCTTTTTTTAAACCATTGTAGAGAAATAGCCATTGGAATGTGTATTTGTTGATAATTTTTTTCTTTGTGAACTTATTTTTGTGAAAAGTTTCTCACAATTTGGTGCAAATGTGTCCTTGCTTTTGCTCTAAATACTGTGTAAATTTTATGTTTTAAAAATCATATGATCATATATGAATTCTTATTTTTAGTTGCTACAAACCTGATAAAAAGAGGAACAAATGTTAAATTAAGTATCGATTTAACTGCTACAAATTCTAAATCGTCAATACACATTTTACGCAAGATTTTTTTTTTTAAATTTTGTAGCTGAAAGTTTGGGGTGCATATTATATATGAATATGTGTTAAAAACAATTAATTATTGCATATATACAAGGGTTGGATGAAAAGTTCATTGGCTCACATCATATCTGATGTTGATAACATTTTTTAACAAATGGGATCCAAGCACTGCAACACCAATGGAAGAAGTGTGTAGACTGCAAGAGGTACTATGTTGAAAAATAAACATCATTAGTCACATTCCATTTGAGTATCTTGGTCAGTCTATGAACTTTTCAGCCGATCCACGTATATTGTGCAAGAAATCCCTGCAGGTTTGTGCAGATAATAAATATAAAATCTCTAATGATAAATATTATTCAGATAATGATAAAATCTCTAATGATAAATATTGTTCAGATGATGATAAAATCTATTATGATAAATATAAAATCCATAATGATAAATATTGTTCAGATAATGATGAAATCTATTATAATAAATATAAAATCCATAATAAATATTGTTCAGATAATAATAAAATCTATAATGATAAATATTGTTCCGATAATGATGAAATCTATTATGATAAATATTGTTCAGATAATAAAATCTATAATGATGATTATTGTGCTGTTGTTAATAATGATAAAACATTGTCTTAATAAAATCATTTTATTGTTCATTTTTGTTTTACTTTGATTTTTTTATTATAATTTATTTGTGGTAACATTATTGTGATAATTTCCTCTTTTTTGTTTTTTTGTAATTTTAATTCTTTTTGTTAATTTTACATTTTTTTTATCTGACTTTTTTATAAAAATTATCATCATTTAAACATTTTATTTAACTTCTTTATTCTATCAATATTGACTTTATTTATAACTGTCTCTGTCCCATGTTAGTTTTTATAATGGTGTCTGGCAGAATGATCACTTGGATTTAAAATTGCTATTTCCCAGTCTCTAGTAATGGTAAGCAGATGGGAGGTATGTTTTTGTGCAGCCATGGGCATACCTTTTCATTTGTCATCATGGCATGAAATGGTCAATATTGTATGTTTGTTATTGAAATTCATCTCACTACATGGCAATATCTCGTGGCTGGCTTCCTCACCAGATCACCTTGCAATTAATTCCTCTAGGTTCCCAACAAATTTTGGGCCATCCGCCACTTTGGTAATTCTAAAGTTCTGAAGCCCCCCCCCCCCTGGAATATTCAATTTTTACATATTCAAAATTTTTCTGCAATTCACACAAAGGAAGCATAAACGACCTTTAACTTGGGCTCTGAACAAAAATATTATCATGCCCCCACATTGAGAATTACTGCTCTAGGGATAACTGAAGACTCTAGTGTTCGAATATAGGCTGCAGAGAACTGAAGGATTGCAACAATACTAGAAATAATGACCAGGTGAGCATTGCAGGACTTTGGAGTGATGGTTCAGGACTGTGTATAGTGTGTCTTGGGAGAAAGCATTTAGACAATTTTTTTTAAAAAGTGATGATAATGAAACAAAATGATAAATATTATTGTTTTTTATAGTAAAATTATATCTTAAAATAAAATCCATGTTGCCTTGTTTCATTGAAATTCTAAACCTGAAACATCATTCTGCCTGACCCTGTAATTTCAAATAAATTTCTTACACTAAAGATATTGATTATCATTGGACAGAGATAGTGTTATTCATAACTCTTTCACTTCTGATTATCAGCCAAATATTCTTATACTGATCTATAACAACCTCCATATAAAAGTAGATATGAACATTGGGAATGGAAAAGGCAGAGGAAGCAATTCTTGGGTTGGAAAGGGCAGAGGAAGCAATTCTTGGGAATGGAAAGGACAGAGGAGGCAATTCTTGGGAATGGAAAGGGCAGAGGAGGCAATTCTTGGGAATGGAAAGGGCAGAGGAGGCAATTCTTGGGAATGGAAAGGGCAGTGGAAGCAATTCTTGGGAATGGAAAAGTCAGAGGAAGCAGTTCTTGGGAATGGAAAAGTTAGAGAAGGCAGTTCTTCATGTTAATTCTTGTTGCTTTTTATCTCAGCTGACCAAATCTGAGCCACTGAAGCCATTTGAGAATAATTATGACGATTATACATGATTCGGTTCAATAAAATTTGCATTTTATATGAAAATTGTGATGTAGTGAGGAGGGGCTTCATAGCATAGATTGTGGGTGGGGGTCATGAACCCCAAACATTAACATGTGCTTATAGAGTAGAAATTTACTAAGCTTTTTGTTTAGATGTGTCACAAGGCCGTATGAATGGGGCACTTAATGAGAATCAAACTTGTTCATGAAGGTTTGCTAGTCTAGCTTGCTAACCATTACACCATCAGAGGTGCTCACACTATTTGTGCATGTATATACCAAACCCATCCTTGAAAAATACAAATTTAACCAGGGCCAAACCCTATAAGAAAAAAAGAGACCAGATCCATGGGAGATATATATATATTTATATCCCACGGATTTTACAATTTGGCCTCTTTTTCTCTTTTGATGGCTGAGGTGTGAGGCAATAAATGTTTGCTGTGAATGATGAATCAAAGATGTGAAAAGAATCTTGTTCATCTAAGAATGAAGAAGCTAGCCATGTGGTATCAGTTGTCCATTTTTTCCTGTTTATATGGCCTCAGAGACTGAATGGAGAGGATAAAACAATGAAAGGTCCTGATGCTAAAGCAAGTTCTATTCTTGTTTCCCACTCTCCTGCTGAGTACCCCTTCATTGCCATCACTCCCAGGTCTACTTTGGCCTGGAGTGGTAGCATCTGACAGGATCCTATCTGTGGGTCAAATAGAACTGTTTGATATTTAAACTGAGTACTTACAAATGACTTATGCTAAATAGAACTGTTTGATCATTTAACTGTGTGTAAACAAATGACTGATGTTTAATTTAATTGTCAGTGATATTTCGTAGTACTTGAAAGCATTTAACTTGGTTGACTTATGCTAAATTGAAGTGTTAAAAATAGAACTATTTGATCATTTAACTGTGTGTATCTACAAAATGTATTTACAAATCAAATATTAAATATATATGTAAAAACAGGATTTGGCATTAGATAACCAACAATGGTTGATATGCCATAAAACCAAACCAACCAACTACTAGTCATCACTGACCTAACAGTTGTTTGTGGCTATGCTATCGTACTGATTACAAGAATACTGTGTGTGGCAGAAACGCTTCCCACATTTTAAACTATCTTGTGTGGGGCAAGTGGTAATTGTAGCGCCATCTAGTTTGTCTTTTTTTATCTTTTTTTTTTTTTTTTTTTTTTTTTTATTGTGATACAGTTATAATCATGGCTTGGACTGGTGCACACTGCGTGTTTGCTGTTGAAACATTTTGTAAGACTTGTGAATTTGTAATTGTTAGAGAGCTTTTCTTGTTATATAAGAATGATGCTCACTTTTATTTTTCTGGTTGAAAGAAGGGCGGGGTATATAGTATGCTTACTCAGTAACAGAAAGAAGAGTCTCTCATAACTGAACACGTGGAATCAATTTCAAGTGCTATTGCTGTGTCGTCTTCTTCTTAATAGGAGGTGGACAGCCGAATTTCTACACTGAAAATAACGGTTCTACATAGCTTCTTCCTGTAAATTCCTTTTTGCCTTTTTGTTCTACACCCAAGCTCGTTTCTTGCCATGCGTCACCAAGGCTCAAAACGCCTTCTCTCACCTCTGATGCATTCAGGCAGGACTTAAATAATGATACCAAAATGCTACATCAGGGGCAATCACACAATGTGGTAATTTACATGTGCACCAGCATGTAGGTAGTCCTGAAGTTAAACACGATTCACAATCGGGAGAATGTGAGTTCGATCTTCCCAATCACCCGTTTCTCTCTCCCTGATCTCATTTTACACGCCAGAATATATTTGTGGATGCTTTGAGCTGCCGCGTGCATGATTTCTCTTGCCACACTGGTTGTGCATTAATAAGCAGAATTTTCTATTTTGAATATTGCCCAGTCAGCTGGGGCTGTAGAATACACCGACAGCACCTCTGTAGAGGGGTAAGACCCCCTCAACGATGTCCTGGATATGACACTAAACAATCTGATGGTGAGGTTCCAGTAATGCTGGAACTTTGGGGAATGTGGAGTACCCCTTTATTGCCATCGCTTCTAGGTCCACTCTGACCCCAAGTGGTAGCACCAGTAAGGGTCCTATCTATGGATTAAGTAGAACTAAAGTGCAATTTCTTGAATTTACTTTTTTTTTGCACTTAAACTGCATATCTATACTAAACTGAATTGTTTAAAATAGAACTGTTTTGACATCTAAACTGAATTATCTGAAATAAAACTCTTTTGACGTTTAACTATGTATTGCTCAGTAGAATACCCCGACTGCACCTCTGCTGAGGGGTAACCCCCCCCCATGAATGTTCTGGATATGACGCTAAACAATCAGATGATGTTGGGGCTTTGGGGAATGTAGAGCACCTCTTCATTGCCATTGCTCCCAGGTCCACTCTGACTCGGAATGGTAGCACCTGATAGGGCCCTATCTATGGGTTAAATAGAACTAAACTGCATACTTATGCTAAACTGAATTGTTTGAATTAGAACTGTTTAACTAAACTAAATAGCTTGAAATAGAAATGTTTTTGACAATTAAACTGTGTACTTATGCTAAACTGAATTGTTTGAAACAGAACTGATTTTGTTTAAAAATGAATTTTGCATTAAATAACCTACAAAGGTTGATGTGCCATAAAACCCAAACAACAAACCAACCTATTCTGAATAGCATCATTCTGATATAATGTGAAATGTGCATGGAAAGCTTTCTGTGTAGCAATTAAAGATTCAGAAGCTTTTAAAAAAATTCTCAATTGCAAAAGTATGGTGTACACTGGTCTAAAGTATGATCATAACTGATCATACCTAAATAA
>OY757943.1:6556611-6714111 GCA_963585895.1 Sepioteuthis lessoniana
GAGCATCCACCCTTATTCTTTCCATGTCTGGAAACCCTTCATCCCACCCCTAGGTTTCCTGGCTGGAAAATAGCTGAAAATGTAAGAAAATGTAATCTGTGACTTAATATCCTTATTGATTGTATTATTGCTGGGCAATAGCTATGTAGAAATTTGGATTCCCAATCTGTAAATCAGGCCGCCTGGGTATATGCAAGAAAAGTAAATTTGGCGACCAGAAGGCTCCCTTTTCAATAGGTACTACACCGAGGTGTAGGAGAGGGTACAACTCCTTTCCCTAGATTGCTCCACTTTACTCTTGATATGTACCTTATATTGCTGAGAGTTAAGCAAGGCGGTATCAAGTCTCATTTTTAAAATCTTCAGAATGATGCGACCTGGGATTGAACCTAGGTCTCCCAGACCATTGGCAAACACTCTGCACACTAGGCCAATGCGCTGGTATATGTAATTCTCCTTGATATCAACCACTCTGGGTTCTAAGGGTTAAATAGCAGGAAACACAATTTCAGATAGGGGGAGGGTGTTGAAAATGGAGGACAGGAAGCAATTATTTCTAAGAAAGTTAAGCGTGGTATAGCTCAGAACCAGAAGTAAGAGAAAAAAACTGCTATATAAAACATTATATAATACTGAGGAATAATATATATATATATATATATATATATATATATATATATACACACACACACACACACAGTGTATCACAAAAGTGAGTACACCTCTCACATTTCTGCCAATATTTAAGTATATCTCTTCATGGGGCAACACTGACAAAATGACACTTTGACACAATGAAAAGTTGTCTGTGTGCAGGTTATATAACAGAGTTAATTTATTTTCCCCTCAAAATAACTCAAAATATAACCATTAAAAGCTAAACCCCAGCCAACCAAAGTCAATACACCCCTTAGGGAAAGTTGTCAATATCAATATACACCATGTCAATTGTCAATATTTTGTGTGGCCACCATCATTATCTAGAACTGCCTTTACTCTCCTGGGCATGGAGTTTACCAGAGTTTCACAGGTAGCCACTGGAATGCTCTTCCATTCTTTCTCGGCAATATCGCAGAGCTGGCAGATATTTGAGACTTTGCACACCTCCACCTTCCGCTTGAGGAGTCCCAAAGATGTTCTATTGGGTTCAAGTCAGGAGACATGCTTGGCCAGTCATTGATCTGGCTACAGAGTGGTCAATGACTTGCAACTCACCACTTTGGCCTTTATTTGGTCTAATGGGTGGTCGGATAGGCCCGATCTAATCAATTGGCTGGTCATGTTAAACCCTAGCACCTATATGTTTTATCCTGACCATACTTTTAAATCTGCTCTTGCAGTAAGTTCCCAAACCTTATCTGTTAGGTGCTAGAAGGCAGTGGTTGAGGGTCAATTGCATTTAGAGAATAGGAATTTGACCAATGCTGAGAACCTGAAATTAGCAATGGCTCGGAAACCTACCCTCAACTCGAGTATACTGATTGTATATCCCCAAGGTGAATGGGTTTCTCCTTTGGTTCATTGGACTCTGTGGTGGGGGGTGGAGTGCAGGGCCAGCAAAAAATATAGAGCGTATATGGCATCTTCAAATAAAAAACTGAAGGAAACCTGTCTGAATCAGACTCAGAGAGTGAGGCAGCAGATTTCCCCAGATTCATTGTTATTGAGTCTTTGGTGGGGGTGTGCCTAGCCAAATTCTTGCCTTTCTTCACAGAAAAACTAATTTCTACAAGGGCTACTCCGAACACTGTTAACAAAACAAGGAATGGCTACTTGCTTGTCAGGGTGGACAGCCAGAGATGGGCAGAAAACATATTAAAATTGAAAACCTTTCATACAACGAGATGCAGAGCCTACCCGCATGAGAAACTCAACACTTCCAAAGGAGTTATTAGGAGTTGGCATTGACTACAGAAGAGGAGATAGCATCAGCCCTGGGAAAACAGAGTTACAGATATAAACAGAATCAGAAAAGACGAAAAATGAATCCAGACCAACACTTACATCCTAACATTTAATCAGCCCTGTACTCCCAAGGAGGTGAAGATTGGCTATTGTCTTGAGAGAGTTGAGCAGCATATCCCAGTTCCCCTGAGATGTTTCAAATGCCAAAAATATGGACACCACAAGAAAGCCTGTAGAGGATGACAGACATGTGTCAAATGTGGTGAAAAGGACCCTGACCACATGGAGGAAGATTGCTTTAAAGAAATTACATGTGCAAACTGTCGACAAGATCATCCGGCTTATGCAAGATCTTGCGCTGTTTACAAAGATATAAAAAAAAAAATTGAGGTTAAATACAAGAGGAATGTGTCCTTCCTGGAAGCAAGGAGAATTGTCGGGAGCTATATGGGAGAAAACAGCTATGCCTCTGTTGCACAGAGGGCAGATCATAGAACCAATGAAAACAAATGTACAACATTCATAGAGAAATTGATCCAGTTGGAAGCCAATGATTGGCCAAAGATTCAGGAACACCTGAAAAAACTACACTCAGCCAAACTTTACCAAGCACCAGCTCAATAGCAAGTTGGGAATGGGGAAAGATCCAATGTTGTAGTTCAAACAAAAACACATGTAAGATCTACCACTCCAATACAAACTACTCCTAAAAGTGCAAAATCTTCAACAAAACAGCCGTTACACAAGTCACCAATCCGTCCACCAAAAAGCATTAAAGACAGACTAAAAAAACTTGTCTCCCATAAAACCTGAACAACTTAAACAAAAATCACAAGCTCCCATGAACCAAGCTGCAAAAATACAGATGAATACAAAAGGGAACAAGGAAAGACCAGGAAGCACATTCAAAATGCCCTCAAGAATAAAATCGCTTATAAAAACCAAACAGTGCAATGCTCAGGGATCAACAAAACCCCTACAAAGGACCTATAGTATAGAAAGTATGGATACTGACACAGACCACATAATTACCAACCTTAATCTTGAAGAAATAATCAATAACTACAATACATGAAACCACTTAACTGTGGGCAAACCTATAAACTCACTCACCTTTTTAAATGTTAATCTCTTACATATCATATGTATCTATTTAAATGTCTGCAAACGAATGACTGATGTTAAATTCTTACTGTTACATTGCAACTCTTGTCATAATTTATCTGTGTGCAAACAAATGAGGAAAAGTAAATAGAATGATTCATATTGAATAGAAATACTTGAAACCATTTAACTGTGAAAGAAAATTAGCTCAGGTTTGTTTAAAATGTTATTACAAAAAAAAAATCACAAATCATGTGTATTTAATATATAAATCGAAACAGGGTTTGTCATTGAACAATTCGCAATATTTTATATGGCATAAAATCAAACCAACTTACAAAGAACTGTTTTTGACACTTTAACTGCATATTTATGTTAAACTGAATTGTTTGAAATAGAACTGTTTTTACATTTTACTGAGTATAAACAAAAACTATACTTATGCTCGAACTCATCCGATGCACACCAGTGGACCCCTTCACATGAACAAGCAAAGGCAGGACGACCAGCTAGAACCTACATACACCAGCTCTGTACCAATATCAGATGTAGCCTTGAAGACCAACCAGAAGCAATGGACAATAGAGAAGGGTGGCAAGAAAGGGTCAGGGATATCCATGCTTATGATGATATGTATTTATGCTAAACTGTACTGTTGTTTTTTTGTATAAAATTGATTTGGCATTAAATAACCTAAAATGGTTGATATGCCATAAAACCCAACCAACCAACCTAAACAGGGTTTATCATTGAACAATTTGCAATGTTTGATATGACATAAAAACAAACCATCTTACGAAGAACTGTTTTTGTCACTTGAACTGTGTACTGATGTTAAACTGAATTGTTTGAAATAGAACTGTTTTACATTTTACTGAGTGTAAACAAAAACTGTACTTATGCTAAACTGTACTGTTTGAAACAGAGCTGTTTTTATGTATGAAATTGATTTGGCATAAAACCAAATCAAACCAATCAGCTCCCTAAAATCTATCTCCACTTTCAAAACAAAAATCTTTAATGAAACCTGGTATATTTGTCTTTAAATCCTTCCCACCTTTCATGCGACAACTATACTCTGTCCATTATCTTATCATTTCTCCTCACATGTTTTTAACTAGAAAAACTCGGAAAACAATCTCTGTCTGAAGAAGTTCAAGATAAAATAAAACCAAAGGAAATATCGCACATCTAAATTTGAGTTAAGTGTTTGATTTATCCACCTTTTCACATATTTCTATCATACTGTCAGATTCACTACAAACTTTTTCAACATATATATATTAAAATGAATTGGTCCACAAAGAGATTTGTATTTTTTAAGATTTATTTTATTTATTTCATTCTTACATACGTTTATGCTTCCAGCTTATTACTTTCATCAGTAAACATATATGGTACAATAGGGTATTCAATGAGACTTGAACTGTTTGAAGTTTGAATGATTTTCACTTGGTTATAGGTTTATGCAGAGGTCACTCTTTTCTTTTCTTAGTAAAGTAGACTAAAGTAGACACACTTTTCTAAAGTGTGTCTACTTTAGTCTCTTCCTCCCTAATTGGTCTCTGATATGTTTTTGTTATTTTACCCTGGGTGTGTGTGCGTGTGTGTGTGTGTGTGTGTGTGTGTGTGCAGGTGGTTTCAGAATTCACTTACAGTTATTTCTTCTCTGTGTGTGCGTGTGTAGTAGTGAGGTTTGATATTTACTGGTGATTATTTTTTACTAATAATTTTTTCAAATAATTTTTGTGTGTGTTATATGTATGTTTGCTTCCATTTGTGTGTGTGTGTGTATGATTCATTTTTTATTCAACGTTGACTTAAATTTATGTATGAAATTTGTTTCTTTTGTTTGAAATAATGTGTAGTCATTAGTTTGGTATATGGGTATAATTTTAAATTTACCTTGACTACATTTGTATGAGTGTTCCAATACATTTAATTTTCTATTTTCTATTATTTTCATATTGGTCTTGTGAAGTGATATTCTGGTATTGAGAGCCTGTGTTGATCCTATGTATATTTCTTTATCCTTGTTATATTTGTTTATGTAGACTACATTTTTTGAGTTGCACCTTAAGTCTTGATTTATTTTGAATTTTGTTTCCGGGTTTTTAAAGCTATAGAATTTTCCTTCTATAATTATATCACATATTTGACCTTTTTTTTTCCCTTGCATTTGGTAACTCCTTGAGTTGTGTTTTCTCTGAATGTAGAAGAGGTGAGTGTGCTTTTAATGACGTTTGTCAATGTTTTGAAGTTCTTCTAGATTTTTTTATTATTTTTGTGAATAGTTCTGGGTTGTTTTTGTAGTGGGTTGTGACGTATGCTTGAGGTTTCTTGTTGTTGTGCTTTTTTGGGTTCCGGGATTCTTTTTGTGGTATTTTTTCTGCTAATTTGAATCCTTTATTTATTAGTGCTGATGGATATCCTCTCTGGTCGAAGGTTATGTGTAGTTCTTTAAAGCAAGTTTTTCTGAGGTTTTTATCTGTGATTATGATATATATTCTATGTGCTCGAGTGTAAGGGATGGATTTTATACAGTTTTGGGAGTGGTGGCTATTGAATGGGAGGTATTGTTGGGTGTCTATGGGTTAGTAGTAAATATGAGATGCATACGATAAGTTTCCAGACTTTTTTTGTATGAGCATTTAAAATTGTTGTCAACTCTTGAAAATTCAGTATGTTATTGCTATACATCTTATGAGATGACTGACCAATTTTTATGATTTCAGGTTCAAATGAACAGCTACAGCAGCAATTAGAATACACCCTATTCAAGGAAGGCAGGGAGTCTGTGAGGGATGATGAGAGGTGTGGCAGGGTAAGGAAGTCAATACACCAGAGTTGATAGGTGAAAGGGTTAGGGTTACTATGTTGAGGTTTTAAAGGAGTTCAGGAAGAGATTCCGTTGGAAGAGGCCAACACTCTTCAAATTGGGTCAATGGGATTTCCAGCAGGACAATGCACCAGTCCACAACTAGATCCTTGTCACAGACTATTTGACAAAGATGGGCATCAAGACAGTTCCTCAGCCTCCCTACAGTCCAGATCTTGCTCCCTGTGACTTTTGCTTATTCCTTAAGCTCAGAGGCTATCATTATGAGACAATTGAGGAGATGAAAGAGGCTGTGACGAAGGTCATTGACATGCTTACACAAAAGGACTTCCAGAAGTTGTTAGAACAGTACAACAAGTGCATTGCAGCCAGAGGAGATTACTTTGAAGTGGGCTAGAGTTTTATGTGTGTACTATCAATAAAAGTGCCCGTACGAAAAAAGTCTGGAAACTTATTGTATGCTCTTCGTCAGTGGCGACTCTAGCCTATTTTTGCCACTCATGCCCCCCCCGCCCTCTGTCAACTTCAGTTCCCAACCCGTGGTCCGTGGACCCAAAGTAAGTCATCATAGTTGCTATTGCGTGATTCTCCATTGTATAGCACAGATTGACTAACGTATCTTGCATGGTGGTTTATTTGTAAACAATCAAGATACTATATAATTTGTAGTCTTGTTAATACAGTAGATAAGATAATTTTTTTCCTTTCAAAAGTATAGAAGAAAAGAGAAGATGTTCATTACTATGACGAGAAAAATATGTTTATTAGAATAAAGAAACTGATGACAATAAACACAGACACAGCTAGTAGTTTCAATTTCACTTAAAATAAAGATTATTTATTGAAAATGTATTCAAATAAACAAATTTTAGTTACAGAATGTAATATATGCAACATTCATTAAAGAAATAGAGATCTGTTAGTGAAAAAACGAATTAAAACACGCCGTTTAACCAAAATTTACCATAGCAATGATGAGGATGTTGGCGACGGCTCTAATCTGCTATCCCCCTCTCTCTTTCTCTCTCTCTCTCTCTCTCTCTCCCAAAGACAGCTGTCAGCAGTCACTTTGTGCTAATTTTTTTGAGCGCGGTGTTTTGAGTTTCTCTTGCTATTGGCTACAGCCAAAAGCGGATTTCTCTAACATTACTGTTATTATAAGGGTCTAGTGCCTGGCACGGATTGCGCGTGTTCAACATTATAGCCGATTTTATGGGATGTTCAATGAATCTGACGGTGGCCGGACAAAGACCATCCGTTCAAAACAGCATCGTTGTATTATTCCCAGATATATTTATGAACTTTTGACTACTTAGTTATCGAAACTTGAATAGGTACGTAATTTAATTGAGATCAGACTAAGTATGTTTGCTTGAAATTAATGGATGATTTTTAATCCATTTTGAATAACATTGACTGAGTTATTGGTCGTGCCGGGCACGAGTAGCACTAGTCCCGTCTCCACCCCTGCTCCTTGTATCTGTGATGATTCGGCCATATATGTTTTTTATGAGGATGTCTAAAAATGGTAGTTCTTTTGAGTTGTGTTCCATAGTAAATTTTATTTTCGGGTGTAGGTTTTGTAGTAGGTTCTGTAATTCATTGATGTCTCCTCATGTTCATTTCCATAATATAAAAAAATCTTCTAAATATCTTTTTCATGACTTAATAAATTCTCCTTATGTATGAAAAAAAAAAATTTTTTTATATATATATATATAGGAATGATATGTGTATATGAAATATATATTGGCCTAGTGGGTACAGTGTTCGCCAATGGTCTGGGAGACATGGGTTTAATCTCAGCTCGCGTCATACAAAAGACTTTAAAAATGGTACTTGAAAAATGGTACTTAATATTTGTATATATATATATGTGTGTGTGTTTTTAATGTTGAGTAATTTATTCTTTATGTTCAGACCTTGTATTTCAATATTTAGTCTTTCATTTGAAAGTTAGTACTTCCCTCGCTCTACCTATGTCGCCCGTACTCTTGGTCGTGCTGAAAAGGATATAGATATTAAGTAGCACTTCTAATATCTTCAAGTACTTGTTTTTGTATTTGATGGTTTGTGTTCCATATCTGGTTGTTATAAAATAACTATTAAACCAAGTGTTATTTTTAACAACTGTTTTAGAGTTGCCATTTTAAGATGATGGTGTCAGATTAACTTTTCTGAGGGAAGGAAATACTTAGGATGATAACTATGGTGTTGGAGTATTGAATAAAACCCCATAACATTTATTGTTCAATCTCTGTTGTCCTATGAAAGAAATCTCATTAACTGTTGTCAACTTTGAAGAGATGGAGAAACTGCCAAGTCATATTACTAGGGCTAGTCAAACGTTTTACAATATTTTATTAACCTGAATACCGGACATTGGCCTACGGGTTAGAGTGTTCGCCAATGGCCCGGGAGACCTGGGTTCAATCCCAGGTCGAGTCATACCAAAGACTCAAAAAATGGTACTTGATGCTTCGTTGTTTAACACTCAGCAATATAACGTATGTATCAAAGGTAAAGTGGAGCAATCCAGGGAAAGGAGTTGTACCCTCCTCTACACCTCAGTGTAGTAGCTGTTGAAAAGGGAGCCTTCTGGTCACCAACTTTACTTACTTTTTATATATATATATATATACACACACATACTAATGGAATTATATGTGTGTATGAATATGTATATATTATAATGCTTAGAAATAATATTTGTATATATATATATGTGTGTGTGTGTATATATATATATATATATATATATATATATATATATATATATATATATATATATATATAATACTTAGGAATTATAAGAATATTATAGAAGTAATACATGTGGAGATCTATTATAATACATAACAAAAATATAGATATAGTATAATATTTAGGAGTGTGTGTGTGTGTGAATATTTATCTCATAAATAGTGATTGTATGAGTGTGTATATATATATATATATATATATATATATATATATATATATATATATACACACACACATACATGGAAATAGATTATAGAAAGGAATCTGACAGCATGGAGATAATCGAAAAACATCAAAATGAACCAATTCACAACTTAAAGCTGGACATTGGCTGCTTTTTTCTTTTTAATAATAATTATATATGTATATAGACACACATGAACAATTTTTGTTGTGGCAATAGGCTACCCCTTCTTATAAAACTAGAAAGAACTAATTCAGGTTTTTTTCTAGTTTTATAAGAAGTTGTGTGCTGCCTCAAGAAAAATTTTCTGCTACGGCTCTTCTTTTACAATGAAGCTTAGAACTTTTTGAACGTTTCGTAGATAATGAAGATTTTGTGGTATGTATAAAATCTAAATATTGCTTTAAAAAGCAAGTGCATAGTAATAAGAATGTTTTAAAATCATAGGAATGAATTAAAATCCTTAAAAAGGGGACCCTTTCCTTCAGCCTCTTCTCTTCAGCGAATTATCAGTGCCAATCGTTTTTGCAATAGAGGAAGTAAGCATCAGATGGTTGTACAAAATCGATTGTCACTGAAAATCCTCTGAAGTGAAGAAGCCGAGAGAAAGGGACCCCTTTTTAAGGATTTTACTTTTTTTTTATGATTTTAAAACATTCCTAACACTATGCACTTGCAATACATATATGTTCTGTGATAATAATTATATATATATATATATATATATATAATAATCACAGTGAATGATATAAATAGCTACCTCTGGTATTATTTTGTTGTCTGGTTTATTGATTATGTTCCTGAATTATCTGTGTCAGCTTCGATGCCTAATTTTAATTATTTTTTTTTTTATTATTTTATCAGTTATGTTTCATTTTGAGTTTGTGGACTGAATTATGTATCTACCGAATTCAGTTTTTCCAAAAAAGATGATAATAATGCGTATTATAATTTGGCTGTTGTGTTTTAAGAAATCTGAAGAGTCAGTTCCACCATTGTTCTTGTCAATAAAAAGGTGGTAGGAGTCTTTCCCAGGATTTAACACCCAACTGGAGTCTTGTGTTGAATTTATCACACTTACTTTCCCAAGCAATTTGGACAATGATCTTCATTCTGTACAGAAATGTACCGGTGGTGTT
Organism: Sepioteuthis lessoniana; assembly: GCA_963585895.1. NCBI lineage: Eukaryota > Metazoa > Mollusca > Cephalopoda > Myopsida > Loliginidae > Sepioteuthis > Sepioteuthis lessoniana. The sequence continues at coordinate 6,566,546 of OY757943.1, forward strand.
TGAATAAAGTAGCTCAGCTTAGGGAGCCTTTCTCCACCCTTGGGTAACACCTGATCTCCTTCATCTAAAAGAGTAAGAGCTGGTTTTATTGCGCTTGTAGCAGAAAGAATTTCAAGCCATTATTTAGTGTGGGAATTAGTTTTGCCGTTTGAATTTTGAAATTATAAATTTCATCCAATGAGAATGACTGATGCTATTCTGCTCGGGCACACCTCCCCGGGCACCATAAAAGGCAGCACTAACCATACTCGACTTCTCTTTCCCTTTCCTCCTTGCTGGCCGCAAAGTGAGACCAGCCGACATGAGGGAAAACATTTCTCTCCCTATCCCAGGATGATTCCAACAGCAGACAGTGACTTTTCATCCCGAGAAAGTACATTTCAACATTTGTTCCTCTGCTTCCTTTAGGAGACCATTTCCTTGTCAATTATTTCTCCCTCCTAAACCAAATGGACCGCAAAGCATCTGGCTGAGTACAAAATTCCCGCACAGCCATTTACGGCTGTCTTTCTAACTTCTTCACGGCACTAGGAAAAACTTCCTCTCAGGCTGTGATTAAACTACAAAATCGAAAACCATCAATATCAACACCTTTGTTATATATTTTCTTTCTTTTAATGTAAAAAGAGGCAACAAAACTCTACAAGGTCAACTGCCATTTATGTTTAAATGGTACTATTTACCAACCCCTCCGCTCGGGCAGGATATGACACAAGGTCAATTTTTAAGCGGAGTTTAACAGGTTTGAATTCAGAGTTTTTCCTTCTCCTAGACTAGTTGCCTCACCAAGGCTGAAGAACCTAGTCCGTCCTACTATTTATCCATAGCTGGAGGGAGAATAAGGGGGTTCATACCTTTCCCAAGGGTATTTGCCCGAAAGTGAACGTAATAGCGCGACTGGAGTACGAACTCGCGTACTACGATTCCGCAGTTCATCGCTTTAACCATTACACCACGAGGACACCCCTTACATACAGTTTAAATGGTAATATCAACTGCCCTCCTGTTATAAGCTATTTTTGGCACTGCTTCTTATCCCCATGGAGGCTGGTGTCCTTTAAAGTAATCATATTAAGCTGAGTTTGTATCACATCTTGGGATAGGGTGGGGTGGGGAAACAAATGCACATTCCCAGCTATGATTTCTATCTCTTTTTAGTTTAACGTCTTTTTTTTTTTTTCATGCTAAAAATCAGGAAATTTTGCAAAGGCTATTTTACTAAATTTTCTTAACTTTTTTCACTCACTCTTTTTTTTTTTTTTCTGCACAAAATACTAAAATTAACCTCAAAAAGCTGATAACTTCCTAATGCACTCATCATCTTAACATGACTAAAATATTTGTGTTTATATGTAATATATGATACCTATATATATATATATACATACACACACATACAGATCCTCCAAAAGTAAATAGAAACCTCTATTTTCAAACTACATCCTTTATTCAATGATCTAAACGATTTAAAAATATTAGGCAAATTTATTGTAACTACTTAACAAGTGAGACAATGCGAGCTATTGGCATCCAGTATGTCAATGTTAAGTTACCATTTGCAAAGGTCCCAGCTTTATTTGAAATAGAATTGTAAAATATAATAATTTTCCTGGATATAAAATCGCTAAGATGGGAAGAAAGATTGGCCTTCGGTTGTCTAAGGATCTCTTGCTAATCATATTTGCCGATCCATCTATTTGTTTACAATATTTCATCCATACTTCACCCTAAATGCTGATTCATCAAAATGCCACAGTTTCTCTTGTGAAGCTCTACTCAAAAACCCTAGAATGAAATCGTATTTACAGTGAATCGATGATAATATGACATGGAACAGTTTGTTTTTTTTATATGATAAGGCATATAAAAATTACAACTTTCTAATTAGTTAAGGGAATGGGAAGAAAAAACCCAAAAAACAAATTTAGAAAAAAAATCAAGGCTGTTTGGTTGCTCCCCTTCCTTGCATGAGCAAAAAATCTACCCATCTTATGCATGTGTGAAGATGAACATCATCAAAAAAACTCGGCTAGTAGACGTGGGAATTTAGACTCAGTGCTGACAGTTTATAAGACGTGCTTGTGTATAGATGGATTCTTTGTTGAGAGAGCATTGTACAATAGTAGAAAGCAAGTTGGATTCAAGATAACCTGTTGTTACGCCATGCTGAGAAAGTGAATGTCCTAACCTATTTCCACCAAACCCACAGCGTTCCGTCCCGTTAAGACCCAATATTCTGTGCCAAGAAAACGTGTGGTCTTACGACAGAAAGTCTAAACGCCTCTCCTGAATCAACATAAGACCCGTGTGTCATATTAAAGTAAAGCTTAGTAAATAACAACGTGGCAAGTAACCGTTGCGAACAATTTGTCAGACTGCTACAACAATTGTTCTTTGTGGGCGATGAAATAAAACAGTTTCTTCTGTAAATAAAACAATTTTCTCCTTAACTAGCAATTTGGTTTGGTTTCTTAGTTTTTAATGGCACACTAACCTTTCCACCAAACCCACAGTGTTCCATCCCGTTAAGACCCAATATTCCGTGCCAAGAAAACATGTGGTCTTACGACAGAAAGTCTAAACGCCTCTTCTGAATCAAAACTCTGAAGACAATATTCTACTTATCGACAGGTTTATTGACCGTCAAAGAGGGTAAAAACTGAAACAAGAAAAGACAGCACAAATACAGAAACAGGGTATAGCCTGGCTTGTAAAGAAGGCAGTTGAGAACATAAAGAGTGTTAGAGAGGAAGCATGAATAACTCACAGAGTTATCTTTTATTTACTTAGCTCACTATTGGCTTTATACGTAAGGAAAGTATTAAATAAGGAAGAAGATAGTTAACAATAGTTAAATGAATAGTTGAATAAAATTGCAGCACATCTATAACCAAAAATAAAATTGCCTAAAATATATATGTGATTGGAGTGTACATACTTTTAGATGATTACATATTCATTTTTTTAGGTTACAAATTTTCACTGCCCTCTCAGCGAGGCTTAGAATAATTTGATTATACCCCTTGCAGAGCTCCTGGATATGACAATTAGCTGCATCCAGTGGTATGACTTCTGTTCTGGAATGCCCTTTCATTGCCATTACTCCCAGGTCCACTCTTTCAGAATGGTACTACTTGTTAGGATCTCATCTATGGGTCAAATACATTTGGTTTGGTTAGGTTATATGGCATATCAACCATTGAAGGTTATTTAATGCCAAATCCTCTTTATACATATATATTAAATATATATGATTTCGTTTGGTTGGGTTATATGGCATATCAACCATTGAAGGTTATTTAATGCCAAATCCTCTTTATACATATATATATTAAATATATATGAATTGGTTTGGTTGGGTTATGATATATCAACCATGGTAGTTTATTTAATGCCAAATCCTCTTTATACATATATGTTAAATATATATGATTTAGTTTGGTTGGGTTATATGGCATATCAACCATTGAAGGTTATTTAATGCCAAATCCTCTTTATACATATATGTTAAATATATATGATTTAGTTTGGTTGGCTTTTATGGCATAATTTTCTTTTTAAACAAACCTGAACTCTTTTTTTTGCACACAGTTAAATGATTTCAAGTATTGCGATATAACAATCACAATTTAACATTAGTCATTTGTTTGCACACATAGTTTGTTCTAATTTCCCTGTAGATAGGACCCTATCAGGTGCTACCATTCTGGGTCAGAGTGGACCTGGGAGTAATGGCAATGAAGAGATACTCCACATTCTCCAAATCTCCAAGGCTGGAGCCTTGCAATCAGATAGTTTGCTGCTATATACAAAACACTCGTTGGGGAAGTCTTACCCCCCTGCAGGGATGCAGTCAATTTATTCTACAGCCCTAGCTGACTACACTAGATCAAATAGAGCTGTTTATGAAAATTTTAGTAACATATAGAATGTCTTTTTGTGTGTGTACATATATGTGTATATATATATATATATATATATAGGTCCTTGAAATTTGAGTAAATTTGAATTGCAGGTTTTAACCAGACGTTATGCACATTTTTTTCCAAGCAATACTAGTTTTCACCATCCTCATTGAATTACCTTACATAAGATTTGGAATGAAAACTGACTCAATGAGACAGACAAGAATAATCTTTAAAATCAGATTGACATCTTTTACTAGTGGTTGTCTGGCAATAATAGAATGAAAATGAATTCATTTCCAAAAACAAATTACTACAATGCAAAGAAGAGAAAGTGCTTTAATCGTGAAGAGTCCAACAGACAAGTAAAGTCTAAGTTTCTCTAATCCTAATCAAACAAGAGAAACAACCAGTGTAAGGTCTGTCAAACACCTTATACTGTTAAATACTTTCTCATGGAAAGCTGAGCTGAATCTCTCATTAGACAATGCGTTTTTAATCCAAATAATATGTATTTATTTACCAACCCCTCCGCATGGACAGGAGGAAACGCAAGGTCAATTTTTTAGGTGGAGTTTAACAGGTTTGAATTCAGAGTTTTCCTTCTCCTAGACTGATTGTCTAACTAAGAGTAGAGAACCCAGTCTGCCCTACTATTTATCCATAGCTGGAAGGAGAATAATTGGATTCATACCTTTCCCAAGAATATGCTATGTGAAATGCAATCAGCCTGATCCAGGATTTGAACTCGTGTTGCCATGTCCATTTTCTACGACAGTAACCATTACACAACGGGCCTCTCCACATGCAAATAATTTGTAAGATTTTTTGAAAGTGTCAACATTAATAATATTTTTACTTTCTTGAAAGAAATAAAATTATATAAAAAATAGCAAACATAAACATGATCTATGGAGGTGCCCGTGGTGTAATGGTTATCATCATAGTGAAATTGACACGGCAACACGAGTTCAAATCCTGGACGAGACTGATTGCATTTCACATAGCACTAATACCCTTGGGAAAGGTATGAATCCAATTATTCTCCCTCCAGCTATGGGTAAATAGTAGGGCAGACTAGGTTCTTCAGCCTTGGTGAGGCAACTAGTCTAGGAGAAAGAAAACTCTGAATTCAAACCTGTTAAACTCTGCTTAAAAAATTGACCTTGTGTCATATCCTGCCCGAGCGGAGGGGTTGGGTAAATATGATAAACATGATCAATACCATATAAAGTAATCTTTCAATATGATCTAACAAAATACTTATTAGAAAACAATCCCAGACAAAGTTGACATATTATTCACTTAAAAATTGACTTAGTGCGGTATTCTACTTGATTGGTGTTCTTAGGTGAATACATATACAGAAGGTTACTTCTTCATTATCTGTAACTGTTCATAGTTAACCCCAATACTGTCTAGGATTTTGAGAAGGGTTGTCTTCATTGTATCCTTCAAATAAACATTCTTTCATTTATATATTGCTAAGATTCTCATTGTATTTGTGTATAACTCCCCCAAAATGGTATATCATAAATATATTTTATTAGAGCAATATTTTGATAATGCTTTTTAATAATATTGAATTTTCTAAGAATGAAATGATTTCTCATCCAATTTCTAACTTAATTATGATTATGGAGGTTATTAAAGAAAAGAATTGATGAACATCGCAGAAACCTAGAAATAAGCAATATTCTCAATGCCGTAACGTCTTTGGCCATAACTTTGACATAAAAAAAATTCTACTCTGACAAAAAAAAGACCTCAATTCAATATGACGATAATGCGTTGTAAGCATTTTAATTTACAATCAATCGATTTATATCCGAGTTTTTACAACATACACCCTTTCCTCACCAAATTAATATTAAAAAAATTTGGAATATAAATATGATTTAAACAACAAGAAAAACTGGATAAATATAACCATTATGGTTTTAAAAATAATTCCATGGAAATAAATTCATTTTTATTCTGATGATGTAAAAAAACATCATCTAATTTTACAAATTCTCTTAGAGTGTGTGTGTATATATATATATATATATATATATATATAAAACCATCAGTTCTTATTGCTAGCATGGATTTTCTTGGCTCTCTCTCTCTCTCTCAATCGGTCCCTATCATCCATCACTCCTGGCGGTTTTTCTTAATTACATCCTGTGTCCGCACAGAGCTGATGTAGATAAGTTCTTGCTGGTTGGTTAATACTGTCATGTCCATGAGTAGGGATCCATAGAAGAACGTCACTTATAAATTTGTCCTTGCTCCTCCAGCAGTATCCTGCATGTCTTGTTATTCTTACTTGGATGATTTTAGCGATGGGAGGTAAGTGGCTGTACAGCTGTTGTTTTTTGGGGTATTGCTTCCAGGATTTGTTCAAAATAGCTTGTAGCATTCTTGTGCAATTTCCATCTAGCTTGTCTATTGGTGCATACAGTTTGTGTTTTTGTGTCTTTACAGATAGCCAGTCTGAGCGGTGTCCGCAGTCTCCACTGGGGAGATTATGTAGGTTCTCCTGACTGTGCCCCACCAGCTGTTATTCATCGCAGGGAAACTAGATCTGTTGGTGCAGCATCTCTTCTTGCTCTTCCCACAGGAGAAGTGTTCGGCATCAGGAAAGACAGTTGTCTTCTCACTATGTGCAGCAAAGATCGTGGTAAGTATTGATCTATAGTACCTCAACACCTTACAAGATTCCCTAACATTCTAATTTCCCTGTTGGCTCTTACCCCTCTGCAGATCTATAGTACCTCAACACCTTACAAGATTCCCTAACATTCTAATTTCCCTGTTGGCTCTTACCCCTCTGCAGAGGGGTAAGATCCCCCCACCATGAGAGTTCTGGATATGACACTAAACAATTTGATGGTGAGGTTCCAGTGATGCTGGAGCTTTGGAGAATACGGAGTACACCTTCATTGCTATTCCTCCCAGGTCCACTCTTGCCTGGAGTGGTAGTACCTGATAGGGCCCTATCTATGGGTTAAATAGAACTAAACTGCTTACTTGTGCTAAACTGAATTGTTTGAAGTAGAACTGTTTGACTAAACTGAATAGCTTGAAATGAAACTGTTTTTGACATTGAAACTGTACTTACACTAAACTGAATAGTTTAATAGAGAACTTCTGTGCTTATACTAAAATGAATTAGCTGAATTAAAACTGTTTGAATAAACTGAATAGCTTGAAATAGAAACTACACATGCTAAACTGAATTGTTTGAAATAGAACTGAAAATTTGTATAAAAATGGATTTGGCATTAAATAACCTACAAAGGTTGATATGCCATAAAACCCAACCAACCTACCTAATATTCTAAAATATTTTACACTGATTTTACTTCTGTTTGATTAATTTTGGATTTAAAAGTTTTACTCTTGAAATGAATTTGTACTTGGTCTGATCATTATATTTTCTCTAAAGGAGATAATCATTAAATTCTAATTATCAATACTTCTCCTTAATCATTTGCAATTGATCATTATATAAATTCTTAATTATTCTGTTGCATATTGACACTTGACCGAGCCCTCAATCAGAGATTCTCTGCACAGGATGCACCTGTGAAAATAAGCAGTCACATGTTTAAGCGGAAATGTGTGGGTGTCATGAAATGATATATACAGATGCCTATGTGAGATACTGGCAGTGTGAGTCTCAGCTTGTGGTTATGGGAATGCCAGCAAGTGGCTGAGCACTCCACTAGGGCAGTAGCCCACAACAGGCCTTTGGTTGAATACCCACTGGCCGAGAAGTAGAAGAAGTGCTGTGTGGGGCCTTGAAGATAACACAGTGTGGTATAGTAAAAGAAGTTTTGGCCCAATGTGGCAGTCTCCATTCATCTCCATCTGTCTCTCACATATCTACAGAAGCTTTTTCTCTAAGAAGAATAAAGAGTTAAATTTTTATAACCGCATATTATGGTTATTCTTCCATGCTTGTTTATTGTTCATCTCTTCATTCTGCCGGTATGACTATATAACATATATATAAATTCTTCAAAATAGGAAGTGATCAAATGAGACAGACATCAACACACAAGCAAAGGAATGGACAGCTATCGATAGGCTATCAATCATATAGAAGTCAAACCTGATAAAATAAAATGCAGTTTGTTCCAAGCAGTGATCATGTTGATACTGCTGTATGGATGTACTACATGGATGCTAACTAAACGTATGAAGAAAAAGGTTGATGGCAACTACACAAGAATGCTGCTAGCAATATTGAACAAGTCATGGAGGCAGCACCCCTCAAAGCAGCAGCAGTATGGCCACCTACCACCCATCATGCAAACTATCCAAGTTAGACGAACCAGACATGCAGGACACTGCTGGAGAAGTAAGGACAAACTCATAAGTGATGTACTCCTGTGTACCCGCTTCACATGGATGAGCAAAAGCAGGACGACCAGCTAGAACCTACATATGGCAGCTCTGTGTCGATACAGATGTAACCATGAAGAACTGCCGAGAGCAATGGTCGATAGAGAAGGGTGGTGAGAGAGAGATATCCATGCTAATGGTGTGACATGATGATGATCATATTGAACTTAATAGCCACTTAGGCTACCTTTTAATAATTATTAAAAATGAATTTACTTCCATGTCCACTCCATTATACTTGTGTGAGTCAAAAATTTTGCTGTATTTTAGTACATGCTAGTTTGCAACATGTATATCATGTGAGCAAAACAGATCAAGGTAGAAGGTACTTGCTGTAGTTGGTAGTATTGTGGTAGTTGGTGTGTTGACATGTTGTGCATTGCTTTATTCTGTGTGTGATTTGAAAGCCGCACACATAATGTGCAACATTGTCTAAATCAGAAAATTTATACTTTACATGTTTAAACTGGACTATAGAAGCAACTAAAACCATTTGCGTGAAAGAAGTCATTGTTGCTTATCGTACTGTAATCAGATAGTTCAAGAAATTTTGCTCAGATTGCAAGAACTTTGGTGGTTCTGAGACTGTGCTCCAAGCCATTGTGGCAAATCCCATGTGAAGAATTCAAAGAGTATCAGGTGTGCTTTGCATATCACGGTTCAGTCTGGTTCATCACCATCACAACCTCGGCAAAAGCTTATGTTACCAAAACAATGCAAAACTTTTGACTCACCCTAGTTAGTATTTGTATATTTGTAATATAGATTTGTTAAATACAAATTTTGATCAGTTGTAATGTTGTTGATATTTACCCAAGCCCTCCGCTCGGGCAGGATATGACACAAGGTCAATTTTTTAAGCGGAGTTTAACAGGTTTCAATTCAGAGTTTTCCTTCTCCTAGACTAGTTGCCTCACCAAGGCTGAAGAACCTAGTCTGCCCTACTATTTACCCATAGCTAGAGGGAGAATTTTTGGATTCATACCTTTCCCAAGGGTATTAGTGCTATGTAAAATGCAATCAGTCAGGTCCAGGGTTTGAACTCGTGTCACCATCTCCACATCCTGCGACGATAACCATTACACCACGGGCACCTCCAGTTGTAATGTTAGTAGTGAACATCACATAGTTTAAGTAGAATCAATGACAGATGGCTTCTTACAGCCATATTTCTTTTTGTTGATACTTTTGTGTGTATGTTCATTCTTTTTTTTTTTTTTTTTTTTGTCCAGGCGTAATTGGCATGACAAGCATGGATATTGTATGGGCAGCGATCATCAGCTGGAAGCATCCTGATGGTATTCTCCGGGTGACCAACAACCCTGACAAAAATCCTGTCAACTTTCTACAGTTGAGACCTTATGATCAAGTAAGTTTCCATGACAGCTTGTCCTGATAGAGTCCTATCTATGGTTTAAAAAGAGCTAAACTGAATTGTTTGACTAAACTGAATAGCTTGAAATAGAAATGTTTTTGATAATTAAACCATACTTATATTTAAACTGCATGCTCATGCTAAACTGAATTGTTTGAAATGTAACTGTTTTTGACATTGAAAATGTACTTACACTAAACTGAATTGTTTAATATAGAACTGTTTTGATATTTAACTGTGTGTAAACAAAATCTGTACTTATACTAAACTGAATTAGCTGAATTAGAACTGCTTGACTAAACTGAATGGCTTGAAATAGAAATGTTTTTCAGCATTTAACTGTACTTATATTTAAACTGCGTACTTATGCTAAACTGAATTGTTTGAAATAGAACTATTTTCATAAAGATGGATTTGGCGTTAAATAACCTACACAGATTGATATACCATAAAACCCAAACAACCAACCAACTATAACAGATTTTCTCTATTTTAACTGAACCCCTAAATATCAAGAGGAGTCGCCATGATATAATGGCTAAAGTACTAAACTGTGACCTCAAAGTGAGTGAGTTCAAACTCCAGTCACGCTACTTAAGAACTGATACCCTTACAAAAGGTATGAACCCCCTTATCCCATTAGCTATGGGTTAAATATCACTTTTTTTATCCTACAATGATGGCTTAGGCATTAAATAATACACAAAAGTTGATATGCCATTAAACAAAGAAACAAAACCTAATGTTCTATAGCCATATCAATCACAAATGTTATACATATGCAAAAAACACAGGCGGACACAAATACACAGGCAGACTCCATTGTTCAGGTATGAACGTTTATTAACTTCTTGACTTCTGAGTTCGGTTCTTCGACACGAGAGAGAGAGACACACACAATTCTTAATCATTCTATACTAACAAAACTGAAACGCTCAGCACATCTCGTAGTCTTTAAGATCTCTGTCGGTAGAGATCTGCAGAACTCCATGGTCAGACTTCATCTTCTCAACACCATGGTCTTAACTCAACTTCAACTCTCGACATGGCCAAAGTCAACTCCCAACTGGACTAGCCCCAGTCGAGTACCCAACTCGACTAGCCTACAGTAAAACTCAACTGGACTGGACTCGCAGTAACTACCAACTCGACTCGCTTACAGTCAAGTACCCAACTGACATGTTTTTCAAAAATACCCAAATTCTCAGCCCATTGCTGCCGGGCATGACGTCATTCACACTCAAGTCCTATTTTCTATCTGGGGTTTATTATGACAATTGTGATTGTCATATCCTCTGCGCGTGAGCGTAAACTGTACCCAATGTCTGTGCACCTGAACTAAGCGCCGAATAGTTCAAAGCCCAACCAAACCGAATGATAAAATACAATTAACGAAAAAGGATTAATATAAAAAAATCATTCCGTAATTATATAACACTAAAAATCAGAACAGTAAAAATAACTTTAAAGATAGTGAAAAAGATTTGGCATATATACTCCCCACCCAGGCAGGAGGGGTTTCTCTCTAGCAAAGTACTTACCTGTTGCCACTTGCGTAATGCAAGGCTCTTCAAATGAATTGAACTCTCATTAGCCATTAAGCATATATTTATGTTAACAAAGCAAAAGTAATACACATGCATTAAAACAACCTTCGCTTACACAAGGTTTCCTTGTAGCTGTATGGTAGAATGTCTAACTGGCATAAAAGTCAGCCAGGTTTCAATTCCCAGCTTCGAGCATCTGGTATGTCTTGCCACACTGAGAACTTGCAGAAAGAGATGCAACGAAACACTGTCTATGGATGACACACACACACGCATATATATATATATATAAAGGCCTGGACTGCTACTGACAAGTTAATAATCATATGGAAATCTGATCGCTCTGATAAAAAATGGGATTTCTTCCAAGCATGTGTCAGTACTACCTCACCATCTGAATCCTAAAAAGCTAGATGGGAACTATACAAGAATGCTATGTGATGTTTTGATCAAATCCTGGAAGCAGCATCCCCACAAAAAGCAGTTGTACAGTCACTTACCTCCCATCTCACGAACCATCCAAGTAAGATGAACAAGACATGCTAGGTCCAGCTGGAGAAGAAGGGACAAACTCATAGGTATTTTCTTATCAACTCCTGACATGGACACACCAGTGTTTACTGACTAGTAAGGACTTACATATTTCAGCTTTGTGTGGACACTGGATGCAGTCTAGAGGACCTTCTAGGAGCAATGGACGATAGGAACAAATGATGTGAGAGTCAGGGAACTCTGCTATCAGCATGTCTTGAATATGTTATATATATATATATATACATAGAAATTTCGTTGAACATAATAGACATTTTCTGTCTATATATTTTCTTCTGGATCCGTTCGTATTGCTTTTATCGTATTCGGTAGGAATTCATTGATGTATTTTCCATAATTGTATATATCCCAAGTACTTCACCTAAACAACAAACAAAAACTATAGATTCTAGAAGCACTACATATTAGAAACACGCAACCGACACTTAACAGAATTAATTTTCAAACCAGTGCCAATGTACTTAAATGTCTTTAGCTACTGACACTATTTATCGAAACACATTTAAAAGCAAACGCTACACACTCCAACGGTAAAGACGCTCTTACATAGTAGTAATGCAAAAACAAAAGTTATATCATTTTTGCGATAGATCCTCCCCTGATGATGGCCCAAAGTTGGGCAGAAAGTACAACGGATATATACAATTATGGAAAATACATCAATCAATTCCTGCTTAATAGGATAAAAGCAATACAACAATACAAACGGATCAATAAGAAAATATGCAGACAGAAAATATCTATTATGTTCAATGAAATTTGCATCAATGAAGAAATTCTGCCAAGATATACATATATATATATCAGGGGCGGAGACGTGACTAGTGCTACTCGTGCCCGGCACGACCAATAACTCGGTCAATGTTATTCAAAATGGATTAAAAATCATCCATTAATTTCAAGCAAACATACTTTGTCTGATCTCAATTAAATTACGTATCTATTCAAGTTTCGATAACTAAGTAGCCAAAAGTTCATAAATATATCTGGGAATAATACAACGATGCTGTTTTGAACAGATGGTCTTTGTCCGGCCACCGTCATATCCACTGAACATCCCATAAAATCAGCTATAATGTTGAACCCGCGCAATCCGTGCCAGGCACTAGACCCTTATAATAACAGTAATGTTAGAGAAATCCGCTTTTGGCTGTAGCCAATAGCAAGAGCAACTCAAAACACCGTGCTCAAAAATATTAGTACAATGTGACTGCTGACAGCTGTCTTGGGAAGAGGGAGAGGGACCGAGAGAGAGAAAGTGAAATTGAACCTACTAGCTGTGTCTGTGTTTATTGTCATCAGTTTCTTTATTCTAATAAACATATTTTTCTCGTCATAGTAATGAACATCTCTTTTCTTCTATACTTTTGAAAGGAAAAAAAATTATTTTATCTACTGTATTAACAAGACTACAAATTATATAGTATCTTGATTGTTTACAAAATAAAACACCATGCAAGGTAGGTTTGTCAATCTGTGCTATACAATGGAGAATCACGCAATAGCAACTATGATGACTTACTTTGGGTCCACAGACCACGGGTTGGGAACTGAAGTTGACAGAGGGCGGGGTGGTACTCTTCACTTCTTCATGGCTTGAAAACTTTTCTTTTTCTGCACATTTTTTTTTTCTCTCACTTCTTTCCCTTTTCTTCCCCCTCTCTCTCTCTTTCCTCTTTCTCCTTTCCTCTATATTGTTATCAGCCCAGTTGGCTAGGGCTGTAAAATATGCCAATTTTATCTCTGTAGATGGGTAAGACACCCCCACACACACACACACATTCTCTAATCATTTACTAAGAATTATTAATTTTGAATATCAGTACTTGAAAATGTGTACGCATAAGTGGGCTCTGGTTCATTTTAAAATAATGTTATCTTCAAACTATTCACTTACCAATCTTTTATGTAATATATACTTACTTGCTCCTACGGTAACGATCTGGATATGTACCCGGCTACAACGTGTGATTGCGGTAGAAAATTCAACAGCTTGCGAGGAACACGAATCCACAAGGCGCGCTGGTGCGAAGAACGTAATTCTCCTGCCGGAGAATGTAAATGGATTGATGGGCCTATGAGTCCGGTTTACCCCCACAGTATTCACAAGCCCATTGCTGACCATCAGCGTCCTGGAGACATTTTTTGCAAGCCAAGAATTTAGTGGCCCAAGGGTAATCAGATAGCTACCTGGACTAACTTAGACCACGAGCTTTCTTTTTACTCACCACCTATCTTGAGGGCCCATTGATCAACAAATAATATCTTTTAGCGGAATTATATATAACGTTTGTCTCGAGTGCTTTTGGGCAGTAACGCATAAATGAAAGAAAACGAATCGAAAAGATAACGGATATAGAAAGGATTTCAACACGAATGTTATACACGTGTAACCACCATTCTCGTGTAATTACGCAAAATCAAGAAACGGTTGCTATGACATCTAACGGCCGTAAGTAAACGCTTTTTTAAATCACAAACTGCACCAAAATGAAGATGAACGAACGTCTAATGTAATTTCCGCTTTTAGTTGATCTTATGTATACATAGGTTTTTTAAATACCCTATCCGGTGGCAAAAGCTGCTCGGTAGCGCCAGGAGTGGCAGTACCGCCTTAAGCTACCGAAACTGTGTTATCACCCTGGATGGCGGCTGATGAGACTAGGGTATCGCACGTGCTTCCACATGTTGTATGATGAAAAAAAAAAAGAAAAAAAAAAATATATATATATATATATTGTGCAATTAGAAGGAAACTCAAACCTGGTTAAGTTGTCATTATAAATTTATTTTGCCAGAGTACTCTTCGTCTCATCAGATGACTTTTTTCATGTTAGACTTGAGGTTGCAAAACAGCAAATGTGATTACTTTACCAGGTTTGAGTTTCCTTCTAATTGCCCTTTATACGGTCTGAATATGAATTTTCTTATATACCAGAAAGGGAATAAGTGATGCAACAATAGCCATACATCGAGCACTCACATAGATTTATATGATATTCCTCATATATTCTATACAAGAATAATTCACATCCACTGTTGTGGTACACACAGACTGGATATTACTAATATATATATATATATATATATATATATATATATAGGGTGGTCCAAAAGTAAATGGACAGTAGGTGGAAGGAATTAAGTTATTCCACAGTTAAAACAACTATTTAATTCACATGACCTTTATTTCCATCAAGATGGAGCCCTGCACATCATTCAAGAGCAGTCTGAGAATATCTTATGAAACATTTCCTGAGAAATAAATTGGCCAACACGTTCACCTGACTTCATTCCAATGGCTTTTTTTCTTTTGGAGAGTACTCAAGGATAAAGTTTATAATCGAAAAACAAGAAGTGTAGGTGATTTGAAAAATTAGGTCAGAGATACATTTTAAGAAATAAACGAACAAAGATTCTTGTGCAAAAATGTTTGTCAAAGAGTGAAGAGGAGACTTCAAAACTGTGTAAATTGTGATAGACAGCCATTTGAGCACCTGCAGTTAGAAAATTTTACTGCTTTTGTATTATCGTACATAATAAAATCTAACTGCCTGTGGTGTAATGGTTATCGTCGTAGGAAATGGACACAGCATCACAAGTTCAAATCCTGGTCGAGACTAATTGCATTTCACATAGCACTAATACCCTTGGGAAAGGTATGAATCCAATTATTCTCCCTCCTGCTATGGGTAAATAGTAGGGCAGACTAGGTTCTTCAGCCTTGGTAAGGCAACTAGTCTAGGAGAAGGAAAACTCTGAATTCAAACCTGTTAAACTTCGCTTAAAAATTGACCTTGCCCGAGCGGAGGGGTAAAAAGGGAAGTGCCTGTGGTGTAATGGTTATCGTCATAGGAAATGGACACAGCGACATGAGTTCAAATCCTGGAGGAGACTGATTGCATTTCACCTAGCACTAATACCCTTGGGAAAAGTATAAATCCAATTATTCTCCCTCCAGCTATGGGTAAATAGTAGGCCAGACTAGGTTCTTCAGTTCTTCTACTAGTCTAGGAGAAGGAAAACTCTGAATGCAAACCTGTTAAACTCTGCTTAAAAAATTGACCTTGTGTCATATCCTGCCCGAGCGGAAGGGTTGGGTAAATATGATAATCTAATTGTCAATGTAACCATTGTATTCGTAGATATAATTGTATATGTAAGTAAGTTGCCCTGTCTGCTGGGGCTGTAGAATACACCGACTGCTTCTCTGCAGAGGGGTAAGAACCCCCCACCAACGAGTGTCCTGGATATGACACTAAACAATCTGATGGTGAGGTTCCAGCAATGCTGGAGCTTTGGGGAATGTGGAGTACCCCTTCATTGCCATCACTCCCAGGTCCACTCTGGCCCGGAGTGGTAGCACCTGATAGGGCCCTATCTATGGGTTAAATAGAACTAACGGCATACTTATGCTAAACTGAATTGTTTGACTAAACTGAATAGCTTGAAATAGAAATGTTTTTGACAATTAAATCATACTTACATTTAAACTGTGTACTTATGCTTAACTGAATTATTTGAAATAGAACTATTTTTCGACATTAAAACTGTATTTACCCTTAACTGAATCGTTCCATATAACTGCTTGAATAGTTTGAAATAGAAATTGTTAAACACAAAGAACTCAGACTTTAACACTCTGCATACGGAGACGCCTTTATTACACGCCTCTTCTTACACTCACACATAAACAAATATGGCCGTTTTTTTACTTCCTGTCATCCCATAATGCCTTCTCTTCTCGAGAGTATCAGGGGAGATAATTGCTCGTCCCGTAAGCCAAGATAGAATGTTAACAGAAATGTTTTTGACAATTAAACTGTGTACTTATGCTAAACTGAATTGTTTTTAATAGAATTGATTATTTACGTAAAAATGGATTTGGCGTTAAATAACCAACAACGGTTGATATGCCATAAAACCCAACAAACCAAACTATATGTAAGTAAAGTCAGCGACTTAGTGGAGGGTAACCCGAAGGCTCCCTTTTCGATAGCTGCTACACTGAGGTGTATGGGAAGGTGGTACTCCTTTTCCTGGATTGCTCCACTTTATCCTTAATCCCTACTTTATATTGCTGAGGGTTAAGCAAGGAGGCATCAAGTACCATTTTTTGAGTCTTTGGTATGACTCGATCTGGAATTGAATTCAGGTCTCCCAGGTCATTGGCGAACACTCTAACCATCATGCCAATGCCTGGAACTGTATATGTAATCTCAAAATAAATGTTATCTTTTATTGTGTACCTACTTTTGGACCATCGTGTGTATATATATATATATATATATATATATATATATATATATATATATATATATATATATATAAACTAGATTTGATATTAAATAACTCACAAGGGTTGTTCTTTTCTTTTTCCTCTTTCTTATCCTTTTTTTCTCCCCCACCAGTCTCTTTTCCTCCTCTTCATACTTTCTCTTTTTATTCTTTTTTCTCATCTCATATTTTTTTCTCTCTTCCTCTCTTCTTTGAAACCTTTGAAAAATCTTCTTTTTCTTTTCAGACTACGTGCATTGCATCTGTTCCTGATTGCCGTTTATTATTTATTGGAGGAACAGCTGGTGTAGTCACAGTTTATACTTCCCTACATAACACAGCAAAAGTAAGTACCCCTCAAGATTCCATCCTTCATGCCAACTGTAAGTTTTAACTTAGGGGCTTCTCTTCCCAGCATCTATTCCATCTTGATAAAATCATAGCTCCCTTGGGCCAGTTATGTTGTCCACATGAAAGATCACCGCCTCCCAAAGAAACTGCTCTACGGTGAAGTGTCTCAGAGCAAGCACTCCCGTGGAGGCCTGAAAAAATGCTACAAAGGCACGTTGAAGGTCTCCATGAAATCTTTCAGTATCACCTCTAATAGTCTAGAATATCTGGTGCAGGACAGAGACAAGTGGCATGAAGTAGTCTAACATGGAGTGAAAGCCTATGAGGCAAGAAGGAATGCAGTAACAGAGCAGTGCAGGAAGCTTAGAAAAAGCACTGCTACATCAGCCTCTGCTGCCACCATTCCTTATTCTCACTGTCCAAGACTCTCAGAGTCCATGCTCAGATTGGCCTCATTAGCCATCTGTGCACTCACAGATCCTGTCCTCAAGAATAGGTTGATCATGTTGTCAAGAGCAGGCGTAAAAGGCAACAGGAAACTGATTCTTGTATTAATTCAAGAGAGGACACTGTTGTTAGTTTCAGAGCGTATTGAGTCGAGCGGTTTCTCCCTCTCTCTCAGTAGCGGTTCCTTCTCTCTCGCTTTCTCCCTCGTTCTCCTTCCTTCTTTCTCTCTCTCCTTCTGGTTCTCTCCTTCCTTCCTTCCTTGAGATGTAACACGTTCGTCGGGCAAATGCACTCAGAACAAATCAGCACATTCAGCTGTTACCGTGCGTAATTGTATGTTCATGAGATCTCGTAAGAATTTGCATACGTGCAAATTACCTCTCGCTGGTTCGAGATCTCCCCTCGTCAAATATGCTCGAGGCAGCCATATCGGTTTCCACTCTACAAGCCAGACACATTCGTGCGCGCTTCGAATGCCCAGGTACATTACCTTCACAGATCACATGGTCCTCATCGATTACAGTGGACAAAGAAGATTGATACACTCATGTCACACTGTGACTTTACCACTTTCACCATTTTCTTAATTTAAAAAAAAAATTTGCTTTTATCAATTTCTCTTGTTCTTTTATAATGTCATAGTTATGACATATATAAATAATTTAGATAGATACAAGCAAGCTTGGATACATTTTTGGGTTAGTTAAAAATTTTGCAAGAAGGATATTAAAAAGTAATTGATACGCACCAAAAAGCAATAAGATGCTCCTCATGCCTTAATCATTTGGGGGTGTCCTCGTGGTGTAATGGTTAAAGCGATGGACTGTAGAATAGTAGTAAGCGATTTCATCCTCTAGTTGCGCTATTACGTTTAATTTCAGGTAAATACCCTTGGGAGAGGTATGAACTTCCTTATCCTCCCAGCAATGGGTTAAATAGTACCACTACTGTTCTTCTAGGAGAATGGCTCTGGCATTAAATAACCTACTAAGGTTGATATGCCGTTAGACAAAGAAACCATGATCATTTCTACTGAATAATTCTACACAATGTGATTTTAAATACTTCTTTGTTGAATAAACTTTTTAGCCTTATTTCTTTTTCTTATGTAATCAGGAGAGAATATTTTGGTTACATGAGACCCATTTTTGGTGCCCATGGTGTAATGGTTATCGTCGTAGGAAATGGATACGGCAACACGAGTTCAAATCCTGGACGAGACTGATTGCATCTCACATAGCACTAATACCCTTGGGAAAGGTATGAATCCAATTATTCTCCCTCCAGCTATGAGTGAATAGTAGGGCAGACTGGGTTCTTCAGCCTTGGTGAGGCAACTAGTCTAGGAGAAGGAAAACTCTGAATTCAAACCTGTTAAACTCCACTTAAAAATTGACCTTGTGTCATATCCTGCCCGAGCGGAGGGGTTGGTAAATAGGATGAGACCCATTTTTGGCAACTCTGTATACTTTTGGCAAGATCGTGAAAGTGATGAACCATACTGGACTGTGAGATGGCAAACTCTAGTGCTACTTGCTGGATTTACCTCTATGGCTCGTACCTGACCTTGCCTGATCATCAAGGTTCTTGTAACCCAAGGGAACTTTCTCGAACATTCTGATCACTGTACTGCAATCAACCTTCAACTTTTGCACAGCAAATGTTTTTCATTGCTTTCGTTATGCAGAACTTTTGACTTGCCTTGAGACTATTTTCCATTGTTTCTTTGGGTGTGTAATAAAAAGATTAACTAAGTGTTGTGGGAGCCTTACCCATCTCACGTAATGGACTCTTCTCACCGTTATTAGTCCGGAGAGATTTCGCTGCCTGGAGGCAGATCAATATCGGTGTTCTCTGAACAGTACGAGACTTCTTACCTTTTCTATGTAACTCTATCTTTCTTGTGTAATATAATCTGTTATCTAATATCCGTGTTTGTGTTTTCATTAGTGACCTTTTCCTGGGCCACAACAGTAACATAAAATCCTAAAAGAAAATAAGATTTCACCACCGCATTTTGAAAAGTCCAAACAAGTCAGTTTAAGCACTGACCAACTGAATAAAACAAAGTAAGAGAAGTTAAATGAATTTAATGTTGATATGCTTGATTCAGATTCTGCCAGATAATGTAATGTAATAATGTTGGTGACTGTAGTGCGACCCGAAGGCTCCCTTTTCAATAGCTACTACACAGAGGTGTAGGGGAGGGCGCTACTCCTTTCCCTGGATTACTCCACTTTACCCTTGATACATACCTTATATTGCTGAGTGTTAAGGCAGTATCATGTACCATTTTTCTTAAAGTGTTTGGTATGATTCGACTTGGGATTGAACCCCGGTCTCCCGGACCATTGGCAAACACTCTACCCACTGGGCCAATGTCTGCCAGATAATAATACTTACAAAATATTTTAGTTAATATCATAATTTTTTGTGAATGTTTTCACAGAAAAATAATTTAATCATTCATCATATTCAACTAATTTTTTGCTTATTAAAAATACTTTAATGAATATCTTAATCTAATTTGATTGTTTTAACTGAAAAAATAATTTAATCATTCATCAAATTCAACTGACATTCTTGTATTTTAAAAATATTTTAATGCCCATTTTAATTGAAAAATAATTGAATCTTTTATCAAATTTAAGAATTTTTTTTTTTTTTTTTTTTTTTTAAAGAACTAATGAGTATCATAAGATATTAAAAGAATGATCTATTGAGGGTTAGGGTTAGGGTTAGCTCTTGTTACAACAGCCCTTGAAAGCTTTCAAAATACTAAAACTTTCTTACTCTATAACTGATATTGTGCAAAAAATTCAATTTCCGAGAAGCACTACCTAAATCTACTATTGTTTCAATCAGATCACTAAAGTTAAGCATTGATAAGCCTGTTCATTATTTAAGCAGGAGACCACTTAGAAAACACTGTCTGCTCTTTCAGAAGGGCTTTAGAGTATGCTAACTGTACTCCCTGCAGGAAGGTAAGAATTTTTTTAAAAATCCCCCTCCCCACCAAAAAAGTAATGTTCTGGTTTCTTTGTTTAATGGCATATCAAACTTTGTAGGTTATTTAATGCCAAAGCCATCCTTGTAGAGGAACAGTATTGGTACTATTTAACCCATAACTGAGGGATAATGGGGTTCATGCTTTTACCCAAAGCTATTAGTCAGAAAATGAACATAGTTCTGTGACTGGAGTTTGAACTCACTTCAAGACTGCAGCCCAGTACTTTAGTTATTATGCCTCGGGGACTCCTCTCATGTATTCTGGGTATAAGACTAAACTGCATCTAGGGATTAGACTCTAGTTCTGGAAATCAGGGAAGTACAGAATACCCCTTCATTACTATTACTCTTAGGCCTACTCTGACCTGGAGTGTTAGGGTCCCATCTAGGGGTCAAATAGATTTGTTCATATTCAATAGGACAGTGTGCAAAAAATTACCTCTTAGGAAACAACTATATAAAAAAGGTAAGTAGGAATGGGACTATTTTTGATGTTGTTCGTGTGTACAGGGGTTTGGGTCTACTTAAACATATCTTACCTGATACAGTGAAGGTTGATATGCCATAAAACCCAACCAACCTGATGCAGTGAAGGTTGATATGCCATAAAACCCAACCAACCTGATGCAGTGGAGGTTGATATGCCATAAAACCCAACCAAACTGATGCAGTGAAGGTTGATATGCCATAAAATCCAACCAACCTGATGCAGTGAAGGTTGATATGCCATAAAACCCAACCAACCTGATGCAGTGAAGGTTGATATGCCATAAAACCCAACCAACCTGATGCAGTGAAGGTTGATATGCCATAAAACCCAACCAACCTGATGCAGTGAAGGTTGATATGCCATAAAACCCAACCAACCTGATGCAGTGATGGTTGATATGCCATAAAACCCAACCAACCTGATGCAGTGAAGGTTGATATGCCATAAAACCCAACCAACCAAATGCAGTGAAGGTTGATATGCCATAAAACCCAACCAACCTGATGCAGTGACGGTTGATATGCCATAAAACCCAACCAACCTGCTGCAGTGTAGGTTGATATGCCATAAAACCCAACCAACCTGATACAGTGAAGGTTGATATGCCATAAAACCCAACCAACCTGATGCAGTGGAGGTTGATATGCCATAAAACCCAACCAACCAACCAACCTGATGCAGTGAAGGTTGATATGCCATAAAACCCAACCAACCAACCTGATGCAGTGAAGGTTGATATGCCATAAAACCCAACCAAACTGATGCAGTGAAGGTTGATATACCATAAAACCCAACCAACCAACCTGATGCAATGAAGGTTGATATGCCATAAAACCCAACCAACCAAATGCAGTGAAGGTTGATATACCATCAAACCCAACCAACCAACCAACCTGATGCAATGAAGGTTGATATGCCATTAATCCACCCAACTAACCTGATGCAGTGAAGGTTGATATGCCATAAAACCCAACCAACCAAATGCAGTGAAGGTTGATATGCCATAAAACCCAACCAACCTGAAGCAGTAAGGGTTGATATGCCATAAAACCCAACCAAACCAAATCATACATATTTAATATATATGTATAAAGAGGATTTGGCATTAAATAACCTTCAATGGTTGATATGCCATAAAACCCAACCAAACCAAATCATACATATATATATAGAGAGAGAGAGGATTTGGCATTGTTATCTACAAAATGGGTTTACAGATCATATATAAATTCAATATATATGTGTAAATATGATTTGGCATTAAATAATCTGCAATGGTTGATATGCCATAAAACACCACCCAAACAAACCATTACTCGAAGTATGTTTTGTTTTTCTTTCATCAATTGAGCAAAAATTGTATTTTCCTGTAATTCTTTATTGCTCCATTACTCATAAAGTAAATGATTTTCTATTCAGAAATCTCATCTGCAAGTTTTGGGTCTCAAGAAACATCTCTATGGACATTCCAAACCAATAACAACCATAAAGCTCTGTAAGTCATACAGCATCCTTGTCAGCGCTAGCGAAGATGGACTTTGCATTATTTGGGATCTCAACAGGTAAGAAATGTTATTTCCATTGTTATGTTGCCTCTTTCTTCTATTGTTGCTTGGACTGCTATTTTGACAAACTTAGACATGTGTAAGTAGGTCCATGTTTGGAACAAAAATAACAAAAGACATCATAGATCCTAATTAAAATTTAATTTTAAAAAAAAAAGACAATATCCGACACTTTGTTTTAAAGATTAAATTATTTCTAATCCTCAAAGCTATTGTTATGAATATCTTGAATGTTTTCAGCACAATTTGTTGGGTGTTTATTCACTAGTTTCATTATGTAGTTGACTTGGTTCATTTCAATTCATCCATCCTTACATATCCCAAAAGCATTCAGCTCCTCACTTTTGTATATTACCAGCTGTTGCTTACATATCTAGAAAGTATAGACTACCCTTTCCTTTTCATTATTCCCAGGTACACTCTGACCTGGAGTGGTAGTACTTATTACGATCCCATCAAGTAGTCGAAGAGGTCTTTTTAAGAAATATTCATATTCAATGGCCATAGATTATTTGTATTAAGGACAGTTATTTGTAGCTGTGCTTGTTTACTAAGTATTATTAGTTTTTTAAAACCATATACAAACAGTGTACAAACAAATGACTATTTTTAAACAGAGATAATTACTTAAAACCATTTGATTATTTGTATTTGATGGAAATACTTGATATCCTATGATTGTGTGCCAAAAGTTTTTAGAAACAACAACACAAAAATTGTCTTTAATGGGAATCATTTTGAGATGAGGATTCTTAATCTGAGAATTTTTTTTTTTAATTTTTTTTTATTGTGGACTTTTTTGTCCTCATCTTGGTCGTAGAAACAACTACACAAAAATTGTCTTTAATGGGAATCATTTTGAGATGAGGCTTCTTAATCTGAGAATTAATTTTTTTTTTCAAAAACTACTAAGATGAGGACAAAAAGTCTGCAATAAATAAAAAAAATAAATATTTAATTCTCAAACTTCACAAAAAATGTAATTCTCAATGTATAATGAATGCAATTTCCTAACCTCTAAGCATAAAATAGCTGTAAACAAACTGACAACCCATTAAAATCAATCAGTTATTTGTTTTAGTCTTTGAAATGATATTCAACAAATTCTCTGGCCAAATTAATTTTTTTGGCTGAATGATTGTATCCTTTTATTCTTTCCAGACTATCTTACGTACGTTCAATAGAAAGCCACCAACGAGCCGTTAATACAATTGCCATCAGTGAGACCCTTGGAGATATTGTAACAATAAGTCATAGAGGTAAGCTCATTTCTCAGTTTATTTTTACTTGCAAGAATCTTATCAACTTCGAGGAAGTCTCCATAGTGTTGTGGCTAATGTGCTGAACTCAACATTATGATAAGTGAGTTCAAACCCAGTTATCATATTTACCCCCCACCCAGCTCGGGCAGGATATGACACAAGGTCAATTTTTTTAAGCGGAGTTTAACAGGTTTGAATTCAGAGTTTTCCATCTCCTAGACTAGTTGCTTCACCAAGGCTGAAGAACCTAGTCTGCCCTACTATTTACCTATAGCTGGAGGGAGAATAATTGGATTCATACTTTTTCCAAGGGTATTAGTGCTATGTGAAATGCAATCAGCCTTGTCCAGGATTTGAACTTGAGTCACTGTGTCCATTTCCTGCGACAATAACCATTACACCACAGGCACCTCCTTAAACCCAGTTATGCTATTACATTCATTTTTAGACTGATACCCTCAGATAAACCTCTATATACTCATGGCTATGGAGAAAATAGTATTACTATAAGAATGGCTTCAGTATTAAATAACCCGTGAAGGTTGATAAGCCATTAAACAAAAAAAGTAAACCAACAAACTCTTGATCTATCAGAATTTTTATGTACATGTATGCTAACCTACTGTAGTATGGTTGAAGTAACGGTTATTAACACAGAAAATTGGATCAGCTCACTGAGTTAAATTTCTAACCAAAGCTGTTTGTCCATTGGCATTGGTGTTGACCATCAACTAACGAGGGCATCAATGTGCCATACATTCTCCAAACAACAGTTTTGTCCTGTTGGCAGGGCTAAAAATATAGTTACTATATCATCTGTTGAGGTGAAAGACTGTCTTCAGTCAACTATCCTTTAACCAACCACTCCACTACAAGTAGAATGTGACACAAGGTCGATATAGTACAGTTTTGAATTCAGTTTTCCTTCTCCTAAATAGGTTGTTATATTTAGGTTAAGACCCTAGTCTATTCGAATATTTACCCATAGGTGAAGAGAGAATAGTTGGATTCATGCCTTTCTATATAAGATGTAAACCGCCTTAATCAGGATTGTCCAGGGCACCCTGTATACGGCACTAAACTGCATCCAGTGATGAGACCAGTTCTGGAACTCCAGTAGTTTGAAGTCATTTCTTTGACACCATTACTCCCAGATCCACTCTGACCCTGAGTGGCTCCCACTCTGAGTCAGATATCATTTGTTATGGTCCTATCTATGAGTCAAAGAATTATTTTTTACAAAATCTAATTGGAGACTATAAACATTAAACTGACTTTGGTATAAAAACAACAATCAATTGACAAAAATTAGAATCTTCAGCCCCACTTATTGTTTATGAGTTTCAAAGCCCGTCAAATGTGACTGTTTCTTGTCTTTCTTTAATTCCTGTTTCTATTACAGACTCAGGCAGCAGTATGCATCTTCATACAGTGAATGCACAGCTCGTAGCTGTACACAATTGTGAGGATAAAATTCTTTGTGCAGCCTATTCTTCAGCTCCTGAGGGTCGATCCATTAACGTCATTGCCGGAGGATTAAGCAATGGAATTGTCAGGTAAAAGCTTCTTTTTTTTTTTTTCTGTTGGTCATGAAAATTTGACTTGTGACAATTAAGTTGCTGAATGGCTCTATTGTCCAATGGCATAATGTTTAGGGTGTTTGCTGATGACCTGGGAGACCAAGGTTCAAACCCAGGTTGAGTCATACCAAAGACTTAAAAAATGGTACTTGATACTTTTTTGCTTAACCTTCAACATTATAAAGTAGGGATCAAGGTCCCCTACACCTCAGTGTAGTAGTAGCTATTTAAAAGTAAGCCTTCGGGTCACTTAATATATAATAAGGGAAAAACATTTGTGTCTGGAAACAAAAACAATACACACAATTAAAATGAAAAATCATATTATTAACAATATTCAACTGTCCTTATTGTTTGGATGTTATAATCGTGGATACAAATATTGAAATTCGGGCAAATGCAAAACTTTGAATATGTGTATCAATATTTAGCAGTTTGAAATGCCTTATTACATAGTATAATGGTTAGGGTGTTCGACAATGGCCTGGGAGACCTGGGTTCAATCCCAGGTCGAGTGATACCAAAGACTCAAAAAATGGTACTTGATGCCTCCTTGCTTAACACTCAGCACTATAAGGTACAGATTAAGAGTAAAGTGGGTCAATCCTGAGAAAGGAATAGCACCTTTCCATAAATCTTGGTGTAGTAGCTATTGAAAAGTGAGCCTTCAGGTCACCCTCGACTACTCTTGCTAACTCACTAAATTATGACAATTTGGTTTTGATGGGGTTTTTTTTTCTTCTTGTTTTTTAGACTTTGGAACAGTTGGACTTTAGAACCAGTTCGAGATTTGGTAGATGAAGCTTTAAAGGGCAAACAAATCTTAAGGTGAGTTCACAGCTATTTTTAGATCTTCAAAAGTCACACAATTCAGGATAATTCTTTAACCAGTTAGGCTACCAAAGCTGGAAGAAGAAAAATACCAAGAATTTTGACAGCTTTGTTAATCTATTTAGTTTGAGGTAATATATTAAGAAAAATAATCAGAAAAGACTTTACTATGAAAATACATCAGAGAAAGATGGATTTTGCTATAGAAATTTGTGGGAAATACAATGCCATAAAATTTAGCAAAGAGCCCTTAATTCTGACAATTTTGAAAGCATCCATATATGTTGACTGTATCCCCTGCTGAATGTAAGACCTTTTGAAAAGGTGTCTCTTGGGTATGAAACTAAATTGTATCTGGTGGTGAGAATCTGGTAGAGCTCTGAGGAGTGTAGAGTACCTCTTTATGAGTATTACTCCCAGTTCCACTCTGACTTAGAATGGTAGTACCTGTTCAGATCCAATCTTTGGTTTGGTTTCGTTTCATGGCATATCAACCATGGTAAGTTATTTAAAGCCAAATCCTATATATATATATATATATATATATGATTTGTAAACACATTTTGTTGAAAACATTTTTAAACAATCCTGAGCTCAGATTTTTTTGTTTTTTTGCACACAGTTAAATGGTTATATTGAGAGTGGTAGTATCTGTTAGTGTCCCATCTATAGGTCAAATACATATAGTGGTAAGAGAAATCACGCACGTGGCAGCTCAAAGTGTGCACGAATATGTCTGGCGTGTAAAATAAGATCAGGGGTAGAGAAATAGGCGACTTGGGGAATTGAACTCACATCCATCTGATTGTGAATTGTGTTTGATACCTGGACTACCTACGTGCTGGCGCACATGTAAATTACCACATTGTACAATTGACCCGGATGTGGGATTTTGGTATGATTATTTAAGTCCTGCCCAAATGCGCTGGTGAGAGATGGTGTTTTGAGTTTGGTGACACGTGACAAAAGACGAGTTTGGATGTAGGACTGCTAAAGAGGATTGTTGCAAGCCAAAAGGAATTCATAGGAAGAAGCTTAGAGAACTGTTATTTTCGGCATAGAAACTTGGCTGTCCACCTTCTATTAAGAAGAAGAAGGCGACACAGCAACAGAACTTAAAATTGATTCCACGTGTTTAGTTACAAGAGACTCTTTTCTTTCTGTTACTGATGGGGCATACTATCTCCCCTCCTCTTCTTTCTTGAAAAATAATTGCTTGCAAACAAAAAATACTAATAGTTGACATGCGGTAAAATTAACGTGTGTCCTGAGTATGACATTAAATTACATCTGATTGTGAAGCTCTAGTTCTGGCGCGCTGGAGAATGTGGAGTACACCTTCATTGCCATTACTTTCAGTTCCACTCTAACCTGGAGTGATAGTATTTATATGCAAATGTATCATCTATTATGGGACAGAAGGAATAGAATGTCTACTTCTGAACCATAATAGTTGATGCATCTATTGTAAGGAATTTATATGCAAATGTATCATCTATTATGGGACAGAAGGAATAGAATGTCTACTTCTGTCCCATAATAGTTGGTACATTTTTTAAAAACCTTTTAAAGTATTGATGTTCTTTATTTAGGCTATAGAATTTTTAAAAAGAATCAAGCTCAAAACAT
The DNA here is from genome assembly GCA_963585895.1 of Sepioteuthis lessoniana. Taxonomy (NCBI): domain Eukaryota; kingdom Metazoa; phylum Mollusca; class Cephalopoda; order Myopsida; family Loliginidae; genus Sepioteuthis; species Sepioteuthis lessoniana. Next base: position 6,594,761 of record OY757943.1, read on the forward strand.
ATTCATATTTAGAACCAGAGTTTGAAGCAACACTATTAATAAACCTTTTGCAGGCAGATAATTTTTTAATCATATATATATATATATATATAAACATGTTTGGTTAAAGATTGTTTCTTTTTCAAAATCCTTAAGTAAAGATTTGAGTCTTCTTGTCATTTTTCTTATGTCTGGTTCAAGATGGTGAAGAAAGTACCCTATACTATTCCAAGCACTTTCAACCATTTTGTTGGCCATTCTCAGTGGGTTGTATTAGATTGTTTGATGACCAGCAGAATGGTCCAAAGTAACTAATATGTAACCAAAAAATTCTGTTTCATACCATAACAGAGAAATAGAAACTGGAATGTGTGTTTGTTTATAATTTGTTTCTTCTATGGTGAACTAATTTTTGCCAAAAGTTAGTTACATTTTTATGTGACTATGTCCTTGTTTTTGCTTTAAATAGTTTGTAAATTTTGTGTTTTGTAACATTATGTAAATTCTTATTTTTAGTTAAACAGAATGATAAGTTTCTGAAACAATCCCCACAAATGCAGGGTTTTGTTGGTTTGGCTATTTGTCTAGTAGTGTGGATCCTGTTGTTTCTTTTCACACCGGCCCTGTGGGCATTTCACAAGTTGTACAAAAAAAAAACAAAATAACAAACAACAGAGGGTGGAAGAAAGAAACAGACAAACACGGATTCAGAACTGCAAAACGTAAGAAGGTGAAATGGGCACTCTTTAGTATTCTACGTATGTTTATATGACTATTGTGATAACTCTGCAAAAATCCCACACAGCCACCAAAACATGCTGACTCATCTGGCCATCATCTTCATTGCTCTGTGTCTTCCTTCCGAGTTCTAAATGTCTGACCCTCCGCTTCGGTGTCTCACTCCCAACTGACTCCCAACTTGGAGTCCTAGCCCTAACTGACTGTCCTTCGTCCTTCTCTTCTGGCCTCGCAGGTTTTCGCAGGCACAGCTCTTTGTGTGGTCTTCCCGTCAATATAGACAAAGAAAGGTCTTCTGGACACTCCGGCACCTCTTCAAAGATGCTGGAGATAAGATCCCCTCCATGGCCATCCATCCATAAACACCAAGAGACCCACACATATACATCCATATATATGTCTACTTCTGTCCCATTATAGTTGGTACATTTAACATTCTTTTGGGGCTCGCAGAGGCCAGACTAATTTGCGCACTACAGGTGCCACACGAAATGGGGGGGGGGCGATGGAAAAGCCAGCATAGAAAGATTGTGCATCTCTCTTCCTTATGTCGAAACCTTTAACTCAAAGGTAATAAAAGGTTTCATACCTGAACTAAGAAGTCGTTACATGTTTTTCGTGTTTCAGGATTCCTATGTTCTATGTATATATGTTATGAACATTCTATGTACGTTTCACAGACATCCATATATCTGGATATGCTACAATGCAACCATTATTGTTATTAGAAACGAACAAAGTTCAAATCCTAGACAAGGCTGTTAACATTTCATATAATGCTTATCAGCATCATCATGTTGTGCGGCTAGCACTGATTTCCCTGAGTCTTTCTCACCATTCATCCCTATCATTCATCACTCCCAACAGATCTTCTAGATTAATACGAATACTCTTTCTGAAAGATATGAATCAAACTATTCTTCTCTAAACTATGGCTAAATATGAGAGCAATAAGGTAACTAATCTAGGAGAAAGAAAACTCTGAATTCAAACTACTTGTACTATGCTGATCTTGCAGATGGGTTGGGTAAATACAATCTCAGATTAAAATTGTTCTTTACAATTTTATTTAAAAATAGTGTTCCTAAATCTCATTCTTACTTATGCTGAACTGAATTATCTGAAATAAAACTGTTGGACATTTAACACTGTGTATTGCCCAGCCGGCTGGGGCTGTAGAATACACTGACTGCACCTCTGCAGAGGGGTAAGACCCTCCTAACGAGTGTCCTGGATATGACACTAAACAATCTGATGGTGATGTTCCAGCAGTGCTGGAGCTTTGGGGAATGTGCAGTACCCCTTCATTGCCATCACTCCCAGGTCCACTCTGACCCAGAGTGGTAGCACCTGATTGGGTCCTATCTATGGGTTAAATAGAACTAATTGCATACTTATGCTAAACTGAATTGTTTGAGTAAACTGAATAGCTTGAAATAGAAATGTTTTTGACCATTAAACTGTGTAATTATGCTAAACTGAATTGTTTTAAATAGAACTGATTATTTACATAAAAATGGATTTGGCATTAAATAACCTACAAAGGTTGATATGCCATAAAACCCAACAAACCAAACCAAATCTTATTCTAAGCCCAGCTGACAGGGCTATATTATACCGACTGTATCCTTTGCAGAGGGATAAAACTCCCCCACGAAATAATGTGTGTCCTGGGTATTGCTCTAACCTGAATCTGATGGTGATACTTGAGGAGTCTCATGTCAAATAGATCTGTTTCAAAATAATTTGTATTCAGTATGTGAAAAGAAAACACTCTTAAGAAATAATTGCACTAAAAAAATGTAAATATCAGTGTTGCTGTGCTTGGATTCCATTGATCAAAAAAGTCATCAATAGCAGATATAACATCATCATATGAATTTTCAGTCCACTCTTGTAAATCTCAGTACATTCTTCTTGTGCCTTCAAAAAAAAAAATACTTTTCAGGCATGTATAATTTATGTAGAACTCAGTTCAAAATGTTAGGCTTATGGGTTCAAAAACATTTTTTTTAAAGAAAATAAATGCTCCAGCTCCCCCCACCATCCAAACGGCTTGTTTTAATTCTTTTTTTTTTTTTTTTCCAGCTTAACATTCACTCAAGATTCACAGCACTTATGTGTATCGGCATCAGATGGAACAATCACGTTTTGGGGGAATCAGACCTCCAAGCCACGGACTCCTCGACTCATGTTATTTCTCTGATTACTAGAAAAAAAACCCAAAAAAAACTCCATTCTTTGGATGAATTATGATTAAAAAAAAAATTTCTTAATTAAAAAAGAAAAAAAAGAAGAAAAACAAAACACAGCAGCTTTAAAAATGTAAAAGAAAGAAAAAAAGACAATTTTGTAATATTTGTAAATATGTGAAATTTTTCTAAGCTTAAAAAAATATGGAAAATGAATTTTTTTTTACATTTTTTTTTAACAGATTGTTGTTTTACACACTTTGATGAAAGTAGACATTCTTACTTCATATCCTGTGTGTCTGCTGTTTAAAGTCAGGTAGAAATGAGGTCACTAACTGTTTGGGTCAGAGAATCAAATGGCTTAGCAAATTCGGTCTCAATGACTTGAGTGGCTTAGGTGCTGGAACTTTACACATGGAGTGTCTAGTTAAATTCCACACAGAGCCGATTTCTTTACCTGGATTTTAAGAATTATAAATAATATAATATATAAATAATATGTATATATATATATATTTTTTTTTTCCCCCAACAAAATAATGCACTTTCTGCTTGTTTTTTTTATGTTGATTGCAAAACATAAAGATGGATTTTGATATTGTTCATTTTTGTTGAATTTAAAAAGAGGAAAAAATATTTTGTTTTGATTTATATTTAGTTTTTGTTGTTTTATTTTGTTTTCCAATACGAGTCGACTTGTAGCAACCTGTATGAATGTAAAGTCACCTTGTGAGAATCGAACTTTACTTAAATTTTTGAAATGAGGAATTATTATTTTCATATCTTGAACTGTTTTTCTCATCTTGGTTATTATATTCACAACATTTCAGCCGCTCTAAACGCTCCCCCACCACTCACTTGTCTTTTTCAAGTGTCTTGATGTAATCGGTAACCTTCAGAGATTTCAAACAGGAATATGCTCACTCACTATTAAACCTAGAACAGCCCGAGAGAATATGTTCAAGGAAAAGAAAGAACATGAAGTGAGACACAAAATGTAGAAATTTATTAAGAGAAAAGAAAGTGGGATTTGATTTCTTTGTTTTAATGGCATATCAATTGTTGTATAGCCACGTACATTTACAAATATACACGTGTACATTTACAAATATACACTTACATGCGGAAATATCATTAACCGTTAATGACGACTTCAATAACGAATGAATACACTTCTTTATTAAAATATAATCTCACACTTTATTCTTGAAAGGGTGATGTTGGTTGTGTGTGAGAGATGAGATGGAGATGGGGACAGACTGCTATTTTAAACCAAAGTTCTTCTCGCGACCATAGCAGCACTTCTTCCTCATCTTGGCTGGGTTGCTCAAAGCCCTCTGTCTGCCGCTGGCTCTCACTTCGGCATCTTTTCTCCAACTGACTCAAACCGTCTGTGCCCTGATATTATTGTTTAATGCCCACCTGCTTCCGCTGTCCTTCCGCTTATTTACACATGTACATCTCTTGATTGACAGCTCAGTCGAGGGTCAATATATATAACACAATTTTTGTGGATTATTTAATGCTAAAGCCATCCTTGTAGGAGAGTAGTGGTATTATTTAAATGATAGTTGGGAAGATAAAAGGTTTAATACCTTTCCCAAGGCTGTTAGTCCAAAATTTATTGTCTCCATTGTTATTATCTGTACCTATGAAAGAAAATAATTTTATTTAGAGAAATTAACATTTTGCACGTAATTTACTGTAGTTTAATTAATAACTTGAGTTACCATAATATATTTTCTCGTTGATCTGTATGGAAAAGAGGTTTTATGACTGATATATATATAAATGCTACATTGTATTTTTATATAAGTTGATATTTATGCCATTTTATATATATATATATATATATATAAAAAACACTCATACACACCAAGCCCATTCTGAAAACACTAGAAAATTGAATGGACAGATTTGGGCTGACACATCTCTATGCCAGATATCTATGGTAGCAGAGATATAAAGGAAAGGTGAAACTCTGCCATTGTGAGTGCAGGTTTAAAAAACATACTGGAATATATATTTTATATAAGTAGAAAAATAAATCATAATATCCATGCCATTTTATATATATATATATATATATATATATATAGTAAGTAAATTTGGCAACCGTAGTTGAGGGCGACCCCCCCTTTTCAATAGCTTCTACACCAAGGCGTAGGGGAAGGCGCTACTCCTTTCCCTGGATTGCTCAACTTTACCCTTGATACGTACCTTATATTGCTGAGTGTCATATCCTGCCCGAGCGGAGGCGGGGGTAAATATGGACAAAGAGTCAACAGTGCTTTGTGACTGTCATTTCTCACCATCATCAACCAATATCTCATACTTGATGATCATGACACTCACAAAGTGGCATTAACTTTGTGTCAATGGTTTCCCAGTTAGATCCATATATTCTTTATGATCAATATATATATATATATATATGTAGCAAACCATATAACTATATTAATAATGTATACTTATGTATAAAATTAAAATGACCACCAATTGGTAACAATCAAGTGTTTAGCAAAGAAAGTGATAACTCACTGCTTTAATCATCAATTAAAATTATTAATGAGAAGACATCTGCCCCCACTTCCTATTCGGAATAAACTAAGCAAAAGTCTCGTGGCTAAGATAAAAAAAAAAGTTAATTTAAAACTAGATTCTCTCTCTCTCTCTCACACACGTACACACACACACATAGTTGAAACCGGTCGTTTCCCCCTTTTTTTTAATAATAAACATGGCTATAAATTCCCTAAACTTCTATATCTTCTTGGCCATCAACAAGTTCTTAACCATCAACAATTTGTTCAAATATATATATGTCTTTGCAGTTGCTTGCAAAGTTTAGAGAATATTTTTTTTTTATTGTTTTTTTTTAATGGTATATCAGCCTTTGTAGGTTATTTAATGTAAAAGATATCCTTGTAAAACTGTCATGTTACTTAATTGTCTGAATTCCTGAAATGAAGCTTGATGATTTTTATCATTCAAGGTTTTCAGATTATTTTCATCTTTGTTATATTCACAATATTTCAGCTGATATGTCCTCCAGCCTTCTTCAGCAGGACACATAGTGTAACTGTTATAGGCATTGGTTCCCTTATCTTCTGAGTGACAACCATCTGGAGGTTGCAGGTTCAATCCTGATTGCTGATAAGTTACAATACTGGAATACTTAACACTTGTACCCGGTTATGGTTAATGGAATCAGAACAGGTGACCCTTGTGGATTAAATAAAGGACGTAGTTCAAAGTTCCCTGTAGGCTTCTGAGTTCAACTAGAAACCTGAAGAAGGCCAGAGAACATATTAGCCAAAACGTTGTGAATATAACAATAAAGATGAAGACAAGTGAGGTGCCTATGGTATGATGGTTATTGTCGTAGGAAATGGACACGGCAACATGAGTTCAAATCCTGGACGAGACTGATTACATTGCACATAGCACTAATACCCTTGGGAAAGGTATGAATCCAATTATTCTCCCTCCAGCTATGGGTGAATAGTAGGGCAGACTGGGTTCTTCAGCCTTAGTGAGGCAACTAGTCTAGGAGAAGGAAAACTCTGAATTGATACCTGTTAAACTCCGCTTAAAAATTGACCTTGTGTCATATCCTATCCAAGTGGAGGGGTTGGGTAAATTGGATAAAGATGAAGACAAGTGAGGTGTCTATGGTATGATGGTTATTGTCGTAGGAAATGGACACGGCAACATGAGTTCAAATCCTGGACGAGACTGATTACATTTCACATAGCACTAATACCCTTGGGAAAGGTATGAATCCAATTATTCTCCCTCCAGCTATGGGTAAATAGTAGGGCAGACTAGGTTCTTCAGCTTTGGTGAGGCAACTAGTCTAGGAGAAGGAAAACTCTGAATTCAAACCTGTTAAACTCCGCTTAAAAATTGACCTTGTGTCATATCCTATCCAAGTGGAGGGGTTGGGTAAATATTATAAAGATGAAGACAATAGTCTGAAAACCCTTATTGATAAAAAATCGTGATATTATTTAACCGACAACTGAGTGAATAAGCGGGTTTATACCATTCAAAAAAGTAAATGTGATAGTGCAACTCAAATTGAAACTCTTATCATTAAGGTTTTTTAGACTATTGTCTTCTTCTTTATTGTTATTTTCACAATGTTTCAGCCGATATGTCCTCCGGCCTTCTTCAGGTGTTTGTCGAACTAGGGAACCTTCACGGAACTTCAAACTATGTCCTTTATTGAAACCACACGGGTCGCCTGTTCTGATTCCGTTTGCCATAACCGGATACAAGTGTTAAGTATTCCTGTATATTACTCGCCTGTAGTGAGGATTGAACCTGCAACCTTCAGACGATTGTCTTCTTAGAAGCTCAGGGAACCAACGCCTATAACCGTTACGCCATGTGTCCTGCTGGAAATGTGGAAATAACAATAAAGATGAAGACAATAGTCCAAAAAACCTTAATGATAAAAAATCAACAAGCTTCGTCTCAGAAATTTAGACAACTAAATTGAAACTCATTCACTTTAATGTCACAGTCCAGCACGCTAGTCATCATGTTATAAGAATTCCCTTTGAATATTTTGATGGGTAATCAGATCAAAACTAAGTATAATTTATTAATTAAATTATACTTACTTTTAATACTTTGGATAATTTCTTATCAAAATATTTTCTAAAATAGTAGATAAATTATTTTATTTAGGGAATATTTATTTATTTTTACATTATTTTATTGTCAAAATAATAGAATTTATTTTTTCTAAAATGAAATATTTAAAAAATTTTCTAAACTATGCAGAGACATACAAATATGGAGGTACCTTTGGTGTAATGGACACAGCAACCCAAGTTCAATTCCTGGAGAATGCTATTTGCATTTTCCCAGAGTATTAGCATTTTGTGAAAGGTATAGGTCAATAGTAGGGCAGACTGAATTGACCTTGTGTTGATCCTGCCCGTGTGGAGGAGTTAGGTGTGAGTGTGTATATATATATATATATATATATATATATAAGTTCTTGGTACAAAAATTTCACATATGCTAGCCTGATTTTTATCATAATAACTCCTCAATATTCAATATCAATGTCACAAGTAAGAACAAATTTAGTTTCAGAAGTCAACATAAATAAAAAAGAAATTGATTTTATTCCACCAAACAAATCGAATAACTTAGATCTTTAGTTTTTATCAATATCTCAGAAACAAAAATTCTAAAAATGTCAACAGTGCTTATTCACACTTAGATATAAAATGAAATCCAGCCAGTTCCAAGACTGAAAATTAATTCATTTGAATAATTACACAGTTTAATTATTGATTATAAAAGTTATCAACAAAATAATCGCTTATTTATATGAATCACAAAAGAGACTGAATTAAAGCGTAAAGGTCTGGGCAAAAAGTGGTAGAAATCCTTGCAGCAGAAAATCAAGGTTTATCTAACTTCTCTCCAAGTTAGATTAGACTCAAATCATTTTATAAACGGGATTACACACAAATTGATACTCATGCTTGGCAGTCACAAAAATACTTCTGGCAGGTATTGCTTGAGACCAGACGATCATCTTACAATCACCCACCTAATGCAATCATCAGATGGTGTTCACACAGGTGTAAGGAGAAATTGAAGGAATTTATCTGATGTCCCACCAAATTGATATATGACATATGGTTGTTTTATAAAGGGAAGCCATGCACAAATTGAGTCTCATGTGCAGCTAGACCAAAAAATGCTTGGCCTCATTGGCATTTCCGTTTTGGGGCACCTCAGCCCTGCAAAGCGGGTATAGCTCTCTGAGACCAGGCGATTAATTTTCAATTACCCTCACTGCTTGCTAGCAGCAAGGAATTGAATTGTATATATTCAATTTCCCAGTTTCAGAATGTAGCAAAAGGTCATTTTATAGTGAGGACCACACATGAATCAAGACTCATGCATGGCAAATGCAAAAAATACTTGGCCTCTTTGGCATTCACCTAATGGGATACCTTAGACATCAAGCAATCAACTCAACCTTGCAAGCAGGCAAAGCCTGGGAGGACAGACCCCTGAGACCAAGTGTTCAGATAATTCTAACCACCTGGCACGAATGCCTGAAACCAAGGGAATTTAAGGAAGTTTAAATAATGCTTAATGGTTTAATTCATTTTGGCAAGGTATATTTGTCTCTGCCTCCCACCAGACAGGATTTGGCACAAGGTCAATGACCTGAAGGTCGATTAAAGTGGGGATTTTGGGGAGAAGTAGTTCGGCCATGAGCCGAGGCTCAAGCTGTTCATTGACCCACTTAGTGCAATGTGGGCCTGATGAGCCTAGCTGGACATGGACCCAAATCTGGGTCTAGGCATGTATGCCTGATTATAGCTTAATATCGACAGCAAGATCCAGTGCTATACAAGGGTGACAAAGGTGTCCATGATGCAGTTCACCCACCCGAAGGTGGCCCAGCCAAAGCCAGGGGCTTTTCGGCCTTGTCTGTCTTTGTCAGACAATACTCGCTTGCATCAAAGACAACAGCAAATTAATGCTGTCGGCCCTAATGCCAGAGCAAGGGGATAGAAGCCTATTGCTTTTACTTGGAACACATCTATTAAGTTTGGGGAGAATAAATAAAGTTAACAGACTAGATTGGAAATTTATAGTCTCAATTTGATTTTTGAATGCTGAATATGCAAATTAGTGGCCACAGCTCAATTGTTAATCTCGCCCTGTCGGCTGGGGCTGTAGAATACACTGACTGCACCTCTGCAGAGGGATAAGACCCCGCCCCAAATGAGTGTCCTAGATATGACACTAAACAATCTGATGGTGAGGTTCCAGTAATGCTGGGGCTTTGGGGAATACGGAGCACCCCTTCATTGCCATTGCTCCCAGGTCCACTCAGGTAGCACCTGATAGGGCTCTATCTTTGGGTTAAATAGAAATAACAGCATACTTATGCTTAACTGAATTGTTTGATTAAACTGAATAGCTTGAAATGGAACTGTTTTTTACAGTAAAACTGTACTTAAACTAAACTGAATTGTTATATATATAGAACTGTTCTGACAAAAATAAATAAAAATGGATTTGGCGTTAAATAACCTACAAAGGTTGATATGCCATAAAACCCAACCAACCAATCAATTATTAATCACTAGTTTATAAGAGGCATTGACTTGCATTAAACTCATGTTGAAAGCACAAGTTCTGGCCACAACACCATAGTTAAACAGCTATGAACCTGCTTAAGACTTAAAAAAATATCAAGAAATCGACCTTCATGAATGTCGGGATTTAAGCAAAGCTTAGTAAATAACAAGATCTGATATTTCATAAATTTAAACACAGAAATGGATCTTGTGTCACTGGTTGTAGGAGATGGGGTTATTTTTAGCCTTTCCCTTATGTGCACGTATAGAGCATGCTTGTTAAGTTGATCATAAGTAAAAAATATCTCTTTTAAGGAGAGGGCTAGTTTTATTTAAAAAAAAACAATTCTATCTTTTGTATATACTAAAAAATGAAAAACCTTGTTTGCTATAATTATTTTCATGCAAAAAGAAACTAGTGAACTACATGTGGAGTGTTAACATTCCAAAAGATCCTTTCATTATTAACAACAAAATTCACATCTGAGTTTAGAAGATGTGAACAAATTAACCAAGTGAGAATCTGCAGGAAAAGGCAGGATTTTTAAGCTCATAACCAATGAGGACTTGAAAAGAGGTTAATATTTTATGGCTTACCAGTGACAATTACACAACAAATGCATTTCATAATCTAACAACTTGACCAACTATAGTTGAAATGATCCCAAATTTTAATAACATAAAAATTTTATGTTTAAATGCCTCCCCTTATCCAGTGAATAACATTTGTATACCTGAAAAATAGCCACCTTTAAGATCATTTGAATAAGAATAGGTTAAATTCTAAGATCATGAAATAATAGCAATTTTTCTGAAATACTGGTGACTAGAAAAAAATCTTCTAATTTTGGATTCTGTCTTGACAATTTTCAGCTAAATGTCTACTTTATACCATTAAACAAAAAGACAAAGATTTGGTTTAATAAACTTAATGGATACAAAATAAAAACTAAACGTTTTAGAATTTTTGCTATTAATATGCTCATGATATGTTTCAAGGTTCTATTAGTAACCAAAAAAATTTTTGTTCACTCAGCTGGGGCTGTAGAATATACTGACTGCACCTCTGCAGAAGGGTAAGAACCCCCCAATGAGTGTCCTAGATATGACACTAAACAATCTGATGGTGAGGTTCCAGCAGTGCTGGAGCTTTGGGAAATGCGGAGTACCCCTTCATTGCCATTGCTTCCAGGTCCACTCTGGCCCGGCATGGTAGCACCTGATAGGGCCCTATCTATGGGTTAAATAGAACTAACAGCATACTTATGCTAAACTGAATTGTTTGAGTAAGCTGAATAGCTTGAAATAGAAATGTTTTTGACAATTAAACCGTACTTACATTTAAACTGCATTCTTATGCTTAACTGAATTATTTCAAATAGAACTGTTTTTCAACATCAAAACTGTATCTACACTTAACTGAATTGTTACATATAACTGCTTGAATAGTTTGAAATGGAAATGTTTTTGACAATTAAACTGTACTTTTGCTAAACTGAATTGTTTTAAATAGAACGGATTATTTACATAAAAATGGATTTGGCGTTAAATAACCTACAAAGGTTGATATGCCATAAAACCCAACCAAACCAAACAAATTTAGTGTTCATGCCTGATGAGCCATCCAATGAACAAAAAGACATTTAGATTTTTAAAAAAAATCTTAGGTTAATTGTCATGTTATTTAGTTGACTCTAATTTTTTTTTCTTCTTGATGATTGATATAATTAAAAAAAACAACCCTGCACACTCCCATTTTAGTTAAATAGGACAAGCCCTTCATCTCTGTTGGTTCTATCTTTGATTAGTTCAAGTCTTTGAATGAGTCAGGTGGTTTCTTGATGGAAGACAATATACATAGTGCATTCAATAGGTTTTCAGACTTTTTTGTACAGGCATTTAAATTTGTTGTAGACTCTTGAAAATTCAGTATCTTATTGCTATACATCTTATGAGATGACTGACCAATTTTTATGATTTCAGGTTCAAATTAACAGCTACAGCAGCAATTGGAATACAACCTACTAAAGCCTGATTGTCACAGCTGGTGATTTTCAAAAATGCAATCTGGACTTGAGGACACTTTACAAGAATGATATGCAATAAAATTCTGTTATAAACTTAGAAAAAATGCCACAGAAATGTATGGAATACTTCAGACTGCTTTTGGAGCATCTTGCATGAATCGAGCATCAGTTTTTGAGTGGCATAAGAAATTCAAGGAAGGCAGGGAGTCTCTGAAAGATGATGAGAGATGAGGGAGGAGTAAGGAAGTCAATACAACAGAGTTGATTGGCCAAACAGTTAGGGTTACTATGTTGAAGTTTTAAGGGAGTTCAGCAAGAGATTCCGTTGGAAGAGGCCAGCACTCTTCAAATTGGGTCAGTGGCATTTCCACCAGGACAATACACAACTCCATCCTTGTCACAGACTATTTGACCAGGATGGGAATCAAGTCAGTTCCTCAGCCTCCCTATAGTCCAGACCTTGCTCCCAGTGACTTTTGGTTATTCCCTAAGCTCAGAGGCTATTGTTATGAGACAATTGAGGAGATAAAAGAGGCTGTGACGGAGGTCATTGACATGCTCACACAAGAGGACTTCCATGGGGCCTTGCCGAAGTTGTTGGAATGGCACACCAAGTGCATTGCAGCTGGAGGAGATTACTTCAAAGTGGACTAGAGTTTCATGTGTGTACTATCAATAAAAGTGCCCATACGAAAAAAGTCTGGAAACTTATTTAATGATCCTCGTACTTTCCCCCAAGTCCTTTTGCCCCCAACTCGTGCCATCTTTGTGGGAGCAAATAATGAAATCACAAGTACAAGAACAAATCACATACATTTATATAAAGAGTAGGTGAAGAATTTACAATAGGTAAGAGGAAGAATTGGCCGTAAAAGTGCTAGAGGCATTTTAGAATGTGGCTGCTATATTTGTAATTGATCTTGCATAAAGTAAGGTTTGTTTCCATCTAGAAGTCAAATGATTCATATGAAGACATGAACAGATGAAATGTAGAATAGGTAGACATGAAGTGTTTGTCCTATTTAATCAAACACATTTAAAAAAGAAAATGCTGCATGCATATATATATATATATATATATATATATATATGAATGAGAGGGGTTTATTGGGGGTTTTTTTTAATTACAAATAATAAGCAAGTAATCCTTGTCTGAAATTTAAGTTATTCTTTTTTTTTTTAATTTTTTCATTCATTTCATGTTAAATAGGCTATTTTCCAAAAATAATTTTTTATAAATACATCTGAAGAATCTGGGGAGTACATAGCTGAAATGTTAACAAAACCTTTATAAATGAGGAAAATCATTCATTCAACACAGTTACAAATACATGAGTTCTATTATGGTTGGTGATGTCGATTCTCACTGGGTGTCCCACATTTCTGGCCTTGTGCCAAACTAATCAAACTAAATGATAAAACATATACAGGGTATTACATTGACATTCTCCTTTGATGACCAAAATGGCCCTTCTTTTTTTCTTTCCTTTTTTTATTTTGTTAAAACAATCAAAACTTTGGTTAAGCAGTATGTGAAACCCTTAAACAAAGCCCTCTTGTGATAATTTAAGACCCAAGCACTCCATTATCATCTAAAATAAAGTATATAAACTCAATATCATATGAAAATCATCTACTGCTACCCTTATTTACAAACACCTCTCCCTATTAGTTAGAGAATGATCCCTAGGAAGGTGACCAAGTGGATTGGATTAGGGAACTTCGTTTGGTAGCTTATGAGGTGGCCACTCAGAGTGAAGTAGGAACAGGATGCTTCAGAAAAACAAAATCAGCAAACTAATCTCCCTGAATTATTTATTTTCCAAAATGGAGGTATGAGTTGGCTGGCTTATCTACAGAGGAAATGGGATCGACAAACTTAGCTCTAATGCTCTTCAAAAAGGCATGAATCATCTTTCCGTAAATTTTGTCTCCTTCTTGAGACATAGTTGATGGAGAAGTACTAGTGAGGGAGCACTCTGACAAAAAACCACTCTCATATAACAAGTCTGTACGCCATTTCTTTCTCTCTCTTTTTTTTTTTTTTTTTTTTTTTTTACAATGCCCAAAAAATCAGTCTTTACAAAAATAAAAATATAATCCTTTCTATAAAACATCTGGTAAATTGATTTTTCTATCACAGCTAAATCCAACCTGGACATTTTAGACAAACTATAATTTTAAAGGGGAAAATTATTTTGTATTTTATTTCAAATTATATTAACACAATATTTAAATCTAATGCAATGTGAATTCCTGTATAATTATGATATAATTCATGTTTGTTTTGTTATGCGTTTTTTAAATCCTTTTTTTATGGTGAACAACAAATATGAATTATATTACATATCTATATGTATCTCTTTAAGAAAAAAACCAAAGACCGGTTAATTCAGGATTATAAATTTATTTCCATCCTGTATATATATATATATATATGTATATAATTGATTTATTTTTTCTTTAATAAAAAATTAAAAAATGATAAACATAGATTTATCTATAAAAAAAAAAATTAAACCTTTGAATTTGAAATTTCTACTGATAGAATAAGCTAACTCATAAAAGCAACATTGATAACGGATGAAAAGAAATAACTTAGATTATATATAGTTATCAATAAATTCTTTCTTTTAATGAACTGTTACAAAATTACAGAACAAATTAAAAAAATCAAAAGAATTCAACAAAGACTGGTGTGTCAAATCTCCCATAAGTTTAATTTTCATAAGACACCTTATCTAAGTTAGTTTTTTTTTTTTAATCTTTTAGTTAGCGACTGTAGTTGAGGGTGACTCATAAGCTCCCTTTTCAATAGCTACTACACCAAGATGTAGGGAAGGGTGCTACTCCTTTCCCTGGATTGCTCCACTTTACCCTAGATACATACCTTGTATTGCTGAGTGTTAAGCAAGGAGGTATCAAGTACCATTTTTAAAGTCTTTGGTATGACGTGACATGGGATTGAACCCAGGTCTCCTGGACCATTGGTGAACACTCTACTCACTAGGCCAATGAACCGAACCAATTTATACCAATATAGTTATGTAAATAAACAAATAGTGAATGTAAATTTGTACATAATATATATAATTTCATAGGAAAATAAATAAAATACATATTAAAATACTTCAAAATTTATAATATCTCTATCTCTCTCTCTGTATGTATATAATTGATATCATATAATCGTGTGCAAACAAACGATTAATATAAGTAGAAAAATTCATTTGAAGCCAAATAATTATTTGTGTATATATATATATATATATATATATATATATATATAGAAGCACTTATAACATGATTGTTGTAGTTGAAAATGGACATGGGAATCCAAGTTCAAATCCTGGACAAAGCTGCTGCATTTCACACAGCACTAATACACTTGGGGTAGGTATAAATCTAACTGATCTTCTTTCAGCTATGAGTAAATTGTAGGGCAGACTGAGGTCTTTAATTTTGGTACAAGAACCAGACTGGAAGAAAAAAATCTAAATTTAAACCTGCTAAACTCCACTTAAAGAAAAAACTGATCCTTTGTCATATTCTGCACATGTGAAAAGGTTAGGATTGTGTGTATATAATATATATATATATATATATATATATAACTTATCAATCGTTTAGAAGGATGTAAGGAAATACAGTGAGTTTGAAATTCTAAATGATTAAGTCTTATGATTTCCTAAGTAACACAAGGAACTTTTGGTGATTAGTTAGTTTTAGACTTTATTTTTATTTAAAAAAATTTTTTTTTTAGAAGCAACTTTAGCCATAATCTCTATGTATGCCTTCTCATATATATTGCATCAGATTCATGGTTCTCAGTGTTTTCTGTGACAGGTTCAAGGGTATATGTTACCCTAAAACTACTGTTAAAATAAAGGATAAAATCAATGAAAACGTGGGTGGACACACCTATTTTGCTTTCAATAATGAAAAGGTTAAAAGATCTATAAAATAGAAAACCAGAAAATAAGTTACATAGATTAATTTACATTGCATCTGATTTATATATTATCATCAGATTTTATTTTAAATTACTTTTTATTAAAGTTGAAAATGTCTTATTAATAAAATGTCCAACAACCAAAACATTCATTGTATTGTACTTTTCCAACACACAGGCAGGAGATATCTTACTCCTTGTGATGTACCAGCAAGTCAAATTTAAAAACTTTAATTTGCAATAGAAATTCATTAGTCAGTGTAATTATTTCTTTGATTTTAACAGCATGTCAACCCACCAGGGTTATTTTATGCCTAGAAATTAGGCAATCACATTTATTGTAGAAGGTGCATACGATAAGTTTCCAGACTTTTTTCGTATGGACATTTAAAATTGTAGTAGACTCTTAAAAATTCAGTATATCATTGCTATACATCTTATAAGATGACTGATCAATTTTTATGATTTCAGGTTCAAATGAACAGCTACAGCAGCAATTGGAATACAACCTATTAAAGTCTGATAGTCACAGCTGGTGAGTTTCAAAAACGCAATCTGACACTTTAGAAGAACGATATGCAATACAATTCTATTTTAAACTTGGAAAAAATGCCACAGAAACATATGAAATACTTCAGACTGCTTTTGGAGCATCTTGCATGAATCAAGCATCAGTTTTTGTGTGGCAAATGAGATTCAAGGAAGGCAGGGAGTCTCTGAAAGAGGATGAGAGGTGTGGGAGGAGTAAGGAAGTCAGTACACCAGAGTTGATTGGCCAAACGGTTTGGGTTACTATATTGAGGTTTTAAGGGAGTTCAGGAAGAGATTCCGTTGGAAGAGGCCAGCACTCTTCAAATCGGGTCAGTGGCATTTCCACCAGGACAATGCACCAGTCCACAACTCCATCTTTGTCACAGACTATGTGACCAAGATGGGAATCAAGACAGTTCCACAGCCTCCCTATAGTCCAGAACTTGTTCCCTGTGACTTTCGGTTATTCCCTAAGCTCAGAGGCTGTCGTTATGAGACAATTGAGGAGATAATAGAGCCTGTGACGAAGGTCAACGACACGCTCACACGAGGACTTCCATGGAGCCTTCCAGAAGTTGTTGGAATGGTACAACAAGTGCATTGCAGCTGGAGGAGATTACTTCAAAGGGGACTAGAGTTTCATGTGTGTACTATCAATAAAAGTGCCCATGCGAAAAAATGTCTGGAAACGTATTGTATGTACCTTATTCATGGATATTTACATTTTTTATGCAGTTGTTTCTTAAAAGGTTTCTTTTCACAAGGTCCCATGAAGTATGAGTAAGTTTTAAACATTTAACCTGTAAATGGAACCCCAACAGGTAAGAGTGGACCTGGGAGTAATGTCAATGAAGGGGTACTCCACACTTCCAAAATCTCCAGAACTGGAACTTCACAATCAGATGCAATTTCGCAAACGATACAGTTAAAGGATTTATCGACTTCTAATCAAACCAGATTTGATACAAGGTCACTTTAATGTGTTGGGTAGGGCACACATGAATCACAATTCATGTGTGCCCTACCCAACACTTTGTTGCAAAGAATTTTAGATCCCTTTGGCATTCTCCTGTCGGAACACCTTGGGTAAATTGATAAGATTATTTCTGCTCTGCATGTAGTGCCTGATGAGGAGGCCTTTTGGGACCAGGCAATAACCCACCTAGCACAAATGCCTAGTAGCCCTCAGAAAACCAGGAGGTGGGTAATCAGTGTATTCTAACCCCCCCACAAACAGGGCGGGTGATTATTTGATAATCATTTTCTCCAACATTAAAAAGATTACTTTAAAATAACTGGTTTCACTAAGCCCAATTGTCAAAAAAAAAATTCTTATAAAACTTAAACCTACTAAGCCAAATATAATTCGAAAGAGTTGAATTAAAAAAAAAGATGAAGACATGGTCATAATTTGGCCAACCATAAAAGTGAATGTAATAGCACAACTGAAATTCAAACTCACTAGGATATCACCACAAGTAATATTTTCAATGCCACATTTGGCCCTGTCAGCTGGGACTGCAGAAAACACGAATTGCATCTCTGCAGAGTGGGTAAGAACCCCCCAAAAAGCGTCCTGGATATGACACTGAAAAATCTGATTGTGAGGCTCCAATAATGTTGGAATTTTGGGAAATGTGGAGTACCCCTTTATTGCCATTGCTCTCAGGTCAGGTCCACTCTAACCTGGAGTGGTAGCACCTGATAGGGTCCTATCTGGGGGTCAAATAGAACTGGCATACTTATGCTCAATTGAACTGTTAGAAATAGAACTGTTTTGACATTTAACTGCGTGTAAACAAAAACAGTGTACTTATGCTAAACTGAATTGTTTGAAATGGAATTGTTTATATGTATAAAAATGGATTTGGCATTAAATAACCTACAAAGGTTGATATGCCATTATACCAAACCAAACCAGTTTAGTGAATAAATTTCAACCACTTTTATTCATATCATTTGTACACATGAAGAAGTCGTCAAGATAAATTGTGAGAATAATATCATCATCATCATGTCGTGCCGCTAGCACGGATATCCCTGACCCTGTCTCGCCACTTCTCCTTATCATTCATTGCCTCTGGCAGGTCTTCAGGGCTACATCCCGTATCCTCACATAGCTGCTGTATGTATGTTCAAGCTGGTCGTCCTGCTTTTGCTTGGCCATATGTGGGGGTCCATAGGAGTACATCACTGATGAACTAAAGAATGAATCTAATTATCATTGCAATGTTTCAACCAGTAAATTACCTTGTTTATTCATATTGAAAAAGATGCTGGATTTTCCTCAGTTGTGTAAGGGGTGGGCATGGGGGGAATAATCCCTGTGCTGTCGTTGCTAACGTGCTTGACTGCAACATCACAGTAAGCGAGTTCAAACTCCAAACGTGCTATTATATTCACTTTCAGATGAATACCCTTGGCAAAGGCATTATTTTCACCTACTGAAGTTGGATTCCAGGGTTTTATTGCCAGTTTGACCTCTGCATATTTGACACAGTTTTTAAAGAAGAAAAATGAAAATACACTCAGAGGGTCTAAGTTGAGGCATGTACATGGATCTAGTATTCACTTACTGAGACGTAAAATCAATATGGCAGTCACATGTTTGGTTTGGTTTGGTTTGGTTTGGTTTGGTTTTATGGCACATCAGCCATTGCCAGATCCATTTTTATACATATAAACAGTACTATTTCAAACATTTCAGTTCTGCATAAGTACACAGTTTAATTCTATTTAGCCTATAGAGAGGACCCTTATCAGGTGGTACCACTCAGGGCCAGAGTGGATCTGGGAGTGATGGCAATGAAGAGGTACTCCACATTTACCAAAGCTCCAGTATTACTGGAACCCCACTATCAGTTTTAGTGTCATATACAGGACACTCATTGGAGTAGCGGGGGTCTTAGCCCTCTGGAGAGAAGCAGTCTGTGTATTCTACAGCCCCAGCTGATGGGGTAAAATAACATGTTAAACTTAATGAATAAAAAGATTTTAATTTTCTACTTGTTTAGCAATGCATACGTTGCTTCTTATGAATACATGCCACTGATTATGTATATGAGGGTCAGCTGAAAAGTTCACAGGCTGACCAAGATATTCTCATGGTTATTTTTCAACATAGTCTCTTCTTTGTGATTGAGACACTTATATCGGTGTTGCAGTGCTTGGGTCCAATTCATCAAAAAGGTCAACTGCAGATATTACCTTTTCAGCTTACCATTTTGTGTGTGTATATATATATATATATATATATATATATATACACACACTAAAATACCAGCAATAATGTATAATCATGAAACATTGAAATAAACTAAATCAATAGAAAAGAATGTTCGGAATAACTAGTGCATATTAATATAAAGAATAAGAGATAAAAAGAGATCAATATTGATTTTAACAAAATGTCAATAATTTGCACACAGTTTTATGGTTTCAAGTATTCTTGTCTAATACAAATAATTTAACTGGGCTAGAATCCACCTGTAATGAATTGTAAAATGAATTCACTAATGGGCTGGAAGACTGGAGTTCAGTCCCAGGTCGGGTCATACAAAAGACTCAAAAATGATACTTGATGCAGCTTTGCTTAACACTCAGCATTATAAGGTACAGATCAAGGGTAATATGGAGTAATCCAGGGAATGGAGTAGCACCCTCCCCTACACATCAGTGTAGTAAGTATTGAAAAGAAAAAGCTTTCAGGGCGGCTGTAATTACGGTCGCCAACTTTTTATATATATTTATATATAAAGTCATCCACAGACAGATCTATTTTGTTCTATCAGAACTCATCAGTGTGGCTAGACAAGCTATATTCCCGAATCTGGGGTCGAAACCCGGTTGACTCAAACGCCAATCCAAGATTTTACCACTCAGCCACGAGGAAACCACAATTGTTATTATTTACATATATCCACTTAACGGATACCGAGAGCTTGATTCATATGAAGATCCTTGCATATACGCTAATGGCAACACATTTGCTTCATTCGCTAGAGAGCTCAAACCTACAGGGATAGGGGAGCATATATATATATTGTCATCCACAGACAGATCTGCTTTGTTCAATCAGAACTCATCAGGCTAGATTCCCGAAGCTGGGATCGAAACCCATATATATATATATATATATATGTGGGTGTTTGTGTGTTGCTTTATGGCAAAACATTACAGTATGTTTACACTAACAGTACAGACCAGACTCAAGTATATTTTTATCATTAGACCACATTTTTATGTTCGTTTTATGGCACATCAACCTTTGTTGGAGTATTTGGTGGCAAAGTCACATTAACAACTATGGACTCCAAAAATGTATCTTCACAATAATTTCAAACTGGTAAAAACTTCATACTTAGTAGAAATATTAGTGTTTTAAGAATCAATTAATGTGTAGCCGAAAGAAATTCACATTTTTATTTGGCGCGGAATTTAATTCGACCGTTAGGGTCGACGCATAATTTCACCCAATCAGCACAAACTGAAGAAATCTGCCAAACACCTTTTCGCAGAACTTCTTCGTTCAGTACAGACGTCTTAGTGTCTGCTCTTCAATAGCAGCAGCAGCATCACACCACCATGAGGGAAGCTCTCTAATTTATCGACCCCTGGCGTCTATTTCTCTTAGACCAAGGGTTCCCAGTTAATTATGAATCCAATACGCTACACACAGGAACAACTTTATGTCACCCCCAAAATTGGCTATGTCTACTGAGATCCAAAATTTTGCTCCGACACCTAGCTACTTCACTGGGCAACATTTTCTGGAGAAATTCACACTTCTCCCCGAAACAACCAGAACCACAAACTCACGGTGACTTCAACGTTTCTCTCCTCAAATAGCAAACAAGACTTTTGCTACACTATGGCGAACATATCCCCATCGCACATTCAACAATGCTTTAACCTAACAATGCACTTTTTGCTCAGGAATTTAGCTGCTAAAATGCTTTTTCATTCTATCATAACTTCATTTCGATTCCTTACTTCTTTCCTTCCTACGAGACTTGCTGCATAAACGTAAACCCTATATTCCATGCTGCCATTAAAAACATTCATATAAAACCTAACGGCATCGGCTTCTTACTTCTTCATCCTCATTTATTTTCCAACAACACGTAGCGAGGGAATAACACACACATGCACATAATAACATTACCTTCGCTAAAATGGTAACAAACATATATTCCCGCTAAAAATGCAGTTCAAAATCATTTTAAACATTATGTCGACCAGATCTATTAGACTCGTAGATGGGATCCTAACAGCTACTAATGTTGAAAATTTATCTTCTTGCAAATAAATATGAGTGTGCGCATAGGTAGTGTATATGTAGGTATATGCATGTGGGTGCAAGCATATCTGGATGGATGTGAGTGTGCGCAGAGGTAGTGTATATGTAGGTATATGCATGTGGGTGCAAGCATATCTGGATGAGTGTGTGTGCATAGGTTGTGTATATGTAGGTATATGCGTGTGGGTGCAAGCATATCTGGATGGGTGTGAGTGTGTGCATAGGTAGTGTATTTGTAGGTATATGCATGTGGGTGCAAGCATATCTGGATGGGTGTGAGTGTGTGCATAGGTAGTGTATATGTAGGTATATGCGTGTGGGTGAGAGCATATCTGGATGGGTGTGAGTGTGTGCATAGGTAGTGTAAATGTAGGTATATGCATGTAGGTGCAAGCATATCTGGATGGATGTGAGTGTGCGCATAGATAGTGTATATATAGGTATATACATGTGGATGCAAGCATATCTGGATGGGTGTGAGTGTGTGCATAGGTAGTGTATATGTAGGTATATGCATGTGGGTGAAAGCATACATGGATGGATGTGTGTGGGTTCATAGGTAGTGTATATGTAGGTATATGCATGTGGCTGCAAGCATATGGGGATGGAAATGAGTGGGTTCATATGTAGTGTATACGTAGGTATATGCATGTGGGTGCAAGCATATCTGGATGGATGTGAGTGTTTTCATATGTAGTGTATATGTATGTATATGCGTGTGGGTGCAAGCATATATGGAAGGATGTGAGTGTGTGCATAGGTAGAGTATATTTAGGTATATGCATGTGTGTACAAGCATATCTGGATGGATGTGTGTTCCTAGCTAATGTATATGTAGGTATATGCATGTGGGTGCAAGCATATCTAGATAGGTGTGAGTGTGCACATAGGTAGTGTATATGTAGTTATATAAATGTAGGTACAAGCATATCTGGATGGATGTGAGCGTGCTTATAGGTAGTGTATATGTAGGTATTTGCATGTGGGTACAAGCATATCTGGATGGATGTGAGTGTTTTCATAGGGAGTGTATATGTAGGTATATGCATGTGGGTGCAAGCATATCTGGATGGATGTGAGTGTACACATAGGTAGTGTATATGTAGGTATATGCATGTGGGTGCAAGGATATCTGGATGGATATGAGTGTGTGCATAGGTAGTGTATATATAGGTATATGCATGTGGGTGCAAGGATATATGGATGGGTGTGAGTGTGCACATAGGTAGTGTATTTGTAGGTAAATGCATGTGGGTGCAAGCATATCTGGATGGATGTGAGTGTTTTCATAGGGAGTGTATATGTAGGTATATGCATGTGGCTGCAAGCATATCTGGATAGGTGTGAGTGTGCGCATAGGTAGTGTATATGTTGGTATATGCATGTGGGTGCAAGCATATCTGGATGTATGTGAGTGTTTTCATAGGTAGTGTATATGTAGGTATATGCATGTGGGTGCAAGCATATCTGGATGGATGTGAGTGTTTTCAGAGGTAGTGTATATGTAGGTATATGCATGTGGGTGCAAGCATATCTGGATGGATGTGAGTGTTTTCATAGGGAGTGTATATGTAGGTATATGCATGTGGGTGCAAGGATATCTGGATGGATATGAGTGTGTGCATAGGTAGTGTATATGTAGGTATATGCATGTGGGTGCAAGCATATCTGGATGGATGTGAGTGTTTTCATAGGTAGTGTATATGTAGGTAGGTATATGCATGTGGGTGTAAGCATATCTGGATAGGTGTGAGTGTGCGCATAGGTAGTGTATATGTAGGTATATGCATGTGGGTGCAAGCATATCTGGATGGATGTGAGTGTGCGCATAGGTAGTGTATATGTAGGTATATGCATGTGGGTGCAAGCATATGTGGATGGATATGTTTTCATAGTTGGTGTATATGTAGGTATATGTATGTGGGTGCAAGCATATCTGGATGGATGTGAGTGTGTGCAAAGCTAATGTATATGTAGGTATATGCATGTGGTGCAAGCATATGTGGATGGATGTGACTGTGTGCATAGCTAATGTATATGTAGGTATATGCATGTGGGTACAAGCATATCTGGATGGATGTGAGTGTTTTCATAGGTAGTGTATATGTAGGTATATGCATGTGGGTGCAAGCATATCTGGATGGATGTGGGTGTGTGCAAATATAGTGTATATGTAGGTATATGCATGTGGGTGCAAGCATATCTGGATGGATGTGAGTGCTTTCATAGGTAGTGTATATGTAGGTATATGCATGTGGGTGCAAGCATATGTGGATGGATATGTTTTCATAGTTGGTGTATATGTAGGTATATGTATGTGGGTGCAAGCATATCTGGATGGATGTGAGTGTGTGCAAAGCTAATGTATATGTAGGTATATGCATGTGGTGCAAGCATATGTGGATGGATGTGACTGTGTGCATAGCTAATGTATATGTAGGTATATGCATGTGGGTACAAGCATATCTGGATGGATGTGAGTGTTTTCATAGGTAGTGTATATGTAGGTATATGCATGTGGGTGCAAGCATATCTGGATGGATGTGGGTGTGTGCAAATATAGTGTTTATGTAGGTATATGCATGTGGGTGCAAGCATATGTGGATGGATGAGAGTGTTTTCATAGGTAGTTTAAATGTAGGTATATGCATGTGGGTGCAAGCATTTCTGGATGGGTGTGAGTGTGTTTATAGGTAGTGTATATGTAGGTATATGCATGTGGGTGCAAGCATATCTGGACGGATGTGAGTGTGTGCAAATGTAGTGTATATATAGGTAGATACATGTTGGTGCAAGCATATCTGGATGGATGTGAGTGTACACATAGGTAATGTATATGTAGGTATATGCATGTGGGTGCAAGCATATCTGGATGGGTGTGAGTGTGTGCATAGGTAGTGTATATGTAGGTATATGCATGTGGGTGCAAGCATTTCTGGATGGTTCTGATGGTGCGCATAGGTAGTGTATATGTAGGTATATGCATGTGGGTGCAAGCATATCTGGATGGATGTGAGTGTATTCATAGGTAGTGTATATGTTGGTATATGCATGTCGGTGCAAGCATATCTGGATGGGTGTGAGCGTGTGCATAGGTAGTGTATATATAGGTATATGCATGTGGGTGCAAGTATATGTGGATGGATGTGAGTGTTTTCATAGGTAGTGTATATGTAGGTATATGCATGTGGGTGCAAGCATATCTGGATGGATGTGAGTGTGTGCATAGGTTGTGTATATGTATGTATATGCATGTGGGAGCAAGCATATCTGGATGGATGTGAGTGTTTTCATAGGAAGTGTATATGTAGGTATATGCGTGTGGGTGCAAGCATATCTGGATGGATGTGAGTGTGTGCATAGCTAATGTATATGTAGGTATATGCATGTGGGTGCAAGCATATGTGGATGGATATGTTTTCATAGTTTGTGTATATGTAGGTATATGTATGTGGGTGCAAGCATATCTGGATGGATGTGAGTGTGTGCATAGCTAATGTATATGTAGGTATATGCATGTGGGTGCAAGCATATGTGGATGGATGTGTATGTTTTCATAGGTGGTGTATATGTTGGTATATGCATGTGGGTGCAAGCATATCTGGATGGATGTGAGTGTGTGCATAGCTAATGTATATGTAGGTATATGCATGTGGGTGCAAGCATATATGGATGGATGTGAGTGTATTTATAGGTAGTGTATATGTAGGTATATGCATGTGGGTGCAAGCATATATGGATGGATGTGAGTGTGTGCATAGGTAATGTATACGTAGGTATATGCATGTGGGTGCAAGCATATCTGGATGGATGTGAGTGTGGGCATAGGTAGTGTATATGTAGGTATATGCATGTGGGTGCAAGCATATATGGATGGATGTGAGTGTGTTCATAGGTAATGTATATGTAGGTATATGCATGTGGGTGCAAATATATATGGATGGATGTGAGTGTGTGCATAGCTAATGCATATGTAGGTATATGCATGTGGGTGCAAGCATATCTGGATGGGTGTGAGTGTGTGCATAGGTAGTGTATATGTATGTTTATGCATCTTTCGATGGCCGTTTTTATTCTCATCTACAGAAACCACTCTAATAGATGAGCAGCAGTTGTCCCCCGATCGAACTGACGATCCTGATCTTTAAGCCACAAAACTCACACATCCACGATTAGGTTAGGCGTTGCATTTTGCTGTCAATGGGTTTATTCAGATACTTTTACGTCCATCATGCTGCTTCCCATGTGTACGTAGAAAAAAAAGAAAAAAGGGGGGAGGGCTTTTATTTTCCTTAAATTTTGGAAATCAGACCTGACCGATAAAATGAAACGCAGTTTCTTCCAGGCAGTGGTCGTATCGATACTGCCGTATGGATGCACGACTTGGACACTAAACGTCTGGAGAAGAAGCTGGACGGCAATTACACAAGAATATTGCGAGCAATATTGAACAAGTCCTGGCGCCAACACCCCACAAGGCACCAACTATACGGCCACCTGCCTACCATCACGAAAACTATCCTAGTCAGACGAACCAAACATGCAGGACACTGCTGGAGAAGCAGAGATGAGCTCATAAGTGATGTACTCCTATGGACCCCCATATATGGCCAGGCAAAAGCAGGAAGACCAGCTCGAACATACATACAGCAGCTATGTGAGGATACGGGATGTAGCCCCGAAGACCTGCCAGAGGCGATGAATGATAGGGAGAAGTGGCGAGAGAGGGTCAGGGATATCCAAGCCTATCTTTATGGGTGAGGGTGTGGGTGTGTGCATAGGTAGTGTATATGTATGTTTATTCATGTGGGTCCAAGCATATCTGTATAGATATGAGTGTGAGCATAGATGTATGTGTAAAGTAGTATCAAAATTAAAGCCAAACAAGTTAAAGTGCTAAGCAGATTTTAGTAGATTATAAAATAGAAAGAGAAGGATTATTCTATGGGGATGAAAGGGATAGTTTTAGTAATGTTCATAATAAACAGAAGTTTTTGGTCCTTGTAGAATCAGGTCAGTAGACAAAGGTCTCATTTTATGTAATATTTGAAAATCTTCATTTTTATTTTTATTGGTTGGAAGAAAAGTCAGATGCTCAACCAAGATGTTAAAGATATATCGCACATTTAAAAGAACCATGCTTACATATCAACATGTACCTTTTTGAAGATAGAAACCTACTTGGTTTTGATTATTTGGTTTAATGGCATATCAACTTATGTGGGTTATTTAATACAAACTCTGATGTATATATTTGTGTGTTTGTGTGTGTGTATACACACGTGTGTGTCTGTGTGTGGGATTTATAGATGTAAAGTTTATTGGCAATTATTTTTCAATCAGTTGGAGATTTAATTTCTTTGCACACAGTTAAATGGTTTCAAGTATTCCTACTTAACAGTAATAATTCTTTTTAATATAAATCATTTGTTTGCACACAGTTAAATTGTTTCAAGTATTCCTATTTAACACTAATAATTCTTTTTGATATAAATCATTTGTTTGCACACAGTTAAACGGTTTCAAGTCTTCCTATGTTAGTGCATTTAACCCTCAGCTACAAGCTTCTATTTTGAATGGCTAAGCAGATTAATTATAAAAGTAAATGGCTTTCTAAATCTAAACTCAAAAGCAGTTTGCATTGTGTGATGGATGCCACCACTTTGACCTGTAGGTCACTCTCCCAGGTGTATAGATATGCTGTACAGGGCTTGTATCCGAGGTCTATAAAACACAGACTACAGAGAGTTATCTAGATTCAACTGATAGTCAGGTATTTTTAGAAAATTGTATCATTTTGTACTCCAATAATTTGTTGTATGGGTAGTCTTATGTTTGTCAGCGTGCAGGCTTCCTAGCTTAGTTTTTTGTTATGTAAATTCTAAGCTAGGTAGGTTTTTGGTGAATAAAAGACGGCGCTTTCTGCTTTAGCATTAGTTGGAGTTAGGCTTCCTGATGATCCAATAAGGTAAAACTTTAGTAGAAGATTTCCGACTCACGATTTAAGTTAATTGTATATATATATATAGTGAGAGAGAGAGAGAGAGAGAGAGAGAGAGAGAGAGAGAGAGAGAGAGAGAGAGAGAGAGAAAGAAAGAAAGAGAATATATTTTGAGACTGAAATCTTTAAATTTTCACAAGAATTTAAATTAGGTTTAATCTTTTAAATCTTTTAGGTATGTGAATTGCATTTTCGACCTGAGGACATAAGGAGAGAAATGTCAGCGTTTGATGAAAAAAAATGGTGCCTCAATTGCTGTTAGCCTTCGAGTTCGGGCTTTCCCTCTAATTTTCCCAAATTCTTCCTCATATTTATCTTCCATAACCACCTCTAGAGTCACCAGATTCTAGGAGAATTCGACTGGAGAATTCTGCACTTAAAACTGCATTAAATGCAAATGATATTGATGACTTAGCATATAAAAAGCAAAAGAAATTTCATAATCTTGATGATATAGCAGGGAAGTTAAATTTTCTGGATAGAAATTACTGGAGTGTTATTAGGCTGCAAGAGACACGTATTATATGCTGCATCATCAAATCCCCATATCCACAAATCAATCTGTCTCTTATAATTGAAGCTGATTTTGCAGTGCATGTGTTTTATTGAGATGTAGAAATGAGAACATTAGGGGACTATAAGATTCCTAAACATGTAATGGGTCAAAATACTCTGGAAATTCTTATAGAAAACATGAATAAAATCGATAGAGAACAACACCAAACCTCAAAATATGATTCTTATATTAAAATTAGTAATGTCATTTCTATTATTGATACTAGAAGAATCAAACAAACATTTTAACTCCATCAAATTTATATATGAATAGTTAAACTTAATGACACAGAACAAGCTTGATTATTCCACAGAAATGATGATATTTTCGTCATTGTTATATAATTGCTATAAATTTACTGACCTCTTTGAAACACTTCTGGAAACGGATGACTTCCAAATTTGCCTACTATTTTAATAAATGCTCACTTGAATAATCACTAATTTTACTCGTATTTAAACTTCTATTCCACTCCTTTATCATGGTCATCGGGGGGGGGGTAAGAGGAGGAATGAAGCAAGGAATTCCACCCCTCTATATCACGGTCAGCGGCGGTGGGGGTGGAGCGTCGGTACTACCTTTCTTTTAAGGGTTCATTATAGCACGTGTTAAGATACATTTAAGGCGGGTTTTTTGGGGTTTTTTTTTCTTTTTTGGGAATTTAGTCGTCCAATATTGAGGCTTTTCCTGAAAGGTGTTCTCAAATTATTACGATTATCATGCTTCATTTAAGGCACACAATTCCACAAAAATGATATTTTCTTCATTGTTATATAACTGCTCTCCTAAAGGGTACAGATTGTTAAGAGACAGCATAAATATAATTTTACCTCACTATTCAACCATTACAAGACTAACTTTATCAACATATAAGAATCCTCTGTTTGAGCAACATGATAACAATTTTCTTTTGTATATTAAAAATAAATTTAAGTTTCTGGTGCAGAATGACACTACAGTATCTTTACTTGTTGATGAAATTCACCTAAAACCTTATTTTGATTATAAGGGTGGAAATATTGTTGGCTTATCTGATAACACCAATGAAGCTGCAACAAGTGCTTTTGTTTTTATGCTTAGCAGTGTATTCTCACAATATAAGGATGTTGTGCATGCTATGCCAACGAAATGTCTTAAAGCTGAGAGTTTATTTGACATAATTAAATGTATAATAATTGGTTTAGAGGAGATTGGCTTTTAAGTATTATCAATCATAAGAGATAATAATGCTATAAATAAAAAAGCTATATCATTGTTTTGCAGTCCTCCAAAACTTTTCATTGTGTATCCACATCCAGTTCTGAAGTCTCGACCTCTTTTCTTTCAATTCGACTCAGTCCATATATTAAAATACATTTGAAACAATTGGCTTGATCAAAAAGATCCAAGTAAATGCATGGTGTTCCCAAAATGTTGTCGTAATGGAAATCATCAATTAGATAATATCCAAAGTGCCCCATTTTGTACCTTACAAAAACTTCATGCCTTGGAATCTCAGTCAATTTTGAAATAGTCAATTTAACCTTGAATGCACTTTCTCCTACTTATCTTGAAAGGCAAAATGTTAATTTAGTTCTGCAAATTTTTAGTGAGTATACTATTCAGGGATTATTGACCTTAGGAAAACAGAAATGTTTGCCTAATTTTGCAAAAGTTGCAGAATATATAAACATATTTTATATTTGGTGGACAATAATGAATGTAAAAACACCAAATAAAGGTTGACGGCTTAGAAATAAATATTGTAATCCACTTAGATTAAATGAAGAAAATTTTAGATTTCTCTCTGTATTTTGTGACTGGTTAGAATCTTTGAATAGCATTTTTTGAAAAAAATGGCAAATTAACAAAGGAAACATTCACTGACCGTTTTGTATCATACAACCTGTCCATTTCTAGAACTGACCAAGTAT
Source organism: Sepioteuthis lessoniana (assembly GCA_963585895.1). Classification (NCBI taxonomy): domain Eukaryota; kingdom Metazoa; phylum Mollusca; class Cephalopoda; order Myopsida; family Loliginidae; genus Sepioteuthis; species Sepioteuthis lessoniana. The sequence goes on from OY757943.1 coordinate 6,625,079, forward strand.
TGCATAGAAGAATTGAAAATACTATATATATTACCTGCCAAATTTCAAACTGATCAACTTGAGGAAAAGTTTGGTCAGTACCGCCGACTTAGTGGAGATCACTATAATATTTCAATATAACAAGTCTTTGAGAATGAAAAAAAGCTTAGAATACTATCAGTTTTAAAACTGAACTTACCATTTAATAAGCAAAGCATCAAAATTGATTTAAAGAATTTACAAGAAACAAACTGGGATGAAGTAACAGAGGTGCAAAATTTAGATAGTTATAAATTTAGAATTGATGTTAAAGAGGATGACATTAATAAATGCAGACAAGTTCTTCCTGTTATACTCAGCAGGTTATTGCTGTTATGCAGTTTTTAAGAAAATTAAGTGCAATAGTTGCAAAAACTTAATATCTGGAAAAGATAATGTGGAATAAATACCTGAAATAAACAGCTGTTTTCAGGGGATTAATAGAGGTTCTCTATTATATCCTAATGATATAACTAGAAATTTTGTTTTATATAATTATGTAGTCACTGATAAGTTGATAAAAAATAATAATTTTTTTCATTCATTGAATCAAAGAAAATTAGCCATGCATATAACATTGAATATTTTGGCAGATAGTGAGTTTCTTTTTAATGTTGACACTTATGATGAGGGTTATAATATAGAAAAAATACAAAGAATGTTTGTCTGGAGCTCTATAAATACTCTTTGAAATGATTTTTGTTCTTGGGAAAATAATAATATTACAATTAACAAGTTAAGAAAAAGAAAAAAAAAAAGAAAATTTCGAACATTCGGCTAAATTTTTTATCTGTAACCTTTTGTATTAAATATAATTTATTTGCTTGTTTGTATTTAATTTATTTGTTTCTCATTTATAATTGTTTGTTTATTTAATTATTGTTTGTTTACAAATTAATAATTAAATTGTTGCTGTATTTGATGTAAAAATCACTGATGTAAAATAAATTCTAATAATGTAACTTTACTGGATAATTATTAAAATTGGAATAAAAACATGCAAATTAAAACAACGCTGATTATAAATTAAGAACGAATTTCAATCTTTAAATTTTCTAACTTAAAGATAAAAAATTTAAAGACTGAAATTCGTTTGTAACCGATTTTTCTGGAAGTTTTATTTGACATCTTCTATTTATTGTTTGTATTAAATTTATTTACTTGATTGTATTTAATTTAGTTTGTTATTTATATTTTATTGATTTATTTATCATTTATGTAATTTTTTCGTCGGTTTTTTTAACAATTTCTTCTCTCATTTGTGGGGGGAGTATGTAATTTGGTTATTTCAGTATATTGCTCTCTGAATTATTCCCACCACAAATACAACACAAAACTTTACAAACACGTGAAAGAAATGGAATAGAACACAACGAACATTAAACAACAAACAATTTAATATGCATATAACAGAATATGAAAACAAACAAAATATATGATGTGTAAATGGCCTTTTGGAAAATGAAGTTTGACAAAAGGAAAATAAATTTGTTTAAAGATGTGCGTAGGGTCATGTTAACGAAGTCCGTAAATAAGTCGTTCTTACTTACATTAAGTTTAAAGCGGGTTTTATGATTTTGGCGACAGCGTGTCTCGTTGATGAAAGAAGTTTGTCGGGTTTTCCTTTTGAAAATAATTCTTGGCCATTTGAAACGAGGTCATGAACTTTAGTTCAGGAAGGAAAGGAATTGGTTGGACATAATATCGGCTACTGGCTTGGTGGCTTGTGTTCGTCTGTGTCTTCGTTTGTGTGTAAGCTTGTGTCTTCTGTGTCTGGCTTCCTAACTCTGTGTTATTTATATCCTACAGGTGGATCAAAGAATCGTCCTAAAATTTTTGTGCGTAGACATTTATTGACGAATCCGATTTGTATTTTACTATTCTATTTTCGAGCCTAAATATTTTCTGTAGGTTCACTTCCGATCCTAATTTTCTAGAATGTTCTATTCCATGTTTTTAGCTGATTGGTTGAAAAATATAAAAATGTAATTTAAATGTTAATACGGGTTTGATCCTAAATTTCTAGAATGTTCTTAAGTATGTTTTTATTGCTTATTTTAAGACTAGAAAAATTTGTATCCTATACATTCATAACTTGATTAATTTTGTTTACTTTAACGTCGCATTCACCGACCATTATTTATAATTATTATTAATTAAAAAAATGCATACAATATACAATGTTAACCTGTTCCATTTTAAAAAGTAACTTTTAAAAGTTTCTAAAACTTTTTATTTCGTTTCCAATAATTTTATCGGCATTATATTGTTACTATTTGTCTCGCTAACTGTGGACCTCCATACAACACTGACGATGCCGACCTTTCTTATTCGTGTAAATTTTTTTTATTTTGTTTTGTGTGATTATTTTATTGTTTTGCATGTTTATCAAATGTCTAATGATTCTTGTATTCTAATTTGTTCCATATTTACAATTAAAAATGTACAAAAAATGTACAATAAAAATTTAAAATAGAAAAGTTTTTAAAGAAGACGTAAGTACCCACCACACATTAGTGTATTGAATTTAAAAAAACACTCCTTAAAATGGTAGAAATAATTCCTCCCTTTCTTCTTCTCTTGTCCTTTAAAATAGGATTAGAATAGAAAAAAAATTCCTAATACATTGTATAATTTACAAAGCGCTTTTGCTTTGATGTGGCACAAGGCCGAATGAATGGGGCGCCCAATGAGACTCGAACTCACTCGTGTAGGTTTGCTAGTCTAGCTTGCTTAAGTAAATATGTCGTCGTTTCTGTGCTTTTCCTCGTGTTAACTTCGTTTCAACAATTTATTATCTTATTCTTTCTAAAACTAAAGAAAAACCACTTCACATCAATTAGATGTTCTTTTATTGTTTTCTTTTTAAAAAGTTTTATAAAATTTTTCACACTTGATTTATTTTTTTAGAAACAAAAAATCAAGATAACTAAAATCCATTCAGTGCAATCATCCAAAAAATCCGGGTTGCATCATATATATATATATATATATATATATATATCTATATGATGCAACCCGGATTTTTTTTATATATATATATATATGTTTGAGTTTTTTAAAAGTTTTTTTTATTTATCATTCTCTTTCATATATATATATTGTAATTACAGTTACAGCAATTTATGTACATCTAAGTTGAAAAAAAATAACTATTCATTTTACTCCTCAAGAAAAATGTCAAAACAAAGTGTTCTCCTTCTTTACGTTAGAGCTACGTTGGAAAGTGAATTAGACTAAAGACGATTTCAACAGCATTCTATAATTCGTTATATTCCAGAGAAGTACCAGCAATATAACTTGAGAAGTTGACGAATGTAGTCGAGGACGACCCAAAGGCTCCCTTTTCAGTAGCTACTACACCGAGGTGTAAGGGAGGGCGCTACTCTTTTTTAGTGTTTTTGAAAATGGTTAATTTCTCTAACACGATAAATTATTTGGCAACACAAATGAATAACAAAACTTCTTTTAAACAACAGAAAAACAAAAGGTTATTATCGTAGCAGGTGTAAATGTGATAAAGTGTCACTTTTGGTGACGCAGGTGAGTAAATTTATAGAAAGTTTGTATGAAGCTAGCAGAAGCGTGTACTTCAGCGATTGGGTTCCAATTTGTGTCAGTCGCGGTGGTAATTTACAAAGCTTTTTGCTTAGATGTAGCACAAGGCCGCATAAATTGGGCACCTAATGAGAATCGAACTCACTCGTGTAGGTTTGCTAGTCTACCTTGCTAACCATTACACCACCCGAGGTGCCATGAGTCAGTAGGGGTGGATGTGAGAAACTGTTGGCTAATTGTTCTCTGTTTGTCGATGCACTCCCGCAAAAAGGACGGGGGAAAATAATTCTTGAGAGGAGAAGGAGGAGGGAATTGATGTGCTCTGCCAGTTGATTCGTCAGTGAGTGACTGAATCACTTGGCAGAAGCATTGATTCGTGAGAGGAAATAGTTTTGTGCAACACAAATGACTAAATGTTGACTTCTATTACATCAGTTAAACAACCAAAGTTCGTAGCTATTTAAAAATCGCAGTAACTTATAAAGTCAGCTGGTCGTTCGTACAATGCCGGGATTTTTCATACGCCCCACCAGCGTATGAGTGTGGCACAAGGCCGGTTTTTTAGGTGGGTCCGGTCGCCCGATGAAATGTGACGTCACGTTAGGGGATCTATGAATCTTTCGCTTCATTACAACGTTGAATTATTATCACAAAGTCGGTTTTTTTAATAAAGATTTTAAAACTTTTTATAATGTAACAAGAAAGAAAAGGAATAGACTTGTTTTGATTTATACTGATTTTTATTAATTTTAATTAGAATTAAGAAAAACAATAATTAATAAGAAAATATAAACATAAACATCACTGACTGTCGGACGTGTTTGTAAATAAACACGGTTTTAAAGACATAGGGCTAAATTTAAACTATATATAATTAAGTTTTTCTTATTGAAATATTGCTCTGTAATGTCTGTTACATTGAGCTCTTTACCAGGAAAATTTCAATATTCATTCTTGAATAGTTTTCTTGTCCTGATGGTATTACTCCCAACTCCGGTTTAACTGGATCAAATAATACTCATATTGTTCCCGATTGGTTGAGCTCTCTTTGGAAAATTCTAACTTAAAAACATATTATCGGAAACCTTACCAAACTCAGAAATGGATATTTATACTCCGGAATATTCACTGAAAAATATCCCTTATCCATCTTACCATGTTGTAGCTACTGAAAAGGGAGCCTTCGGGTCGTCCTCGACTACATTCGTCAACTTCTCTAGTTATATTGTTGGTACTTCTCTGGAATATAACGAATTATAGAATGCTGTTGAAATCGTACAGTTGGTGTCTTGTGGGGTAAAAGTCTGACGGCCACCTACCCCCTATCACGAAAACTATTCAAGTTAGACGAGCCAGACATGCAGGACACTGCTGGAGAAGCAGGGACGAACTCATAAGAGATGTACTCTTATGGACCCCCACACATGGCCGTGCAAAAGCAGGACGACCAGCACGAACATACATTCAGCAGCTATATGAGGATACAGGATGTTGTCCTGAAGACCTACCTAGGGCAATCAACGATAGGGAGGAGTGGCGAGAGAGGGTCAGGGATATCCGTGCTACCAGCGCGATATGATGATGATGTTGAAATCGTCTTTAGTCTAATTCACTTTCCAACGTAGCTCTAACGTAAAGAAGGAGGAGAACACTTTGTTTTGATATTTTTCTTGAGGAGTAAAATGAATAGTTCTTTTTTTTTTTTTTTCAACTTAGATGTACATATATTGCTGTAACTGTAATTACAATATATATATGAAAGACAATGATTAATAAAAAAATACTTTAAAAAACTCAAACCTCTCTCTCTCTCTCTCTCTCTCTCTCTCTCTATATATATATATATATATATATATATATATATGATGCAACCCGGTTTTTTTGGATGATTGCACTGAATGGATTTTAGTTATCTTTTGATTTTTTGTTTCTAAAAAAATAAATCAAGTGTGAAAAATTTTATAAAACTTCTAAAAAAGAAAAGAATAAGATAATAAATTGTTGAAACGAAGTAAACACGAGGAAAAGCACAGAAACGACTACATATTTACTTAATGTATTAGGAATATTTTTTTTCTATTCTAATCCTATTTTAAAGGACAAGAGAAGAAGAAAGGGAGGAATTATTTCTACCATTTTAAGGAGTGTTTTTTTAAATTCAATACACTAATGTGTGGTGTGTACTTACGTCTTCTTTAAAAACTTTTCTATTTTAAATTTTTATTGTACATTTTTTTGTACATTTTTAATTGTAAATATGGAACAAATTAGAATACAAGAAGCATTAGACATTTGATAAACATGCAAAACAATAAAATAATCACACAAAACAAAATAAAAAAATTTACATGAATAAGAAAGGTCGGCATCATCAGTGTTGTATGGAAGCCCACAGTTAGCGAGACAAATAGTAATAATATAATGCCGATAAAATTATTGGAAACTAAATAAAAAGTTTTAGAAACTTTTAAAAGTTACTTTTTAAAATGGAACAGGTTAACATTGTATATTGTATGCATTTTTTTAATTAATAATAATTATAAATAATGGTCGGTGAATGCTACGTTAAATTAAACAAAATTAATCAAGTTATGAATGAGAGAAGAAATTATTAAAAAAAAAACAGACGAACAAATTACATAAATGATAAATAAATCAATAAAATATAAATAACAAAGTAAATAAATTTAATACAAACAATAAATAAAAGATATCAAATAAAACTTCCAGAAAAATCGGTTACAAACGAACTTCTGCGTTTAAATTTCTTATCTTTAAGTTAGAAAATTTAAAGACTGAAATTCGTTCATAATTTATAATCAGCATTGTTTTAATTTGCATGTTTTTATTTCAATTTTAATAATTATTCAGTAAAGTTACATTATTGGAATTTATTTTACATCAGTGATTTTTACATCAAATACAGCAACAATTTAATTATTAATTTGTAAACAAACAATAATTAAATAAATGATGATAAATAAATCAATAAAATCGGGCACCTCGGATAGTGTAATGGTTTGCAAGGTTGACTAGCAAAGCTGCAAGAGTGAGTTCGAGTCTCATTGGGTGCCCCATTCATTCGGCCTTGTGCCACATCGAAGCAAAGAGCTTCGTAAATTAGAATAAATCAATAAAATAGGGCACCTCGGGTAGTGTAATGGTTTGCAATGTTGACTAGCAAAGCTGCAAGAGTGAGTTCGAGTCTCATTGGGTGCCCCATTCATTCGGCCTTGTGCCACATTTAGTGAACGATATATCAATATAAGTTTTCCTATTATTTATATCCTCTTTTGGGTAAATAATTCTTTGATATACGACATTATCTAAATTACATAATCCATTCATAGGACACTCATTTCAATTTTTGCAATTACATTCGTTTTGTTTACTATTATTATTATTTGTTTGGTACTGAAATTCCTTAATTACCCCTCTATTATGATTATTTATTATTTGAGAAATATTTTTCGGGCAGGAGTAACTAATTTTCAACGTATTTCTATTAAATATTTTAAGTAGTATATTATGTTTAAAATGCTTATCTATCAGTTTCAAAAAAATATTTACCTACATTTATACGAGCTAGTTTACAAAAAGTGGGTTTAAACCAAATAATTTTTCTTTTTCTATTTTTATTTTAATAATCATACTTATTTTCTTTAATATCATTTGATATATTTTCTTCTATATACGCAAACACTTCCCTAAAACAACTATTTTTAAGGGCATCTATATACATCTTACTCCTCTCTTTGAAAATTTTCTCATTTGAAGATAGTTTGCATATTCTTATGTTTACCGCTTTTGGGACTTAATTATGTTTTTCAGGGTGATTAGAATTAATATTAATATATGATGGGTGCTGATTAGTATTTATGAATGGTTTATAAGTGTTATTCGCGAGGTCTAGAGTCACATCCAGGAAATTGACTATCTTAATATTTGAAGAGATTTCTATCTTAAATCCTAAAAACATAAAAGCCTTTATAATCTTCTTTTGTATGTTAGAGCTAAATGGGCCATTACTATTTGGGATATATATTAAACCATCGGTATAACCCGAATTGTTCTGGACTAATGATCCTACTAAGTATATTTAATATATATAAACCTACAAGGTCTGCTATTGGGGAGGAATCATAACCTCCCATTGGAACGTCAAAATTATCTAAACCACTTTTAACCGACGTGGATTCATTATTTTTTTTTAATAACTGTTTTTCTCCAAGCTAATATCCATTCATATTGTTTACTAGTTACATCGACATATTTACGGGCGGAATTAATACAATCTATTAGAATATTTTTAGTTATGGAGGGATAAAAATCAATGATATCAAATTGCATAAAAGTCGCTTTACTTTTATTTTTTATCCTATAAAACCATTCAATGGTTTCATATGAATTCCCCCAAAGATTTCATTGGATAGCTTCTATTTTTTTTACATTTGTTACAATATTTTGAATAATATACTTAGATATCCTACCTACCTCTGTTTTTGAGGGATTAATTAGTCTGGTTTGCAGTTTATTTTCGAAATTAGGTTTATGGTCCTTAAATAGAATATAAGCTTCTTCCTTTTAAAATTTTCCTAACCAATCTTCAATGTGTAATCTATCAGCAAAATTACAAGTATCCTTATTTATTTGTTCAATTGTATTATTAAAGTCTATTTTATAATTATTTGTAATTTTGCTCTTTAGACTCTCTTGATATTTTGAGGGTTTAAGTTTATATATATTTTTTGATTTATCTGACCTCACCCATATATATTTAGACGTTTTTATTTCTTCAATATCTTTGTTTAATTTCATTTGAAAATTATTACGTACTTTCTTAAATTTAACTATTTTAATTAATTTAAATAATTCCGTTTAAAACGTTTGATTTGGAATCAGTCAAATATAGCAATCAAGTAACCAACAACAATATCATTAGAATTCAGAAATAAACAAGAATTATCGGCTTCATGTAATTACTGTTTGCCTCGCTCAGTTTTGAGATAGTAGTGTGCCTCCCATTCTTATAAATGTAAATTTTTGTCTTGTTTTTGTGTGATTATTTTATTGTTTTGCATGTTTATCAAATGTCAAATGATTCTTGTATTCTAATTTGTTCTTTTAGAATAAATATTGACTTTATTGTATGAAGAGGATTGTTAGCGGCGATAATACCTCTGACTCGGTTTAATATAAAAATATTTCGATTTTAAAAGATGTCGAAATAAAATTCCAATAACCAAAACTCCATCAGTTACAAATTGTCCCGCTATTCAAACAAATGACATCAAGGCTTCATACTTCAAAGGAAATGTTGTACAATGGTTTTAAATAAAAATCCTTAGAACGATGTATCATCCTCGAAAGTCCTAAGATTATTTTATTGGTCAAGCAGTTTAGATTTTTTTTCTATTCTTCATTTCTCTATTTTTCTTTTTTTATTTCATTTTCTTTTTATTGTTAAAAAAAGAAAAAGAAAAAAGTTCCATATTACAATTAAAAATGTACAATAAAAATTTTAAAAAATCTTTTAAAAGTTTTTTTTTTTTTTTTTTTTTACAATTAATTTAAAATCACTTGGTTTTTATTTTTTAAATAGTTCGCGTTTGGATGCCGAGTTGTTGTTGTTGGGGGGGGGGTCTACAGGCGCTAAATTTAAAACAAATCTATTTTGTCGTCTCAAAAATATTCACCTGGAATAAACTTTGGCCAATTAGAAAGTCTACATTTAAATGCAAATGTGGCAACATCGGCCACAACCAGCCGGCCCCCGTCACCTGCGAAAACAACGTCAACATCAGCATCAAGGCTGCGTACAACTAGCAAGGAGACCCCAGCGCTGGTGCGGCTGCCGTATGCTGAGAAAACGTTAAAATCGTTTTTCAGCACCGACAGTCGGCACCGCAAGTGAAGTGGGTCTCTTGCACTGCAGCAACATCTACTCCGAGGTTTTTGAGTTCACCAAGCAAGCGCGTACACTTGCTTGAATCCCTCAGTCCCCTCACATTCAAACTGGCAAGGTTTAGAGTCATCAGTCCAATTTACCTTACTCAATGTCGACTATGGGCCGGAAATCCTTCGGGGTGAGGATGCCGATGGCCTGACGCAGGGAACCGGTACAGAGATCAGTAGACTCTCTGCCGTCCCGGGAAATTCCGCCGACATCAAAGGGAAACCGCAGCTTTAGGGACCTATAAAAACAAGGATGAACATAAATCGGGACCCTGCCCGTACATTTATTTAGTAGATCTCCGTGTGAGGGGTGCCCCATTTCCGCCAACACTCTGTCCGTCCGGCTGGCCCCCTCAATAAATTGCCAAAGCTCTTTAGTTCGGACGCCAGGCGAACGGACAAAGGTGGTCACCATGGCTGCACCCTTGAATAAGTATGGGTTCGTAATGTCTTTCTGATCGATGGTTTTCATGGATGATAATGGTTTGAGAGTTTTTTTTAAGTTCGTGATCCAGGTTTGGTGATTCCATTAAATCTGAGCAAAAATAAAATCCATTTATGGCTTGTCAGAATTGGTTTGATGCAGATTTGGTTCTTTTTTTTTAATGTTGATGGTGACGGTGACGGTGATCTGGTTTCAGAATGAGACTGGGTAAATTGTTTAGGAGTTGAAATAGGCGATAGGGAAGGTAATGTTGGATGGAGGGGGGTTTTGGGATGTTTATTCGGTGTATCTTTTGGTTGTTGAAGGGGAGGAATTATTTGGGCTGGTCGTTGAGGTGGAGGAAGTGTGTTTTTTTCTGGTTCCGGTCGCTTGGATTGTGATTTTTCTGCTAGTCGCTGGGGTGCTGGTTGCTGGGGGTTGGAGAAGCTAAGGTTTTTGCTTTTCTGGTTTGGGGGAGTTGGTTTTCAGTTGTTTTTTCTCCCCCTCCTTCTCCATGTCCCCGCTGTCTCTCCTCCTTTTTAGATCGGTCGCAGTTTCCATTTCTTCGTGTTTTTTAGTTTCTATATTTTTTGTTTTTGTTTCTTTTTTCCTTTTTCCTCCTTTTACTAAGGTCCACCCTTCATCTTTGTCGGGTTGGACTTCTGTTTCTGGGGGTGTGTTATCTTTTGTTTCTGTCATCGTATTCGATTCAGTTGTGTCGTTGGTGGCGGTGGTCGTTTTGTTTGTGGCGATGGTGGTGGCTTTCTGAGGGCAAGACCGCGAAAAATGTCCTAGCTGTTTGCAATTCCAGCAAAGCGGTTTCCTGCCCTCTACGATGACTGTCATTGTTGTGTTCCGGTATGCTATCGTATGAGGTATTGCATTGAACCCTCCCCCATCTAAAATCATGGTAAATGAGAAATCACTGTATGCCGTGCCATGCGCTGACGTTATTTGGGTGTAGTCTTCCACACCGGCATAGGAACTTAGGTAGGCGGCGATAGTCCCCATTTAGCTGCATGGACACGTTACATACAGTGACTTTAATTCTCCTTTGACCTCTATATTCGGGTTGAAGCCGGAAGTACTTGGTGGTGATATTGCTTGTGGTCAGCTTCTTGATATATATATATATGCATGCATCTATATATATATATATATATAGATAGATAGATAGATACATCCATATATACATATATATATGTATATATACATACATCTATATATATATTTATATATACATACATTTATATATATACATTCATATATATATATATATATACATCTATATATATATATATATATATATATATACATCTATCTATATATATATATATCTATATATATATACATCTGTATATATATGCATACATCTGTATATATATATACATCTATATGTATATATGTGTATATACATACATCTACATATATATACATGTATATATAAATATATATTTATACATATATACATACGTCTATGTATATATACATATACATATATCTATATATATATACATACATCTATATATATATATATACATACATCTATATGTATATATGGAACCCATAATTCCGTTTCTCAAGGAAGGTGAATGTCCCGTGAGGAAACAAAAAAATCCTAACATGAAGCTACTGAACGGAGCTAGTGACTGGAAAGTTTCAGCAGATCTCAAGACATCTCTACAATTTCCAGTTCACATTATTCAAACAGAAAAGCGGCCGGACATTGTAGCATGGTCCGAGTCAAAGAAGAGTGTCCTCCTCATGGAATTGACTGTTCCTTGGGAAGAAAACCGGAAGGAAACACACGAGCAGAAGAAAAACCGCTACGAGACACTGCGTGCCGACCGCGTTGAAAAGGGTTGGATATGCCATGTGATTCCTATTGAGGTTGGTTGTCGTGGTTTTATAGGACACTCAGTCATTTCGTTTCTTTCAAAAATAGGAATCACTGGCCGCAGTTTGAAAGTTGCCTCGAATCGTCTTCAGAGTACGGCGCGATATGCATCAAGTTGGATTTGGTCGAAAGCGAGAAAGTTTTCAGCATGAAGGTAATACACGCGGAACCACCTTTCCCGTGTGATTACGTAAGAAACGGTTACTGTAAACGCCTAATAACATCAACCGCCGAAAATAAACACGTTTTTTTAAATCACAAACTGCACTCAGAAAATTAAGATTAACGTCCAATATAGTCTCTGCATTTAATTGATCTGGCATATATATATATATATATATATATGATTCTCTTAATACCCTGTCCGGTGGCAAAAGCTGCTTGGTAGCGCTAGGGGTGGCAGTACCGCCTTGAGCTACCGAAACTGTTATCACCCCTAGATGGCGGCTGATGAGGACATGGTATCGCACGTGCTTTCACACGTTGTATGATGAAAATATATATATATATATATATATACATAAAACTATATATATAGATAAATCTACATATATATATATATACATCTCTCTCTCAATATATATATACATTTCTATATATATACATACATCTATATATATATATATATATACGTACATCTATATATATATATATACACACATACATCTATATATATGTACTTACATCTATATATATTTATATATATATACACACATCTCTCTCTCTCTATATATATGCATATATATTTATATACATGCATCTATATATATATATATATATATATACATACATATATATATATACATGCATATACATATATATATACATCTCTCTCTCTCTTAATATATATATATACACATTCATCTATATATATATATATACATATATATATATATACATACATCTATATATATATACACGCATCTATCTATATATATATATATATACATGTATATATATACATAAATCTATATACATATATATACATATATATACATCTATATATATATCATATATCTATATATATATACATACACCTATATATATATATATATATATATATATTGTGACGGCAAATCGACTAAAATCCCAAAACGGGACTTTATTTTTGCACGTGTGAAGACGGGGCAGGTTGGCACTTGATCCCTTATAGAATGAGTCCTCGTTCAGAGTTTTTTTCTCAGGCATATAAGAACTGGCATATTACGTGAGGGATTAATTTAGGGATAGACTGACTGCTGCTGGCAAGGGGTTCCAAATTTCACACTATCCACACACCCACCAGGTCGCTTTCCTTCCTTCCCCTAGACAATGGAAGATATGGACCTATAGGTTTAGTCGTAATAATATTATATTGTAGTAGTCGGTAATTCCGGTTTCCCGTGTGATATTTTAAAGGAATTTATAGGACAATTCTAAGCAAGATAACATAAGGCGAATAGAAGCTGAAAAAGAAAAAGGAAGTAACAAATTCGTAGAAGACACGGCAAAGAACAACTTCGACCACATGGTAACATTAAAATACATGAATCCTTTACTATACAAAGAGATACACTTTCAAAGTGTCAAATGTGTATAATGAATGGACAGTCCACGAACATAAATGTCTTTTCTTGACTTTCGTTTTTCTTCAAATTGAGAGAGAGAGAGAGAGAGAGAGAGGTATATAAAATTTGGTATAAGGAGAAATAGCCCCAAAGTTACTTATCTTATTTTTCGATGGGGTTCCACTGGAGAATCTTTCTTCTTTCACGGGCTAATAGACTTTATGCTATTTTTAACACTGGCTTGAAGAAATTGGGTCCCTCGTGTCCGAGATATGTTTTTATCTTCTTCACCCGGAGTAATGGCTATGGGTCTGTCTGCCACGAGCCCCTTCCAATAACTGACTTTTCTTTGCGTTTTTTCGCCGACGGGGAGAAGGTGCCACTTCCGTTTTAGGGTCCCAGCCAATCATTTGGCTTCTCCCTCCTTCCCCCTGGTGTCCGGTGACCTGAGGTTACTAAGTACCAACATCTGTTGGTATCCCCTCTGTGACCTACATTCTTTCTTAACGGTCAATCTTTGACGGCTTGCCACTGTTCATTCCAATGGGAGGATAGTATTAATCTTATTTCTATCGTCTCCGTGGGATATCACGTGACAATATATATACATACATCTATATATATATATTCATACATGTATATATATATATATGCATATATATATATATATACACGCATCTATATATATATATATATACACGTATATATATATATACATACACACATCTATATATATATACACACGTCTCTCTCTCTATATATACACACATCTATATATATATACATATATATATATATATATATACACACACACGCATATATATATATATATATATACTTTAAGAAAAACAACGAAACCGGTCACATAGGATTATAAATTTATTTCAATCCTGTTACGCATTTTTGAAATTTCCAAAAACACGGAAAAATAACAGGACTTCTTCAGATCTTTTGGATAAAAAAACTAGAATAGAGACATGGTAGTGGGAGGGGATAGTGGGAGGGTGTCGAAGAGGGGTGAGGAGTTACCTCTTTACTAAGCCCACTTCCGTTTTAAATTTAATTTTCGGTTAGCAATGTAGTAAATATTGTTTTTTTACCAAACTTTTTCTTTAATTAATAATTTTTTCAAAATTTATATTTAGACCTAACTTACAGATTCTTTATTGAATTAGATTTAAACTTTAAAAAATAACTTCAATAACCTCAAATCCCAAAATACTCCTCCAAATAATAGGCTACTTGACGCGTTTGAAACGGACTTATTTAAACTAATTAAAATGGTTAAATTTAAAAAGGTACGTAATAATTTTCAAATGAAATTAAGCAAAGATATAAAGGAAGTAAAAATGTCTAAATATATATGGATACGGTCAGATAAATCTAAAAATATATATATAAAATTAAACCCTCTAAATATCAAGAAATTTTAAAGAGCAAAATTACAAATAACTACAAAATAGACTATATTAATACTATTGAACAAATAGATAAGGATACTTCTAAATTTGCGAGTAGATTACAAATTGAAGATATACACACACATCTATATATTTATCCATATATATACACACATCTGTATATATATATATATATATATATATATATATATATATATATATATATATACACATCTATATATATATGTATATATACACGCACATTTATTTTTATATATACACACACACAAACACAGACACGCACACACACCTATATATATATATATATATATATACACATCTCTCTATATATATCTATATATATATATATATATATGCAAATTTCATTAAACATAATAAACTTTTTCTGTCTACATATTTTCTTATGGATTCGTTCGAATTCCCGTATTACTTTTACTTATTCGGGGGGAATTGATTTATGTATTGTCCATAGTTTTGTGTATCCCTGTTGCTTTTTGCCCGACTTTGGGCCGAATTCCTGTCTATCTCAATCTGATTGGCCTAATACCTGTTGATCTCATTATGTTTGACCTATTTCATGTTCATATTTCATTCTGTTTGGCCAAATTCATTTTATTTAAAAGAATTGTAAAACTTATAAAAATACTTTGCGATATGAAGCTAATTCATTTCAGATTAGTTTAATTTCACAAAGGATAACCTGATTGGCCTAATTCCTGTCTCTATCTCATTCTGATTGGCTTAATTCCTGTCTCTATCTCAATCTGATTGGCCTATTTCATGTTTATATTTTATTCTGATTGACGTAATTCATGTCTATACTTCACTCTGTTTGGCCTAAATCATTTTATTTAAAACGCAATTGTAAAAATACTAAAATTCTGTACAGTATGAAGCTAATTCATGTCTGCATCTCATTTCAGATTAGCCTAATTTCACAAAGGAAAACCTTCTGGCTTTAAAATTTCTGAGACTCATGGGCTTTTCTGTTTTGAATTGTAGGAAATTAATTTCTTTGAAATAAAAATGGCTGTTAAGTAACAAAAATAAAATGGGCTGCAATGTATGAAAGTTAAGTGACATTAAACAGATTTCTTATTGATATTTACAAAATATAGATGCCATTTTGAATAAACAGTTCACGTTGACTGAAAAGACAAACCTACAAAATGATAAACATTTCCTTTTTACTTTTTATTTTATTTGGATCAAATAATATTGATTCTCAAAATCCCATCAATGAATTTTCAGTTTAATTCTTGTTTTCTTGTCTATCAAAAGTGTTTTTTTTTTGTTCACTTTCAAAATTGCCACACACACACATCTTTCGAATTACTTTCATGCAGAAACATTTATCCTGGCACTAGTCTCCAAGATTGGAATCCAAATATCAGCTATTTAATGCTATAATATATTCTAGAGCTTGGCTAAATAAAGATAAAACTTTAAGATGTTGTATTGAAGAAACATTTCATTGAAACAAATGATTTAACTAGGTCAATACTGGTAAGGACACCTCTGGTGGTGTAACGGTTTGCAAGCTCGACTAGCAAACCTACATGAGTGAGTTTGTGTCTCATTGGGCGCCCCATTCATTCGGTCTTGTGCTCCATCGAAGCTTTGGAAATTATTAGGTCAATACTGGTAATTAAGCCACGTGACTTAAATACACATTAGGATTAGGTGACTTTTGACGAACAACACCGATATAAAAAAAAAAACTGTAAGCCACAATCATTAAATAAATATGTAACATTAAGGCGGAATGCAAATGTTGATTTGGTCAGCTTTACTGTTATATAAACGAAAATAGAAAGAAGACGGAAATAACAAGTTTCCAAGTTTTATTGTTCAGTTGAAGGCAAAAGGAAATTGTCCAAGCTCCTGGTTATGTGAAGAAAGATGCAGAAAGCTATGCCTGATAAGAGTGGAGTTGAAGACTAGCAGGACTTACGGTATTATTTGTTGACGAGTGGAATCCTCGGGGTTGAAATGAGCAACACAAAATATGTCAGACTAGTGTGTGTAAACGTCGCACACAAGCAACTAGTGGTATAGTTATTCATAAACCAAGGAGGAGAAGTTAATAATTCTCCTCATGAATACTTGGAGTGTTGGGTAAAAATTTGCTCTTCTTCAAGCCGAAACGGGGAGAAAGTCATCAAGGTATGTGGTCTGAATCCTTGGTTATCTGGAGGAGTCGGTCAGCACGTCTTGGTCCCTCGGCGAAGACAATGTAGAAGTATATTAATTATAACTTAAAATTACAAATTACAAGGCCTAAAAATGGAGAAGGAGGCTGGTCAACACTATCCTAAACTCTAACTTAACTAGACTCATTCACTGACCAATACATATCTCCAAAATAAAAAGCATCGTAATACCTCAATTGAACATATCGCTATCAAACTACGTTCACCAAAACAATACTAGTGCTCCATGGACTTCTAACTTAATTCCCATATTTACAGTGTGAGGGGGAGGGGAATAATTAAACTCAACAAAGAAAGCTATATACAAATATATACATTTTCCCCTAAAAACGAAAAATGAACAAAATATTTACACGAGTAAAATTATGATTAGTATAGGGTCCCCCCCCCCACAAACTAATCATATTTACCAACCCCTCCGCTCGGGCAGGATATGACACAAGGTCAATTTTTAAGCGGAGTTTAACAGGTTTCAATTCAGAGTTTTTCCTTCTCCTAGACTAGTTGCCTCACCAAGGCTGAAGAACCTAGTCTGCCCTACTATTTACCCATAGCTGGAAGGAGAATAATTGAATTCATACCTTTCCCAAGGGTATTTGTGCTATGTGAAATGCAATCAGTCAGGTCCAGGGTTTGAACTCTTGTCGCCGTGTCCATACCCTGCGACGATAACCATTACACCACGATCACCTCCCCACAAACTAATAATGGCCGAAAGAGGAGTTAACCAGTCGAAAAAGGTGCCGAAGGAAAATAAATAAATAGATAAACATCATCATCATCATCATCATCATCATCATCATGTCGCGCTGGTAGCACGGATATCCCTGACTCTCTCTCGCCACTCCTCCCTGTTGTTCATCACCCCAGGCAGGTCTTCAGGACAACATGCCGTATCCTCACATAGCTGCTGAATGTATGTTCGTACTGGTCGTCCTGCTTTTGCACGGTCATGTGTGGGGGTCCATAAGAGTACAAGTGGTAAATAAATAAGTCAACAAGCGAGCCGGTTACAACCGACATTGCAGCCAACCGAGTGACGACGACGACGACGACGACGAAGACGAAGACGACAACAATTATAATTGTCAAGAATGATTTTCGAGAAATAGATTTAAAATAAAAATAAATTATACAGATTTATTACACAAATATCAAAAAGTGCGCAGTGCAAAGGAAAGAACTCTTATATTTGAACCTACTTTCTTCTGTCCCTTTTGAAATCGTTTAGTATTTCTCTTGTCTTTATTGTGGTTTTCCATTTTTGTTGGTTGTTATTACCATAGGGCTGCATCAATCAGTGGGCATGCCGACGGGTACTGGGGTTATGATGCCCTTTTTCAGATCTTCCCAAAAGGCTTGTCTTACTGGCTCTTTGAGAAGAAAAGGCACGGGAATTGGGACTGCTCCCTCTTTGAGGTGGATATTGGCAGTGGCGCCAGACATTGGTAGGAATTCCCCATTGATTTTGGATGCTGTTTCGGCGAAGTGTTCCAAGAGACAATTCTTGAGAATGTGGATGTTTTGTTCTGTTGGGAGAAAGGGAGTTTTTTGTGGCGTGTTGGTAGTTCCTCCTCGACCCTGTAGTGTTTGGGGCTAGCATCTGATATTTTATGCGTGCTTATTAAGGATATGTATTGCATTGCCATATCTGCTATGGGTGGTTTGTAGTAGTTGGGTTCTGAAGTCTTTGGGCAATATCCCAACGTCAATGCATGCTGCTTTGTTGGAATATAGACGCTGGATATTTTGGCATATGCACAGGTCTTGTTTAGTTGTTTTTTTCCGTGGACGATGAATTCCACGGGGAGCCAACCCTACAGCTCGAACGACTTTCCTTGATGGGATGAGGTTGTTCGTAGTAAGCCCCGTATTCAGAAGGTGCTTAAGTCCCCCAAGGCATATGATGGCTCCACTGTCGCCTTCACCATCCCCACTGAGAAGATTTGCAACCACCTTGGTATCGCAGCCGAGCAGATGAAGGACGACGCCTTCTCAAAGATCATAAGAGTCCTTGAATCATCCGACTCGCTCGATGAAATCAATGTAGATCCTGATGACCACCGAGCAGCACTTTTAAGAAAACACTTAAACTAGTTTTTTTTCTGGAACCAGGCACCTCTGTCCTAATGATAAGGGACAGTAATCACTCTCCCAAATTAGTTGTGCCATACAAGTGTGATAATATCCGCTTCTGCAGCTCGTTGCATAAGTTACTAAGTCCGCGTCGAGAACTTATATGAGTCGGATAAAGCGAGAAGCAGGTTCACAGAGAAAAGAATAAAAACACAACTTGTGGTTAAAACGTCAAGGGGGTGGAGCGTGTAACACTTTGTGGATAATTAATTCTAGTTTGAGTTTCGGCTGAAAAAAGATTATCTTAACTAACTGGGTCCAGCTGGTAATGTCGCTGTTCGTTGTTTCTTTTCCCCGGCCTAATCAACTTTCCTCAAATTCAAACTAAGTCTGACTGCTTGGACCCAAAATGCACCTGTATATATACAGAATGTTTCATTATTATTTCCGGCGAATGGGACACCCACAAATAAACCCATAACTTTTTTGGGAGCCATTTCTCTCTTAAAAAACTGGACATAAAATTATTTCCTAGACTAGCCGTCTCCGATACAGGGACATTAAATTCAGACCCTTTTAAGTTTTTGACCAGTACCTGACAAGTACTTAACACTTACTCACATCCGTGGCCATATTTATAAACATTTTCTAATCTAGATTTCCTTAATCTAGTTAATGGGTTTTCCTAACATTTGAAATTTGATACCCAGGCCGAATCTAACTCATCTTGCCACATATATATGCGTGTATATGTGTGTGTGTGTGTGTAGGTGTGTGTGTGTGTGTGCACACATGTGCGTGAGCGTATATATATATACATACACACACGCACACATGTATGGGTGCACACACATACACACACACGTGTGTATACATGTATGTGCATATATCCAACTCATAGTGTCGCACAAGCTCTGCACCAGATACCTTCACCAAGCACTCGAGGGAACTAACCACTCAGGTGTTACACGTATGCGTGAACTATTATCCAACTACTGGTGGGAATTCAAAAATCGCGACATAAAATCACATGTCGATTCCTGTGATACATGTGCAAAATGTAAAGGCAACTACGGGAAGCGTACGCGTTGGCCAATTGGTCACTGCAAGCGAGGCAGGAAACCATTCGACCTCGTCTTTATAGACTTCGCCACAATGTCCAACTCCTAAGGAAAGTACTACTTCCTGACCATTCTACACAGCTTCAGTCGGCACTTCACGGTCATACCATGCGCAAGAGATCGAGCAAGACGACATGATTCCATTTCCGTTTAATGAAAACCGGTTTCCTTTTTTTGTTGCAGACCATCTACTAGTTGGCCAGTTGTGTACAAATCCCAAGAGCGAGAGGAGCCTTCTATCATGTCTGAAAGTGACACAATGTTCAACGAGCGAGATCGGAGATGCACCGCTGTACAACTCATGCTGTCAACCGATCCAAGTTATGACAACAGGACCATTGCCAGCACCCTCAAAAGGAAAATCTGGATTGCCACGAATAACAGGAACGTGCCCAGGGTGATGAAAACAATGTTTCTGGCTACGGTTATGATCTTTGGTATGGTTTCAAGTGAGGGCCACATCATGCCACCTCACATCTTCGAAGTCGGCTTGAAAGTCAACACCAAAGTGGACCTGGATGTGCTGAAGAGTGTGGTAATCCCCTGGTGCAACCAGGTGGCCAGTGGCAAACACTGGCTGTGGCAGCAGGACTCGGCGCCGGCCCACAAGTCCAAAGAGACCCAGGTTTGACTTCAGAAGGAGTGCTACGACTTTGTACTCTTCTCTCACAGGCATCCTCCTCCCTTGACATGAGCCCGCTGGACTACTTCGTTTGGTCATACATCGAGAACATCACCAACATGACCTCCCACAATACCAAAGCCATCCTGATCACCGCCATCCATCGAATATTCGCCGACGCTCCCGCCGGCACTTGTGGAAAAGGCATGCTCCCAGTTCCGGATCCGTATCGAGGCAGTGATTGTGGCTGAAGGTGGCTACATTGAATAGATGTCAGCTCTACTCCATAATCAAGTTACCTGAATTGATTTTTTCAATAAAAGTTTTAAAATAAAGCTATTGAGTTGTTTTCTTTAGGACGACAATTTTATTGTTCCACCCTCTGTGTGTGTATATATATATATATATATATATATATAAGGTTTTATTCAATCCAGTAAGTCTGGAGTAGGTAATAATTCCAATCAGGACCAATCAAATATTTAAAAAATAGAATATTAAGTTTAAATAATCCTGTTAAAGAGCTCAATGTAAATAAAATCCACAGAGCGAATAATTTTCTCTTAAAAAAACAATCGGTCACATTAGGATAATAAATTTATTTCCATCCTGTTAAAGGCATTGATATAAATCAATGCTCTAAAAAATCAATTTTTTTCCACAAAATCTATAATTATACTAAACTGAATTAGCTGAATTAGAACTGTTTGAATAAACTTAATAGCTTGAAATAGAAATGTTTCTGACAATTAAACTTTGTACCCATACTAAACTGAATTGTTTGAAATAGAACTGGCTATTTTGCATAAAAATGGATTTGGTGTTAAATAACAATAGTTGATATGCAATAAAACCAACCAACAAAAGTTATGATCATAACTTTATAAATATTTAAATTTCGATTTTTCACTTACGAAAAACCGGAGAAAGAACTGAACGTCTTTGCTGTACTAATTCAATATTTTCTTCTAATATTTTTTCGTTAGTCAAAATTTTCTATCGAATTCATTAAGCAAACGATAATTTGAAACGCTACAATTTTTTAAAAAATTTGAAACCCTGGAAACTGGAATTTTTAAACCCAACACACAGATACAGCATTTCATCACTTTTACAGCAGTGACTCAAGCGTTCATTTCCCTTTAAAAAATATTTAAAATAAAAAACGCTTGCCACAAAAAGAAACAAATAATTGTCTAGAAATTAATTACAATATCATAAGATAAAAATATTTTTTATACATTTACTAAAAAAAACAACGTGAAAGTCTTACTTCTGAGAACACCAAACAATTTACAATCTTGTATTTCAATAAAGATTTTAAAAAGAGATTTGAAGATTGCTCATTTCTTGATTCGGGAAATATCCAATTATATTTTTGAGCAGTATTTCAACTTGAGATAAGTTGTCTTATTTAAATTTTATATTAATGTCAAATTTGTTTTTCTTTTATATATATTTTGTTACAAAGATTCGATGATTATGGTTTAATCCCTGTTTTGTAAAATGTTTGACTTAGATATTTCTTATTGAGATTCAAGTTATTTGCTGTGGATTATTTAAATATGATTTTTCTGTTGATTTTGATATTATGAATCAATAATTATAAATTCATTTCGATACCTTTACTTAAAAGCACAAAAACAATCAGAATGCGTCAGACCACCGTCATAACCGTGAGAAAAAATGACGAACACTCAAAACACCGTTTTGGTTTGCTAATACAAAAATTTATTCGCGCTATTACGCCTCTTGGTAGTCGTCGATAAGAAAGAAACAGAGTATGAAAAATGAGTTAACCGCTTTAGCTTGACAGAGAGAAATAAAACACCGTGAGGAGAGAGACAGAGAGTGAGTGAGAGAAAGAGAGAGAGAGAGAGAGAGAGAGAGAGAGAGAGAGAGAGAGAGAGAGTGTGTGTGTGTGTGTGTGTGTGTGTGTGTGTGTGAGAGAGAGAGAGAGAGAGAGAGAGAGAGAGAGAGAGAGAGCTGACATAAACCTGATTCCGTCTTCACAACTTCGGGGCGGATGTGGGAGCCCTTCGTGGAACTCACCCCAAAATGGGAACCGTAATTTTCGACTGTTTTCACATCGTTGCGTCTGGTGTCCAACAGACTTTATTTCCTGTATTGTATCCTGCGTCCACTTTCATATAGGTTTTTTCATTTCAGTTTCTTCCAGTCAATCAGAATCTGTTGCCGATTTGCTGCTGATACATTTCTATTTTTAATCCGGGTGTCCGTTACTATCCCGACCTAGACCCTCCCATTCGTTTTTTCCCTGATATCCCCCTCTCTATCGCTGTCTATCTCTGTTTCTCTCTCATGGAGAAGTTTAGTATAAATTATAAAGTTCACTAAAATATAAATCCATTGATCTAATTAATCAGTTATAACATTTTAAACTAATTCTACGTCAAGTTGGCCGAACTCTATTCCCAAGGTAAAAAAATAATTTTTAACAAAGTTCTGGCAATTGTTACTAAAGAGTCTTCCATTTCTAATATTATTCTTATCGCGAGCTGAACAAGTTGATCTGCTGATATTTCAATGGTATTATAAGAAATAGTCATTTTTTCCAAGTCCTTAATTGAAATATACCGTATATTTGGGGTAATGAAGAACCCATTTCTAAATTTTTTGTAATATAGTTCCAGAACAAAGGCATGTTTTGGGCCGATAATATTAATTTGAGCATGGCGGCGTTTTTGAGAAATGAACTTTCCGATTTTGTAATTACTCTGCTGTTTCTTGTCAACTATGACGTCACATTGGCACAAGGCATCATACTTTTTGTTGAAGTCTTCCAAGAATTCTATGTCTTTTGGCATTTTCTTAGCCCTCAAAATTGATGATGATGATGATGATGATGATGTGGAATCAATGGAAATAGATAGCAATGGAAAAATAATGTAATTCCATAAAAGATAATCTAAATACTTGCAAATTTTCCTGGTCTGTGGTATTTGAGATTGAAGGCTTTGTAGAACCGAGATAGTATGATCATTTTCAAACGCCTGAAAAGCTTTTTCGAACAAAATATTCCCAGTCAAATACATTCGAACTGAATCTTTGGTCAATTCATCTTGCATAACAACTTTCAAAGATCTATTTTGGAATAATAAAAGACATGTATTTTCAACTTTGAACCCGATATTTGAATTCATGTCATAAAGTTCATAAGGTAAAGAATGATGCAGGTTTGGAATGACCATACATTCTTTTAATAATGTGAGGTTCTCTTGGGACGCGAGCATCTTTTCTGTGTCAGCAAGGATCGAACCTAAAATTTTAAAAAAATGGAAAAAATGAATTTTAACTTTGGTAAATTTTAGATATATATATATATGTGTGTGTGTGTGTGTGTGTGATGTAAAAAGAATAAATATGTATATAAGTAACCAAATTCCATTTAAATTTCCATCTGATGAACTTATAAAAGCGAAATAATTTTATTATCGAATACAATTTCTAATTTTCTTATATTTTGATAGATAATTTGCTGGGCTGCGGTCTCGAAGTAAGCAAGTTCGATCTCCAGTCGTTCTATTAGGTTCACTTTCGGGCTAGTAACCTTAGAAAAGGCATGAAACCTTTTTCCCTCTCTCTCAGCTATGAGGTAAATAGTACTGCTGCTGCTCTACAAGAATGCTTTTGACATTAAATAAGCCATATAGATTGAGATGCCATTTAACAACGAAACCAAAGCGAAGATGATTCATGAACAGACATTAACTTCATTAGCAGACAAGCTTTAAAACAAGAGAAAAAGAAAGAAAAAAAAAACTGCAGCGTGCACTTCAAACAAAAACAAGGAAAGACAAGAAAAATGATGACAAATGAACAGTTAATTACATAATAAATGAATACAACAAACTGGGAAAAAAGTAATAGAAGAATAGGCACGCTTGGGTGTGAATGGAGATCCCCTGGGAATTGTGCAAGTGAGAAACAGAAAAAAAAAAGGAATTGAAGATTAGGAACGCTTGGGTGAGAATTGAGAAGCTTTGGGAATTGTGCAAAAGACTACCCGGGGAAAAAGGAAGAGAAAAGTAGGCACGATTGGGTGGGAATGGAGATCCCCGTGGAATTATGCAAGAGGCAAACTGAAAAAAAAGGAATAGAAGAGTTGGCATGATTAGGTAGGAATGGAAATCCACTATGAATTGTGCAAGAGAGAAACTGGGGAAAAATTAATATAAGTGTAGGCACGACTGGTGGGAATGGAGATTCACTGGGAATTGTGCAAGAGACAAACGTTTAGCTATGCTGACAAATACTATATACACAAAGTAGAATTTGTTCAAGAAAATGAGATGCATAACGTTGTCTCGGACTTTCAGATAAAAATAGGAAGACAAAAGTTTGTTATCAAGTGGATTTTGCTATTCCAGCAGAAGGAAGACGAAAAGCCGAACGAATACCTGGATCTTGCTAAAGTACTGAAAAACTTAACGAACATGAAGGTGACGGTGATACCAATCGTTGTTGGAGCCCTTGGAAGAGTCCCCAACAACATGGAAAAAGAACGGGGAATTAGAGAATAAACTGAAACCATCCAGAGCACAACACTTCTATGATCGACGATGATACTGGGAAGAGTTCTAGAGACTTGAAGGAGCTTGGTGTCATTCAGACTTCAGCGAAAGACCATCGGTTAAAACTGGTGTGAAAAATTCGCAAGGAAAATAAATAAAAAATAGAAATAATAAAAATAATAACAATAATAATAATTAAAAGAATGCATATATTTGATTTAAAATAGTTCTGTCTTAAATCTCCGCTGTATTTTGTGTTCTTAAATGAAGAATGAAAATGACTAATCTGAGACTAATTTTCAGGAAAACTTCACTGTCGGACGACGAAATTGTAGATTTACAAAAAAAAAAAAAAACCCCAAAAAACCCACCTCAAATGTAGTTTAACACGTGCTAAGACGAACCCTTAAAAGAAAAATAGTTCCCCCCCCCGCTGACCGTGATAGGATAGAGTGGAATAGTAGTTTCAATGCTAGTAGAATTAGTAATAATTCTAGCGAGCATTTGTTAAAATGGAAGGCAAATTTGAAATCATCCGTTTCAAGAAGTGTTTCAAAGAGGTCAGTAACTTTATTCTACTAAACAGTTCATTTAAAAAAATGCATATATTTGATTTAAAATAGTTCTGTCTTAAATCTCCGCTGTATTTTGTGTTCTTAAATGAAGAATGAAAATGACTAATCTGAGACTAATTTTCAGGAAAATTTCTCTGGTCGACCACGAAATTTTAATTAGTTTAAATGTAGCACTTTAACACGTAATAGTAAGAAGTGTCAAAACACTGGTTTAAAGAACTAGGGACTAAAATTGTGCGGTAAGTTCAACTCATTAACAAGATGATAGTCTTGGACTTTAATTAAAGTAAAACTTAATGGGAAAGGAAGTTTTTTTTGTAGCCCGCTTTTATGTACAGCCATCAGAGCTGTTCTTGGTCATATCTGTGTCAGATGCGCAGATCAAAAACAACCACTGGGTCTGGTATAGCCACTTTATACCACCCATGATAAAAATGTCAAATCACAATATTATACAACGTGAGACCCAGGCCTGTTGCCTGGGTGTCATGATCAGCAGGTGCTCTCCTGATAGCCAACATAGGAGACCCAGTCGTCATCCTACGAATGTTGACTGCTCTTTTTTTCTGATACATAAACGAAGACGTCACAAACCACAATGGACAGAGACCTAAACGCAGAACATGGACTAGGGAAGAGAATCAACTTGTGCTAGAATGCTATTTTAGGGCAACCCTTCACAAAGAGGATACCGGAAAAGAATGATGAAGATCTGGCAAGAATGTTCGACATTTCAGACAACTAGCCAAAGGTTAGCCGATCAAGTTAGGACAATAATGAAGAAGGGTTGGTTTTCTGACCTAGAATTTCAAGAAATCCATAAAAAAAAAACACTGAAACAAAACACTAACACAGTACCAGACACACCAAGTGTTGTCAAACAAAAACAATCCAAGAAAAAGAACCACAAACCTCGACAAATGAAAACACTATACTCCCAAACGATACACTACCAAACAACCAAGAAGAAACACTATCACAAGAACAAAAGATAAACCTAGAAAATGTAAAGAGAATCAGAAATAGTGAAAAGACTACTCTACCTTCATTACGAAATATAGAATGGAAAACACTTAAAATAGAAACTAAGAAAATAAATCACATATTTTCTTACATACCGACGAAAAATATAACCGAGTTAAATGAACTAATCTATGCAGGAGCAAAATTAGTTTGTGAGAATATTGGGATCCCTTCAAAAAGTACGAAGAAACAATCAAAACCGGGATGGGAAATTCGACTGGAAACGCAAATAAAAAAAAACTACAAAAACAAGCCCAAATGATAAGAAAGAGAGGGACTGAAATAAGCAGAAAGAAGGAACAGGCAACATGGGGGAAAATAATAGTACAACTTGAGGAAATAAACCAGAAAGTAATGGCCAAAGAAGGAAGACTAAAGAGATATCGACAAATGGTAAAACAATTCACACAAAACAGGACATTCCAAAACAACGAAAGAAAATTCTATTAATAATTGGGAGGCAGTGACACGAAAACATACTAACAACCAGATATAAAAGAAACCGAACGATTTTGGACTAAGATATGGCAACCAAAGAAACATAACGAAAATGCTGAATGGATAAACAATATCACAAGAGAACTAGACGGACTTGAAGAAGGCTCCTAAATGGAAATACACGTCGACCTACTCAGAACAACATTAAAAAGAATATCAAGCTGGAAAGCGCCAGGCCATGATGGACTACATGGCTTCTGGTTCAAGAAATTCACCTCCATTCACGATAGACTAGCACTAGAAATGAACAGATGCTTACAAGACGCGCAAGTACCTGAATGGATGACCAAAGGAAAGACTACATTAATCCAAAAGGAGCCTAGCAAAGGAACTGCTCCAAACAATTACAGACCCATAACCTGCCTACCAATGATGTGGAAAATATTTACAGCACAAATAAGGGAAAAAATCTACTACTCGTTAACAAGCCGCGGATTGTTCCCTGACGAACAGAAAAGATGCCGCAAAGGATCCAGAGGTACAGCGGAATTATCAACACATCCTAAATGAGAGCAAGACAAGACGGAAAAATCTAGTTATGGCCTGGATTGACTACAAAAAGGCATATGATATGGTCCCACAAAGCTGGATACTACACTGTCTCAAAATGTACAAAATACCACATGAAGTCATAAACTTCATCGAACAGACCATGAAAACCTGGAGAGTGGACCTGACAGCCGGAGGAAGAAGCATAGCTGAAACAAAGATCCAAAGAGGCATTTTCCAAGGAGATGCACTATCGCCCTTACTATTCATAATAGCCATGATGCCACTTAACCACATTCTCGGATATAAACTCGGATATAAACTCAGTAGATTGCAAGAGAAGATCAACCACCTAATGTACATGGATGACATTAAATTATTTGCGAAAAATGAAAAAGAACTGGAAACTCTCATACACGCCGTTAGAATATACGTTATTCGTATATTCGTAAATTCGTAAATTTATGTTTTGAACTCCAGCCATACTAGCTGCATTGTCAAGTCTTATCCCTCAATATTTTGGGGAGTCAAGTTTGTCTTTCTCAAGTCGATCTAAAATCATCTTCTTGATATCATAAGCTGTTTTTATGCTCAGTGATAAAACTAAGAAATGATTCCCGCACCTCCAATTATCGGTTTCAACAACAACATGTCGACAAATGAAATTCATCAGATTAGTATGAGAGATGTCCGGTATGCTGTCTGGTATGATTGCAAAATAATTGGCTTTTTGAATTCGATCCAATATATTTTCCTTCACGTGGCTTCCCAAAATATGAATGAATTTCTTTGGGATTTTCTGTGACAAGTACAACCGGTTATCATTTATCAGGGAAGGAGAATGCAAGTGTTGAAGAAGTGGAATGTAGCTGCGGTGGTGATTCTCGAGTTACGCGGCTTCCATCAAAAACCGCAGTGAGAAAGTTGACAAGTGTTGTATGGGGTTGAATGATGCAGGTGACGGCGGTCACATCGACCGCCGTCACCTGTTTGGTTTGCTTTCTTTCTGTCAGGATATCGAAAGAATCTCGTCTTTTATAGTTCTCCCATCCTCAAAACGGATCAACTTTGACCTTTCTTTATTTTTTACCGTGAATGTCATAGATTGGTTGAAAAATTACTTTTAATTTTTTTGCAGATAGTTCGAAACGATGACGCAGAGGCCAACCTGATTTGCAGCAAAGATGCAGCACCTGTTCTGGCATGACTAAGCAAGCAGATATCGGCAGACTAGTACCAATTATACAGCAACGGTGATTCTACATCCATTCCTTTCGTGTACGATTGGCTTTATAAAGACCTAACATTTAAACTTACCCACTTGTCCTTGTTATTTTTCTAGTCCTCTGTCAATTACACTCATATATGAATGTTTGCGAGACCGACGCATTTATCAACTCTGCAACAACAGTTTTTGAGCTTTTAAAAACTTTCAAAATATTATCATCATCATCATCATGTCATGACATCAGCACGGATATCCCTGACCCTCACTCACCACCCCTCCCTATCGTCCATTGCTCCCGGCAGGTCTTCAGGATTACATCCCGAATCGTCACAGAGAGTTACTGTATGTAGATTCTAGCTGGTCGTCCTGCCTTTGCCACAGGAGTATATCACTTATGAGCTCATCCCTACTTCTCCGGCAGTGTCCCGCATGTCTGGTTTGTCAAACTTTGATAGTTTTCGTGATGGGTGGTAGGTGGCAATACAGCTGCTATTTTGTAGGGTGTTGCCTCCAGGACTTGTTCAATATTGCTCACAGCATTCTTGTGTAGTTGCCGTCAAGCTTTTTCTCCATTCGTTTAGTTAGCGTCCATGTAGCGCATCCATATAGCAGTATCGACACGACCGCTGCTTAAACAAACTTCAAAAAGTGTATATTTCTGGTTCTGTTTTAATACGAATGCTTTTTCTATTTTTAAAAATCTCTAATCTATTTCTACGAAAAGAACCAATTGAAAAGAAAAAAATAACATTCATTTTTGACAAGTTTCAAAGATCTACCGTTGATCAGTCTGAGGTGGAGGGGGAGATTCTGCTGTTGAATTAAGTTGGGGGTGGAGATTTTACAGTTGGTCAGTCTGATAGGAGATTCTACCGTTGAGTTAAGCTGGGGGTGGAGATTTTACAGTTGATCAGTCGGGGGGGGGCTTCTTCAGCTGATCCAATGTTTTATATCAACATTTTCCAATAAAAAAGTTAATCATTTGTTGTCTTTTAGCTCTGAATTCCCAAATTTTTCATCTTTTTTAAAGGAATTCCGCCTTCAAATCTTTTGATCTGCTTTTTTCGAAAAAAAAAAATTGTTGTTTTTCATCTGAATTCTTAAATAATTTTCTTTACAATAAAATAATTTGAGCATTTTTTAATTAATATATATCAATGAATTCTTTTTAATTATAAGATTTGAAAACTTTTTCAACAATGAATTGAAAACAAATCAAACATTATTTTAGATTTTCCTGAAGAAAAAAGGCCGATCTAAAGAGCATACGAGGCTGGCCTCTGCTGTTACTATGAAGAGAGCATTCTTTAAAAAATAAGCCGAAAATTTTGGGATTGCGTATCTTGAAGATAACCAAATAAATAAACTTTTTTTTATGAATGAATTGTTTAGACTTCTTTTAGGACGTCATAGCAGCAGTTATGTTGAAAAGAATAACGGGGAGGGAGTTATTATATGCAGGAACTGGCAAAGTAGCTACTTCCTAATTTTTAGATTAAAATAAAGGCTGTTTTGTTCGAAAATGTTTCAGTTATTAAAAAAAGAAATTAACAAGTTTTTACCAATGATAACTGGTCAGTCCAATGCTGTATGTAATCGCTCTGAGTGTATATTGTGGTCTGTTTATGGATTGGCACCACACTCTTGTAGAAGAAAGAAAGAATTTCAAATTATTATTTAGTGCGGGTATAGCGGTTCAGGATATTGTTAATTTCTCTAACACTATATTTTTCAGGCAACACAAATGAATGACGAAACTTTTCTTTAACAACACAACAAAGAAAGTTTTTATTTGCAGCTTTGAATATGGTTTGCTTTTGGTGCTGCAAGACTCGTGGAGTTTAGGCTTGTTAGTGTTGGAGACGAAATGGCGTAGCGAGATGTGATAGCAGCGTGTGTTGCTGGACGTGTGAGGGATTGTGTTTAAAGTCACCGTGTAGTTTTGTATCTGGTATTTGGGGGAGAGTACGCGTTATCTCCATTAATGTGGGCCAGAGGTGAAATGGTAGCTAGTGTGTCGAGAGCGGAGTTACGCTCGGATCGACATAGCCAATTTTTGGGGTGACACAAAGTTGGGCCTGTGCGAGGCATGTTGTATGTTTCTAATTTATGTTCAACTGAGATTCCTCGTAAAGAATCCATAAATTAGATGGTTCCCTCGTTGAGTGTCCATGTTGCTGCTGGTGGTGTTGCTATGTTAAAAAGCATCGCTAAGCAGGGACGATCAGAGGCACGTCTGTTCTGGTCGCCGTTTCAAGCCAAAGAGACTGGGTTTGGCCGCTCACCCGTTTTGCAAGCCGGAAATGAAGGTCCGGCTGAATAGGATAAGTCATCCTGATTGGGTGAAATTAAGTGTCGACTTAAATTGCGCGCCAAACCAAAATACGAGATTTTCCTCTTCTCTACACGGGAATTGTTTTAGCCGTTGGAGTTTCGAATTTATATATTTCGTCCAATGAGAATGACTGATGCCATTCTGCCCGGGTCACCTCCCCAGGCAACATAAAAGGCTATGTATCGCTCCCTAGACCTCTTCTCTTCCTTACATATTTTTCGAGCAGGACAAACCGACTCTCTTCTTCACTGACTCTCTTACCTGGTTTAATTCCAACTGCAGACAGATGGATATTTCATGGATTGGCACCACACAATCATAAAATATATCATTGGACCAATAAAGCAATAAAATCCAAATATTTTTTAAAACCCATATGCGTTATCATCTATCAAAATTAATGTGACGGGAAATTGACTAAAATCCCTAAATGGGACTTTATTTTCGCACGTGTGAAGACGGGGCAGGTTGGCACTTGATCCCCTACAGAATAAGTCCTGTTCAGAGTTCTTCTCTCAGGCAGATAAGAACTGGCATATTACGTGAGGGAATAATTTAGGGCCAGACTGGCCACCGCTGGCAAAGGGGTCCAAAATTTCACACTATCACACACCCACCAGGCCGCTAAACTTCTTTCCCTTAGATAATAGAAGAATACGGGCCTATAGGTCTTAGTTGTAATAATATTAATGTTGTTGTAGTAGTCGGCAACTCCGGTTTCCCGTGTGATACTTTAGGAATTAATAGGACAGTTCTAAGCAAGATAATGTAAGGCGAATAGAAGCTGAAAGGAAAGTATGAAATAATAACATAGACCACATGGTAAAATGAAAATACATAGGTTCTTTACTACGGTTATATATATATATACGTTCAAAGTGTCAAAAACATATAATAGGATAGTCCATGAATATAAATGTCTTTTCTTGGCTTTTATCCTTCTTCAAATAGAGAGAGAGGGAGAGTGGTAAACAAAATTCGGGTGTAACGGAAAAATGTCTCAAAGTTACTTATCTTATTTTTTTGACGGGGTTCCACTGGAGAATTTTTCTTTTTTCACGGGCTAATAGACTTTGTTCTGTTTTTAGTACTGGCTTGAAGGATTTTGGAGTCCTTCGTGTCTCAGTCTTTTGTCTTTAGCCCGGAGTAAAATGGCTATCGTCCGTCTGCCACGAGCGTTGCTCAAAAAAACTGCCCTTTTTTTTGTGCCTCACTTCCGCTGAGGGGAAGGGAACCCCACTTCCGTTTGGGGTCCCCGCCAATCATTTGGCTTCATTTTCTCTTTACCCTTCCGATGTCCGGCGACCCAAGGTCACTTAGGTGCGAACATCTGCGTGACCCACATTCTCTCCTAACGGTCACTTTTTGACTCCTAGATAATGTTAGTTCAACGGGGGGGGGGAGTATCATTCCCACCTCCTCGTCTCCGTGAGCCATTACGTGACATTAACTATACCTTATTTTAATAAAATGATTTTGCTCTTAAATCCCGTGAAATGTAAAAAAAATATCGGAATTTTCAATGAAACAAATCCTTAATTAAACTTATTTATAATAATGTAAACATTTTCAAATTTCATGGACAATACGAGAAAAATAAAAATTATAATCTAGCAAAAACATTTAAAAAGGGTGATATTTTATTTCATTTTATTTCTAATTTCTCCGGTTTTGGAAGGCGTGTAACTTTAAAAAAAATTATTTCTCCCAAATCCCGTGACGTGTAAAAATATCGGAAATTTCAGTTAATCAAATTATTAATTAAACATATTAAGAATAATGCAAATATTTCCAAATTTCATGCAAAATAAGCGAAAAATAGAAATTATAATCTACCATATCAGACACCCGCCTGAACTTATTTAAATCAGAGGTCATCGACCGACTGGCATGTCATGTGTTTGTGATCTTCCAAACAAAAATAAATGTGAAAAAAAAACTAATTAAAAAAAAACAAAATATAAGATTTCTTTTTTGAAACACCATAATATCAATATGAATGATCGTATCGTTAATTTCTTTTTTTACCCGCAAAATCCGCCCCCACCCCCAGTGCCGCCCTTTGTTCACCACTCCCTTTGTTCACCACTGCTATTAATTTATCAATCTTTCTCAACATATATACACGAAGAAGGGTTAGGGGATGGGTGTTTGGATTTCATGGCATATCAACCCTTGTAGGTTATTTAATGCCAAATCCATTTTTATATAAATAATCAGTTCTATTTCAAACAATTTAGTTTAGCATCAATATAGATTTTGTTTACACACAGTTAAATATGTGACACGATGGTGGGCATTCGTTCTGTGGGTGTGGGTGTGGGTGAGCGCCAGTCAGAGGATTCCTTTGTCTGTTTTAGCGCGAAACCCACACGAAAGGCTTGCGCATGAGATTTCCTACAAGACCGGAAGAAGACGAGGAAAGGCAAGGTTCCAGAGCAGAACAGATAGGAGTTAACGACAGTCAGGGAAAGGCGATGGTCAGAGAGAGACGGCTGCTGAAGGAGGAGTTGGGACCGGTGGACCAAGAAGCCAGGTCAGCCAACGCGAGAGGATGAGTCCGCGTTCCTGGTAGCTGTGAGGGAATTTTGTTCGAGTACAGGCTCGTGACAGCCACAGGAGCACAGAATGCCAGAAAAGTCCCCAAACTTCTCCCTTCTTACGCTTAGGGTTAACCCAAGTCCCTGCTTGTTCTTCTTTCTTCCACTCTCGGTTATATACGTTATATCTGTTATATATTTGTAAAACATGAGAAATGCCCCTGGCCAGAGATGAGAGGAACCACTAGACGATCGGATGGTCATGAACTGATTTAAGAAGTTGAGATAGTGGGACCGGCGGGAGTGGGTATATTGTCACAAATGACAAAACAGTTCTATTTCAAAAAATTCAGTTTAACGTAAGCACAGTTTCAACGTCAAAAACAGTTTCATTTCAAACAATTCAGTTTAGGATAAGAATGCAGTTTAAATGGCAATGAAAGGGTTTTTCACATTCCCCAAAGCTTCAGCATCACTGGAACCTCACTATCAAATTGTTTAGTGTCATATCTAGGACACTCTTTAGTGGGATGTCTTACCCCCTATGCAGAGGTACAGTCGGTGTATTCTACAATTCTACAGGCCCATCCGACTGGGAAATATAAACAAAAAAGACGAATTATTTTAAATGGGGGATTTGTAACATTTCAGTACCAATCTAACCAAAGAAGGCGATAAATCGAAAACAAAAAAGCCGTCTCTGTTTGAAATGATACTAGATTTATGAGGTTTCAGGTTATCGTTGTTATTGTCTGACTCAGTTTTTTTTTCTTTCTTTTTTGGTTTCTCTGTTCTTACCCCATGTTATTTTGCTGCGTTTCTTTTCTTGGTCCATGAAGGCTGTAAAGAAATTACTGAAGAAAAGAAGACCGGAAAAGAAGATAGGAGGCCTTTTATATTTTGACTTTATTTCTAGGATAAACGACTATACTGTGGGTGAGGAAATCATTCCTGAATCCAAATATGGTTACGTCTCCCAGACATGGTTGTAGGGAACAACACGCAATTGTATCCCTTTCTTGTGATTCATGGGCGGAGCTTCCGACAATCATGTGACCGTTGGTCATGTGACAGTTTGAGAAGTGAGTTCTCTCTCCTTTTTCTAACCAAGAAGGTCCAACTGATAGGACGTCTACTTCAGCCTCTGCTATGTAAGAAGCACGTGCGCACAAATCACCGTACGAGAAATCACACTACACCAGAACTATGTAAGAGTAATTTCTGCCATTCATTACCTTGTTCTTGGAGTAACTATTGTGCTTTTATTTAGTATGGTTTCGGATAATTATTATTGTGAACCCTATATGTAAATATCAAATGTTTGCAGTTTAACTTTTCGTGTCATGTAGTCTTTCCATGCCAAACTATTCAGTGTTTGACTCTACTGCATTATGAGATAGTGCGGTTGGTAGTTCAGGCCATTATCAAACACGACATAAAATTCTTATTAGGTGTTAAAATGTGTTAGTCGTTTTTTTGGGTATATATGTCCAAATTTGGTGTTTAAGGCTTTAACAATGTGTTAGAGGCTTTGGGGGAGATATATCTAAGTCCGGTGTTTTTTGTTCGAAGTTCCATTTGAATTTCCTTACATTTTGGCCGCTGCTGATCGAGATGGCTGCTACTAGTGAAAGTTTAACCAATATGCCGTTTAAAAACGGTCACGTTGCCTTCCACTAGCAGCAAGGGAGATTGAGGTGTTTACTCTTCGTCGTCGGCTGCTAAAAAGAGGAAGGGATTCCTTCTTTTGTCAGGACGGTTCCTTTTCTTTTTACGCGCGCGTTTCCCATACTACCAGTAAGGGGCTTTCGGGGTTTTTTTAAACATTTTTTCTATTTCACACAGATTCAACGATTTTGTGGCGTTTTTTTTATGATTTATATGAAGTTTGGAATCTTTAAGAATAAAATTATGATTAGTTTTTAGCTTTTAAAATTGGAAACGGACAACATAAGAAAAATTAACAAAAGTATTTGTAAGCATATCGTTTTCTTGATACAATTTTACCTAGATTACTTAGAGTTGAATGTTTTTATAGCAGTTGAATTACCTCTCCCTAGTAAAAAAAAATCTTATAGTAAGCCATGTTTAGTTAGGGGGAGGGGAGGAAATGGGACATAAAAAAGAGAAAGGGAAAGGGGAAGGGAGGGCTAATACTTATGTTATGTGAAAAGAGAGGTGAGTCTATATTTTTTTAATAACAAAACATAAGTTTCCCTCAAAATTAATTTATTTCATAGGAAATAAACTCTACACCCATTTGTCATTAATACATACATCTATATTGCATATTTCCCTTATGCATGTCGAAAAGCGTTCAACGTTGGTATAAAAAAAAGAATTTACATTCAAACAACGACAATATTCGTACATAAATAAAAGGAGAGAGTGAATGGAAGTACGACAGACTTACTAGAACCAGCACCGTCAACCTCTTACGGTTTTATTCTCTAAGCAAATAATGATAAAATATCATTCCTTGATATTTCATCTTTCCTTTAAGCCAAATTTCCAGGTTTATTCCTTTCTGCAACGCTTCCTTCATATGTAGAAATAACCTCGGGAATCTTCACCCCTTTGCCTTGAGCTGACTTATTGAAAGAGGCCCACTTTTTCTTTATATATGCCTCGTATTGAAACCACTGCTTCTTCCAGTTCGAGCTGAGATTAAATTCTTTCTGCTTCTTCTCGAAGGAACACTTATAGTTGAAGTCTACGGAGGATTATTACCAAATTTATCCCGCAGACCTGAGACTCAACCTTCTAAAGATAGGGAAAAGCAAACGAAACCACGATGAGCCTACAGTAGGCTCATTATTCCAACAAGTTTAAACTCTTATTGCCCAGTCGGCTGGGGCTGTGGAATACACCCAATGCTTCTCTACAGAGAGGTAAGACCCCCCCACAACGAGTGTCCTGGATATGACACTAAACAATCTGATAGTGAGGTTCAAGTAATGCTGGAGCTTTCGGGAATGTAGAGTACCCCTTTATTGCTGTTCCTCCCAGGTCCATTCTGGCTCGGCGTGGTAGCACCTGATAGGGCCCTATCTATGGGTTAAATAGAACTAACGACATACTTATGCTCAACTGAATTGTTTGATTAAACTAAATAGCTAGAAATAGAAATGTTTTTCACAATTAAACCGTACTTACATTTAAACCGTACTTACATTTAAACCGTACTTACATTTAAACTGCGTGCTTATGCTAAACTGATTTGTATAAATTGAACTGTTTTTGACATTGAAACTGTACTTACACTAAACTGAATTATTATATATAACTGTTTGAATAAACTGAATACTTTGAAATAGAAATGTTTTTGACAATTAAACTGTGTACTCATGCTAAACTGAATTGTTTTAAATAGAACTGATAATTTACATAAAAATGGATTTGGCGTTAAATGACCTACAAGGTTTGATATGCCATAAAACCCAACAAATCCAACCAACCAACCAACCAACCATCAAACTTTCAAAAAATGGAAAAAGAGGCTTTGAGCCTAAGCGGCTAATAGACCTTTAGTTCAAGTAACCAACCTTGAGTTAAATTGCCAAAAAGCTGAAAGACAAAAGACAAAGAGAAGAGGCCTCAGTCCCTGGGTTGCCCTCTTAAATAACAGCCGGGAGCGGGGCTGTAACAGTATAACTTCAAAATAAGCCAATCGTATTCAAGCAGACATTAACTGCCGAATTTATAAATTCTAACATAGTTTTGAAGTTATGTTTGACTTAGTGGTTACTTATGTTTGCATATTTAAAATCTTAAACAACACTCAAATTTACAAAATAAAACACTAACAGCTGTTTTTTTATGCAACAACAGCAGGCGGAAACACGTTGTGAGAAATAATCTCATTAAAAAAAAATTCGAATTCTCACCTCAGCAGAGTTGAAACAGAAGCCCTTCAATTTTGTCTTAAATTTGCTACCGGAGTAAATAACCTCAACATTGTGAATTTGATAAATTTAAACTATCGACACAATGATTCTGATTTCAACAGAGAATTTACGCAAGGACTATTCGCTGCGACTGATATTAATACTCATGACCTTATGGGGATTATTAAAAATAAAAAATAAAATAAAATGAATTTAAAATAATGTCGCAGTTTCCCAGAAACCTCTGACTGGAAGCGAAATGTGCACATGTTTGAAAGATAGACTTCCTGGCACCCAAAAGAAAAGCCGTACACACTTAAGCCGTTACCCCCAAGATAGAAAGGACTTCTTTCTCTCAGCGACTGGCAGAGTAACACACACTGCTCGCTGTGCCCTAAGATTAGGGGCTAGTTGTGATTCCTACTAGCACGCCGCCTCTGCTTAAAATAACTTTCTGAAAACCCCCATTGACAAACAACGAAAAATATTTGTAGAGCGTAAGGCGAAGTCAACTAAATAAATAAAAATATTCGATGGGTTGCAAAAACTTCGACGATCAGGCTAGATCAGATAGGTCTCTAGCGGAGGATTCCGAGTTTGTGATCCAAGCTATAAAGGCAAATTTGGTGAGTAGCACTCGGAGAGTATCAGGCGAGTATATATATATATATATATATATATAATTGCGCTGCTAGAACGGATTTTCCTGACTCTCTCTTTCTATTTGTCCCTAACATCCATCTTTCCTGCTCGGTCTTCCAGATAATATCCTGTGTCCGCATAGAGCTGTAAGTTCTTGCTGGTCGGCCAACACTGACACGTCCATATAAAGGAATACACAGGAAAATGTCACTTATGCGTTCTTCCTTACTTCTCCAGCAGTATTCTGCATATCTTTTTTGTCTGTTTTGAATGGTTTTAGAGATGGGAGCTAAGTGGCCGTACAGCTGTTGTTTCGTTGGTTGTTGCTTCCAGGATTTGTTCAATATAGCTCGTAGCATTTTTTGCATATCCTGTCAGGTTTTTTCTCTACGTTTTGTCAGCCTTCATGTGGTGCATCCATACAGTAGTATTGACCTAACTACTGCTTGGAAGAAATCCGGTTTTATTTTATCGGATTGATCAGACTTCCACATGACTGATAACCTATCGATAGCAATCCACCCCTTCGCTAGGCGCATATTGATATCACTTTCAGTGAAAGGAAAAAATATGAAGTTAAAAATAAAGAATAACAAGTTAAACGTCAATCAAACTTTTTACTCGTGGTATAAGGAGTATTTTTTTGGTGGGGGAGGGAGTGGTTAATTGTTGTTGGGAAATCCTGAGTTTAGAATTTGACTACTTTTTTTTTACCTCATTCACTTGTTATTTTCTTTATTTATGTCACTGTTGTAAAGACGAAAAGGAAAAAGAAAGTGAAAACTTTAGATTCAATTTTTATTTTCAGGATTTACGACTACTCTGAAGTATGGAATGATTTCTTGAACATGTAGAAATAGCAGCGCTCTTATGTCAACGTGTTTGAAAGATATCATGTGGTGCATTCGTACAGTAGTATTGACCCAAAATTCTTCTCTCGACCATAGCAGCACTTCTTCCTTATCTTGGCTGGGTTGCTCAACCGTGGGTCACTGAGGATGCAAAGCCCTCTGTTTGCAGCTGGCTCTCATTTCAGCATCTTCTCTCCAACTGACTCTGTATTCAGTTGGATATGTTCAGCAGAGGTTGCTACTATCAAGAGACACAACGCGCTGCTCGTCTCCAGGACTTAGCAGAGACATGCGTTCCCTACAAGCAACCGAGATAAGAAAAGGTGCATCCATCTCAGTACGTATTAAGGGTAAAGTGGAGCAATCCAGGGAAAGGAGTAACGCCCTCCCCTACTCCTGGGTGTAGAAGCTATTGAAAAAGGATCCTTCTGGTCACCCTCGACTAAAGGGAGACAACTTTACTTTTACTTACATGGGAAAAAAAATCAGAAAACTATAAATGTTAACATACCTTGAATTCTTGAATGATTTTATTTTGGGAAAGAGTGCACACAAAATTGTAATTGATAAAATTACGAATGTTGTCTGCTCCCTTGAATTACAGTGTACACAAAAATGGCATATTTAGCCTGTAGACTGAGCCTACATTTAATTATAGATATTTAAAAAATAATATTCTAAACAAATTTTAGGATCCAAACGGCGAGAAAACACGACAATCAGCCCAACCTTCGATTGGTCCAAAAATTACTAATGGGCGGATACTTCGATCTCCACCTAAAATACAAAACACTTAGTCGATCCACTTTCTGTATCCAACAGCTGGATCCAATTAATGGGACACACATCGGCCGGCTGTGGTATCAACAGCACGGATCTGGTCGGGTGTGTCACGTCTCTGGACATACCCCAAGCCTCAGGGGGCCGTCCCGCCAGGCTCTAACTCTCCTTGGAGGGGCTAGGTTTATCGACTGGTGCCTTTTAAGGAGAATACCGACGGAGCCCGAAGTATTTTTGGAGCCGCCGGGCGTGTCTGGGCTACGGCCCTGCACCCGGACCCACTTAAAAAATGCCTTGTGCCACACTCGTTCGTTTGGTGGGGCGTGCGATAAATACTGTTCAGTTCCAATTTCTACAGGAATCTTTAATATGTAGCAGCCACAGACCTATTTCCTTTCGCGAATCAATGCCCCTGTTAAGAGAATCGGTCACTCACTGACCAATCAACTGGCAGAGCGCATTGATTCCTTCTCCCTCTCAGGAACTATTTTTCTGGTCCCTTTTCTGTAGAACGGACAACGTCAGAGAGAGTCTGGAGCTAGCAGAAGAAACATATCTCTCCCACATGACTGCACTGATTCCACTTGGAACACTTCGCTCACTGCTAGCTTTAAACACGCTTCCAACGAACCAAGGACCAGCATACAGACCAGCGACGCAAAAGAGACACTTTCTCACTCTCACTCCTTCACGCCTGCTATTAATAAACCTTACTTTGTTGTGTTGTTAAAAGAAGTTTTGTAATTCATTTGTGTGCCTAAAAAATATAGTGTTAGGGAAATTAATAATTTCTCGAAACGCTAAAAATACATGAAATTCTAAGCACAATAACAACGACTACGACCATCAAAGTTCAAAGTGAAACTATTAAGTTTCAAGCAGGCTAGGGTCGGAAAGACCTTCGTTATTTCCGGTCGTACTCAGATGTAATATTTTCTTGGGCGAGCGAGTAATCCGATCTGTTTATGTTTGTGAGCAGGTCGAGGCAAGTGTCAAGTCAGTCATCTTGGGTTGTCAAAAATAACCCAGCATTGTTTGATTGTCAATTGCAAATATCAATAAACACACACACACACACCCACATACGCAATTTTTCAATAACGTTGATGTGTATTACTACAAACGTCTTTAGGGTTGTTTACCTTTCTCCTTTCCTCTAAGAAAAAAAAAAGAGTGTAAATTACTGCTACGCTGAAAATTATCAAAATGTATAAGCATAAATGAATGCAGGACAAGTATTTTTATTATTATCTGCAATATACTATCGTATCAAGGATTCCAACAAAAAAAATTAAATTTTGTTTGAACATGTAGCGTAAATTTTATATACATACACAAAATTTGCACCCACCTTTTAAAACCAATCAACAAACATTTGAATATTCGAGAAAAAAAGATCAAAACAACATACACAAAATTCGCGTCCATAGATTTTAAAACCAATCAAGTATTTCCCCACCAAAAAAACATTCATACCCGTTTTGATCCTCTTAGAGGTTATAAAAAGAAAGCGATGGGGGACACATTCGATCGGCCGTGATGCGATGGGTGATTCAGGTCGGGTGTGTCTTGTCACTGGATATACGTCTGGCCTCAGAGGGCTGTACCCCCAAGCTTTAACCCTCTTCGGAGGGGTTGGGTTTATTGCCTGGCGCCTGAGGTGCTCCTTTTAGTGGAATGCCAACGGGGTCCGACGCATTTTTAGAAATGCCGGGCGCGTGTGGGCTCCAGCCCTGGGCCTGGACTCACCTTAAAAAGGCCTTGTGCCACACTCATCCGGTTGGTGGGACGGAGGACAAATACCATCGCCGCGGATGACAGAACGAAGCTACGCTACTGAACTGTTAACTTATTTCACCAAAACCTGATAGGCGCCAGGGTTTCCAACAAAGACATATTCCCACTTCTCCTTACACTAAAGACAAACAAAGGGAAACGTACTACTACAGAAATTAAACACAGGACAAGCGGGCGAAAGCAACAACGACAATAACAACAACAACCACATCGGCGAAAACAGCAAAAACAACAATAACTACATTGGCGAAAACAACAACATTGTGAGTTCCTTTGCACATGATTCCTGCTGAATAATAAACCTTTATTTTAAAGTTATTCAGGTTTTGTTTTTGTTTTGTTAGGGAAATTATTTGCGAAGAACACGTACTACCTCCAAACTTTATTTTATACATTCGACACATCTCGCAATATCCCTGACAAACATGTTTAACCTGTAGACATTATTTAACTGAACTTATTTTTGTATAAATTTTATGTAGACAAAATTTTATGTAGAAGCATTTATTTGCATGTTTTCTCTTGTCATTATATTTTCGTTGTCACTATAATAAATACTTGCCCAGTCAGCTGGGGCTGTAGAATACACTGACTGCACCTCTGCAGAGGGGTAAGACCCCCCCCCCAAACGAGTGTCCTGGATATGACACTAAACAATCTGATGGTGAGGTTCCAGCAGTGCTGGAGCTTTGGGGAATGCAGAGTACCCCTTCACTGCCATCGCTCACAGGTCCACTCTGGCCCGGAGTGGTAGCACCTGATACTATTTACCAACCCCTCCGCTCGGGCAGGATATGAAACACAGTCAATTTTTAAGCGGAGTTTAACAGGTTTGAATTCAGAGTTTTCCTTCTCCTAGACTAGTTGCCTAACCAAGGCTGAAGAACCTAGTCTGTCCTACTATTTACCCATAGCTGGAGGGAGAATAATTGGATTCATACCTTCCCCAAGGAAGGCCCCTATCTATGGGTTAAATAGAAACAGCATACTTATGCTAAAATGAATTGAGTAAACTGAATAGCTTAAAATAGAAACGTTTTTGACAATTAAACCGTACTTACACTTAAACTGCGTGCTTATGCTTAACTGAATTATTTCAGATAGAACTGTTTTTCGACATTAAAACTGTATTTACACTTAACTGAATTATTACATATAACTGCTTGAATAGTTAGAAATGGAAATGTTTTTGACAATTAAACTGTACTTATGCTAAACTGAACTGTTTTCAATAGAACAGATTATTTACATAAAAATGGATTTGGCGTTAAATAACCTACAAAGGTTGATATGCCATAAACCCCAACAAACCCAACCAAACTAGTAAATTTGAATTTTTAATTAAAATTATGTTAGTTTAGTTATTCGTTTCCAATATTTTTGCATTATTGATAAAAACTAAATACACGCAGCCTATCATAACCACTAAAAGTTATTAAGATCTTTGAACAAATATCAATTTTTAACTAATACCTTAAAAACAACTTCCAAATTCTTCGTTTATAAAATCAATCCTTGATATGAGGTATTATTGTACATGGTTTATGAAGCTCCAACCTGAGGATCCTCGCTCCCAAAAGTCGTCCCAGGTAGGCACCGACAGTTCAACCCCATCAAAAAAGTCCAACAGTCCCCCCACCACTTATGCACAAAAATCATCCCCAAAACATAAACTCCCACCTAAGACCCCACCTAAACAACGCACTCCTCCCAAGGTCAGATCTTTTAGTCCAGGCCGGGAGAAGTTCGAAAAGTTGCTCGAATTCAAAAAGAGGCTGGACCTGGAGCGAAAATCATCTCCGCGACCAGGACCCCCTCATTCCACCCCTTCATTACCAAGACAACGAATCATCCGACCACCACCAACCACACCACCTATTAGACCCATGCCTCCACCTCTCATGTCGGTTTTAGTTTTTAAAAAAAAGGGACCCATCCCCCCTCCGCTGCCGTTGGAGTCACCACCAACCAAGCCAGCACCACCAGTAACAACAGCAGCATCATCACCATCCACTACACCAAAGAAACGGCAGCGGAGCTCATGCATCGACAGTTCGGGGGATGAGGTCCCAAAACACATTAAAAAAAAAGAAAAGCCACGCCATAACACCGGGATAATGATGAGGGTGGATGAGGGGGCCCTGGATCGTCTGCACAAGGTCCAGCCTCAACTTTTAAAAGAACTGAGGGGCCTCCACAACTTCAAAGAAGTCAATGGCCATAACGTGGAGGACCCCAAAAAATTCCCGAAAGCATGGGTCATCACGGTCATTCGGAAGGGCCGAGGGTCGGAAGGTGTAATGAAGATGTTAGGAGAGGCAAACGAGGCCCTCGGCCCGATATCATACATCAGAGACGATCTATCATCATGTAAAGGTCTTGTTGGGAGGGTCCCTGTTGTTCTACACCCCTCCCTCTATAGGGCTTTAAAACTAACTTTTCCGCGGGACGTCGGGGGTCTCGCTCATGACGGAGCCATCGATAATGAGATGGCCACGGGATCCATGAGCCAGACCATCGGAGTCCTGACCCCAGCCATGTTCAGTCCGGGCACTCAACCCCTGTAATGTTCATGATGGATCTAAGATTGGCTAGTATAAATGGCCGCGGCCTGAGGTCGGATTCTAAACGATCCCAA
Source organism: Sepioteuthis lessoniana (assembly GCA_963585895.1). Lineage (NCBI taxonomy): Eukaryota > Metazoa > Mollusca > Cephalopoda > Myopsida > Loliginidae > Sepioteuthis > Sepioteuthis lessoniana. Next base: position 6,669,749 of record OY757943.1, read on the forward strand.
TTATTATTATACCTCCAGCGTCGCGGCATTGATATCTGTTGTTTACAGGAGACTCACTTCGACTCCAACTTCTATGAAGGTATTCTGGCGAGGGGCTATTTGTCCTTCTCAGCATGCTTTGATGGTCGTTCTAGAGGTGTCACCTGGCTGGTAAGTAGAAGTCTGGACGCTTCGTGTGCTCTTGTTCTTTCAGATCCGGCGGGCAGACTTTGTGTTCTGGACGTTACCATAAAGGATAAGGCTTTTCGATTGATTGGGGTTTATGGGCCCAATGTTACCAGTGAGCTTCCTGCCTTTTTCCGGCGCATCGAGCCGTACGTCGTTCCGTCAAAGCGGGTAATTTTAGTGGGAGATTGGAACGCCGTCCTTGATCCCAACTTAGATAGAGGGGCTACTAGTGCGGGTACTAACTCCTTGGATGCCAGATATTTTCGTGAGTTTGTCCAGAAATTTGATCTGGTGGACAAATTTCGCGAAAGGCATCCAAATAAGATAGTTTGGACTTGGACCGGTAGGGGCGCCTCGGCCCAGCTGTATAGCTATTTGGACCGAGTGTTAGTTAAGCGAGTCGACTTAGACTATTTAGGTGGTCCAAGTTTTGAGGCGTATAAAAATTCCGACCACAAATTTTTATGTGTGTCGATTAGGTTAGATAAGGCTAGACGTAGGATGTCTGGTTACTGGAAGTTCAACCTTTCCCTTTTGGTGGAGGCTGACTTCCGGAACCAGCTAGAACTAACGATAAAGCGGGAATTGACGGGGGCTATTATGGGTAATAGGTGGTGGGCTAAACTTAAGGATAGAATTAGATCCTTTGCTGCCGACAATAGTAGGAGACTCAAGTCAGCTAGGGTAGCGGAGCAAAGGTCGATTAAGGATAAGCTAGATAGGGCGGTGTTGGCGGGAGATAGTGGGCAAGTTAACGTAGCTAAGGCCGAGCTGGCCTCCTTGCAAATTATGGAGTACAAAGCTCTGGTAGTTAGGGCTAGGTTAAAGAGAATGTCGTGCGAGGCGACGAATATGGCCCAGGAATTACGGGCCGAGGAACTGAGGCATGCTACAGATCGGCATATCGCCAGTGTCACATCGCCGGAGGGGCTCCGTCGAACTACAAACGAAGCCATCTGTGGGGAGTTTCGGCAGTATTTCTTGAAGCTTTTCACCAGGGAGCCCGGACTGAGTTCTGCTCAGTTCGACACCTATCTTGCCGACTTCCCTCGCCTTTCGGCGACTGAAGCGGCTGGGTGTGAGGGGCGCATAAAGGAGGAGGAGATTCGGGTTGCACTGAAGTCGGTCGGGCTGGATAAGTCCCCCGGAATTGATGGTCTGCCCTATGAAGTGTACTTGAGGTTGTCGCACATGTTTGTCCCCTTGATGGCAACTACCTATAACAACTGGATGAGGCAGGGTACTATACCCAGACGCTTCACCAGGGGTATAGTGAAGTTGCTTCGTAAGAACAAACATGGTGGGGATGGGATTAGTAACTTTCGCCCTTTAACGATGTTAAACACGGACTTAAAGATTTTGGCGAAGATCTTGGCAAACCGGTTGCAGACTGTCCTGCCTAGTCTGATTTGCCCCGAGCAGACTTGTGCTGCGAAGGGTAGGACTATCCAGGACAGTCTTCATCTGGTCCGCACGATTGTAGAAAAAGTCGACGGAAATGCCGCGCTGATCAATTTAGATCAGTCCTAGGCCTTCGATAGGGATGACCATGCTTTTCTGGAGGCTGTCTTGTCTTCGGCTGGCTTCGGGGTTGATTTTCGCACCTGGATACGTCTCCTTTATGCGTCCCCCGGAGTCATGGTGGAGGTGAATGGGGTAATGTCGGAGCCCTTCACTCTGACTCGATCGATTCGTCAGGGTTGCCCGTTATCGCCCATGTTGTATATCCTGGCGTTAGAGCCTTTTCTACCTAGGATAAAGGCGAACCCGGTCCTACGCGGCCTCATGTTACCTGGCGCCAGTGAGGTGGCCAGGTACACTGCATACGCTGACGACGTCAGCGTGCTTGTAACGAGCAGTGCCGAGGTGGAGGAGGTGAGCAAAGAAATCGGAAGGTACGAAGCTGTAACAGGGGCCAAGATTAACCGCGAAAAGTCTGTCGGCTTGCGGTTGGGCTCGTGGAAAGGCTGTGCTCTTCCCGGCCCCTTCATTTCGAAAGACGGTCCGTGCAAGATACTCGGCGTCTGGTTTGGGCCTGACTTTCAATTGGAGAAAAATTGGTCGGAAGTACTGAATAAGGTCGTAGCCGCAACTGAGTTGTGGCTGCGCAGAAGGCTTTCCCTTAAGGGTCGGGCAGAGGTGTGCAATTCGCACATCTACTCCCTAGCCGTATACCGACTTTCAGTGCTTCCTATCCCGCCCACCATCCTATTCAAGCTGGAAAGGATTCTCTTCCAGTTTCTCTAGGCCAAGAGACATCCTTTGGTGCGACGGGAGATCTGTTACCTTCACCCTTCTGAAGGCGGTCTAGGAGTGCCTAACGTCGAGGTACGGCGCCATACTTTGCGTTTTACTTTCCTAGACCGGATGTGTTCACGAGACACAGCGACGGGAAGCGTCTGGAAAGAAGACGCTAAACAATCTTTCCCGTCGCTAAGAAGTGTGCATTTCGCTGATGGGGAGGCCCATCGGTTGCCCAGATGCGAATGCCCCTTCTATCGCGAGTGCCGGCATGCCTTGAAAGTTCTCTCTCGGCTGCAGACAGGTCTCTCTGACAGCCGGCCGTTGTCGAGTAGGGCATTATATCGATGTTTAGTGAGGGGGGCCGCTAGCGATGGTCTGATTGGCGAGCTCGGTGTGACGGAGGCGGAGGGTCGCTTACTGTGGCCTTGGGCCCCCAGGATGAGGTGTCTCAATAATGACGAGGCTTACCTCACCTGGCTGGTCATTCGGAATGCCCTCTGGGTCGGCAAGAAATTGTTTGCAGCGCAACAGGTCATTTCGCCTGAGTGCGGCCGGTGCGGTGATTTGGAGGAGACTATTAGTCACACCTTCTTTCATTGCCCGGTCGTACGGCCGCTGTGCAAGCTTCTTGAAGGCTATATGGTCCGCATCCTCAATGGAAAGTTTTTTGTCCTGGAAGCCAGTTCTGTGTGCAGCAATGTGGTGCCGAGGTTGAACAGACAGGAACATTATGTGTTTCTCTGCTTACTCGGCGTTATGCGTGTCGTGATTTGGATGACGAGAATGAAGGAACTCTGCGAGGACGAGTCTTTTTCTTCTCAGACCCTGGTGGCATTTTTTAAACACCAAATCAAAGTCAAAATCCGGTCTGAGAGAAAAAGACTCTCTTCACTGGAGTTTGGCGAAAGGTGGGTGACTGTTGCGCGCTTGTGTCGCGTGGTAGGAGCCAACCTTATTTTCACCTTGGACATCCCAGGGACCTAAGAATTTTGCGTTACCGGAAGGACGTGACCACCCAGCCCAGGTAAGTTAGATTTTTTTTTGGCCATTTTGATTTAGTTTGTTCCTAATTTAATTAACTTAGCTAGAGTATGCAAGGTCATTGGGCCCCCTGTTTTTTTTTTGTCCCCTTTTTTGTTTTACTCTCCCTTCCCTTCCCCTCTGTTAGATGACAGGAATTGGAGATCTCCAGGAGTGCGAGGGAGGGTTTATGTTATTTCATGTTTATTGTTTATTTATATTTTTATACCATTTATTTATCTTAATTGATTATTTTCTCTCCTTCGACACTATTTTCGACTGGTTAACTCCTCTTTCTGCCATGTTTTAGTACGTGGTGGGGACCCCATACTAACCATCATAATGTATATATGTTTTGTTCATCTTTCGTTTTTAGGGGAGTTTTAAATAAATGTATATAGCGTTCGTTTAGTTTTTTTTTTATTAAATCGCTCCCCTCCCCCTCACTCTGTAAATATGGGAGTAAGTTTAGAAGGCCATGGAGCATTAATGTTGTTTTGGTGATTGTTGTTTTTGGTGAACGCAGTTTGATAGTGATATGTTTAATTGAGGTATTTTGGTGTTTTTAATTTGGAGATATGTATTGGTCAGTGAATGAGTCTAGTTAAGTTAGAGATTAGGATAGTGTTGACCAGCCTTCCCGGCTCCCAATTTTAGGCCTTGTGCCAAATTTGTATTTTATGTACACTAAATAATGTATTGTACATGGTTTATTAAATCCAGCTTTATATTTCTATGTTAACTTTTATAGGCAGTCACCGTCAGAATAGAACCGGAAGTTACACCGGCATATTTTTTTTTCAACAGAAAAAGCAGCGGCTTCCATCGGAATTTAACAAGTGAACTAATCACATCAACGACAGAAAATGTTGCGCCGAAACCCAACTCGTATTGAATTGAAACTAGAAGATATAAAGGAATATGAAACAATGAAAACTGAGAAATTAAAACCAGCAGGACTTAAATGCGCTTCTTCAGAGGGAGCTACAGCCATGCCAGGACCGACCCTTCAGGCTCAATTGACTCTGGAAATGATTGAACGAATTGGGTACGATCCTAAACCACAGCTGGGTACATCCCGTGTCCGGGCACCCATACCCGATTTACTTCGGTAAATAAATAAGTACTATTATTATTATTACTATCATCATCAAAACAACAGCAAAATGACTAAAATTATTCTTGTGGTTATTGCTCATCTTCAGTGTTTTAAATTGCCGCGACCGGCCGATAAACCCTTGCCGCGACCTGCTGATAAACATAAACATATCAAATTACTCGCCCGCGTTAGGACGAGTATATCCGAGTACGACCGGAACTGACTAAGCCCTTTTTCTTTCTAATGACCTTGACATCTCGTTATAGCTAAAAGAAAAAGATGAATTAAAATTAATAACATTTACAAAACACTTCGGCCAAAAATTACCTGATAAGACTTGAACTAATAGTCGTCGCCAGCCTATAGCAGGTTAGGAAAATACTTTACGGCTACACTCATTTTTTATCAAAGAATTTTATATCCACGCGGCTGGAGCTGTGTGTCACAGCACTTCCGTGATATCAAACGCTCCCAGCGAACGCCTCGGGGCCTGTTCTGGACTTCGGTCCGGAGCGTGGCCCTGGAAAAGGAACAATGGCAGACTTGGGGCCTTTAATTAGGCACCTAGTTTCGACTAGGCTACCTTCGGGTGGGCGAGCTGCATCTTTGTCTCCTTTGTCCCCCTTGTACGGCACTAGACCATGTGTCTAGTTTAAGCCGCAAACTGGCATACGTGCCCGGACCCACATTTGGGTTCGTGAAACTGCTTGCCTCATCAGGCTCACATTGCACTAAGTGAGCCGATGAGCAGCACAGCACAGACAAGCAGGGTTCGAGTCTCGGCTCGTTCCCGACCTACCCTCCCCTTTATCCCCACTTTAATTGGCCTTCGGGCTTTTGACCTTGTGTCAAGTCGTGTCTGGTGGGAGGCAGCGACAAATATCGGCACGCTCCTAGCGAAGCTCATTAAGGAGGAATCTCACTCGGTTCCGATAGTCCGATAAGCTGCGCAGCGCTAATGGCGCGGTCCAGCCTTTAGCTACCCCTTCGCTATCTGCGCAGCGCTAAGATAACGCCCATCTTAGCCTGGCCTTCTGGCCTGTCCGCTCGTCAGCTCGGCTTTGGTCCGACAAAGCCTTCGCTGCTGTCCGCTCGTCAGCTCAGCTTTGGCCCGACAAAGCCTTCGCTGCTGTCCGCTCATCCGTTCGGCTTTGACTCGACAAAGCCTTCGTTCTCGTTCGCTCGTCCGCACGGCTTTGCCCCGACAAAGCCTTCGTTCTCGTTCGCTCGTCCGCACGGCTTTGCCCCGACAAAGCCTTCGTTCCCGTCCGCTCGTCCGCACGGCTTTGACCCGACAAAGCCTTCGCACTAGTCCGACCGTCCGCACGGCTTTGGACACGACAAAGCCTTCACTCCCGTCCGATACGTCCGCACGGTTAGGGGGCCCAGCAAGGCCCTAGCCTTTCCTCGACCTCGACGCTCTTGCAAGGTACAACGCAGTCCACGTAACGACTCGCTGTTACGGACTGTTCTACCACTGCAACACCTGACTCACGTACGACCCGCCGTACGAGTCAGCAACCCGATCGACACACCCTTGGTTAACCACAACATACCGTCACAACCAGGGATATCGATCTACCAACCTCGATCGACCACCTAGCTGTACTCAACGACCAGCACCGACCATCTAGCTGTACTCAACGACCAGCACCGACCATCTGCTGTACTCAACGACCAGCACCGACCTACGCCAGCGACCCTTGTCGAACGCCCAGCTGTGAACACATACAACCGCCACGGACACTTACATTCACGCTTGTAAATACGACCAAATAAATTGTCATTTGTAATTATTATAATCTCACCTTTGTTTCTTCATATTGCTTTGGCTGTTCTCATTCACATAATTCATTTGCGGGGTCGACATAATTATCGGTTCCGCAACAAAATAATTTCAAAGTGGGATTAAATGTTTGCTCTATGGGGAAAGAAAAAAAAAATCCTTACCTGTAAATTGGTGAGGGGAAAACTGAATCCTACTGCGAATAAAAAAAAGATGAAAATGAACAGCTTATCAAAAATAAAAATATTTTGTATCTTCGGCGCTTAGACACTTTTTTCTTCATTTATTTTATTTAAAATTTTTACTGCATGCAAAAATATTTTTAAAATAATCTTAAATGAATGACATTTTTTTTATAAGAGGGTATATCTTGAAAAAAAAAAAAACAACAACAAAAAATCTATTGGGATGATGAAGAAAACAGTCATCTTTAGATAGATGTCATCTAGTCGAATTTATGTAGTCTTATTCTATCATATTTCGTCTCGATATATAAGTAAGTTGGCGACCTTAGTCGAGGGTGACTCGACTGCTCCCTTTTCAATAGCTACTACAGCAATGTGTAGGGGAGGGTGCTACTACATTCCCTGGATTGCTCCACTTACCCCTAATCCTTAACTTATGGTGGTGAGTGTTAAGCAAAGCAGTATCAAGTACCATTTTTTTTTTTTTAGTTTTTGGCTTGATTCGACCTGGGATTGAACCCTGCTCTCCTTGACCTTTGGCGAACACTACTAATTCGACCGATGATATATAACACTCACCTGCTAAAGCATGGTTTTGTTTTGTTTTTTTACTCTCCTCTTCCCCCTCCCAAAAATCAACTTTGATGTTAATTTTTTTTATATTTAAAGTAATGAAAGATGTGAGGTTTCTTTTAAAAGACATTTTTACTCAAAATTCTAAAGATGTTTTTTTTTAATATTGCTTTGGTGTCATACACTCCACTCTCCCTATCCTTTTGTTAATTTGACTCTCTTAATGAAGATGTAAATAAGTGATTTTTTTATTTTTTAAATATAATTCTATGGAGAATTAGATTTTCTTTAGATTTTTATTTTTTAAAATTATATAACTATCTTGCAGCAGCACACACCTCACCACCACCTGGAATTTTTGTTATCGATTTTTCTACAGATTTTTCTTCGGAATAACATCGATTAAGAACTAACAAATTATAAAAAAAAACAAAAAATTCGGGAAAAGTTGCCTGTTTATTTTTCTTGAAGGAGTGGGTATCACTTTGCTACGTTACTTTTATGTCAAAGGGTACATTTCTTGGGTATTTTGTCAACGGTGTTAACCAAAAGGTGTGTTCCTTGTGAAAATATGATCCCCTACACAATACTTGTTTGCCGAAATAAAAGAAAAAAAAAAGAAAGAAAGAAAATGACGACTTTTCTCCCTATAATTTGTATATTTTATTTTAGTTATTATTTTAAAAATTTACTTCAGTAAAAACGAAAATAGTGGGTGTGTGTTTTCATTAAATAAGGTATAATATAGGAGAAAAAACTAAAAAGAAAACGCTGTGTTGGTATGGAAATAATTTTTTTTCCATTAGTAAAATACAGTACATAAATAATTTCCCTCACCCAGTTTCATAAATGAAAAAGAAAATGTGGTCATATGTTCTAATAGGCTCCATACGCTGGGTTTTTACTTAATAAAGTAGAATATAGGCAAAAAGAAAATGGTGTGTTGGTATGAATTTTTTTTTTCCTGAGAAAAACAAGCTATGAAAAAATTATTGAAAATAAAATTCTAAGTGTTTTATGAACAAATGAAAATTTTCGACTGGAATGTTGCACTTCATTTCATACGCCTCTGTGTATATGGGTTTGTCGATGGGGAACCACTTCTTCTTCCCTATAGATCCACTTCTACACTTTAACCATCTTTTAGATTAGGACCAATTTGCTTCCATACTATTTGTACAAACAACTGTATCAGAGTCAACAAAATTCGTTGGAATAGTTTGCACTTCTGTAGTTATACCCCAAATTATTGCAACTTCATCACTGGTCACTAAATGTAAAGCAATCTGGAGCTATATTTTTCATTATAGCAGTTTCAGGTGTCATTGTATTCTATAGGGTGTCCCTCTGGCATAATGGCCTAAGAGCTGAACTGTGGACTAATACTCTTGGGAAAGATATAAACCCTCTATTCCCACCCCCAGCTGAAAGGGTTGACATGCCATCAAAATCCATCATCCAAAAACTAGAGTTGAGAATCACTCAGTACATTTCAAGCTCTATGCATAAACACACATACAAGCATTCATTACAGCACCCACAGACTCATGAGTCGACCAATCAAAGTTTCCTACGCAGCTCAGTTGCTGTGTTTCGTCTTGCTTCACAGACTTTCACTCCATGTTTAACGACTTCACACCACTTGTCTCTGTCCTGTGCCTGATATTCTAAGCAGAGGTGACGCCAAAAGATTTCATGAAAACCTTCAGTGTGTCTTTGAACCAATTTTTCTAACCTTTTTTTTTCATTATGGAAGCATGTTGGATGTTATTGTAAACTTTGTTAGAAATAAACTTAACGAGATTGTTTGCATTTCCTTTTGCACTAATGCCCTTGCGAGAAAGTGAATCCATCTCTTCCCCCCCCACACATGTGAGTGTGTGTCTATATGTTTATTTTCTTTCTTTCCAATTGATAATGGGTGGAGAATAGATTGGTCAAAATCCTGAGTTAACAAACATCAAATATAAGGAAAAAGTGTTTTGGGAAAATCAGATTAACAAATTCCACTTAACCACTTGTAATTTTCCAAATGCTTTTCTTCTTTCTTATACTGTTAGATTTCATTTTAAGATCTTCAATTATCCAAAGAACTTCTGTTATGTGAATCACTCTTTTCAAAGTTATTGACTATTTTAAACATTTTTTTCATTCTTAAAATTCATTAGTGTAGTATTTTTTAAAAAAATAAAGAAAATTAACAATACTGACACTTGAAAAATGTTTGAACATTTTTAATGTGTAAATAGAATATAAAACCTGGTAAAAAAAATCAATTATGGCAATTTAAAATTTACATATATTCTTTAAAAATGACATTTGTTTTTGAATTTACCATATTTACAACAAGTTAAAGTCATAAACTTATTTCTGTTTTTATATATATATACATATCAGTAGTAGTTTGAATATAAATCTCATATGTAATAACTATTAAGATGAGTAGTATTTTTCCCCAAGTGAGTGGGTTGGAGGAGGTCAGGATTCATAATTTGAAAAATGTTGGCTTTATGACTATCATGGTAAAAAAAATATCATAATGTTTATTACAATCCAAACTGTTTGTTATATTCCTCAGAATTTTATTGAAAATAAAATAAAAATGTATATTTATTGTATATTGAGATATTTGGTAAGTTTCCTGAATGCAAATCATACACATTTAAATTGAGTTATAAACTGAACTGTAAGTTGTATTCTTAACAAAATTAGAGCATTTTTCACTAGCAAAAATTGCCCTACAATGTGCCGTTTTTGCTGTTTTACTATAAATATTAATTGGATCACTGTAGTAATTTAGAATCTAAAATGAAAATTTTCTGTGAAAACATTTTATAAATGCATGAAAATAATTTTGTCTATGACATGTATGTACAAATTGTGTGTGTGTGTGTATACACTAGAAGGTGATGAAGAGTTCTAACCCTGAACCAGAAGAGAATGACCTTGAGCCACACTTGTTCACATATACATCCTGGAGTCTTAACAGACTTGACATCTTATTTCTTTCACCTTTTAAAATGAATGATTAAAAAAAAAATAGGATGGGAGAGCGGGCCATTCGTTTCTTGTTTTGGTTTTCAGCACCCACTTGCATATGTAATGAATGTCTCTTTGCATATGTTATGTATATGTTATGTATATACACCCTCTTGGGGTTGGAGAGTGTGTGTGTGTGTGTATTTTTACAGAGAAAGAGAGAGGAATGGTGATAAGGGGGACAGAAAGAAAGGCTATGAGGCCAATAAGGAGTAAAAACAAATGAGAAGGTTAAAAGAAGGTAATCCTGTAATCCAAGCCATAGTAGCAGCATGCAAGCGTCCAAGAGTGTATCAATAGCAATCAGTCTGACGTACGGTGATTAGTTGAAACAAACTCAGATGGAAGTTGTTAAGGTGGGCACAGAATAGAAAACATGAAGAAATTCAGTTCCTGTGGGGGTCGATGTGGCCTCAAGTGTTGATGCTAGACTGAGCAGTCAGTCGCTCATAGACTGGACACTGCAAATGCTCTAGCAGAAGATGTGGAATCCAACCCAGCACAGCCAACCAAATCTGCTTCGGCTGGTGGTGAGAACGAAGACCCCATACTGCTGGGAGGAGTAACGGATTCCTCACCACCGGGCTATGCTTGGTCGCTTGTGTAGGCGTTGTTTGTCTCTGCCTCCCATCAGACAGGATTTAACACAAGGTCAATGACTTGAAGGTCGATTATAGTGGGGGTTAAGGGAGGGGGGATCGTGCTCGAGCCGAGACTTGAACTCCGCTTGACTATGCGGGTCATCATCGCCCACCCGAAGGTGACCCAGTCGAACTAGGAGCCTTTCGGCCTCGAATCTGTCCTTGACTTTGAACACTGCATCGAGTCAAAGCTCGGCCGCCTCGTTGGTATTTGTTGTACGTCCCACCAACCAAATGAGTGTGGCACAAGGCCTTTTTAGGTGGGTCCGAGCGCAGAGCTGGAGCTCAGACACGCTAGGCAGCTCCAAAATTGCCTTGGGCCTCATCGATATTCTCCTAAAAAGGGGAGGTTCAGGTGCCGGGCGATAAACCTACCCTCTCAAAGGAGGGTTAGAACCTGCCGGGACTGCCCTCTGAGACTCAAGGACACCCAGCAGGCGCGTTTGCCCAGTGGACGCGTTAAATTTTGGTTGCTGCCGGTGTGTTTATCTTCGTTAGTCGCTGCCAATCCGCTGGTCGAGGAAAGTATTTCAGTACACAGAAAGTCCCCTTATAAAATATAAATGATAATGAAATACTTCATTATATTGTGAAGGGGAACTTTAAAATATGATATATTTCATCCTGTGGTAATTTTGTCTATGAAAGGCCAGCAAAATTACGAGGATCATTAAATACATTTACAGACATTTTTGGTCTGGGCACTTTCATTGTTAGTACACACATGAAACTCTAGTCCCCTTCGAAGTAATCTCCTCCAGCTGCAACGCACTTGTTGTACCGTTACAATAACCTCTGGAAGGCCCCATTGAAGTCCTCTTGTGTCAGTGTGTCAATGACCTTCGTCACAGCCTCTTTCATCTCCTCAATTGTCTCATAACGACAGTCTCTGAGCTTAGGGAATAACCAAAAGTCACTGAGAACAAGGTCTCGACTATCGGGAGGGTCTTGATGCCCATCTTGGTCAAATAGTCTGTGACAAGGATGGAGTTGTGGACTGGTGTATTGTCCTGCTTGAAATGCCATTGACCCGATTTGAGGATGAAATATGATTGGACAAGACTACATAAATTCGACCAGATGACATCTCTCTAAGGATGACTGTTTTCTTCATCATCCCAATAGATTTTTTGTTGTTTTTTTTTTCAAGATATACCCTCTTATTAAAAAATAAGTCATTCATTTAAGATTATTTTGAGAATATTTTTGCATGCTGTAAGAAGAGTGCTGGCTTCTTCCGACGGAATCTTTTCCTGAACTCCCTTAAAACTTCAACATAGTAACCCTAACCCTAACTGTTTGGCCAATCAACTCTGGTGTATTGACTTCCTTACTCCTTCTACACCTCACATCATCCCTCACAGACTCCTTGCCTTCCTTGAATCTCTTATGCCACTCAAAAACTGATGATCAATTCATGCAAGATGGTCGAAAAGCAGTCTGAAGCATTCCATACGTTTCTGTGGCATTTAAAACAGAATCTTATTGCATATCGTTCTTCTAAAGTGTCCTCACGTCCAGATTGCATTTTTTTCAGTGTGTCAATGACCTTCGTCAAAGCCTCTTTCATCTCCTCAATTGTCTCATAACGACAGTCTCTGAGCTTAGGGAATAACCAAAAGTCACAGGGAACAAGGTCTCGACTATAGGGAGGGTCTTGATGCTCATCTTGGTCAAATAGTCTGTGACAAGGATGGATGATGACGTCTCGAATTTTTTTTCACCAGCAAAATACCACCCCCATTAAGTGCAGTCCGGGGCTCGGTCACAGGGAAATCCTTATCCATGTTTCTAACAGCAACCCAGCAAATACTCTCACATATTTTCATTACAGCAATTAGCTTCACGTGATATAAAAAAAAAAAGATTCTAGGTCAATTCATTTTGTTAAATTTGTTGTGTTGTAAATTTATCAGTACATTTAACGCCAGTAAATTCATTGCATGATAATCCATTTTTTTGTAAATAATCAGTTTTATTTAAAACAATTCAATTTAGCATAAGTACACAGTTTAATTGTCAAAAACATTTCTATTTAAAACTATTCAAGCAGTTATATGTAACAATTCAGTTTTGTGTAAGTACAGTTTCAATGACAAAAACAGTTCCTTTTCAAATAATTTAGTTTAGCATAAGAACCCAGTTTAAATGTAAGTACAGTTTAATTGTAAAAACATTTCTATTTCGAGCTATTCAGTTTAGTCAAGAAGTTCTAATTCAGCTAATTCAGTTTAGTATAAATACAGTTTGTGTTTACACACAGTTAAATGTCAAAACAGTTCTATGTTAAACAATTCAGTTTGGGTAAATACAGTTTCAATGACGAAAACAGTTCTATTTGAAATAATTAAGTTTATCATAAGCACGCAGTTTAAATGTAAGTAAGGTTTAATTGTCAAAAACACCTCTATTTCAATCTATTCAGTTTGATCAAACAATTCAGTTTAGCAAAAGTATAGTTCTATTTAACCCATAGATAGGGCCCTATCAGGTGCTACCACGCCGGGCCAGAGTGGTCCTGGGAGCAATGGCAATGAAGGGGTGCTCGGTATTCCCCAAGGCCCCAGCATTACTGGTACCTCACCATCAGACTGTTTAGTGTCATATCCAGGACACTCATTGGGGCGGCGTGTCTCCCCCCTGCAGAGGTGCAGTCAGTCGACTGGGCAACGTAAATTTACTGTGTCAGATTAATTGCTCTTATAACATAGCGTTTCCCTAACCCTAACCTTTTGGCTCTTTTAAATTAAATTCTTAAAAATAATGTATAAATACTTAATTTAGCAAGTAGTAATGTACGTAAGATAAATTTTGCAATACAATGAATTTACCGGGCACACCATTGGCTGGGTTATATGGCATATCAACCTTTTATGGGTTATTCCATGCCAAAGCTTGTTTATATATATATATATATATATATATATATATATATATATATATATATATATATATTTTCAACGTATATTTTGTAGTTTAACATTTTTAAATAACCCAGAGCTCAGTTTTTAGTTCTATTTGACCTCTAGATAGGACCTTATCAGGTTCTACCATTTCGAGCCAGAGTGGGCCTGGGAGCGATGGCAATGAAGGGGTGCTCTGGATTCCCCTAAGCTCCAGTATTACTGGAACTTCACCAATAGATTGTTTTGTGTCATATCAGGACACTCGTTGGGAGGTCTTACCCTCTACAAAGATGAAGTCGGTGGATTCTACTGTTCCAACCGACTGGCAAGGACACACTGTGTAACATATCTAAGTAAAGCTTACTAAATAACAATACAACTCTCCCTGAAAAGACTGGTTTTCAGTAGATCACCGAAGTTAAGCGACGATGAGCACATATGTAGCAGCACTACTAATTGTAAGCTATTTTTAGATATTTAAATAACAATTTAAAAAATTTAACGCAGCAAACACACTCATATATCTTTAGTACAGCAATGAGCTTCAAGTGATATAAGAAGGAGGATTTGGGGCAAATTCATTGCATGGTAAATTTATTGTATAATATTAATTGCTCTTATAATATAGCATTTCCTTAACCTTAAACTCAAACGTTTTGTCTATTTTAAATTAAATGTTTAACAACTGAATTTTGGCAGGAATAATTAACTTACGATAAATTTTCTATACGATGAATTTATCGGGCACGTTGTGTAACATATCTAAGTAAAGCTTAGTAAAAACAATAGAAGTCTCGTTAAAAACACTTGTTTTCATTAGATCACGGAAGTTAAGCGGCAATAACCACTTATGTAGCAGCACTTCAACAACTCTGTACTTAGTCTTGTGATTATTTTGATGGTTTCTTATTTCTTTTTGTAATTTTTGTTTCTTGCGTGTTGAGTGGAAGTGTAGCATTTAAGGTGAAATCAATCTCCCGTTTACAACGATTAAATCTTGTATTTTATTTATAGGAAATAAAAGTAAATTAAGTTTGCGACCTTTGTCGAGGGTGAACTGAAGGCTCCCTTTTCAATAGCTACTACATCGAGGTGAAGGGGAGGGAACTACTTCATTTCTTGGATTGTTTCACTTTACCCTTGATCCGTACCTTATAATGCTGCGTATTCAGCAAGTCGGTAAAAAGTACCATTTTAGAGTCTTTGGTATGACTCGATTTAGGATTGAACCCCGGTCTCCCAGACCATTGGCGAACACTCTATTCCATTCGATTGATTGCTTTTAACGGCAGGTGAAAGCATCTAGGGATACTTTATGCTTAGAGTTTAGGGAATCTTGTTTACTGTGCGTTCATATTCACATTTGTTGTGTGCTTGTTTCTTAAAAAGTTTTTTTTTCAGACTTTCCTATAAAAGATGAATAATTCTTAAAGGAATCTAATTGACCTATAGATGAGAGCCTAACAAACATTAGCACTCGGGGTTAGAGTGGACCAGGGAGTACTGGCAAAGAAAGTGTACTCTACACTTCTAAAATCTTCAAAACTGGAGCCGCACAATCGGATGAAGTCAGACAGGATATTCCTTTTAGTTGGGATTGGGGAGTGTCTTACCCTTTTGCAATAATAGAGTCAGCGTATTTTAAGCCGGGATTGGGGGAGTGTTTTACCCTTCAGCAGAGGATACAATAAACGTATTACCAGCCCCTTCCGGTAGTCCGTGTTATAGAAACATAAGACCTGTGCATCATATCGAAGTAAAGATTAGTAAATAAAAAAAGTGTCAAATACCCGTTGGAAACTATTTGTCAAACTGATACAACAACTTATCTTTGCAGGTGATGAAATAAAAAAACAGTGTTGTCTTTCTTTTGTAAGTAAAACAATTTTCTCCTCAACTAGTAATTTGGTTTGGTTTCTTAGATTTTGATGACACACCAAACTTTGTGGGTTATTCAATGCCAAAGTCATCCTTATAGATGAACCGTTGCGGCAATATTCATTTCTGCAGACTAAGAGTTTTTTGTTTTTTTTCAGTGTATTGGAGATTTCTGGAGTGTTGTATACGCATAATATACATACATATACATATACAAATATTGCGTAACAATCAAACATAATGACGAACTTCAATGAACGAACGAATACACTTCTTTATAAAAATATACCTCTCACTTTTTATTCTCGAAAGGGTTGATGTTGGTTGTGTGTGAGAGGTGAGTTGGAGAAGGGGACAGACTGCTACATATTGATCCAAATTTCTTCTGACGATAGCAGCACTTCTTCCTCATTCTGGTTGGGCTGCTCAACAATGGGTCACTGGGGGCCCAAAGCCCTCAGTCTGCAAGCTGTTCTCACGCTGGCATCTTGTCCACAACTGATTCCAACTGCAACTGGAACTCGAAATGACTGCCCTATCCAAGCCGTCTGTGGCACCTAGATATATAATTGTTTCACTCACACCTGCTTCCTGTGGGCGTACGCTTCTGCCACCATCACAGAATTAAACCACGTCCACAGATCAATGAGATATTCCGATATCTTCGACCAGATGCACATATTTCTCTGTTCTTCCGCTTATTTATACAGGTTAATCACTCGATTAGCGACTGGGTTGAGGGTCAATATGTTACAATCATCCCATACATATTTTTCAAAATTCCATATAAACGTATATATATATATATATATAAACATATATATATATATAAACATATATATATATAAACACACCCACACACACACACACACATATATATATATATAAAAACATATATATATATATACATAAATATATATACATATACATATAGTCTGGATTATAGGAAGGGTGACGAACTGTCTTGATGCCCATCTTGGTCACATAGTCTGTGACAAGGATGGAGTTGTGGACTGGTGTATTGTCCTGCTTGAAATGCCATTGACCCGATTTGAAGACGAAATATAATAGGACAAGTCTACATAAATTCGACCAGATGACATCTATCTAAGGATGACTGTTTTCTTCATCATCCCAATAGATTTTTTGTTGTTTTTTTTTCAAGATATATCCTCTTATAAAAAAATAAGTCATTCATTTAAGATTATTTTAAAAATATTTTTGCATGCTGTAAGAAGAGTGCTGGCTACTTCCAACGGAATCTTTTCCTGAACTCCCTTAAAACCTGAACAAAGTAACCCTAACCCTTACTGTTCGGTCAAACAATTCTGGTGTATTGACTTCCTTACTCCTTCTACACCTCACATCATCCCTCACAGACTCCTTGCCCTCCTTGAATCTCTTATGCCACTCAAAAACTGATGATCAATTCATGCAAGATGGTTGAAAAGCATTCTGAAGCATTCCATACGTTTCTGTGGCATTTAAAATAGAATCTTATTGCATATCGTTCTTCTAAAGTTTCCTCACGTCCAGATTGCAATTTTGCAATTCACCAGCTGTGACAACCAGGTTTTAGTAGGGTGTATTCCAATTCGTGCTGTAGCTCTTCATTTGAACCTGAAAACATACAAATTTGGTCAGTCATCTCAGAATATGTATAGCAATAACATCCTGAATTTTCAAGACTCTACGACACATTTAAATGCCTCTACAAAAAAGTCTGGAAATTTATTGAAGCACCACGTAACTCTTTTCGAAAAATACTTTTGTTGTTCATAATAGAAGTGCACTCATAATATACGTGGAATGTTTTGTTAACTGACGTCACAAGAAGACTCAGATATTTTGGATTTCGTAGACGGGACAGCTACGATAGTGTAAGCATATTTTTTGGAATCCCAACTCTTTCAAATACAACACACACACACACACACACACACACACACACATACATATATTTTTGATGCCGATCAATATATCGATCCCAGAAACCTTTGAAATATAAGTGATTGATAACGACGTCGGCAAGAATGACAAATCAAGATGGTTGTTTCGAGAAGTCAAATTTTATTATGGCAAATCGTAATCGGAAATCCTAAAATCCAGGAACTGATAGTTGGGGTAGGATCTAGTGTCTGGTGCAGGACTGGATTCCTGGTTTAAGTCTCGTAGTCGTTAGTAGTCAGGTCTATTGGTCATGGTGCAGGACTGGTAGCTGTTGGTACAAGAAGCTATTGGCTGGTGCAAAAAGTTATTGCTGCTGCAGAACTGGAAGCTGTTGTTGTAGGACTGGTAGCTGCTGGTGCAGGAAGGTGTTTGCTGCAATGAATTATATGAAAAAAGACTGGAAGAGAAGATAGGAGGCCAAGATATCTTTTATATTTTGCCTTTATTTTTGGTTTCGACAACCATTCAGTGGATGAGGAAATTCTTCCTGTATAAATGTAATGGTTGCGTCTCCCGATGTAGGTGTTAAAATGTGTTAGTCGTTAAGTCCGTTATATAGTGTCTTAATTTTGATTCTGACGATTCCATTATTTGGTGTTTTTCGTCGTGGGTCGTTGGTGAAAGAGACATCTATTACTCGTGGAAAGGTTAGCTGACGCGTCGTCTCGAGACGGACTCATGGTGCCATCCAGCAGTAGCCAAAAGATTTAGGTGTTACCACTTCGCTGATCACTGCTGAAAGAGAACAGGCTTATTTCTTTCACCGAGATGGTTCCTTCTTTGCGCATGCATCACTCTTTTTCCTGTCTGGGCTTTCGGGTGTTTCTGCATTTTTTCTATTTATTTTTAATTTACTTTTGTTTTATTTTCGTACTATTTATTTATCTTTTATATTAATTCCCACATGCCTGTTTCAAAATTTTTAAAACCATAAAAATGCCAGTAGTTTACAATCGTTTAGGTAAAAGTTCTAATTCAGTTTAGTGTAAGTACAGTTTCAATGTCAAAAACAGTCCCATTTCAAATAAGCCAGTTTAGCATAAGTATGCAGTTAGTTTTATTTAACCCATAGGTAGGGCCAGACCAGGTGCTACCATTCCAGGCCAGAGTGGACCAGGGAGCAATGACAATGAAGGGGTGCTCCACATTCCCCAAAGCTCCAGCATTACTGAAACTTTACCATCAGATTGTTTATTGTTGTGGGGTGGGGGGTGTCTTACCCGTCTGCAGAGAAGCAGTCGGTGTATTCTTCAGCCCCGAGTGGGCAATAAAAATATAAGCTAAGTGCATACTCGATTAAATTTGATAGTAGAATGAGTATGTCTCTGAACTCATCCCATTTTTTTCTAAGCTGACATTGCAGTTGATTTAAAAAATTCTTTCCATTGTCTGTATCTCCAGAAGTGAATACTCTTATTAAAAAGAGACATCTATAAGAGGAAGATTATCTCTGCTATGAGTTGTATTAAGACAGGAGATAGATTTAGGGAAAAAATCCTTCCTGGCACAAAAAGACCTAGTCAAGAATTGCCAAGTTAGATTTATTGAAAATAGAATAGTCATTGTGCTTAACTAAGGAAAAGTTGTTTCTTTTGAACCCCTCCAGTAGCGAAGTTCCTTTCTTGGTTGTTCGCTTTAACCCCACATTTTGGCTGAGGAACGGCTTATTCGATCCGGTTGTGGAATAGGTAAATTTGAATTTCACTCCCAGTATGTTTTGTTTCTTCTTTAACTGCTCAGATTTTCTCATTTTGCTGTGTTAATCATCATCGACTGCCATGTAAAATGCTAGCATTTGGGCATTGCAGCTATCCTTTGTAAAGTATGATTGGATTTTGGGTTCATAAAGCCAGACAACGGATTAAGGCAGCTATATCTTCTTGTAGCTAGTATAAGAAGTATAATGTCATTTCCTTCAAGTACCCCAATGTAAGCAATTTACCTACACATACAGAATATTTCGTGAGATCCTTCCTGCATACGGGAATTGATTTTACTGGCCATTTGTGGATACAGGTAGAAGGAGAAAGAAAAAAAAGTTGTACGAGCATCATTAAATAAGTTTCCAGCCTTTTTTTGTATGGGCACTTTTATTGATAGTACACACATGAAAATCTAGTCCCCTTCGAAGTAATCTCCTCCGGCAGCAATGCACTTGTTGTAGCGTTCCAACAACCTCTGGAAGGCCCCATGGAAGTCCTCATGTGTGAGTGTGTCAATGACCTTCGTCAAAGCCTCTTTCATCTCCTCAATTGTCTCATAACGACAGTCTCTGAGCTTAGGGAATAACCAAAAGTCACAGGGAACAAGGTCTCGACTATAGGGAGGGTGACGAACTGTCTTGATGCCCATCTTGGTCAAATAGTCTGTGACAAGGATGGATGATTACGTCTCGAATTTTTTTCACCAGCAAAATACCACCCCCATTAAGTGCAGTCCGGGGCTCGGTCACAGGGAAATCCTAATCGATTTTTCTAACAGCAACCCAGCAAATACTCTCACATATTTTCATTACAGCAATTAGCTTCACGTGATATAAAAAAGATTCTAGGTCAATTCATTTCGTTAAATTTATTGTGTTGTAAATTCATCGGTAAATTTAACGCCAGTAAATTCATGGCATGATGATATCTATTGTATTTGATTTAGGTTAAAACGTATCATAAATTTACTAGTTTGGTTGGGTTTGTTGGGGTTTATGGCATATCAACCTTTGTAGGTTATTTAACGCCAAATCCATTTTATGTTAATAATCAGTTCTATTTAAAACCATTCAGTTTAGTATAAGTACACAGTTTAATTGTCAAAAACATCCCTATTTCAAACTGTTCAAGCAGTTATATGTAACAAATCAGTTTTGTGTAAGTACAGTTTCAATGAAAAAACAGTTCCTTTTCAAATAATTTAGTTCAGCATAAGAACCCAGTTCAAA
Source organism: Sepioteuthis lessoniana (assembly GCA_963585895.1). Taxonomy (NCBI): domain Eukaryota; kingdom Metazoa; phylum Mollusca; class Cephalopoda; order Myopsida; family Loliginidae; genus Sepioteuthis; species Sepioteuthis lessoniana. The sequence continues at coordinate 6,690,170 of OY757943.1, forward strand.
TGTAAGTACAGTTTGGTTGTAAAAACATTTCTATTTCGAGCTATTCAGTTTAGTCAAGAAGTTCTAATTCAGCTAATTCTGTTTAGTATAAATACAGTTTGTGTTTACACACAGTTAGATGTCAAAACAGTTCTATGTTAAACAATTCAGTTTGGGTAAATACAGTTTCAATGTCAAAAAGAATTGTATTTGAAATAATTAAGTTTATCATAAGCACGCAGTTTAAATGTAAGTACGGTTTAATTGTCAAAAACACTTCTATTTCAATCTATTCTGTTTGATCAAACAATTCAGTTTAGAAAAAGTATAGTTAGTTCTATTTAACCCATAGATAGGGCCCTATCAGGTGCTACCACGCCGGGCCAGAGTGGTCCTGGGAGCAATGGCAATGAAGGGGTGCTCGGTATTCCCCAAGGCCCCAGCATTTCTGGTAACTCACCATCAGACTGTTTAGTGTCATATCCTGGACAACCATTGGGGGGGGGTGTCTTACCCCTCTGCAGAGGTGTAGTAAGCCGATTGGGCAACGTAAATTTACTGTGTCAGATTAATTAATCTTATAACATAGCGTTTCCCTAACCCTAACCTTTTGGCTCTTTTAAATTAAATTCTTAAAAATAATGTATAAATACTTAATGTAGCAAGTAGTAATGTACTTAAGATAAATTTTGCAATACAATGAATTTACCGGGCACACCGTTGGTTGGGTTTTATGGCATATCAACCTTTTATGGGTTATTCCATGCCAAATCTTGTTTATATATATGTATATATATATATATATATATATATATATATATATATATATATATATATATATATATATATTTTAAACGTATATTTGGTAGTTTAACATTTTTAAATAACCCAAAGCTCAGTTTCTAGTTCTATTTGACCTCTAGATAGGACCTTATCAGGTTTTACCATTTCGAGCCAGAGTGGGCCTGGGAGCGATGGCAATGAAGGTGTGCTCTGGATTCCCCTAAGCTCCAGTATTACTGGAACTTCACAATTAGATTGTTTTGTGTCATATCAGGACACTCGTTGGGAGTATAACAATACAACTCTCGCTGAAAAGACTGGTTTTCACTAGATCACCGAAGTTAAGCGACGATGAGCATTTATGTAGCAGCACTACTTATTGTAAGCTATTTTTAGATATTTAAATAACAATTTAAAAAATTTAACGCAGCAAACACACCCATATATCTTTAGTACAGCAATGAACTTCGAGTGATATAAGAAGGAAGATTTGGGGCAAATTCATTGCATGGTAAATTTATTGTATAAGATTAATTGCTCTTATAATATAGCATTTCCTTAACCTTAAACTCAAACCTTTTGTCTATTTTAAATTAAATGTTTAACAACTGAATTTTGGCAGGAATATTTAACTTACGATAAATTTTCTATACGATGAATTTATCGGGCACGTTGTGTAACATATCTAAGTAAAGCTTAGTAAAAACAATAGAAGTCTCGTTAAAAACACTTGTTTTCATTAGATCACGGAAGTTAAGCGGCAATAACCACTTATGTAGCAGCACTTCAACAACTCTGTACTGAGTCTTGTGATTATTTTGATGGTTTCTTATTTCTTTTTGTAATTTTTGTTTCTTGCGTGTTGAGTGGAAGTGTAGCATTTAAGGTGAAATCAATCTCCCGTTTACAACGATTAAATCTTGTATTTTATTTATAGGAAATAAAAGTAAATTAAGTTTGCGACCTTAGTCGAGGGTGAACTGAAGGCTCCCTTTTCAATAGCTACTACATCGAGGTGAAGGGGAGGGAACTACTTCATTCCTTGGATTGTTTTACTTTACTCTTGATCCGTACCTTATAATGCTGCGTATTCAGCAAGTCGGTAAAAAGTACCATTTTAGAGTCTTTGGTATGACTCGACTTAGGATTGAACCCCGGTCTCCCAGACCATTGGCGAACACTCTATTCCATCCGATTGATTGCTTTTAACGGCAGGTGAAAGCATCTAGGGATACTTTATGCTTAGAGTTTAGGGAATCTTGTTTACTGTGCGTTCATATTCACATTTGTTGTGTGCTTGTTTCTTAAAAAGTTTTTTTTTCAGACTTTCCTATAAAAGATGAATAATTCTTAAAGGAATCTAATTGACCTATAGATGAGAGCCTAACAAACATTAGCACTCGGGGTTAGAGTGGACCAGGGAGTACTGGCAAAGAAAGTGTACTCTACACTTCTAAAATCTTCAAAACTGGAGCCGCACAATCGGATGAAGTCAGACAGGATATTCCTTTTAGTTGGGATTGGGGAGTGTCTTACCCTTTTGCAATAATAGAGTCAGCGTATTTTAAGCCGGGATTGGGGGAGTGTTTTACCCTTCAGCAGAGGATACAATATACGTATTACAAGCCCCTTCCGGTAGTCCGTGTTATAGAAACATAAGACCCGTGCATCATATCGAAGTAAAGATTAGTAAATAAAAAAAGTGTCAAATACCCGTTGGAAACTATTTGTCAAACTGATACAACAACTTTTCTTTGCAGGTTGTTATATTCTGAGTTGTGGGCGAGAAATGCGTATGGTTGCAAAACAAAGAACGTATAGATACTCACAATAACACAGTAATGATGTTATAGAAATTTTTTATAGATAGATTAAGTACAGAGAGTAGAATGGAGAAATACATTCACAGTCAAAGAATGAATTCAGTGGCAGTAGCTACAAAGTTCATGTACTGTACTTGTCTCGTGGTGAAGGGATGGTTTTCTCGGAATTAGGATACGTTGGTAGCTGCGGAGAGCGTTTGATGTATCGGATGACAGGCGCCAGACGGGGTGAAGAATCCTTAACACGGGTCGTGTGAGGGAACAAGTCTGTGGTGTAGGAACGCAACTGAACTGATGATTGTTTGGTCCGTCTATTTATACGTTTTCTGTAGGCTCAGAACGGCAATTTTTGTGCCCCGCGGGAAGCGTTCCGATTGGATATTTATTAATGTATTTTTTTTTTGTTAATTTATCGCAAACGGAAGTTCTGCGCGGAGCCTATGCGTAAGCGACTAACTTTTCATTTTTAGTTGAGAACTCGAAGTGTTAACTTCCGTTTCTTTTTTCTTTTCTTCTTTTCTTTCTTTTTGTTTTTTCAAATCAAGGCAAGATCTCGTCTTGTAACAGCTCCCCCAGATCTTACCATGATTTGAAGTTGCTATGTTGTTAGTGCTTGCTTGCGTGCGTGTTTTGTTTTGGTGTTGTGTATTATGTATTTTGTTTTTTGGCACATAACGAAGTCTTTAAAGCGTGCTGGGAGTTGCCCTCGTGTTGTTCGTTTCGTTGGGTTTTGGGTATTGTCTCCGGAACTGCAGTCATTTGCGACGAGATGCTCCCCTGACGAAAGTGTAGGGAGTTGTGACAACGGATGATGGGTAGGTTGCCGGGGTGGACAAGGAGATAGGAGTGGTCGTGTCGACGGGTGATAGGGAATTTGGTGAGGTGGGGATAGAGCTGGAGGTGGGGGTGGTCGATGCATGTGTTGCAGGTCATTTGGTCGTGGTACGAGTCGACGGACGTGTCCACGGTGAACCCAATGCGTTTCACAGTTGTCGTTTTTCACTTGAACTACCAAACCGTTCGTTTTGGTGACCTCAAAGTCACCTATCCAAGGCAGGTGAGACAAGTGGGCTGTTGCGGATTGTGGTCGGTGGAGTAGCACCTTGTCACCGACTTGTATCGGGTCTTTGAAGATGCTGCGGTTCAGTTTGGCTTCCATTTTGTGGTCAGCCTCGTTGTTCGCCAAGGCGACTCTTTGATGCACCTGTCGGAGCAGAGCGTTTATCTGCATACCGTAAGCACCTGGGTTGTTGTTAACGATGTCTTGGCAGGGGATCTTCGGTAGACCAATGTTTGGTTGGCGGCCGGTGATAATATAATGCGGGGATGCACCAGTGGCGGTGTTGGCTGTGGCATTCATTGAGGAAACTGCGGATTCGAGAACGTCCGTCCATTCACGGTTTCTGTCTTCGCAGATCATGTAAAGGGCGTTTTTTAAGGTCCGGTGTTGCCTCTCAATGTTCCCCGAGCTTTGTGGTCGCCACGGGCAGTGAAGTTCCCGGGTGATCGAGGTTAGGTCACTAAATTCCTTGTAGGCCTCACCAGTGAAGTGGGTTCCTCGGTCGGAGGAGACAATGCGGGGAATCTCGCGGTGACGAAGAAAGAACTGGTAGAGTCCGCGGGCTGCGTCGATTGCGCGGTCTCTGGCACATGGTATGGCCATGAGGTGGCGGCTGAAGCTGTCTGGAATAATAAGTATGTACCGCTTGCCCTTTGAGAGGGGCATTGAGACAAAATCTATGTAGACAACCTCGAATGGTTTTCCGCCTCTCTTGCAATGGCCCGTGGACCAGTTTCGGCGCATGCCGTAATTTCCCTTGCGTTTAGCGCAGGTTTGGCATGACTGAACATACGCCCTGATATCGCGATTTTTGAACTCCCACCAGTAGCTGGATAGGTGTTCCTGCATGCGGGAGATCCCTGAGTGGTTGACACAGTCATGGGCTTGGTGGAGATATTTTGTCCGGAGCTTGTAGGGTACTACCAGTTTTGGTGTGTTTGTAGTATCCCTGATCATCAATACAGATGTACCAGGTTCCAAGAAGAATTGGTGCATGTGTTTGTTATATAGCCCGGTACGATGATCTTTGGGGTCGAGAAGGGTAGCGTCCGGTCTTGGGGTTGCCAACTGAAGAGCTCTGATGATTTTTGAAAGTGTGTCATCAGAGGCTTGTTCCGCTGCAATACCCATGTGGTCAGCTATCTCTTCAACCGGGATGGTCGATGTGGCATGAAACGCGAGGAATGCGTCGATGGCCTGCAGATGATGCTGAATGTTCCGTGTTGTGTGAGTCCCAGGGAGCAGCTGGGAGCTCTTGATTTCGTCCATGCACCAGGATGGAACGTAGATGTTTAGACTGGAGCCTTGGAGTTTGAAGCGCTTCCCTGCAGGTGTGGGGTCTGCCGTAAGCTTGTCCTTGCTGTGGCCATATCTCCGACTGAGCATGTCTGCCCAGACATTCGATTCACCTTCTACATATTCCAAGACGAATTTGTAGCACGATATTTCCTCCTGCCATCGTCGTATCTTCGCATTGTTGAATTCACGTTGATCCAAGTATGTGAGAGATCGATGATCTGTGAGGACGACGAAGGGACGACTACGCAAGAAGTAATCGAATTTGGTGATGGCCCATTTTATCGCATATGCTTCGCGTTCAGTTGTTGACCAGTTGCGCTCCGTCGCGTTAAAGGTGTGTGAGGCAACTGCTATTATTTTCTTTTGGCCGTGTTTATTCTCTTGCATGAGAATGGCCCCACATGCGATATCGCTGGCGTCGGTGGTGAGGGTAAAGAGTCCGGTGAAGTCGGGGAATGAAATGATTGGTGGTGAAGCGAGGCGCTTCTTAATTTTATTGAAAGCCTTGTTGGCCCCTTCGGTCCAGACGAATGTTCGTCCGGGCTTATTTAGTTCGTTTATGGGGGCCATTAGATTGGAGAACATGTCGGTTCTGATGCTCTCATTAAGGCGTGTCTCGATGAATTGCCGAATCCATACGAGACGTCCGATGAGACTTTGTAGTTCTTTTCTCGTTGTCGGGGGTTTCATGTCGATAATGGCGCGGACATATTCGGGGTCGGCCTTGAACCCGTCGCTATTCACGATGCGACCGAGAAATTTAGCTTCGGACGCAAGAAAAATGCATTTTTCCGGGTTTAGTTTTAATCCGAACTTGCGTAGAGCAATAAATAATTGCTCCAGCGCTATTACATATTCCTCGAAGGTTTTGGCGTGGACAAGATTATCGTCAATATATGACGATATGTTCGCGCGTGAGGCCACTGTGTCGAGAGCCTCAGCTATGCATCGCGAGAAGATTTGTCCAGCGGATGTTAGACCGAAAGCCAGACGAGTGTATTGGAAACAGCGTCCTTTCCAAGTAAAGGCCGTTTTATGGCGGTCACGTTCGTCAATGACGATTTGCCAATAGCCATTGCGGAGGTCGAGTGTTGAGAAGTACTTGTTACCTTCGCCAATCTTGTTGAATGTCGAGTCAATGGTAGGTATTGGGTATGGGTCGAGATCGACTAAAACCTTGTTGAGGGTTCTTTTGAAATTTGCGACCACTCGGATCTTTCCGTTTTTCTTGCGGACGGCAAAAACGGGACTGTTAAATCCTTTAGGGTCGTTGCAAGGTTCGATAACACCCTCACTTGCCATGCGGGCAATTTCCGCGTCAACATCATCCTCCAGTGCTTGGGCTATAGGGTGCTGTTTTTGGCTCCTGGACTGGCCGTTGGTTGGTATGCGTATGGGCTTGATGAAAGTGCCCCTTCTATTGTCGTCGGTGCCGAGAATGTCCGCATAGCTGATGAGTAAATCGGCGGTAGCTTCTAATTCACTACGGCTATGATGGTCTGGAAGCGATAGGCCTACGGTTTGCTTAAGCCAATGGAGTTTTTGGTTGAGAGTCAACCCGTTAGGCGATGATCTGGCTGTGGCTCGTGGTTCCTCGTTGGAAACGGTTAGGGCGCCGTGTGAAAGGTTGTGGGTCGGTTTTATCCTTGGATGGACGGTTGTAGAGAGCGGGACAGTATGTTTTAGCTTGCCAGATGGGAGTGTGCGCGCAAGTTCTTCAGTCGCCTTCTGGTTATCGATAGTATAGGATAACAGTGTGTGGTGGCCGAGTATGTTCTGGCCGATCAAGATGGGAATGTCTGATGTCGTGATCAGTGTGTCGACGTTGCAGAAAGCGGGAGAAGTATCGTCACCCAAGGTAATGTCGCAGGTGAGCTTGCCCAGAATAGAGATGTTCCCTCCGATTCCTTTGACTCGGATGTTGGTTTTGGACATGTGTCTTCTTGCATCTTCAGGTAAGCGAGAAATGGGAATGATGCAAGTCGTGCATCCGGAATCCAGCATGCCTACACCGGAGAATGTGATGCCGTTGTTGCGGAGGTTGACCTGAACAAGGGGCGATCGGAGATCAGGTTGGATTTGAACGTTAAATGTGTGATGATGCTGAGTGGATACATGGACCTGGGAACGATTCATCACATCTCGTTCGGTCCCAACCGAAAATCCAGTTCGTCGAAGCGCGTCGCGTGTTCATGGTTGTGCTGATCGCTATCTATTCCAGGTAAACCGGTGTCAGTGGTCGCTATGTGTGCTTGAGCATGAGGGGGGTGAAAATATGGGCACCTGTTGCCCTTAAAGCATGCGCGGCCTCGTAAAAAATTTTTGCACATTGCTTGTTGGCTGGGTTGGCCAGCGCTTCTTTGTGCCCGGTTGTGCTTCATGTTGTAGGTGGGGGCGGTTCGACTTTTCCAGTCAACGATGGATGGGTTCCGCCTGTGGGTTTGTCGCAGTTGCTTGTTCAGATCCAGCAACTGTAGCTGTACGTCGGCTAGTATCTTGTCACTTTCAAGGCTACGAGGTTTGTCAGAGTGTGTAGGTTGGCTCGCCATCAGCGCAGTGGTTTCAGCGGCGGTGGTGATGTCCGTTTTGATACCACGATCAAGATAGCGTTGCGCATCGCTGGCTATACCACCCGCTGAGTAGTGTCTGTCCATAGTTTTGACGAGGTGTGGATAGATGTTAGGTGTCCATGCCTTGATCTTTTCACTCATGAGCATGGCCCCCATTAGGGAAAACGCAGTTTCGGCCGTCATCTCAGCATTTTGTCTGTCCGAATTTTGCCGTGATGTGGACTGTGGCCTCTCGGATTGTGTTTTCAAGTCGGCCTGCAAAATCAGTGAGTTTCTCTCATGCTCGGCTTAGGTACTGGAAGTTTGTCATTTGGCTCCCGTGGATGGATATAAGGTAAGCCTTTAGTTCCTCGAACGTGGACGTAGGCTGTCTTGAGTCCTCCATCTGCTGGAATATGCCTTCGTTCAGTAGTTGCTTTGCCAGCTTGACAAACTCCTTCTCCATTGCAGGATATTCTCTTAATTCTGGCTTAACGTGTATGGTGTAAGCCTTATTAAGGTCGGTAATGAAGCGGTTTACATCGCTGCCCGGTTCGAAGGTCCGGGTGGATTTTGTGGCGTCCCGAAGTGACTGCTGTCGCAATAGAAGCTCATAGTTTGTGGTGTGTTGTTGCAATGTGTGCGATCGATCGTGTGCGGTAGTTTGCAGAGCAGTTAAAAGTTTGTGGAGGTCTGTTTTCAGTTCACTAATGATTAATTGTGCTTGCGGGTTGTCTGCTGGCTCCATGTCAATTTTCGTTTGGAGAATCGCTGCTTTTTGCTGTTTTATAAGTTCCAAGATTTCTGATCGAGAAAGGCCGGAGTATTCCATACTTGTTTTGCTGCACGCTTGACACCAGTGTTATATTCTGAGTTGTGGGCGAGAAATGCGTATGGTTGCAAAACAAAGAACGTATAGATACTCACAATAACACAGTAATGATGTTATAGAAATTTTTTATAGATAGATTAAGTACAGAGAGTAGAACGGAGAAATACATTCACAGTCAAAGAATGAATTCAGTGGCAGTAGCTACAAAGTTCATGTACTGTACTTGTCTCGTGGTGAAGGGATGGTTTTCTCGGAATTAGGATACGTTGGTAGCTGCGGAGAGCGTTTGATGTATCGGATGACAGGCGCCAGACGGGGTGAAGAATCCTTAACACGGGTCGTGTGAGGGAACAAGTCTGTGGTGTAGGAACGCAACTGAACTGATGATTGTTTGGTCCGTCTATTTATACGTTTTCTGTAGGCTCAGAACGGCAATTTTTGTGCCCCGCGGGAAGCGTTCCGATTGGATATTTATTAATGTATTTTTTTTTTGTTAATTTATCGCAAACGGAAGTTCTGCGCGGAGCCTATGCGTAAGCGACTAACTTTTCATTTTTAGTTGAGAACTCGAAGTGTTAACTTCCGTTTCTTTTTTCTTTTCTTCTTTTCTTTCTTTTTGTTTTTTCAAATCAAGGCAAGATCTCGTCTTGTAACAGCTCCCCCAGATCTTACCATGATTTGAAGTTGCTATGTTGTTAGTGCTTGCTTGCGTGCGTGTTTTGTTTTGGTGTTGTGTATTATGTATTTTGTTTTTTGGCACATAACGAAGTCTTTAAAGCGTGCTGGGAGTTGCCCTCGTGTTGTTCGTTTCGTTGGGTTTTGGGTATTGTCTCCGGAACTGCAGTCATTTGCGACGAGATGCTCCCCTGACGAAAGTGTAGGGAGTTGTGACAACGGATGATGGGTAGGTTGCCGGGGTGGACAAGGAGATAGGAGTGGTCGTGTCGAGAACTCGAAGTGTTAACTTCCATTTCTTTTTTCTTTTCTTCTTTTCTTTCTTTTTGTTTTTTCAAATCAAGGCAAGATCTCGTCTTGTAACAAGGTGATGAAATAAAAAAAAAAAAAAACAGTGTTGTCTTTCTTTTGTAAGTAAAACAATTTTCTCCTCAACTAGTAATTTGGTTTGGTTTCTTAGATTTTGAAGACACACCAAACTTTGTGTGTTATTCAATGCCAAAGCCATCCTTATAGATGAACCGTAGCGGCAATATTTATTACTGCAGACTAAGAGTTTTTTTTTTCAGTGTAATGGAGATTTCTGGAGTGTTGTATACTCATAATATATATACATATACATATACAAATATTGCGTAACAATCAAACATAATGACGAACTTCAATGAACGAACGAACACACTTCTTCATAAAAATATACCTCTCACTTTTTATTCTCGAAAGGGTTGATGTTGGTTGTGTGTGAGAGGTGAGTTGGAAACGGTGACAGACTGCTACATATTGACCCAAATTTCTTCTGACGATAGCAGCACTTCTTCCTCATTCTGGTTGGGCTGCTCAACAATGGGTCACTGGGGGCCCAAAGCCCTCAGTCTGCAAGCTGTTCTCACGCTGGCATCTTGTCCACAACTGATTCCAACTGCAACTGGAACTCGAAATGACTGCCCTATCCAAGCCGTCTGTGGCACCTAGATATATAATTGTTTCACTCACACCTGCTTCCTGTGGGCGTACGCTTCTGCCACCATCACAGAATTAAACCACGTCCACAGATCAAAGAGATATTCCGATATCTTCGACCGGATGCACATATTTCTCTGTTCTTCCGCTTATTTATACAGGTTCATCACTCGATTAGCAACTGGGTTGAGGGTCGATATGTTACAATCATCCCATACATATTTTTCAAAATTCCATATAAACGTATATATATATATATATATATATATATAAACATATATATATATAAACACACACACACACACACATATATATATATAAAAACATATATATATATATAAATATATATACATATACATATAGTCTGGATTATAGGGAGGGGGACGAACTGTCTTGATGCCCATCTTGGTCACATAGTCTGTGACAAGGATGGAGTTGTGGACTGGTGTATTGTCCTGCTTGAAATGCCATTCACCCGATTTGAAGACGAAATATGATAGGACAAGTCTACATAAATTCGACCAGATGACATCTATCTAAGGATGACTGTTTTCGTCATCATCCCAATAGATTTTTTTTTTTTTTTTTTTTTCAAGATATACCCTCTTATAGAAAAATAAGTCATTCATTTAAGATTACTTTAAAAATATTTTTGCATGCTGTAAGAAGAGTGCTGGCTACTTCCAACGGAATCTTTTCCTGAACTCCCTTAAAACTTCAACAAAGTAACCCTAACCCTAACTGTTCGGTCAAACAATTCTGGTGTATTGACTTCCTTACTCCTTCTACACCTCACATCATCCCTCACAGACTCCTTGCCCTCCTTGAATCTCTTATGCCACTCAAAAACTGATGATCAATTCATGCAAGATGGTCGAAAAGCAGTCTGAAGCATTCCATACGTTTCTGTGGCATTTAAAATAGAATCTTATTGCATATCGTTCTTCTAAAGTGTCCTCACGTCCAGATTGCAATTTTGCAATTCACCAGCTGTGACAACCAGGTTTTAGTAGGGTGTATTCCAATTCGTGCTGTAGCTCTTCATTTGAACCTGAAAACATACAAATTTGGTCAGTCATCTCAGAATATGTATAGCAATAACATCCTGAATTTTCAAGACTCTACGACACATTTAAATGCCTCTACAAAAAAGTCTGGAAATTTATTGAAGCACCACGTAACTCTTTTCGAAAAATACTTTTGTTGTTCATAATAGAAGTGCACTCATAATATACGTGGAATGTTTTGTTGACTGACGTCACAAGATGACTCAGCTATTTTGGATTTCGTAGACGGGACAGCTACGATAGTGTAAGCATATTTTTTGAAATCCCAACTCTTTCAAATACAATACACACACACACACACACACACACACATACATATATTTTTGATGCCGATCAATATATCGATCCCAGAAACCTTTGAAATATAAGTGATTGATAACGAAGTCGGCAAGAATGACAAATCAAGATGGTTGTTTCGAGAAGTCAAATTTTATTATGGCAAATCGTAATCGGAAATCCTAAAATCCAGGAACTGATAGTTGGGGTAGGATCTAGTGTCTGGTGCAGGACTGGATTCCTGGTTTAAGTCTCGTAGTCGTTAGTAGTCAGGTCTATTGGTCATGGTGCAGGACTGGTATCTGTTGGTACAAGAAGCTATTGGCTGGTGCAAAAAGTTGTTGCTGCTGCAGACTTGGAAGCTGTTGTTGTAGGACTGGTAGCTGCTGGTGCAGGAAGGTGGTTGCTGCAAGGAATTATATGAAAAAAGACTGGAAGAGAAGATAGGAGGCCAAGATATCTTTTATATTTTGCCTTTATTTTTGGTTTCGACAACCATTCAGTGGATGAGGAAATTCTTCCTGTATAAATGTAATGGTTGCGTCTCCCGATGTAGGTGTTAAAATGTGTTAGTCGTTAAGTCCGTTATATAGTGTCTTAATTTTGATTCTGACGATTCCATTATTTGGTGTTTTTCGTCGTGGGTCGTTGGTGAAAGAGACATCTATTACTCGTGGAAAGGTTAGCTGACGCGTCGTCTCGAGAAGGACTCATGGTGCCATCCAGCAGTAGCCAAAAGATTTAGGTGTTACCACTTCGCTGATCACTGCTGAAAGAGAACAGGCTTATTTCTTTCACCGAGATGGTTCCTTCTTTGCGCATGCATCACTCTTTTTCCTGTCTGGGCTTTCGGGTGTTTCTGCATTTTTTCTATTTATTTTCAATTTAATTTTGTTTTATTTTCGTACTATTTATTCATCTTTTATGTCAATTCCCACATCCCTTTTTAAAAATTTTTAAAACCATAAAAATGCCAGTAGTTTACAATCATTTAGGTAAAGGTCCTAATTCAGTTTAGTGTAAGTACAGTTTCAATGTCAAAAACAGTCCCATTTCAAATAAGCCAGTTTAGCATAAGTATGCAGTTAGTTTTATTTAACCCATAGGTAGGGCCAGACCAGGTGCTACCATTCCAGGCCAGAGTGGACCAGGGAGCAATGACAATGAAGGGGTGCTCCACATTCCCCAAAGCTCCAGCATTACTGAAACTTTACCATCAGATTGTTTATTGTTGTGGGGTGGGGGGTGTCTTACCCGTCTGCAGAGAAGCAGTCGGTGTATTCTTCAGCCCCGAGTGGGCAATAAAAATATAAGCTAAGTGCATACTCGATTAAATTTGATAGTAGAATGAGTATGTTTCTGAACTCATCCCATTTTTTTCTAAGCTGACATTGCAGTTGATTTAAAAATTTCTTTCCATTGTCTGTATCTCCAGAAATGAATACTCTTTATTAAAAAGAGACATCTATAAGAGGAAGATTATCTCTGCTATGAGTTGTATTAAGACAGGAGATAGATTTAGGGAAAAAATCCTTCCTGACACAAAAAGACCGAGTCAAGAATTGCCAAGTTAGATTTATTGAAAATAGAATAGTCATTGTGCTTAACTAAGGAAAAGTTGTTTCTTTTGAACCCCTCCAGTAGCGAAGTTCCTTTCTTGGTTGTTCGCTTTAACCCCACATTTTGGCTGAGGAACGGCTTATTCGATCCGGTTGTGGAATAGGTAAATCTGAATTTCACTCCCAGGATGTTTTGTTTCTTCTTTAACTGCTCAGATTTTCTCATTTTGCTGTGTTAATCATCATCGACTGCCATGTAAAATGCTAGCATTTGGGCATTGCAGCTATCCTTTGTAAAGTATGATTGGTTTTTGGGTTCATAAAGCCAGACAAAGGATTAAGGCAGCTATATCTTCTTGCAGCTTGTATAAGAAGTATAATGTTATTTCCTTCAAGTACCCCAATGTAAGCAATTTACCTACACATACAGAATATTTCGTGAGATCCTTCCTGCATACGGGAATTGATTTTACTGGCCATTTGTGGATACAGGTAGAAGGAGAAAGAAAAAAAAAGTTGTACGAGCATCATTAAATAAGTTTCCAGCCTTTTTTTGTATGGGCACTTTTATTGATAGTACACACATGAAAATCTAGTCCCCTTCGAAGTAATCTCCTCCGGCAGCAATGCACTTGTTGTAGCGTTCCAACAACCTCTGGAAGGTCCCATGGAAGTCCTTATGTGTGAGTGTGTCAATGACCTTCGTCACAGCCTCTTTCATCTCCTCAGTTGTCTCATAACCATAGTCTCTGAGCTTAGGGAATAACCAAAAGTCACAGGGAACAAGGTCTCGACTATAGGGAGGGTGACGAACTGTCTTGATGCCCATCTTGGTCAAATAGTCTGTGACAAGGATGGATGATTACGTCTCGAATTTTTTTTCACCAGCAAAATACCACCCCCATTAAGTCCAGTCCGGGGCTCAGTCACAGGGAAATCCTAATCGATTTTTCTAACAGCAAACCAGCAAATACTCTCACATATTTTCATTACAGCAATTAGCTTCACGTGATATAAAAAAGATTCTAGGTCAATTCATTTCGTTAAATTTATTGTGTTGTAAATTCATCGGTAAATTTAACGCCAGTAAATTCATGGCATGATGATATCTATTGTATTTGATTTAGGTTAAAACGTATCATAAATTTACTAGTTTGGTTGGGTTTGTTGGGGTTTATGGCATATCAACCTTTGTAGGTTATTTAACGCCAAATCCATTTTATGTTAATAATCAGTTCTATTTAAAACCATTCAGTTTAGTATAAGTACACAGTTTAATTGTCAAAAACATTCCTATTTCAAACTGTTCAAGCAGTTATATGTAACAATTCAGTTTTGTGTAAGTACAGTTTCAATGACAAAAACAGTTCCTTTTCAAATAATTTAGTTCAGCATAAGAACCCAGTTCAAATGTAAGTACAGTTTGGTTGTAAAAACATTTCTATTTCGAGCTATTCAGTTTAGTCAAGAAGTTCTAATTCAGCTAATTCAGTTTAGTATAAATACAGTTTGTGTTTACACACAGTTAAATGTCAAAACAGTTCTATGTTAAACAATTCAGTTTGGGTAAATACAGTTTCAATGTCAAAAAGAATTCTATTTGAAATAATTAAGTTTATCATAAGCACGCAGTTTAAATGTAAGTACGGTTTAATTGTCAAAAACACTTCTATTTCAATCTATTCTGTTTGATCAAACAATTCAGTTTAGAAAAAGTATAGTTAGTTCTATTTAACCCATAGATAGGGCCCTATCAGGTGCTACCACGCCGGGCCAGAGTGGTCCTGGGAGCAATGGCAATGAAGGGGTGCTCGGTATTCCCCAAGGCCCCAGCATTACTGGTACCTCACCATCAGACTGTTTAGTGTCATATCCTGGACAACCATTGGGGGGGGTCTTACCCCTCTGCAGAGGTGTAGTAAGCCGATTGGGCAACGTAAATTTACTGTGTCAGATTAATTGCTCTTATAACATAGCGTTTCCCTAACCCTAACCTTTTGGCTCTTTTAAATGAAATTCTTAAAAATAATGTATAAATACTTAATTTAGCAAGTAGTAATGTACGTAAGATAAATTTTGCAATACAATGAATTTACCGGGCACACCATCGGCTGGGTTTTATGGCATATCAACCTTTTATGGGTTATTCCATGCTAAATCTTGTTTATATATATATATATATATATATATATATATATATATATATATATTTTAAACGTATATTTGGTAGTTTAACATTTTTAAATAACCCAAAGCTCAGTTTCTAGTTCTATTTGACCTCTAGATAGGACCTTATCAGGTTTTACCATTTCGAGCCAGAGTGGGCCTGGGAGCGATGGCAATGAAGGGGTGCTCTGGATTCCCCTAAGCTCCAGTATTACTGGAACTTCACAATTAGATTGTTTTGTGTCATATCAGGACACTCGTTGGGAGTATAACAATACAACTCTCGCTGAAAAGACTGGTTTTCAGTAGATCACCGAATTTAAGCTACGATGAGCACTTATGTAGCAGCACTACTTATTGTAAGCTATTTTTAGATATTTAAATAACGATATAAAAAATGTAACGCAGCAAACACACCCATATATCTTTAGTACAGCAATGAACTTCAAGTGATATAAGAAGGAGGATTTGGGGCAAATTCATTGCATGGTAAATTTATTGTATAAGATTAATTGCTCTTATAATATAGCATTTCCTTAACCTTAAACTCAAACGTTTTGTCTATTTTAAATTAAATGTTTAACAACTGAATTTTGGCAGGAATAATTAACTTACGATAAATTTTCTATACGATGAATTTATCGGGCACGTTGTGTAACATATCTAAGTAAAGCTTAGTAAAAACAATAGAAGTCTCGTTGAAAACACTTGTTTTCATTAGATCACGGAAGTTAAGCGGCAATAACCACTTATGTAGCAGCACTTCAACAACTCTGTACTGAGTCTTGTGATTATTTTGATGGTTTCTTATTTCTTTTTGTAATTTTTGTTTCTTGCGTGTTGAGTGGAAGTGTAGCATTTAAGGTGAAATCAATCTCCCGTTTACAACGATTAAATCTTGTATTTTATTTATAGGAAATAAAAGTAAATTAAGTTTGCGACCTTAGTCGAGGGTGAACTGAAGGCTCCCTTTTCAATAGCTATTACATCGAGGTGAAGGGGAGGGAACTACTTCATTCCTTGGATTGTTCCACCTTACCCTTGATCCGTACCTTATAATGTTGAGTATTCATCAAGTCGGCAAAAAGTACCATTTTAGAGTCTTTGGTATGACTCGATTTAGGATTGAACCCCGGTCTCCCAGACCATTGGCGAACACTCTATTCCATTCGATTGATTGCTTTTAACGGCAGGTGAAAGCATCTAGGGATACTTTATGCTTAGAGTTTAGGGAATCTTGTTTACTGTGCGTTCATATTCACATTTGTTGTGTGCTTGTTTCTTAAAAAGTTTTTTTTTCAGACTTTCCTATAAAAGATGAATAATTCTTAAAGGAATCTAATTGACCTATAGATGAGAGCCTAACAAACATTAGCACTCGGGGTTAGAGTGGACCAGGGAGTACTGGCAAAGAAAGTGTACTCTACACTTCTAAAATCTTCAAAACTGGAGCCGCACAATCGGATGACGTCATAACAGGATATTCCTTTTAGTTGGGATTGGGGAGTGTCTTACCCTTTTGCAATAATAGAGTCAGCGTATTTTAAGCCGGGATTGGGGAAGTGTTTTACCCTTCAGCAGAGGATACAATATACGTATTACAAGCCCCTTCCGGTAGTCCGTGTTATAGAAACACAAGACCCGTGCGTCATATCGAAGTAAAGATTAGTAAATAAAAAAAGTGTCAAATACCCGTTGGAAACTCTTTGTCAAACTGATACAACAACTTTTCTTTGCAGGTGATGAAATAAAAAAAAACAGTGTTATCTTTCTTTTGTAAGTAAAACAATTTTCTCCTCAACTAGTAATTTGGTTTGGTTTCTTAGATTTTGATGACACACCAAACTTTGTGGGTTATTCAATGCCAAAGCCATCCTTATAGATGAACCGTTGCGGCAATATTTATTTCTGCAGACTTAGAGTTTTTTGTTTTTTTTCAGTGCATTGGAGATTTCTGGAGTGTTGTATACTCATAATATATATACATATACATATACAAATATTTGCATAACATAAATGTATATATATACATATACATACATACATATATATTCATATATATATAAATATATATATATATATATACATATATATATGTATATATATATGTATTTATATATATATATATATGTGTGTGTATATATATTTGTGTGTGTGTATATATATATGTATATGTATGTATATATATATATGTATGTATATATTTATATATATGTATATAAATGTATATATATGTCTACATATATATATATATATGTATATATATGTACATATATATATACATATATATACATATATATACACATATATATACATATTTATATATAAATATATATATACCTACATATATACATATATATACATATATGTATGTATATATATATACGTATATATATGTATGTATATATATGTGTGTGTGTGTGTGTGCTTATATATATATATATATATATATGTATATATACGTATGTATATGTATGTATGTGTATATATATAAATATGTATATATATATGTATATATATATGAATACGTATATACATATATGTATAGCGATATATGTGTATATATATATGCGTATATATATGTGTGTATATATATATATGTATACATATATATATGTATAAATGTATATATATATGTATATATATATATATGTATGTATATATATATATGTATATTAGGGTAGGTTGATTTTTCACTTTTGTTTAAATATCAAAAAGAATAATGCACTGAAAGTTGTGTTTATACCTATTAAATACTCATACCAAAAATTAGATCTGAATCTTCAACGGATTTTTGCTCATTCGGCATGAAAGATTTTGAATAAACACGTACTGAAAAGTCCTCGATTTTGCCAGATTTGGCCTAAATATTGATGTAAAAACCAAACAATTTCAGTATTTAAATTAGTAAATCTTATTTCATTTTATGGAAATATAATATATAAATTATAACAAAACTTCAAATTGAAAATTGAACCCCTACCCCACCCTGCTTTACCTGTGTCGAATCTAAAATGCTATTATTCAAGCAGTAATATTCGAATATATTGAAAAAATACTTTTTCCTGATATGAATTGAAATGCAACAAATAAACAAATATGGAAAAACAAATAATTTTTTTAATAATTTTTAATATATGGAATCAAATAGTTCCATATAGGAGCCCTTAGATGAAAACGCCTGTCTCAATTGTTGGCACAAAACTTTTGCAAGTATGTGCTGGTGTTATATGGTCATCTGCTGATTCATGCAGAAATATACATATATAGGCTGGATACATACCGATGCAATAATAATTAAGACGCCCGATGATAAAGACACAGGAACAAACGACACACGCAGGATAGAAGACGCAGGAAGACTTCTTTATAACATATTTTACCTCACATCTTTATTTGTAAGTTTTGAAAGGGTTGTTCCAAGTTTGCGTGTGAGAGAGAGCTGGAGACCGAACATTACTGAAATATTTTGACCACAAAGTTATGGCCGTCAGCGTTGTGTCTTTCTCGTTCTTTATGGCTGCTCAACCGGACCCTGGAGTAAACTCTTCTGTGTGCTGGCTTTCCCTACAACACCGCGTCTACCTCCGTCTTCCACTGTACTGCTTGCCCTCCTTCTCGCCTATCTCCAACTGTCCTCAATTCGTCGGCCTTATATTACCTTCAAACTCCCACGCAGTAATATAGACACGCATCAACGCCTGCGCAACCTCTTCGATTTCCAGCGACGGGATGTGTCACTTCCTTCCAGTGCACCACCTGGAATGGCATTTTTGGCCGGGTCAAAAGGTAAAAAAATAACACTGGTGCCTTGCTTAAAAGCCATACACGGATTGACAGGATACGAAAGAAACCAATCGTATCCTGTCAATCATATTGTAAATATAAATTTGCTGGTGATGGAACTTGTTACTTTTTTTTTTATATCAAACCAACAAATAGCATAAACATTCACAATAAAATTTATCAAAGTATATAGTTTGGTCGAACAATTCTGTGGATATGCCCCACGAGTCCATAGGCACATGAGCCTGATGGCCAAAGTTAACCACCTTGCCTGGTTTAATGGACCAATTTTCCACAATGCAAATCTCGAGTCCACCTTACCTCTAGAAATACCAACTATATATTCATAGAGTAGTCTTTGGTCACTACTAAGGCTATCCATATCTTTCATTCCAAAATGAAACTTCAGGGGATTCTCAACAGCTGAAAAAGATTTTTGGAGTAAATTATGGCAATCATTTGCACATAATTTACCCAATGGACCATTGAATGTAGTGTGGCTTTTTGTGGTGCCATCTAAATGTTTGAATAGAGCTCTAAATGGAAGTTCATTTTGATGTAAGGAGCAACCAATTGTGTGAAGATTTATTTATTTTTTTTTTCTAAAAGTGTAACAAGTCCACCTTCACAGCCTGTATTTGCATTCGTGTTGTCAACAAGGACAGCCTTAATAGTGTACCAGTTGCACTAATATCAGGAAGAACCCTGTGAGTCAAATATATACTCTCATTTGGTGTCTCCTTTGTGATTGTCAAGTGGCATTAGGTCCTTTGGCTTTTTTCAGAATTTTACTACCATTTTCCTCCACTGATTCCTTGTAGTGTAGTGTGTCTTTTCCTCCCATCAACTCCTATACAAAGAAGATTCTCCACATTTTCATTATGCTTTTCATAGGCATTTGTTTTCACTTTAGCCTTTGCTCTATTTTACATTTATCCATATAGATATTCTTTATATCTATATTAGGGATAAAAAGGCCAATAGCCCTCAAATCCAAGAGCAAGGTATGGGCAAGGCTGGCTCCAAGATTAGAAAATATATCACCCCTAACTAACTCAAGAGTATACCTTGGAATTTTTGTGAGGTTATAAGGCACTTGGAGAGGACTATCTAGCTGTTTATAATCCTCTGTTTCATCACTTGGAGAAGATGAGTAAGAATGGGAAGAATCACCCTGAACATAAAATGTTGAAGCCATTGGTGGGGATATCTTCATACTTTTTTGTTGGCTTTTTTGTCAGAGGACAAGTGCAGATGATGTGCTTATTCTGGCAATTTTATTTGGTGCATTTGACATTAATATTGTCTCAACTTAAAATTGGCAGGTTGCACGAACATGATGATATATCAAAAAATGTATCCAACTTTTCCTTTCAGAATTTTATTTGGGCAGCAGGTAGATGTTTCCTACTTATTTGCTTTACCTTCTGAAAGCATAGAATTTTCACCTTGTTGACAACACTAATTTCCTTTAACAAAGGAAAACGAGGGTTGACAGCCTTCCAAATATCTATCACGTCCTTTGCTATTAATTTAGAAATACCTAAACAAGAAAGGTGGGGATAAGTGTTCATTAAAAATAGCTGTATTGAATTATTTGTCGACAAGTTCCTGTTTCAGTTTTATCCAATGGTGATGGTAAACCTGAAAATTTAATTGCACCTTTATTTCGAGTGGAATCTCCAGAGTTTTTTCCTGCCATTTTTTAATCAAAATATCTGTAAAAAGAATATATATATATTGTCTGGAAAATACAAGAAGAATTTTTTAGAAAATTGTAAATACACTTCGAAATTCATTAAAAAAAAGTAATAATGTTTACTTACCAAACAACAGTATTGTACTGTTTAGTTCCAAAATTAACTCGTAAACCGACTTTTCACTTAAAAAAACACTAAATTTTAAAATATAAATAAATTACAATAATTATAAAATGTTTAAATATTTTAATAGTATGTCTACTTTGCGAAATATATATATTTGCGTTAATTATAAAGGTAAAAAACATAAACAAACGGAAGTACGCCGGAGAGATATTTACCACCGGTGAAAGCCGAAAAAATATCCAGTAAATAAAACGAGGTTTAGTAAGTCGTTATTTGTATTTTAAACTATATATTTTAATGTATTTTGTTTTTGTTTTTGGTCATTTAATTAAACATAAAATGAAAATGGATAATGAACTTAAAAATATCAATTATTTAATAAATTTTATTATTTAATTTTCCTTTAGTCTCAGTTTTAATTTTATGGATACAGATTTCCAGCGTCACCGATATCACGACTTAAATCACAAAGTATTTTGTCTTTAAATGCGATTTCGCAAAAAAATACAAAATTTAGGGAAAAAAATATTTCGTGGGGTAATTTCTGATGTTATTTTGCAACTTTCACCGCGTTATTCTTTTTACAGTTCCAAAATCGACCTACCCTAATATACATATATATATATATATATATATATATATATATATATATATATATATATATATATGTACATATACGTATATATATACATACATATACATATATACATATACATATACACACACACACACACACACACACACATATATATATATATATATATATACGCCAGATCCATTAAGAACAGAGACTAAATTGGACGTTATATTCAATTTTAGTGTGCATTTTGTGATTTAATAAACAAAACAAGACAAAAATGAGTTTTCGTGTTTACTTCTTGCTTTCGACCAAATCCAACTTGATCCATATTGCGCCGCGGTGTGAAGACGATTTGAGGCAACTTTCAAACTGTGGACAGTGATTCCTATTTTTGTAAGAAACAAAATGACTGAGTGTCCTATGAAACCACGTCAACCAACCTCGATAGAAATCACATGGCATATCCAACCCTTTTCAACGCAGTTGGCACACCGTGTCTCGTAGCGGTTTTTCTTCCGCTCGAGTGCATCCTCCCGGTTTACTTCCCTGGGGACAGTCAATTCTATGAGGAGGACACTTTTTTCTGAATCGGACTATGCTACAATGTCCGGCCGCTTTTCTGTTTGAATAATGTGAACTGGAAATTGTTGAGATGTCTTGAGATCTGCTGAAACTTTCCAGTCACTAGCTCCGTTCAGTCACTTCACATTAGGATTTTTTTGTTTCCACACAGGACATTCACCTTCCTTGAGAAACTGAATTATGGGTTCATTGGCTCTTATAGATTGCTGGTTTGCTGTCTCATATATATATATATATATATATATATATATATATATATATATATATATATATATTTGGTCCAGTTAAACCGGAGTTGGGAGTAATTCCATCAGGACAAGAAGGTATTCAAGCATGAATATTTAAAATTTTCCTGGTAAAGAGCTCAATGTACCAATAATACAGAGCTATAAATTCTTTAAGAAAAACAACGAAACCGGTCACATTGGATTATAAATCTATTTCAATCCTGTTACGCATTTTTGAGGTTTTCAAAAACACGAAAAAAGTAACAGCACTTCTTCAGATCATTTTGGATAAAAAAATTGAATAGACACATGGTAGTGGGAGGGGTTAGTATGAGGGAGTCGAAGAGGTGGGAGAGAGTCGAAGAGGGGTGAGGAGTTACCTCTTCATTAAGCCCACTTCCGTTTTAAATTTAACTTTCGGTTAGCAGTGTAGTAAATATTGTTTTTTTAAAAGGTTTTTTAAAATTTATATTTAGACCTAAATTACTGGTTTTTTATTGACTAAGATTTAAACTTTAAATAAAAAATTCAAGTAAAAGTACAGTATTAGATATATTAAAATTAAAGCAAATATTTAATTTATTTACTATATTTTAACATTTCAAAATTATTTAGAAAGCATTAATTCGTTCCACTTTTTATGCGTAGTACGTATGTATTATATTCTTTTTCACTATTTTCTATCTAACAATTTATTTTATTTATTCTCAAAATTAGCTCTATGTTTTTCTAGAAAAAATTTGTTAATTATTTATAGTTTAAATTTAGCCCTATGTCTACACCTAGCTATTAGTTCATTTCTCTTATTTAATAATTTTTTTGGCTCAGGAAAAAGCAAAATGTGGATTTTTTCTTCAGGACACAGGTTGCACCTACTATCGAAAGATTTTGGGGGTGCTAGATCTTTTCAATATGGACCATTGTATTTCCGGGGTTAACCCTTTAACTTTTAATCCCCAATAATGTTTAGATAGAGCAGTTTGATTTTTTTGATGCTCATGGGAGAAGGAGAATTTATGATTTCCATACCTAATTTTAAAATTAGTAGATGAAATTCCAATATAATATTTCTTATCATTTATGTTCTCTTTTGGATAAATAATAGCTTGATATACTACGTTATCTGAATTACACAAACCATCCATTGGACACTCACGTCGAGATTTACAGCTACATTCCTCCATCATCATCATCATCATTATTATTATTATTATTATTATTATTTACTCGGTTACGAAATTTATTAATTAATTCATTATTACGACTATTTATTATTTGAGAAATATTTTTTGTGCAAGAATAACTTATTTTCAAGGTTTTCCTATTAAATATTTTATGTAATATATTATCTTGTTTAAAATGTTTATCGATCAGTCTCAAAAAACATTTACCTACATCTATATTTGCTAGTTTACAAAAAGGGGGGTTAAACCATATAATTTCCCTTTTTCTATTTTTATTTTTTTGATCGTAATTATTATTTACTTTAGTAATTTCATTTGTTATATTTTCATTTAAATACCTAAAATCCTCATTAAAACCACTATTTTTAAGGGCATTTATATATCTTTTACTACTCTCTTTGAAAATCTTTTCATTTGCAGATAGCTTACCTATTCTTAAATTTACCGCTTTTGGGATTTGCCTAATTATGTTTTTAGGGTGATTAGAATTAACATTAATGTACGTAGGGTTCTGATTGGTTTTTATGAAAGGTTTATAGGAATTATTTGATAGATATAAAGTCACATCCAAGAAATTGACTCTCCTCCCAAATAGCAGACCTTGTAGGTTTATATATATTAAATATGCTTACTAGAATCATTAGTCATCAACAAGCGGGTTTGTACCATGATGATGGTTTAATATATATCCCAAATAGTAATGGCCCTCTTAGCTCTAGCATACAAAAA